>CM065052.1:237164074-238364074 GCA_032883995.1 Coronaproctus castanopsis | reverse complement strand
ATATAAAGATGGATGTGCCACGTAATACGGATGGACGAAGAACGTATTCCGAATTCCGAAGCGCATGCTTTACGGAGTAATAAGCAATAGTAAAAGGCAATGTGGCCGTCCAAATTTCGATATATAGATATGATTACAAAGATAGGTAAGAAAGTAGGAATAAATCCGCGAAAAGATATTACATGGGAAGCGATTGCTACAAATAGGATGGAATTGAGATTGTTCACAGACGACATCGTGAATCAGCGGCTTGTATATCGAAAATCACAGAAAAAGAATAAACAACATATTGACGTTGTCGCCGGCAGAACAGAAATTCGATGCTTTGCGATTTCACGACGTATTTTAAAATTGGTCTGGTCTCGCATATGCGACACAAGTATTAAATATTAACATGAAGAGCCTGATAAATGACATTCATACTCGTAATCGAGCGAGCTAGAATAATAATATATATATATATATAAAATGCTTTCATGCAGAAATATGCGATGCTAATCAGTAAAAGTACGGATGAATTTGAAGAAAAGGTTGACCAAGTCGTACGTATGGAGCGTAATGCTTTACGGATGCGAAACCTTATATATCGCAAATATTAAAGACATGAAATATACAACGTAGAACTAATTAAAAACAATAACATGAAATAGGAGCGAATGGAGAAAACTAACCCATGGGTTCAATGAATGATGATATATATATATATATATATATATATATATATATATATATATATATATATATATATATACAGCGCCACCAAAATTTCTAACAACCAGCAACCTAATTATCACGCAGATTTCCCAACTGTAAATAAAATTCAATCGCGCATTAAACCTGCTTAACATAAAAATCATCTGGGCTACAGAAAAAAAATAATAAAAATAACTTTATACGTATATTATTGAACTTTCAAATTTGGATATTATCTTTAACAGTGGAGAATTTCAAAATTTGTTAAGTACATGTCGCATAATTGCTGGTGAAATTATTTTGAAATGAATTACAACCGTAATAAAACTTACATATGACATTCACTTCGACTGTACGATGAATTAAGCGGTTAAAATAACGGAATTTGTTAATCGTCATTTTAATTTTTTTTAAAAAAGTACATAGCATTAACGTCGCTGAATACGGTATACGCGCATTGATAGTATTGTTATATAAAATTATCGATGCAGAATTGCCATAATCCGTTATGTACTCGATAAGAAATTATTTATATAATAGATACGTCATTTTTTCTTTACATGAAGTTAAAAGACCAGCATAGGAAGATACCCTAAAAACATCGTTTTACAGCACAGTTATTTAACTAGCTCTGTGATTTTTCTAGGGCTTAATAACATTAACTTTTAAGTTTGAAGCGATACTATTTTATTTTGTAGCTCCAGAGATGTTAAAAGACGTATTCTATATATATATATACAGTGGCGCACCCAGACAACTCTCCTCCTCCCAAAAAAAAATGAATAAAATATACACAGCCGAATGTGTAACAAAATTCAACAGGCAGAACAAACTATAAACGATCACGAACAGCAGGGAAACGAGTAATAACAACAACAACAACAACAAAAAACACTGATCATTGACCTGGATCAGATTGGAATGCCGAAAAGTCCAAACAAGGGTAATTTTTTTCTTTGTGTTGCACAGTCAGCTGGATTTTCAATATCATTAGCAAACAGAATGTAACGAATATTTTCAATCAGCATTTTTTGCAATTTAGGCTGTTTCGAATGCTGTTCAAGATGAGGTTTTATTGGTGATAAGACGAGCTCTTTCAAAAATTATCTTCTGTTTCAACTATCATTTTAGCTGTGAAATTGTTTGGAGCTTAAATATATATATATATGTATATATATTTTATACTTTTCTAAGCCCTCTATGGGGCTTAAGCCCGGTAGCCGATCGTGGGTGCGCCACTATATATATATATATAAATGTATACAAAATTTTTTGGAAAATTAAAGACTTTCACGTTCTTTACTTTATTCTTTTTAAAAATCTAACATATCCTACATAATTATTTATTTGTCTGTAATTTTCGGATATAATGACCATTCAAATTGTCCAATTTGTTCTCAGAAAAATTTTTCGTAATCCAGAACCTTATAAAATTGTAGAATAAATCGCACGATGCGAATGTTTACGAATCGATCGTAGTTTAGTCAAACGTAAGCACGAAATCGGCGGAGATAAATTTAAAATAAACAAAACAAAAATAGGAAAACTTTTATAAATCATCGTCATCATTGAAAATTCGTATTTTCTCGATCGCGATTGGATAAAGAAAACTCCGCCCATTCGCGTGGAAAATGGTCTCCCTTTTTAATTAATGTTTTCTCGTTAATTGGGGAAAGTTGTAAGCTTCTTATCTACTTTCCTTTTTGCGCTCCCTCTTACGAAAGTATCTTTATCTTTTATCTTACCCGCGATGACCAATCCGACCCTCTTTTAAACCACTGACCGTGCCAGAAGTTAACGGCATCAATCGTCACTGCGCTTTTACCTGCCCCATACTTAATGCGCACAACTTCTGAATTTTATATACACGTATATATGTGTACGTCATGTGTATGTATGCATTTATGCATCCAACATGGAGACGAAAAATTAATTCCGATATCTTCGTTTTATTTTCACATCCCCGTAATGTAGAAGATTTTTCCCTTTTTAATTTATATACTGGTCCGTTTTACAAGCATCTATAGCATTAATTAAGAAGATGACGAACTGATTCGCCGGGGTCGGGCGGTAACTAAGCAGCGCCTCCCACGACATTATTATAGTGAAGCGGTCTACGTAAAATTAAATACGACATTTTAGATGTCTAATATCCAGGCTGTGTTATCTAGCTAGTAGATTTATTACTAACGAGGTGTCTATGACGCGCGCACATTCTATAAAAGAATAAAAAATAAAATGTACGAAAATACACTTAATCTATATTACAAACAGAATGGCAATGTGAACTAATAGAAATTACGTTATACGTAGCGATTAAATTTCTCGTAGACGTACAAAATTCCAAATATAATTCTCCGCTTTCCATCCAGATTCATTATACATTATCTATATTAAGTTGCGATCATAAATTATTATTTCTAATTTTCGTTTTTATTTCGAGATGTAAAATTTACAAAATTTAAATTAGAATCTAACGGCCTCGTTAGCTTAGTCTGAGCAAATTAAAAGATATATATATATGTTTTCACCGGGACCGTTCGTAATTTACGCTTACGTGCGTTAGTATACAATAGGGATTAAATATAAATACAACAAAAATTATGATAATCGATCGAGGATATATAAAATACCACCTCGTGAAAAGCACGGACTGTAAAACCGGACGAAGTTAGATATATTTAGGATCACTTCTAGAGAATGAAGATAACTCCGAAGGTGAAATAAGACGCATCGAAATTGGCCGAAGCGCCGTAATAAAAATGAATTGGAAAGACAACTCCACTTGGAAAAATTTTATAATTGAGCTTCGTACAAACGGTCGTGTTGTTCTATAGCATTTATACGCAGCGGAAACGTGGACGTTAGAAAATATCGACAAGGTTTTTAAAATATGCAGTTAGAGACGCCTTAGAATTTCATGGACAACAACATGAACGAATACCGCGGTGTTACGCGAAATCGGCGTTACGCAATGAGAGTGCTGAAATTAGGAAAACAAGAAGAAATCGAACGTACAATGGTCGTGGGTAAAGTTAACCAACCGGAACGTATACCCATGAGATGGACAGAATATTGTGTACTGCATACAATACAGGATACGTCAATCAGAGAATTGCGAAAAATGCCGGAAAATTACAAAATCACCGACGGATTAAATGTTAATCACGATACCGTACTTAGTGTGTTGACTGTAGATGATGATGATTATCTATCTATCTATCTATCTATATATATATATATATATATATATATATATATATATATATATATATATATATGTATATATATATATATATATATATAATATATATATATATAATGTCAATAATCATCAATAACCTAGAAATTTTATAAATTTTTCGATTATTTATCACATACTCGAAATCCGTTTCATTTTCATTTAAATCGACATCGCCAAATTTTAAGACGAACGATTTTGACGATTTAAAATACAATTCTGGCGTTAGACAAGGATGTGTCTCGGCACCAACTCTGTTTACTTGCTTCACTACTTCATTCATGATCCTTGTAGATCGACAATTAATGCAGCGTTGTATCGGTATAAGGTTTCGTTTTGACGGCGATCTCAACATATTAAACCAAAGTGAACTACATGCTACGTTACGGACCTGCATTATACTGACGACTATGTGATTGCTAGAGCCATACAAGACATTCTACTGTGTTTCAACTCGGTATGTGAAGGACTAGGACTCAAGATTAATGTTGATAAAACAAAAATTTTATCACAATCCTCTACTATGCATAAACAAGATGTTACTGGACTAAAATTCCATACCTATAGAACGAGTTCAGTGTTTCCCATATGTGGGAAGTTATAATATATCGTCTACAGCAAAAATGGATGAAGAAATTAACTACAGATGTAATCGAGCATCAGCAGCAATTGCTAAATGAATTAAACGCGTTTTTAACAAGAAGGATTTAAAACATTCGACTAAGATATCCGTGTACAAGGCGGTTATTCTTCCAAATCTTCTATATGGAAGCGAAACATGGGTGCTATACAGGAGACAGACAAAACAGCTGGAACTCTTTCATCAACGTAAATGGGATGATTTTGTATCAAATCGTGACGTTCTCCGTCGTAGTGGAAGTAACTCCATAGAACAATTATTAACTGCAATATAGCTCCGCTGGATAGGCTATGTAATACGGATGAAGGACAGCAGGATTCCGAAAAGAATATTGTACGGAGAACTAATTTAAGGTAAACGGAAACAAGCAAGGCCACGCAGGGGATACAAAGGTACTGGAACTAGTCGAGTTACTGGAATTGGACAGTAACTGGGAACATCTGGCAATAAATAGGCTGCAATGGAGAACGAATTGCGTCAGGTCATAGTTGAAAAGCGAAAGAAGCAGACAAAATTAAAAGCATCAAAAGTATCTTTATCTCGCAGTTGTCCTGTTTGTGGTCGTATTTACCAAGCGCGCATTGGACTAATCTCACACCTTCGTACCCATAATTAATAATTAATTTCCTCCTCCTATCATTATTTTTCTTATGCAGACGACATAACATACGAGTGTCGGTATTAGTATTATTATTATTATAATATAATGTCAATAATCATCAATAACCTAGAAATTCTACAAATTTTCCGATTACTTATCGCGTGCTCGAAATTCGTTTCATTTTAATTTAAATCGACATCGCAAGACGAACGATTTTGACAATTTAAAATACGAAATAAACGTAAATAGGACTTGGTGCCATTTTATTCTTTAAAAAAAAAAAAAAAAAAACTTTATTACATCCGTTCTGGAACGAAATTTAATATACTAGTTTGGCAAATTAACGATTCCACTTTTCGTTTTGCAAACCCTCTATATACGTGTGATTAGTTCGAGACATTAATTGATATCGTCTAGTCCGGCAACAATAAGGAGCTGGAAACAAAAGCGACGCTAAATGAATGCTGATATAGTTGAAGAAAGTATTACAAGAACCGGCGTGTGAGCGAGACTTTGAATTCTGGCATGTTTAAATTTGAACTAACAAAAGGATTTCGCCGCTATCGGTCGCTAGTTTTCAAAGGATTTACTACAACTATACTACTACTGGATTGCGCAATTCATCTTACGGAGGACCTTATATTACGAACAACAAAACAGCGCTGTGATGCTTAGTTAAAAACCGAGGAAATTATTCAATTATTCCTAACGTAAACAAGCCGAACAACCGGGTATGCAACTGTTACTTCTATACATGTTATAAATAATATATATATATATATATATAAAGTATTTTTTTATTGTTGTTAGTTAGATCTCGTTATAATGGCTGAGAACGAAAAGAGATAATCGCGCCATCTTGTATATTTTAAACATTTCGCCGAGTAGAAATAGCGGCACAATAATCAAACCGTGACATCAGAAGAAGATTCGCCTAGAATTGGATCGCGTAGTACTCGTCTCCGATCAATTCGAATCTTTAAGTCTCGTCTATACGGTTCTCCGTTCGTGATCAATCATTCAATCAACGGCACAGGCAACAAGTTTGCCATCAAAGGGATCCATCCGCAAATTAATGTCTTCTCGACGAATCAACCTCTTCCCGTATAATATTCATTACGGCTATTATCAATACCTACACACACACACACGCGCGCACATGCGCAGTATTAATATTTTCTAGTTAACGTATATATTTTCTATTGTTCTTGCAGACCCCGTCGTTAATTGTTCCATCGTCATTTTAACATAAGATATACGTACACGAACGAACAACGTCGGTTTGTAGAAAATCAACGCAAACTGAGACTATTTGGAAGGAAAAAATTCTGCGTCTGATTTGTATGTACGTGTGTGTGTGTGTGTGTATGTATAACATGTTACCATCGGTCCGGCCAAATTAACATTGAAATGTACAATTCTCGTACGTGTATAATATAAATCCATACGCGATACGAATAGGCCGAGTGTGTCGACGACCTTCGTCAAGTTTATTAACCGGCTAGAAGCGTTCAATTATCAATTTACCTTCAATCGTCATGCCGGCCGGCCAATAAGAAAAGTAATGAATAATGCTAATGATAATAAATGATAGTAATCATCGTCATCATCAAAGATTATAATAATATATAGTTGTAATGAAAAATAATAGACTTTTCCTTATAAATCCCTTTCGGTTGAAAATTTTAATATTAACGTATTTTATTTATACACACACACACACACACCTATCGTCAAAAACCGCACCGGAGTAAGCCGAATATATAATCGAAGTACCTCGAGGAGTTGTAGTGGATAGTGTATCGACCTTTAAATATGGGGGTTGGTTAATCGCAAATAAGAGCGGCCGTGTATAAGTGTGCACTGGGAACTCTTTTAAAAATGCTGCATAAACCCGTTAAAGTCATAATGTGGTCGCTATAAATCGAAATCCCCGCTACAAATATCTTTCTACAGTGGACGACTTCAGAAGTCCGCATCTGATCTCCACGATAAAAACGGCGCCGAAGTTTTTTTTTTTAAATGGGCTTTCGCGATTCCGCCCAGGGCTGTAACGAACGGACGACATGTCTTACTAAATATTTATATTACAGGCTAATACGTAATCAAATATAAGCGTGTATACGCTATTATTCTGCGAGCTGAGCAGTCATCTGAGACTAGTTGGGAGAGGGATTCGTTGGCTGACAATACGTGACAGGAATTCTGATGATCTACATCGCAAGGATGGGTACAGAATGGCGAACAGGCTAATTTGTGTGTAAGTAGAACGTACGGAATGTTGTTGACGTTAAGCGTTAGGCGGCATATAATACGCATAAACGAAATTCCGTTTTCTATGTTGGTAGGAAGATTGAAGAACCAGGAAATTACTATATTCCTAAATTGTTTGGTTGAATAAGAATATTTCCAAGCACGGTTCCAAAATTCCTCGTGCGATAACTTAATTTCAGATAAAATGTCCGTAATGTATTGAAGTAGAATGAGCCATTCTCGTTGGAGCTTCTAGCGAGATTGTCTCCGGTATTATTCCAGCGAACACCCGAGTAGCTGGGAATCCAGACAAATTTTACACTAACGCGTTTCAGAAATAGATCGTAAATATTTCTTAGTATATCGTAGATCGATGGAAAACAGCGACTATTAAATGAAGAACTTGAAATAGCTCTGAGAGCACTACGTGTGAAAATTACTACATTCGGACTTATATTTGCAGAAGCGTAAAAGCGAAGCGCCTTGAGAATAGCAATTCAGCTGTAAGTATTGAAGAAAATTTAGGTAGTTTAAAGGTTTTTGCAACGTTCGTGGAATAATAAACGCGGAACCAAGTCCATCGGGAGTATCGCTGAAATGAATAATCCGATTAATAATCCGCGCTGTAGTTCCAAGGTCGCGTATGTGTGATAGAAAATATGCGACCGGTTGTTAAATAAAAGTTTCGAAAGTTACGAAACGTGTGGAATAATGTACAACCACTTCATCGAGCGGACAAGATCCGAATAGTCGTCGCAGAAATATATACGAAACACGTTGAATACCGGCAAGCAATGATCCGGTAACTTGAATAACGGTCATGAACCACCAAGAAATGAAGTAATTTTAATAATAAACTCAGACGTTGTCCTGTACAGACGTCCTAAATTCGTAAATTTCGAATTTTTTAAAAATGAGTTGTAACAGTCCGGGCCGTTTTGATGAAAATTGTTATTAAAATACCTGTTACCACAATTCGACCACAGTCGATAGCGACATTTTGCAGCGCACCGAATTGTGAACCTAAACGATTCTCGAATACACTAGACACGCGCAACAAATTTCACAAAAATCGGTCCAGCAGTTTAGGATGAGTTCAGTCACATACGGAAGAATTATATTTAGTAAATAAAATTATAAAACAAACGATCTCCGTAAATTTAAATTTTGTACAGACGTCAATTTCGGCATTCGTGTTACAAACCGAGAATGGATTGCGGAAATGATCACAATACACAGCCGAAGTTTAACTGTGTTCGGTTTTCGTCCAAAAATCGATTGTACGAAAAAACCTTTGATATACGAATTAGTGGTATGTGTAGGCGCGTATTGTTCCAATTTCAAAATCTGCGATATTTTGCCCTATTCGTACGCTTGACGCGTCAATAAATTTTTTCTACTACTGTTTCTTCGTGATAACGTATCTCATTTTTAAATAATAAAAATATATTATTTTAGTTATGAGTGAAAAAACAAAAGTTATTTACAATTGTTCACTTACTGTGTTTTTTGGACAAAATAGAAACAGAAAAAAATGCATTCATTTGATGTTTTACCACAAATGCACGCGACTACGTATCACTTTCAGCGTAAAACTTAAAAAGAAGTATTAGAAGAATTAGAAACACGCGATGAATTCCGTATTAGACAGATTATACCGATCGTTATCATTTTCAATCGTTGTTAACAAAAAACATTTCGAACGTGTCTCTGATATTACGAGTATCCGGTTTCACTCTTACTAATTCTGCGACCTCAGTATTTCCAGCGAATTATGTATACCTACTTTATCAATGATTATTTTACGAAATAAACTTTATTACAACATCGACTAGGTTCGGATTTATTTCAGTTGTTTTTAGTAACAATCACCACTGACTACCGGTAATGTCAAATGCACACAAAACCAGCTTGCCTGGTATTTGATAAATCGAATACTTCCTCTTCTAAACGCAAGTTTCTTTGGGTGCGTGAGATGTGTGTTTTATACTCGATCAGGATAAATATCCGGGTAACTTTTTCACACGCTTCATTTCCTAATTGTCTCGAGAGGTTAATGAAAATATTCCACCGTATCAATTTTATCTACAGCAATAAATCTACAACGCGTTTTATTAATCAACGTATACCGTCAACAATTAAGAAATCTCCATTTTGTCCAAAAATCGTTAACTATATTGATCATATATGTGTTGATGGAAATTTCATACGATCTATAGAATTTCTCAAATTGTTTTACAAGTATCGTGTACAACATCATCAATGGTAGGAATATCCAATTTTCTGAAAGCTAAGCACTTGTTAAACGAAATTATAAGATATATAATTTTACAGTCGATAGATCAGACAATACAGTTAATCTTCCATTAGTACTCTGCAAATACCTACGCGCTTGTCTACGTGAGGAATATATTTCCAAGTTATCATATTAAAATTAATTAAAACATGTATTATTTCGTGTATTAAAAAAAAAAAAAAAATTGAAAAATATATTATCTATCATCTTTCGAACAGATGAAATAAAGGCGTATTGAGAATCTGCGATGATTTTAAGCCGACCGATCGGTAAAGTATGAGAGTCCATAGCGGATATTTGTGGTTTAATTTCCAAAATTCGCGGATAAAACATTTATGTCGTTGGCTGCAACGACCTTTTGAGAAGATTTTTATGACAGCGGCCGTCTCTAAATTCTATGTCATGTAGATGGCCAATCTTAAGAAGAAGGAAATTACAATTTCGTGTTTACACGTAGTTATTAATTACGGTTCAGATTATCGTTAAGAAACGCATCGTTCTCGTAATGATAAAACACTATAATCTCTTATATCGGTCCCCTGCTGGACTTCTCCCTAATATATTTGTTCCGGTTCTGAACTTTCTGAATACAATTTTTTCCCCGCTACCTCTGATTTATATCGTCGTATCAACGAATGTTATATTTTATTTCTTACGAAGCGGCCATCATTCCGATACTCGTTTTTTTCAATCTATTATACTCCTCTCCGGCTATTCCTACCCAAGTTGGCAAGTTCACTTCTGAGTTTGTCCATTTGCTCCAACCACGTTACAAAGTCCGTTATATTTAACATTAATCTTTCCCGCTTCTGTTTGTGTCCTTATTATCCTTCTAATATTTGTTCTTGTAAAAGTATGCGGTAGAACGCACCGATTTTATAGGTTCCGGCTTAAACATGTTGGTATTTCTTCGTTTTTAAACTTAGTTTCCCGAAAGTAACCCGTGCTAATAATACTCTGCGATGTACTTCCGTCTGCGTTATCTGGTCGTACTCTTTTATACACCTATCGGACTACTGTATTATTTATTTACATTCGTAGACTTTTTTTAAAAGCATTATGCCAGTTTATTCTCGTCCAATTTTATTTCGATGTACGTTTAATTCAGTTCGTTTGAGAAGCTCTTTCGCGCTAGAGTGCTTATTATTGCTGCATCATCTGCAACTGTTAAATATTCTTCATCAATTTGTATAAGCACAGAGCCTCAGTCTAATTTCCTGAATATTCATAAAAAGTTTCGGCCATAACGTAATTACCCTGTCTTACTTCCGTTGGTGTTTTTTTCTTTTTTGGTGGTATTCCATAAAGGGGGGGGGGCTATCTGCATCGTCGCCGGCCGGTAGATTTTCTTGATCAGTTACTACTTACTAACTTCGTAGCTACGTAACGAATTTATTATAGTCCACATCTTCATTGAGTCGAAAGTCTTTTCGAAATTCACAAACGCCATGTAAAATTTTACATTATATTCTTCTCATTTCTGCATCAGGGCTCTAATTGTTAGTTCGCTTGTACTGAAATCGGGCCAGCTCTGTCCATTTGGGTGATTATAATTAATCCACCTTAACAGTCTATCTGATATTATTATTTTTAATATATATATATTTATATATATATATATATATATAAATAATTTAGAATATATATATATTCTACTTCGAATAATTTATTTATCCTAATACGATATATATAATATAATCGAATTTTTCGTAATACGATAATATATAACATTATCGATTTATCTATTTTTTTGATATACTTAAGCGATAATAAGGCCAGCAGAAAAATGTAAAATAATGTGGATGCGAAAAGCGTGACGAATATCGAAAGATAGCAAAAATGAAGCTATTAAAGCCTAGCGTTATTTTTTCCTGTTAAAAAAAACCCAAACCTCCTTATAACCCGAATTTATACCATAATGGAATGTGGAGTTCTATAAAGATATCGAAAACCTTCGGTTGCTATGGAAACGATCATATATGTATATACATTATACATACATATATATATATATAGTAAAGGAAATATAATTGCGCATCTTACATCCGAGTGAATGTGTGCATGTGTAAAGTTCTGCATGCCAGTAAACATACCCCATTTCTTCGCATCATCCCATACGATAAAAAATTTATATATGTGTATATATATATATATAGTTCTCCGCATAATTCTAGAAAAAATGCAAGTTGCCAGGAGCTGATCTGATGAAGTTTATGAGAAGAAAACAAGATGAAGGCGAAAAAAACCTACTACTAAAAGCAAAAAGGCAAATATGAAAAAGCGAAAATGTAAGTATAAACAGAAAAATTTTCGCGAAGTAAAAAGAGACGTACTAAAACGCTTGTGAGAAAGATAGCGATATATTAGCAGTCTAGGCCACACATGCGCGTAGTACATTAAAACATGGGAGTACACGTGGCTATATATATATATATATATATATATATATATATATATATATATATGTAAATGTATGTATACATACGAATGTATATCATATATATATATATATAATTCTAGAGTAATAGAATGATATACACTTTTCGTTCTGCAATGTAGGCTTCTACCGCAGCTGCTTGTTGATGTTTGCCTGTTAGGCCTTTGTAAAGTCTCTTTAAAACGGACCAATTTGAAAGAAAGGCTTCTGTACGCGTTAAAAAGTCGAAAAATTTTTTTAGAATAAAAAACTGAAGACTAGAAAGCGGAAACGAGAAATAGAAAAAGGACAGGAAAGAAAATACTGACCTCTATGCTAAGGGAAGAGAAGGATATAAAGTTAATAAAGTCGAATAAAGAGAGTAGGTATAATGTATACTCGCGAATATGTTCCGTATGTGTGTGTGTGTGTGTACGTTTATCATTGTGTGCGCGAATTATTACAGCGGGTACAGACGCTATTAACGGATCAAAAACTGTCTCCGGTAATTTTTTCTTCTAACTTGATATATTGATTTTATTTTTTACTCCGACAAAACTGAGTACTTTTGTTGTTATACCGGCAAACTTACTATACAAACGCAAATGTGTTAACACATACATACATATATATATATATATATGTATTTGCGTGTATAAATTGAGCTCGTTACCACTTAATCGCCAGAGCTGCTTTTAACGTACTAACTTTCCCTATAATTCTGTCGCTAACACTTAAATTTTCTGACGATTAAAATTTAGATACACGCTCCCTAAACGTGCGAGCTTTGCCTCTATACATTATCGAATATGTTGCTGGTATCTCTAGTTAGTTATTAAACGGTAGGGTGGATCGAAATTTAAAGACTAACGTTATTTTTACGAATCATAAAATTAAACGAATATTTGAATGGAAATATCGTTTCAGATAGGTTCTTAGTAGATTATAATTAAATTATATTTTCTAATAAAAATTATTATTACATCGTTTTCGATCAAAGTTTTGTTATATCGGAATATAATTTATCTACATCGAATGCGTCGAAAAATAAATATTGGTTATTCCGCGCCAAATTCGCATCGATTTTCATCGGTCATTTTCCATTTGTTTACAACTTGTGTATTCGTATCCCACTTTTCACTTCTTGTGTTTAAGATGCACCGTAAAGTAAAATGTGGAAATCTTATTGAAAGAGATTTCGTTACATTACTAGACGCTTCGAGTTTTCCGAACATTATTAATTTTCCCGAGTTCTTTAGCTCTTCGGCTGTTCCTCTAAAAGGTTACGTTTTTCGATTTTAATCTTTCGTTAGTCTATAGTTACGTAGCGGGTACTACGAACGGACGGAATAAAAAATACACCAGTACTCCGAAACATCGATGAAAAAAAAGGCGCTCAATGAACATCATATAGAAGAAATATGGCTGGATAGTATATATAATATGTTAAGAAATAACGCGTATCTGACAACGATGAAAGAATGACCGAGATAACTGACGAGACAGAATAAGAAGAAGACCACGGCGAAAATCCGGATAAGAGAGGATACGACACACGTAGGAAGTATTGAAAAAGAAGAGAGCGTTAATTATGCTTTTTCTGGCTGACCACCGATCGAAACGTCGTACGGTTAAGAAATACAAGAAGATATTTACGATGAATTAACTTATTATCGTTCCGCGGTCGATCGAAAATATTTTTCTATTTTAAATGTCGTTTATTTTTAATTAGATGTCAACAAAAGAAAGGTAAATAATAAAAGGGGAATTTTAATTAATTAAACAATATTCCGGGATATCTACGGTAAGCTGTCAATTGCCCATCGGGAAACGTCGTTTGTCTATCGAGACCTTTCGGAATTAACTTTTTTGTTTTTAATTTTTTCGTTACTTTAAAAAATATTATTAACACGTTATTTAACAGTTAAATTTTATAGATAATTTCTTTCAAAGTGAATACAATTTCAAATTAAATAAATTTAAAATGATTTTTTTTTTTAAATGACAAAATAAAATCCAACTAAGATCGATATTTATTCGACGATTGATTTTGTTTAATGTGTCCCGGAATTGTTCTATAAACATTCAGATTTAGATAAATTAATTTTTATCAGAAATACGTTTAGTCGAGTCTATCTAATCGAGAAGAGTTTTGCTTTTTTTTTTTACACAGATCATGCAAAAATGTGTGCTGATCTTTGCAAATTCCTCAGCTGAAGGTATTACTAACGTTATAGTATTGAAAATATCGAAAATACGATATATATATATATATATATATATATATATATATGATCATTTACGAAATTTTTTTATTCCGTTTTCACGGACCGAATATTTTATTCCCGGTATCATCGATTCACTCTGACCGTATTTGTTAATTAATTTCTCTAAATATAGGATGACTCATTGAAGACGGACGGTTTTCCGCGTGCTCCACATTATCAGGATGATTTGTAAAATATGAACGTGTGTATTTCGTAAACGTCCGAGTAATTTTCCCCTAGTTCTAGATGTATTAAAAATTAGGGATAAAGACTGCTTACTTACTCGATGATATCGGTTATGTGTCTAATTGTATGCCCCCCATAATCTAGAAGGACCGCTTTTATGTCCTCTATCCCCACAGAATGGTACAGATGTCTCACTACTACACGAAACCTTCGTTGTATTTTGATTTGATATGTGTGATTTTCAATTTTTTTCAGTACATAAATATTTAACTAATTTACGGTAGTTATCTATGACTTCAATTCGTTTATCAGTTCAAGATTAAGACGGAAATCTGTTTGGGTTTTTTTTTGTATTTCCTATTTTGTTTCGTATGGAATACTTCTCATATATATTCTCTTTGTCGTTTTCGTCTGTTTACTTCCTAGTCAATGGTTCGTATTATTTACGTTTGCTCAACTAGCATTGTGTCTTGTTGCAAACGATTTAAAAATAAAGCAGCGTAAACACGCGTCCACCGGTATTATTTCTTTACCAATTGTATTAACTATCATCGTTTCCAGTACCAATGTTAAGATTATCGTTAGTTGTGTTAGTATTATAATAAGGACAAATATTACCTGATATTGAAAGCTGCGATGTAGGTGAGACGGCAACGTATTTGATGATTTATCGAAGATTTACCGCCGGTGGTAGGCGAGCGTATTACCATTACGACGACGGTTTATTTATCGATCGAAATATGATAAAATACCATTTTTCTGATAAGCAAACCTGTAACATAACAAGATAACGTAATTATACATTAGTTATTTATGAAATATATCTCACGTAATATAAATGAATTAAAATACAGTTATCAAGAAAAGATGTAATTCTAATTAACACGAGTGTGAAACTACCCTTTCGACGGAGACGAAATTCTTATAATACCGATAATAGTATCCGAGTTGACGACGGTAACTTGTACATTTTTTTTTTCTCTTTAACTTCTGTACTTGATATCATATACATAACAGACATATGTGGAGTGTATTACTATCAATTACAACCGTCTCTTCCTAGATTTGTACGGTTTTTCTTTTTCAAAAACATTAAGCGGAAAGCAATTATACTTATCGGCAAATTACTTGTTGCCAGAGACCGCATGTTCCTTATGCAGCTTAAACTCCCTACTCCCCTCTACACGCTGGAGTAATATGCAATCCTGATCACGTGTCCTCCTAATGATCTTTAATATACGCTCTGAACTATACCTTATAACAGTACTCCGTACAATATATTTTCCCCTCTTCATCTCGAGAATTTCCTAGAGAAGTTTTTATATAAATATGAGTCAGTACGTACAGTATTACCACACGTTGGGTAGAGGCATCCCATTAAAAAAAAAATTAAAACATAAAATACGGCCACTTGCGTTTTATCGTTGTTAATTGCGAGGTCAAAACTCTCACCATCCATCGGCAGTAATTCTTTGTAACCGCTACTGATGAAACATAGGCAATAATTGAGCTATAATTCCGTCTACACTTTTATCTTCTCGTCATTCTTATTAAATTGCTACGAAGAGTATCCAAACATTTTTAGACAAAAACAATTTTTAGTTCGTAGCCGTAAAACGGTACTAAGTTACGAATGACAAATTTTGCTGTCGAACGAAAATACAATGTGCAAGGAGCGGTAAACGTAACACGGTTTAAAACGTAGAAGATTAATGAAGACAAGACAGATGGGATTAAAAACAAAATATATCTATCAACAGGTCAGATAATTATGGCGTTACAATTCCTCAAAAAGAGCATGTTACCTCGGTATAAATTTGGAGAAACAACTTGGAAAATCGTAATAATAATTTTTTAATAAATAAAGATACAATCTTAACCTACTAAATTAAATAAACATAAAATTTAACAAACTGTAGCTTAATCTAACAAAATATAATTCTATTATTGATTTAAAATCAACGGTCCATCGACCATAACTTTTAACATATTCTTTTATAGTATAAGTGTGGATTTACATAATTATGTAACTACATCTGCTGGGTGGTTTCGCTTAAAACGTCGACGTCTTGTCCGGTATCGAGTAATTGGATTACTTCCACGTTGACATGTTGCTGCAGTCGCTTTTTTGAGCAGTATCTTCCAATCTCTTCGTTTACGAATGGAATTCGTACGATGCACATCGTCATTTCTAGAATATACGCATCGACTATGGTTTAACGTCTCGGAGTTTGCCGTATTTGGGTTTATGATTTTTCCTTCGTAGATGGCCATTAGCCCCGGGTCTCTGAAAGCATTAATCCGTACCTGGCTAAGTTAGCAATAAATAAAACACGTGGGAAGATTGGTTAACCATCCTAATAGCGTTAACACTACTGCATTGTCGCACAATGTGTGTTGTTACCGTCATTACGTGTAATTTTAATACTAGCAAAATTCTATATTTTCATTTTAACGTGAAATGTCTCAATTTTAATAAATACGATAAAAATCATCTAAGATCATCCTAGAAAATAATATTGTGTAAAATAAACGCCTTGAATAAAATTTATAATTTTGCGTAAAAATTTAAAAACGTACGACTGAAAGGTTTAATGGAAAGAAAAAAGATTATTCTCGACGGTTATCTCGAAAAAGTTTTTTCTAACTTACGATTTATAAATGCTTAATTTTGTGCTTTTTTTCATTTCGTAATAGTATATTTATTTAATAATTACAAAAATTAACGTTATGAAGGTTCGGCAATCCGATTAAGTTTATTGCTACTATAAACTCAATTTACAATCATTTACTTATATTCTCCGATATCATAATTTTTAACTTACGATTTACTCCTGTACTCTGAAAAGATATTCCAGAAGGCACTAACCGAATACACGGGTGTCGTAAATGTGAACGGTTGTTGCACTATGAAAATGATTAATACGTAATCAACCGAAATTGGCATATTGATAAATTGTAAAAAAAAAAAAACTAAAGTCATGGAAGTTAGCAAGGAGGTTTTGGAACGTATCGATAAAAATTAACAATAAAATCATTAAACTAATATATTTAAATACCCGTAACGTTAATAGCGCACGTGATCTGGATTATGAAATAAGGACCAGAATTAAACAAAACCATATTCTTGAAAATGAGAAAAGTATTTAGAAATAAAACGCTTAAATGAACAACGAAATGGAGGCTGGTTAAATGTTATAGTTCGTACTACTTTCATGGAGTAGAAGCCGGGAACATCGATGATAAATAAACTGAATGCCTTCAAGCTTTACCGAAGGATGTTGCGGTTATCATAGACGGATAAGATTTCGAATACAAAAATTTTGCAGAAATTAAATAAACTAGAACTGGTGTGACTATTATAAAGAGACGTTAGCCTCTCTCTCGATTATGTCCTGAGAAATCGAAGATATGACCTACTGCAAGTGATCATTGAAAAAAAAAACGTCGCAGGAAAACGAGGTAGAAGAAGGAAAAGCTAATTACGTGAAGGAATGAACAAGTTTCAACAGAGAAGCCGAACACTATCTGACAGATCAGAAACCAAACGAGTTGCGCAATCACCAGAAATATCCGGAACAGTGTAAAAATTGATGATGTAATAAAATAGTTGGATAATTATTTTATGAAGATTAAACAAAATAAGCGAATTTTAATTATATTTTTCGTAGAATATATTATAAAAGGTGTAAATAAAAAAGCGTTTTGAAATGACTAGTTAGGACGGTTAGTGGTCGACAATGAAGAAGTCATTGGAAAGTCATGTACAGAGTTATATTTTGCGCCTAATGCTACTATGGGTGTATAGAGTTTACATTGGGCTGAATTAGCGACTGCTGGTTGCAATGTTGCAATCGTTTTGCAGTTGACGCGACAGAATAGGGTTTTCTCGTTGTATTGTTCATAACACGTGGAGATTGCACGTACTACCAGCCAATAAACAAACGCGTCCGTCCAAGATGAAATTAGTTTTTCTTCTTCAAATTTCTCAGGGTGTGTCTTTTACTGTGTAGATTTTTCCGTGTGTCATTGCCTCTCTGCAGTTTATGTTGTTCATGTTACTATTAACCTATGTTAGTGTAGATTTAGCTTTATTATTTATAGGGCGATTGATCGTTTCATTTTCAGAGCATTATTTCGTCTAGATTGTAAAAAAATAAGAATACATAACTATTTATCAAATTGTTTCATTTTAGTATTTTAAAATTTTTTATAATTTTCTAATTATGTAAATTTTGTACCTATTCGTACGGAAAAAAATGTTTAATATATTTTAGTGTAATACAATTTTTTGTTTTGGGATTGATGATCTAACTTTATAATTTTTATTAAAAGGTTCTTGCATTTGTTTAATGTGTTACTTTGTGATGTTGTGATGTTGTGTCGTACAAAAAAAATTTTAGGTATGTATGTTGGGGGTAAGGTGTAATACCGTTAGATTTTTTTTTGACAACTAGGCGCCACTGCGATTAGATACAACAAGAAGAATTTATGCTTCCTCCGCTTTATTCAATTCACGGATCGTATTAATATATTGTTTTCGATAAAAAATTATATCGATATATTTACGTACATCTATATAAATATCTGTGTGCCTCTGGCAATTAGTTGCTGTATATGGGGCACATTAATTTAAATAATAATAATCTAAATGTCCATGGTGAAAATTACTATCGATGCCCAATAAATAAGCTGGTACTTTTATACGCTTTGATCATTTTAATTACTATTAAAAAGATCTTATTGTTATAATGATGGAATGCGAGAAGGTTTTTGGATCGGAATAGAAATTATTATTAAATAAAAATTTAATTTCGTAATAATAAAAACATATTATTCCGATAAAGTAATTCAACTGTAAATTATCGACGCCGTGTTTCGAATTCGTAAACTTTTGAACTTGCTAATAAGATAATACTGCGAATACAATTTTAAAAGACGCCATAAACTCTCCTTAATAATTTATTATCTTTATAATACTACATATGTATATATATATATATGAGAGTATGTGTGTGTAGATATGTATGTATGTAATTCTATTTCTAAAGGTTTGCTAAACTAACAACCTTTACCATTATTCCAGGGTACTGCATTATTTGCATTTGCTCCACTATCGTTATAGGAGCAGCGCTATTCCACTATTTTCTTGTAGTACCGATAAAAACTGAAATTGCGACGGTCGTTACCATAATTTTTTCTCTCTTATACGTTTAATCATGAAAAATAAATATAATCAACATAAAGAAGGAAACACGCACAAACATTAATACGCGTTTAATAGACTTTAATGGTTTAACACACATGAATTATAGGTGTGTGCGCGTGTGTATATGTAGATGTATGCTTACGTTCATAAATTTCTCCGAACGTATATAGTGATTACTTAAAATTTAATGCGTTAAGAACTGCAGTTTATTGACCGATTCGTACGCTATTAATGACTACAATAAATATCGAACACGTCGTCTGGATAAAGATTATCTCCGTCTGCCAGGTTCATCTTACTATTGTATATACACGGTCAAGATAAGTTCGCTATTGTATATAAATCAAGATGAAATTATTTATTATGTAGCTTAGCAACAATATGAAAAGTGGCCGAAGTATATAAATCAAGATGAAATTATTTATTATTTAACTTAACAACAATATGAAAAATGGCTAAAGTATATAAATCTGTTCACTTAAGCGTGCACCATGAAGTAATTAACGCGTTGAAAAAAAATGTATAAATAAAAAAGTAGTTAAAATCGCTAAATTTTTTGTACATATATAAAAAGACCACTCCAGATCACTTCGACATTTATCTCTATACTAGAAACTCTACTGGTAATCTTCAATAAAATACGATTTTCGGGTAACCTCCCATAAAAATGGAAAAACGCCATTGTAACTCCAGTACTGAAGACTAATAAAAATCCGAAACTCCTCAACGATTATATTATATCCCTTACGTCGATTCTTTGTAAAGTATTGGTAAAAATTATCAACAGTAGGCTACTATGGGAAATTGAATCACGTGGATTATTTACTAATCTCCAATATGATTTTCGGCCAGGACGATTCACAATCGATCCAATTATTTTATTACAACGATCCATAACTAAAGCATTTTCAAATAAGCACCATTTACTAGCCGTCTTTTTCGATTTCAAGAAGGCTTTCGACAACATCTGGAGATATCGCATCATTTCCATTCTACACTCCTGAAACTTTAAAGACCGTCTTTGTACGTTCATTTCAAATTTTCTTTGAGACCGTCATTTTCAAGTGAGACCGTCGTCTAATACATGTTTTTAAACATCAGCTTAATCAACATTTCAATAACGTGTGGAACAACGATTGGCAGAATCTGCCTACAGACTGTCAACGAAGCCGTGGCGTTCGTCACATCAAGTAAGCAGAAACCGAGAAGTAACGTTATGCAGACTGAGACTTGGGAATACCCGTCTTACACACTCGTATTTACTAAACAACGAACAAGAGCCGCAGTATTCTTTATGCAGTTGTCAATTATCGATCGAACACCTACTGATTAAATGTCCAAATTATAACCGTTATTGGGGACAGCGTGGAATACCATCGAATTTAAGCGATGTGTTGTGCGATGATCGAACAACAATTAACAGATTATTTAATTTTTCGGTGCATTACGATTTATTGAAACTATTTTAATGTATATACTTTTTGTCACCTCCACCACCTGTGATAGTGGAAGCTTTTTTTTGGTAAATGACAAATATAGTTGCCACGATTCGCACGAAGCGATGATATATTTAAATTCGCAACAGACCACCATACAGAAATAATTAATATAGCGGTAAATCTAGAACTGTTTTGCATTCTCTGTCGTGTCTTTGTAGCTCACGAGTAACAAAGACGTCATATATATACATACCCGCGTTGCTGAAAAAAGAAATGAGCTAACTGCAGCTATAAACAAAGAAGCGCTTGTTGCTGTAGCTGCTGTCTATTGTTATCTAGAATTTCTCATACCAGTAATTGAATATAACACAGTATTCAGTAAATTAGGTAACAACTTAATTCGATTTTCAGCGACGTTTTAAAAGTTAATATTACGCCGGTCCGGTGATTACTTTTTAAAAGGAGCTTCAATTACACAAAATGGACAGAAACAAACAAATCTCTATAATCACGACCTGGTCTCAGCTTCTCTTGAGTACTCTGCGAGTTAGTTCCAATTGCAATCTTCCATAATATCTGTCTCTCGTCGTAGATCCTGGTTGTTTCATTGATGCAGGGGTTGTGTTCAGGAAACTCTTCCTGGATTTTAGTCTACTTCTTGGAACAGTATGATCATAAAGCGGATGTCTGTTGTCCGGCATTTGCAAGCTCGTTCCTTATTTGCTGCTATTCCTTTTCTTATTTCAGGAGGTGCTATTCTCACAAATAGGTATATCTTATTTAAGAATTGGCGTGAGATAAGGCGGTAACTCTCTGAATTTTAAGGGTGTTTAGATGACAGTAATACTGGAATTATAACGGCTATTTTTCAAGCCTTACGAAACTCTTTTCCCATCCAGATTCGTTTAAAAATCTGAAGTAAAATATCTAATATCGATAGAGGAGCATATTCAGCATGGTGATGTGGAAGTTGACGTGTCTCGGGGCTCTTTCTTTCGAGTATTTAATAACATCGGTCAATTTCCTGAATCTGATCGGTTTATTATATGGTTCTGTACTTGGAGTTTTCTGTAGGGAAATGTTGATAGTGGGTATAGGTTGATCCGGTAGTATGCTGATAGTGGCCGCAAAGCTGAAATTATTTCCTCTAGTTTAAATACAGCACCTTGTTGTCTACTTAGTACTGAAGGAACTAGAAAGGAACGTGTTTGTTCGAGAAACCGAATTTTCGAGATGGAGTGATCTTAGAAATGAATTCTTGCCATGATTTTCGCTTGACTTGATTAATTGTCTATCTAGGCTCGGCCTGAGCTTTTTTATATTGTAGATGATTACTACTGGAAATCGAATTTTTCAAGTTTTTCAAAACTTTTCGTTGTTGCCTGATAGCACTAGCGCATTCCTTTGTCCACCCAGGAACTAATTTACGATTTGTATTTTTGGAGCGAGGACTAAAAGATTGAGCCTTTTTGACTAATGTGGAGGTAAAAACATCGATGATATTGTTTATATTTACTGACATATCAATTGGAAGGTTTCTGCAGTCAATGGCATATCTCTCTCAGTTTGTTTTCTTGTAGTTTCAGTTTAGCCGTCGTGAATCTGACGGTAATGTAGAATAAATTAATTTAACTATCATGGGAACACGGTTGCTGCCAGCTAAATCTAAACCTGTAATCTATTTGCTAGCTGTGGTGAGGTGATAATTAAATCCAGCGTTGACCAATTCTGATATGCAAAACTGTAGTGAGTTGGTTCACTAGTGTTTAGCAAACATAAGTTGAACTGATCTAGTAAGTTTTCTATAAGACGACCTTTACTATTTGTACGACTACTTTCGGGTAGAGATGTGAATTGAGATCTCCAGTTACTATTACAGGAAAATTTAAAAGAGATAATGTTGAAGAAATGAGATTCTTCAATGTTTTTCAGACAAGTAGAAGGAGCAAAGTGTAAAAGTTTGTTACATTTGGATGCGGATAGATAGAAATTGAAGACTTGTGTTAGAAGAGATTTATTGAACGAGTATGCTGTCCTGAATTTCTAATAAAATTCCTCCATGCGCATATTGACCAGAAGCAGGAACGAATTTGATATTGTAGGAGGGAATTTTAGCCAGCTCTCATGTAGACAAACGATAGCTGGTTGATAGGTGACAATAAGAAGTCTAAGTTCTTCATACCGGGCATAAAAGCCACCTCAATTCCGGTTAAGAATTACAGTACTCATCGTTCTACTTGAGGTGAAAGAGCTTTGATTATTTTGGTGAATTCAATTTTAGAGCTTCTGGTTTTTAATAAAGGATAACAGTTCTTAAGGAGGGTAATTAGACCTTCAATATATGCGCTATGAACTCTTTTACTATTTCTGCCAGGTTGCTACTTTTCACTTTACACATATCATAGAATAGAGAAAGTTTGGAAAATTTAAAGACTGTGCTTTTATTTGATTCGAAGTATGGCACTAGAGGTTCCAAGGTTACTTTTAATGAGAAATCAAGATCTGGTCTGAGGATAGTTCATCTTCAGAAATGACCATTGGTATAGAATTGGATCACTTGTCATTTTCTTTCTTTTTTGGTTTTTGAGCAGGTGTCTGTAGTTCATTATTGTTTACAACAGATTTCCCCGACGAACTCAGTGATTCCTTCCTTTTATTTTGTTTAGGTTCGACAGAAGTACACGAGCTGCTACTCTCTTCTATTTTAGAAAGAGTTGGAGATTCTTCCGATAGTAAGTCTTCATCGTTACATGATGGTGCATTTATCTCATGAAAGAGAAGATCACAAGCATGAGAGTCATGTTGCTGTTGTTGAGTAGGACCATCAATAATATTACCGAAACTTTGGACATCTTTGCAGTTATCTGCCTTGTGTCCAGAGAAGTTACATTTGAAACAAATAAGGTCATGGACTGATAGAAAGATCAAACTTTTACCTCTGGATTCTACAGTAAGAGTCGATGAAATATTGATTTCATCACAATTTCAGATGTATACTTAGTATTTCCAACTTACAATATGCCCAAATTCGTTATCCATGGGTTTTATACGACGTAATGAAATTTAATCATTCATATTAATATTTGTCGTTAAGTATTTTTTGGAGTTCGTCGTTCGTAATTGTTGGTGAAACAATAGAAAGAATAATTTTTGTGGTTGATGATTTCAGCCTTTGGGCTTTGAGGAGATGTCCGTCGATTTCAAATCCGCCATGATTGGTTATGAATTTGTGTACTAGATTCAGTTGCAACGCGATTAACGCGAGATGCGGCAAGGATGTTTTTTGCTCCTTCAACCAGACCTTTAAGAGCTGAGAGGTAGTCTAGAATTTTAAAATCTAGGATATGATTAAATATTATCCCTTGTTCCTCTGTTGGGAATGGGAAGTTTTGGAAAGGAATGATTTCTTTTGTTATATTAGCATAAGACCCGGAATTAATATTTGACGATTATTTAATATCTTTCGATATTAATAAAAAAAACGTTCTTACCTGAGGATGTGGTGATATCTGTCGTAGTAGACGATGATGGAGTTGACACAACGAATGACATGGTCGGCCATATGGCCGAAATTACGTTAACACTATTGATAAAGATAAGATAATACCGAGTTACGAAAGAAACGCGTTATCGCACTTTACCGATCGTACGTATTATATACTTAGAACATATATAAAAACTAATTATGTATCTCCGAGTAGTATTGGAATTGGTATATACGGTAATTTAGATGATTCACCAACCGTTAAAACTTGACACGTAAGTAATAAAGATGTTGATAGTCTCGTAATGTTGTATTTTCTAATTGTTTTAATTTTAATAGCATCTTCACTCACCGAATTACATCTGCCCTAGAAGGCACACAAGTTTTTCACAATTCACGATGCACATTGTTACCAGTCAGCAACAAATTCTACGAGAAATGTTATATAAGCTTTGAAAACGTTAACTTTATGTTTTAGTTTTGTATAGATCTAAATTTGTAAGAAAATTTTTATTAATTGCAATCCTGTGTTTTTAACTATATTTAAATGTAATCCTCTGCTTTTAATTACGGTTTAAATGCAATCGTGTTATATATATATGTATGTATTTATGTATGTATATAAGTATACACTCAATAAAAGACACATACTTTTTGTTTTTATACTATTTAATGAATAATGTTGGCTTAACTGTAACAACATAGTTTTTTTTTAACCATGATTGCATAATTCTAGTTTTTAATTATTCTACGACACTATTTAATTATAATAGTATTTTCTAAAAAGTAAAAAAAAAGGAATATGCACTATAGGGTTTTTTTTCAGATGTACTCAAGAAACAACCAAAAGGCCACATCTAAAAACCGTAGTGGCCTTATAACTGGTTTTCTACTATGTTTTCATCAACATTGTACACCCTAATAAATATAAATATAAAAATAAAATAAAGATAAATATATAACACATATATATATATATATATATATCCCCCCCAGAGGTACTTTGTACCTTCTGGGGACCGGAGCTCTAACCGGTATGGGGCGCGTCCACAGGTGGCGGATAGTGGAACGGCCTGCAAATATGTAGGTTAGCTGCGAATAAGACATTAGTCAAATAAGCAGTCGCGGACCAAGAGCGGCTACTGGTGGAAAGTCTCTGGCAGACGATTCCAGTAGTGACAGGGCAAGGAGACACGAGGATGCAGATGGACAGCTTGAGGACCTGTCCACAAAAGTCTGCAAAAATCCTATGACTGTCTCTCCCTCGGCGGGTTTAGGTGGCCGTAAAACCTAAATCGTTACCTCCTCAGTAACAACCCGCTGCCTTGCGGTTTGGGTCTTTACTCAAGGACTAAGGGAGATAACCCTGACAGAAAACAAGCCACTGCCTTGTGGTTAGGGTTTTTACCCAAAGGCTAAGAGAGTAAACTCTAAGAGAAAATCCGCTGGAAGGCAACAGAAAACCACCAGTGTACCTTTTCTATGAACAACTATGGAACTCAAATTATATAATGATAGTATGTCATGCGGTCCGACTAGCAATCGGCGCTATCTGGGGTCCGGGCCTGATAGTGTTAAATTAGTGACTAGCCACGATGATGTAGGAAACCAGGCATCGCGTGGAAACTATGCGACTGGAATGAATATATGGAAGTATGTAAAGATCGGAACATGGAATGTTCGTGGTTTAAATGAAACTGGAAAACTGGCTATAGTTGAATATGAAACTTCGGAATTTAATATTGTTGGAATATCAGAAACGCATTGGAAAGGCAAAGGATACTTTGTCAGTAACAATAACAATGCAGTCTACTATTCTGGACATGAAACCCGTCACAAAAGTGGAGTAGCAATCGTAATACACAATAGGGATCGTAACAAAGTGATTGCGTATGAAGCAGTAAACGACAGGATAATAGCAGTTAAAGTGAAAGCAAATCCCGTAAACTTAAACATTATTCAAGTCTATGCTCCAACTAATGAAGCGGAACAAGAAACTGTAGATAACTTTTATGCTGCTCTGGAAGAAATGATGGGAAAGATACCATCCAGGGAAATGACGGTGGTTCTTGGAGACTTTAATGCAAAAATTGAGGAAACCGCCCATGATTTCGAGTTACGGAATGTTATAGACAAGTATGGCCTCGGCACTAGGAATAAAAGAAGTGAACAATTAATTAACTTCTGCGCTAGTACAAGAATGTTCATATGTAACTCCAGTTTTAAGCATCACCCGAGACGTCTCTATAGGTGGCGTTCCCCAGGTGATCGGTTTCGGAATCAAATTGATTACATATTAATCAACTCGAGATGGAGATCGTCAATTCGAAATGCAAAAACGTACCCAGGGAAAGAATGCGATAGTGATCACCAGCTGCTCGCAATAAAATTAAAAATCAAGCTACAAAATTGTAAAGTCGAAAAAAATGTACCTAACAGATGGCATTTACGAAATAATAATTGTTATCAAAACCTAGCTATGCGAGAGCTACAAAGAATAATAGGATTACCACGTCAATATGATGATGCCAATAGCATTTGGGAACACACAAAGTGTGCATTAGAAAGAGCAAACGAAGCTACCGGAAATGTTAATATGGTATCTCACAGTAGAAGGAAACCATGGATCACAGAGGAAACATGGGCAACGATAAAGATGCGTAAATATATTAAAAATAAAGGAATTAATTGTGAAGAAATGGCCCAGAAATACCGTGATATTAATAAACAAGTAAAGCAACAATGCAGAAATGATAAAAATAAATTCCTGAATAACATATGTAAGGATATTGAGCAAAATAAAAACACAAATGAAGTTAAAGATATGTTTAAAAAAATTAAAATAATAACGAGACGTTTCACCCCACAATACTTAGGAATAAAAAGTGAAAGCGGAGAAACACTATGTGAAGAAGACAAAATAAGATCTAGGTGGCGTCAATATTGCGAGGAATTGATGAAAGTACACGGAGAAGAAAAAGAAGCAAAGGAAATTTTCAGTAAAATAATGGAAATTGAACCCATGATACTAATGAGACGCGAAATGCGTTACAGAAACTTAAGGCATATAAGGCAGGAGGAGAGGATCGAATTGTAACAGAAATGTTCAAATACTTAGGGGACTCAACGGTAGAAATTTTACATGTCATATGCAAAAAAATATGGATTACAGGCATATGGCCAAGAGACTGGACAACGTCAATTTATGTCCCGATTCATAAAAAAAGGTCCTCGAGACATATGTCAAAATTACAGAACTATAGCATTGATGTCACATGCTAGTAAAGTAATGTTGAATATTATCCTTGAGCGACTGAAACCTTATGTACTACCACAAATATCATGGCAACAAGCAGGGTTTATGCCAGGAAAAGGCACAAGGGATCAAATTCTAAATATGCGACAGATAATTGAAAAATGTCGGGAATTCAATATTACAATTTACATATGCTTTATAGATTACGCAAAGGCGTTCGATTGTGCAAGATGGGTAAAATTATGGCAAGTTTTAGAGGAAGCTGGCGTACCACAACATTTGATAGAATTAATTAAATCACTATATAAAAATACAAGCGGAAAAGTGAAAATAAATAACAAGCTATCTAAGAAATTTCAGCCTGAAAAAGGAGTACGTCAGGGATGCATACTAAGTCCTATTTTATTTAACATATACAATGAATGGATAATCAAAGAGACCATGAATGGATGGAAAGATGGAGTTAAAATAGGAGGAACATGCATTAACAACTTACGATACGCTGATGATACTGCATATTTGCCTCAACTGAAGAGAATCTACAGGTTTTACTCCGGAAGTTGGAAACCATAAGCAAAGCTGCAAGCTTAACAATAAATAAAGACAAAACTAAAATAATGATTATTAATCGAAACAACTCTGATAACATCCAGCAATGGAATGACTTCCAGGTAGTTGATAAATTCGTACACTTAGGTTCAGTAATTACCAAAGATGGAGGATCGACCGATGAAATTAAAAGAAGAATAGGAATTGCAAAAAATGCATTGGCTCAACTGACAAGAGTATGGAAGAGCCATGACATAACGAAGAATACAAAAATCCGCCTCATGGACACCTTAGTCTTTTAGATTTTTCTGTATACATCGGAATGCTGGACTTTAAAAAAAATGGATGCCGGCGAATAGATGCATTTGAAATGTTCTGTTGGAGAAAGATGCTGCGGATTCCCTGGACCGAAAAGAGAACAAACCTGTCGGTGTTAAAGGAAATCTGTCCAAAAATACGACTGCGAGATGTAGTAAGGCAGCGAATAGTAACTTACTTCGGTCATATCATACGTCAAAATAGTTCGGGAAAGTTAATTTTGGAGGGTATGGTCGAAAGTCGGCGAAAACAAGGAAGAACGCCTACACGATATACGGATGGAATCAAAGAATTGCTAAACATTACATCATTCCAGCAAGCGGTTCGATATGCAGAGGACCGAAACATATGGCGGACGCAGTTGCATAAAATCAAGGTTTCATAGTATCACGATGCTCGGATCGAGCCTACGATGAAGAATATATATATATATATATATATATATATATATATATATATATATATATATATATATATATATACATAATTTTCTGATACTTAATTATAATAACGTGTGAAATATTTAAAACGAAATAACATAATACCGACAATTATCTATAATTACATAAACATCATTATAACAATCCAGAAACCCAAATAACTTTCGTAATTCATCACCTTTTACAGTTAAATTTGGAATTAATTATTTTCTTTAAATTAACAAATTGAACAAAATCTTCCCATTTATTAATATCCATTTGTTGGTAATTCTTTTATTATATTTTTGGAAGTGGCACAATATATGTTCCATATTTTCAACTATTTTACATTGGTCACATGTATCCACTTCTGATAAAATCTATTTAGATAATACTTGCAATCACCATGTTCAGTCAATGCTTGTGTTATAAGGTAGTTTAAATAGGTTTTCTTGTTTTTATTATATTGATTTATATTAGGTATTATTTTGTAACTATATCTTCCATTTTTTCTACGTTGTCCAATCTGTCCTGCCTATTTCAAATCTAAATGTTTTTTTACAACTTTCTTCATTATCTTTCCAATTGATAACAACCTTCCTGTATTTTTTTATTTAACAACTGCATTTTTTCTTCTATCATTAAATCGATTGGTATTATTTTTGTTATAACCTGTAATGCATTATTTGATGTTCTGTATCTAGCAGAGATATTAAGTAAAAATTTTCTCTGATGTGATATTATACTTCTATATGCGGTTTTACTTATATAATTACCATATATCCCAGAAGCATACAGATACGTATTTTGAACTGTAGCTAATATACAGTATTCTTTTTTTATTACTACCAATTCCTCCCCATATCTTTGAACCTAGGCGGCATATATTAGCATATATTTTTAATGATTTTTCATTTAAATATTTAATATGTTGTTTAAATTTTAGTTTATTGTCAATTATTAATCCGAGGTATTTAATACAATCAGTCATCTTAAATTTTTCATTTCCAATTTTAATTTTTCTAATTATTGATTTTTGTAATATTTGTTTGATATTGATAATCATTGAAATACATTTTTCCTTTGATAATTGTTAAGCCTAATTTATTTATTATTCTATTAAATTCTACCAATGTATCGTTTGTTTTCTTTATTACATGTTTGTTCTTAAATGGGAACATAAGTATAAAATCATCGGCATAACTTACCATATAAACATTATTATTATATTTTTGAATTTTTGCATGAATATATGCTGCAGCAATGTTCAATAATGTGGGGCCAAGTACAGAACCTTGTGGTACCCCACATGTAAGTCTATGAAATTTCTTCCTCCTTCATTATAACGGTTCTGTTTTTTAAATAAGTAATGATAGTGCTTGTTAAAAACTGTGGTAACTTAATTTTTGGTATTCCCCATTTAAGTTGTTAAAGTACGCAGTAACATCTAATGATATAAGCAAAGTTTCATGCTTATTTATTTTATTAGATTTTATGTTTTTTAATACTGTATATATTGCCATTTCTGTTGATGCTGCTTTCCTGAATCCAAATTAATTTTTGTCTAGTATTTTTTTAGTTTCAAGAAAATGTACACTGAGTTGCTTTATATACTTTTCCACTACTTTACTTAGAAAATTTGTTAAGGCAATTGGATGACAGCCCGTTACATCATTTGGCAATTTATTTGGTTTATTTAATAATTTCACATTACCCATTTTCCAAACTTCAGGGAAGATGCACTATAAGGTTAAATCAAAATAACTAAAATATTTCTTTTTGAAGAAACTTGTTTCCTAACGGGATATTTAAACCATTTAAAAATCGTAATAAGCAATATCGTGTGTGTACGCAAATACGTCTCGTAGTTTTTTCAATTATCTTATTTGCGACCATATTACGTAAAACTGAATTGCGGCTTGCCATTCAACAGAACAATGCGCGCTTAGCTAGTATGAAGTTAACCGCCGTTATATCGTTTTACGAATTATTGGACGATACTTTTCTAATGAACAAAATTGAAGCGTTTGTCAAGAAAACGAATTCTCAGTAATATACGCTGTTTTCGAGAAATGTAACACTGACATTTCTCTCATTTGTTAGGGCGTATTTATTTATAAATATTTATACCGGGTTCTCGTTATTAATTTATTAGATTAAGCCATCCATTAATAAATTGACGATTAGTTTTATATACATTATAAATAACTACATATACAATTGTCAAGTCGTGTCTGGATTTTTACCTGGCCGGAAGACAACGTAAACGATCGCTTTGCAATTCCCTTGTCTTTATACTCCCCTCCCATTGTAGAAATAAAAAAATTACCGAAGTACTGTAGCATACAGATTTAAACTTCACTAAATACATCATGGGTGGGTTATTCAGTTATTGAATTATCTTAACCCGTTCAGTCATATATTATAAAATTTCGACACGAAACTATAAAATTTATACGGGTGTGTTTATTATACAACATTGTTTCTTCAGAGAACTGTAGATAATTTTCAGGGTATTTATATGAATATTTTTAAAATTGAGACATTTCACGTCGAACAGAAAATAAAAATTTCTCATGTGCCATATGGTAAACATCGTGACTGATAATAATACAAGTTCTCATCTTAAGCTTTACGAAAACATATATACATACATATATCGTACTAGAAGAATTATAATTTTATATATATATAATCTGGGGCAAGCAATTAGAATGAAAAAAGAAAAAATGCTGTACGCAGAAATATCAAGAAGAATCAATCGGACATGGATAGTGTTCGGAAAATTGAATAACGTATTCCGTAATAAGAATATAGCAATCAACTTGAAAAAGAAAACATATGACCAGTGTATCCTACCGGTATCGTCATATGAAGGCGAGACATGGGTATTCACAAGAGGAATCATAAAGAAAATTAGGAAAGTGCAAACGTCGCAAGAAAGGTTGATGATGGACATCAGACTCAGAGAAAGACGAAGCTTCGCCTGGATCAGAAAACAAACACAATTGATGGACGTTATAGAACATATTGCCACAAGGAAATGGAATTGGGCTGGACATGTCGCCCGAAGGCAGTATAACAGGTGGTCCAAGAAAATTTTACAGTGGTGTCCAATGGGCCGTAAAAAGAAGCAGGACAGGCCGCTAACGCGATGGAAGAAGGATATCGTAAAAATAGTGGGGATTAATTGTATCAGAGAAGTGCAGGACAGGAACCAGTGAAGAGAATTGGGGTCAGCCTACGTTCAGCAATGGACCGACATAGGCGTATCGTAATCGCATATATATATATATATATATATAAAAGGTGACCCAGAGAAGACCGACTGTTTTGTTGTTTTTTGAATAACTCAAAAACTACTCGATCAAAATTTGCTCAATTTTGAAATTCGAGTTTTCAGATCTTCCAGATCTCGTGGACGTGTTTCATAAACACAGCTAAGCTATCCCCACAAAAACTCGCGAAACTTTGAATTCTTTTCGGAACCCTCTTTGCGCTATTGTGATAGATTCGTGCCGAAAATAACGTTCCACGCAAAATCCGCATTCCTTCTCATTATAGAATGCCATAACTGAAATTAGATTCGCGTGTGCACTAAACGTGTATTACGCGGTTTGCGTTGTATCGGTCTTACCAACGGCACTATTCAAAAAACAAAACCGTTGGTCACCCTATACACGTTATTGAGCTCTTACTTTTAGTTAGATCCTGTAAGCGTCAAAAGTATTCGAACTTGTTAAAACAATCCGTTTTATTATTGCAAAAATAATGATTTTAGTACGGAAGCCGCTTTAACCTTAATCTATCCGAAAACCCTTACGGTGAAGTGTGGGGAAAGCTTTACGCGAGATGTACCAAATTATATATGTATTCTCCGGTGACAGAGTTGTTAGAGTGTTAGACTGTTAACCCGAAGGCGCGTGACAAAAATTTCCATCATGTAAATAACGTACAATGAATTGGCCAACATGTTTGACGAATATATATGCGAATACATACTAATAGAACTTCTACTTTACTTTAGGCATGATGTTGGACATGACGATGATACTAGCAAGTTGGTAAATCAGGATCCGTAAGCGGATAAAATGCAGACGAATCATCCCTCATGTCGAAGGGCGTAGAGCAATTTATTAATTTCGAACTAAACACCGACTTTAACGATTTAAATGATTCAAACTACAATAACGTACGAGCTAATTAAATTTATTTCTGGCACGATAAAGAGGATATTTATAGGTTAATACGAAATAAATAACGTGAAATGTATATAAATATTAGTTTAAACAACAAATATTAAAATAAATGATTAAACGTTAAAAAATGAAAATATTTACTAAAGAAATGCGTTTGCATTTTAAACGAGTACACTCAGAATGAGTATATATATTTTGTATATATGAAAGAACAATAATAAAATAAAATAAAGAAAAAATGGGAAGACAACTAGTCGAATATGATACGTTAAATTTTAACTGTGTTGTTCTGTTTTGCTGCTAGTTTTATAGGTTACACGAGAAAATCCAAAAATCATACGACGCCATTTTCTATTAAACGATAATAGTAAATCCGTTCTAACAATTTATGGCGCGATCGATAACAATTAATTAATCGAAAAAGTTTATACATATTACTAGTTACACAACGTACCATCGTTAAATAATCAGAAGAACAGAGTCACGAAAATTATCGATAGATTTAATCACCGGTTTTGATCTGTTTTTTTTTTTTTTTTAAAAACTAGAGTCGAGTTTAAAATTTTTTACTAACGGTCCAATAAAATCTATCTCCAGTATGCGCCATTTGGTTAATTTTCTTCGTTCGTATAAGAGCCGATAAAATATACATTGATTATACTTTTCAAATATATCGATATTTCTTCGTTTCCGAATACGCTGTTTAGTTTTCTAAAAGCTACCCGCGATATATTCTGCGATTTATTTCCTGCTAACATTAACATATTCCTGTCTGTCGTAATTCTCACGATCAATGCACTCCTGCATAAAAGCTTTTCCCAACGCGTCTACCAACCATTTCTATTTTGCGCGTTTCTTAACCAGTTTTATTGCCAGAGACACCTTCTCTATAACATCGTACCATCGCGTCATAGACCTTCCTTGCATATTTTTTTTTTTTTGTCCATTGACTACCACTTCAATATCCGTTTTTCGACCACCTATTGTCGTTTCTTCAGGTCACGTGACCAGCCCATCTACATTTTAATCTGCCGTGTTTCTTCCATATACTTTTACTAGCAGGTACGTACTCGCTGTACACTTTAGTTTTCCGGGCGGTAAGTTTAAGTTTTCCAAGCGTGACCCATGGTAATGATTTTATTATCGTTACTTCCGCCGTCGACATTATTTCTTTATTCATCGTAATTCTTCGACCTAAGTATATATATATATATATATATATATATATATATATATATATATATATATATATATATAATTGTCTACTTGCTCTATTTATTACGAATTTATTGTTATTTGTGTTCTTCGTTCTGTACTGGTTATTATTTTTGTTTCACGTATGTTTATCCTCGATCCTAGCTTGCTCGCGTATTCGTTTAGGTCCGTTATCATCGACTGCTCCCCACTTGTACTGAACAAAAATATATCGTCCGCAAATACGAGATGACTCTACACCATCTACTTCAAATATCTGTTGTAGTTCAGTTCACATTTATACACATTTAATTAGAAGAGACCGTTAAAACATCCGAAAAATATCGAGCCGCGTATAATTTCGCATTTTCGATATTAACGAAAATGAGAAAATTAAACGAACTTCAGTCTCGTATGTATTTTCATTTTAAATACTACGACAGTCTTCGATTAAAATTTGATAATAGCAAAAATAATACACCGATTTACGGCTATCGTCTAATAGTTTCCAATTCGTGGCAACGTGAGTTACTATATTAGGTACGTCATCGTTACCCCGAATTCTTCGAATAACATTAAAAATTAATATATTCCGAAAAAAAATATATATATATAAATAAACAATTTAAGCAGTCCTCCCGATTAACGATAAATTTAAACAATAAATCAGTATTATAAATTTGTCTAACGTAAAACTATCTCGAAATAAATCCGTGTCTTTTATTAGTTGCGCTATAAATTACACGAGTTTTAACCGGATAAAAATTTATCTAATAAAAATTATAACTAATAACTAATTATCACAGCGTTCTTATAAAATTTGCTAATATAATTAAAAAGTAACACACCAGGAAATAATTTAGCGAGTTTTTCTTTTATCGTTGTCGGCAGTATTTAAAAAAAAAAAGCGCGCGAAAACAAAATAAAAAATATAAACATATAATTTTAAAACGATAGTAACAACTACGAGACGAGTTTAAATAATTCTCGCACTACACACACACACGCCCAAACACACACACATATATATAAAAATAAAATATGGACAAGTACAACTATGCACTTGCGTACATACTAATGTACCTATACACATAAACACGTCGCAGTTTTGTATACACACACATACACGTAATATTATATGTGATGACACGATAGAAATATGTAGTAAAACAACGAATAAAATATAATTATTTCGCTTTTATTAGAGAATTTCGATAAATTATGGCACTTTTCAAAATTTCAAAAATAAGAAAATAAAATGCGGTATGCATTTACGTGAAAATGATCAAATGATGTAGTAAAAAAATAATATGTCGACGAAAATAGATTTCGACAATAATACTTTGCTAGTCAGGTGAGAAAATATGTAAGTGTATAAAACATATTAAAGTCGAATATAAATGCAATTATATATATATATATATATATATATATATATATATATATATATATAAATGTGAACTTATTAAATATTTACATATAAATTAACTGACTTTTTGAAAAAATACATTATACAATAACCATAAAATTATTATGATTTGCATTACAGTAATTTTTACTAAAATTCTGCTGGATTTCCGTAATTTTTTTTTTTCATACTTAGTCGTATATCCTGCATACATATTGTTGATATTTTTATATTTTCTTTTTATTAATTAATTTGTATTTGTTTTAATTAATTTTTCTTTTTCACTATAAGCACACAGGTGCTTTGTTCCTTTACAAAACATTTTTTATCAAATACATTTGCCCCAAACAGTAAGTTCGAAAATTGGGGGAACCTATTGAATATATTAAATCATAGTTGTTTTTTTTTTAAACTCTGCTATGGCGCCGTTGGATTCGGAGCTTCACCTTGTGCTACGTTCTTCGAGTATTACATCTCCATCGCCCCTTCTCCATCTAGATAATCTACAATTATTCTCCCCTATAGCGACATTTCTAGAGAAATCAGCATCCTTGATTAAGATGTAGATAGTCCCCACAGTATCACGTTGGGTAAGCTGTAAAGGCATCCCATTATTTAAAAAAAAATATATATATATTAAGATATATAGATATATATACCTATATATACATAATATTCTCAAACAAGGGAAAGGTTTTAATAAAGCACAAAAATCATATACAATAGAACGAAGTTTAGAAATAGAATAATTTGATGACTTTAAGAGAATCAAACGTCGAAGAACAGGACAAAAATTGTCTGCAGAAGGAAAAACATAGCTAAATAATAAAAAAATCACGGGAAAAAGGAAAAAAAATTTTGCTACTCCAGTGTGATATATAGATGACTAAATTCGAGGGTACATACTCCAAAACATACACACATACATATGTATATGTATATATATATATATATATATATATATATATATAGAGTGAATAAAAACTAATACATTTACACAATATTAAACGAAATCGTACGTGAAAGTTTCTCCGAATTGTTTTTATATCGAAACGAAATAATACTAACCGATTATCAGAAACGAAATAACGGAGCAGAAAAAAAAAAATTGAAAATAAATCATACAAACATTTCCATTTCTTTTTTGCACGTAGAATTATAAATTTTAATAAACGAAGTAATTGGAGATTGCTAAATAAAATAGAGTTAGCTTTATTTTTATAGGTGTAGTTCAGTTTCTGGTATACAACATAAATGATTAAAAAAAAAAACCATAAAGTAGTATTTTTAACGTACAGTGTTGCTTTTTATAGATTTAAAATATATTATATCGATATTACGAGAAATAAGAACGTCGATCAAATGCCGTATGTAAGTGTTAAAATCCTTTAGAACCGTATAGAAAACATATAATAATTACAACTGAATGATTTAACTATAGACACAAAAAGTGAATATCGAATTATTAATGTATTTTTTCTTCTAACCGTAGCGTTATTTTGTTTCGATACAAAAATTGTTTAAGAAAACTTTGAAAAAGATTAAAAACAAACAAAAAATATATATATCTCATTTTAACGTAACAAACAAATAGTTTCTATTTTAAACTTAAAAATATCTTCGCGAAAATATAAAATTACTTATACAATTTGGTAGATAAATACGATTCTAAAAGAAATCAATCAAATATACGAGTATTTTATTACTTTTAACGATTTTCGTAAAATATCAATTTAACGTATATATTTTTAAATTTTTCCGATAAAATACAAAATTAAATTAAATCGGAAATATTGTAAATCGTCATACAAGCCAATAAACAATATAAATAGCATTTTAATTAGTTTGTAGTAGGTTGCGCGCATGTATATATATATATGTGTGTGTGTGTGTCTTTTTACGCATATAACAGCACTATACACATGAACAAAACCATTTCAAACCTGTAACAGGAATTACAGATTTAACGATTAGATACAAATATTATTCACAGAATGCTATGATTACAAAAAAAAAAAAAAAAAAAAAAATTGTCAACTGGCACGTATATACCGGGAATTCTTTACAAACGTATTTAACGACGGCGACTAGTTAAAAATAAAATCGATCGAAGTTAGCTAATTAGAAATTTAAATGACGATAATCTGCTCTAAACCCTACTTTACTTTTTTCTTATTAAACTAGATCCCCTTCCTCACATCAATTCCTTTAGGATTTCCAACTTCCATCGAATCCATTCTTATCCCTACTAACTCGTCGATTCTCCCTCCATGTCTTTCGCAAATTTCTCTCGTGTCACTTAGCACGGTTTTTTCTCGTATCTCGTACATATTCCGATCTTTTCAATTTTTCACCTCGTACATATAAAAGTGAGTTTTTTTTTTTTTTAAAAAAAAGTGCAAATATAATGAGTAATGTAGTAGTAACAGGTTATTACCTCAAAAAAAAATACGATAAAAAATAATGATGACGAAAACATTTTTTTTTTTAATCCCTACGGTGAAATTCAAGCAAAAGAATTCCAGATTATTAAAAAAAAAGAATAACGCGTTACTATGTTTGACCAATACTACGCGTGCGAAACATGGACAATAAGTGCAAATAGTAAAAAAATATTTTCTATGGTGCTATTGCAGATTGGTAAAAATTCCTCGGACAGACTCGGTCATCGATGAAATGGTTCTAATCCGAGTAGACGAAGGAAAAATAATATTAGTAGATAGCATTTAGAAAAAGAAAGTAAAGTACATAACTCGTTAGATGCGAAAAAACGATATCTTCACGTTGGCGATACAAACGAAACCCTACGGAGGAGTTAAAAGAAGAAAACTGGAAATGATAAAGTCGAATTTGTCAAAGAAAACTTTCAAAGAAACAGAATAACCGATGCCAGAGATCGAATTATACGAGGTGCACGCTGTAATAATGGACAGTTAAGGACAGCTTTCTGATTCATACTTCATAAAAAATTTTCAATAAATATATATATATTTTTTAATTTATCCGAATAATACTTTAATAATCTTTTTTTTTTCTGTGTGTGTATAGTTTCCTGAATACAACCTCTGGTACCGATGGAACAACCAGGATCTATGAGAGAGCGATTACGGAATACTGCAGTTGGAACTAAACCGCACAGTCTTCAAGAGAACCTGGCACCAGGTCATGATTTACCGTGGAAGATTTGGCGGTCTCTTAATCGACTGAAAACCGGGATGACACGATATAAAGCTAATTTAAAATAATGGGTTATTAGAGATGATAGACGGCGATATTCAAACGTTTACGCGCATGCTATGCTGCCCGCTAATGAACAAACATTATTATGATATAGTCGACTTGTGGTCGGCAAATGACAAAGTCATTTACGCGACTACGTACTGTGATTTTTCTGGACACGGAAAGTAATTAACATTATAGTTTTAGTTAAATACTAAATGTTTTTTTTTAACGTTAGAAAAATTTGAAAATTAACGCAAAAAAATAAACTTGAAAAACGCATTACCGTTATTAAGTTGACATTTTATTACGAACCGAAAGATCGGTCAGATCTTCAACGGTCGCGTTGGTGGAAACATTTACCATAACTCCGTTATTAGTAACCGCAGTGTTCACCGGTAACGCGGACGTCATTACATTCGTCGTCGTCGTAGTCGTCATTGGAGTAGTCGATGTCGCGATCGTTGATACGGTCATCGTACCACTCGATACCAAACTAACACCGGTATTCGTATTCGCACTAGCGACGGTACTCGGTAAGGTAGCGCAAGAATTTGTCTTTCGTTCAAGACGACTACGATTAAAAATAAGAGTAATACAAATTAATAAACGTAAATTAAACCAAACAGACCCGCAAAATTACTACGGACGAACAAGAACTGAGAAGCACGAACTAATAGAAATTTAATTATTTTATCGAAGAAATTTACCGAGTAATTAACGAAATTTTTCAAATGTCTTTTAAAACATGTTATTCGTTTCTAGTAATTATTGAAAATATACACAGCGACAAATAAATAACGCGAGGAATAACTTTATTATATAAAAAAAAAATTAAAGTTTCAATTGAATATTATGAATTCTTAAATTTATTACAAGTAAGTAAAAATTATACCCGTGTTTATCGTCATTTTTCCAACTGCTAACGGCTATATGAGGTGGCGGTAAATACGATCGCAAAGATTGCACTAATTGTATAGTATCTATAACGGCTGCAAAATAGAAATTAAAATTAATAAAACAAAAAACAAAAACTGAAAATTGAATGAAAAGTAACAAATTGAAGCTCTTGGCACACAAGCAGGTGGCAAATTATCTAACAGCGTCGTGATTTAATCCTTCTACTCGCAGTGTTTCCTATACACGGTACACGAATTTCGAATATTAAAAATTGCCTATTTTCATAATAATAAGCGATATTTAATTGACGTAGATCGTTTCAATACTAAAAATACTTATATAACATATTATTATCTAGGGACATATCTACAAAGAAATCATCATCCATCATGATCGCTTCCCTTAACAGGAGATTGTGTACCATCCATTTCCATTCGTATCTACCGATTTCTAGTGTCCGTAATGAGTTCTTTGAGGTCCTTACAAAATAAGTTGAGTTATTCTAGGGATTCGTTGTCAAAATTTCAGTTGCCTTCTTCCTGTTGTTGATTTTCCATGTATTCAATTTATGAAAATGTCACCTTCTAAGATTCCTTTGATGTGATTCATCGTTGTCTATAGAAGTTGGTTTTTTTCTGCTTGAATCATGTTCAAAATGTCAACTATGTCTTCTGATGTGCACTCAGTTTCTAAATTTTTATCAATTTGACTAAAGTCATCGGTTAAAGCAGACCCTGATGGAAGGAGTTTCACGATTTCAATCAACTCATTTGAGGCAGTCAATTTATTGTATTCTCCCTCTGGTGTACTCCCTGAAAAACCAGCCTTTACAAAGTAGTTCCTAATTGTTCTAATAAGATTTGTTCCCATAATGTTTTCATCCGCATAAATGTCTTTAAAACGTTAATTTGTTTAAACAAATCGTGAGTATGACATACATCTAAACTTGCAATCAGATATTGCAATGCAAACTTACAGTAAAGTACCTTTATATATATATATATATATAATTAACAAAACAAAATAAAATCAAAGTTAATCATTAACTTTGATTTTATTTTGTTTTGTTAATTCATAAAATCACTACTCTCCAATAAATCAACATTATATATATATATATATATATATATATATATATATATATATATATATATATATATATATACAAATACAAAAGCCTTTATTTCCATTATTTATAACATACCCATGTATAATATTCTATATATTATAACCTTAATACTTATATAATAAATATTATGTAGTACACTATATTTAAAACATGAAATTTGAGCCCGTTGTCGAGCATTAGCCTCCTCCAATCAAGCATCCACATATTTCTTCCCCAATTGATTCCATTCCAGACGATTTTGAGTTTTACGCATCCAATATTTTCCTGCGTGATTGACGATATCTTTGCTCCATCTTATTTTTGGTATTTTCCGCGGCCTTCTCTTGTCTAATGGTAACCATTCCGTGCTTCTCCTGGCCCATCTGTTCGGTTTCAACCGCATGACATGTCCAGCCCAATTCAACTTCATTTCACGTATTATTTGTAGAGCGTCCTCCATCTTCGATCTGGATCTTAATATTTTGTTACTTATCTTATCCAACCTAGTTGCCACAACCATTTTTCTTTCCGTTGCTCTTTGAGCTATTTGTATTTTTTTACACAATTTACTCGTCAATGACCATGTTTGAGCGCCATAAGTAATGCTAGGGAGGACACATGTGTTAAAGATTTGTGCTTTTTTAGTACGATCTAACTTAAGTCCAAATATTTCTTTTAATGACCAAAATTTTTTCCAACCTAACGCTATTATTCGGTTTACTTCTTTTTCCGTTCTATCTGTGAAGGAAACTAATTGTCCTAGATATATAACATCGTCTGCCCATTGTAACGCCTTTCCGTTAATTTTAATTTCTATTTTATTTCCGTTTCTAATTAAACTCGTTTTTCAAAGTTTATTTCGAGACCTTTTATTTTTGAATTAGCTTCTAGTTCCGTTAACATGCTTTTTAATTGGTTTGCAGAAGCTGAGATTAAAGTTACATCATCTGCAAATCGTAGATTCGATATAAAGGTTCCGTTAATTTTTATACCATTTTTTTCCCAAACTCAAATTTTTGAATATCTCCTCTAGCACAGCATTAAATAGAATTGGTGCCAGTGGATCTCCTTGACGTACACCTCTTCTTAAGGGAAAATTTTCACCTTCTTTATCCAGAATAATCTTTCCATATCCATTATCGTATATAGTTTTTATAATTCTTATATATTTGGATTGTATATTTTGTTTTTCTAGAGCCTGATACAAACCCTCGTGATAAACTGAATCAAATGCCTTCCGAAAATCTACAAATGCTAGGTAAATTTTTATGTTGTATTCGTCTGCCTTTTCTATTAGCTGATTTACTGTATGTAGATTGTCTATAGTTGAAAAACCAGATCTGAAACCTGCTTGTTCTGGTTGTTGTTGGTCATCCAATACTTTATATAGCCTTGCGTAAATTATTTTTGTGAATATCTTGTACAACGATTGCAACAGGCTTATTGGTCTATAATTTTTTATGTCTTCCTTTTTACCATTTTTGTATAATATTATTTCCGTTGAAAACCATTGCCTGGGTACTATTTCTTCACTTAATATTAAATTAAACAAATATGTTATTTCTCTAGCTAGAACGCTTTTTCCTTGAGTTAGTATTTCGTTTGTGATTCCATCACTTCCTGGTGTTTTTTCTTTTCCCAGGTGGTTTAATGCATGTTCTATTTCCGTTACCAAGAAACATGGAACGTCCATTTCCGTACTTCCTATGGATATTGTGTAATTCGTATGTCTTCTATCTTCATATAATTTTTTATAATACCCCGTTGCGATTTTAATAATACTTTGGCAATCATGTTCAATGTTTCCATTACTATCTCTCGTTGCTGTAACTAACTTTCTGCCTCTATATATATATATATATATATATATATAAATCCATAAACGGATTTTGTTATAAGCGTAATAAATTTTTAATTAATAAATTGAACGAATAATATTTTACTTTATTAGGGAAAATTTTAAAAATAAATAGCATTTTTTATTCGGACGTCGAAAAACTTGTATAATTATTTAAGGTGATTACTTTTTTGCAATGCTTCAGACTGCTTTCCGTAAGGTTTACACATAGCGGGACGAACACACGATTTCATTCGGCCCATATTTTTCATTATTTCCGAAAATACACGAATTATCTTTTCTTGTCCAGCTAAAATAAATATTCGACAAATATCCGTTAAATATAACATAAGTTAAAAAACTTAATCGCGGCGAATTTCTTCCGAACTTGCTCGTACACACACTATATACAACATCGAAATATGCATATACATCCAATGCTGATGCACTTGTGTGTATTATTACAGATGTGGAACGCTATAGCGATAAAAATATTATAGATACCGAATACATTGGTATTATAAAGAACAACACGTCACACAGTGACACAGCAATATGTAGAAACGAAATATTAAGAATAATCACCATGATAGTAGTAATGATACGCAATCTACCGTAGTTAATTACAAGGCAAGTGGAATGAAAAGAAATGTAGACACTAAGAAAAAATTGTTATAGGTCAATGTACGCGGTATGGACAATAACGACACGCACATATAAAACAAACATACAGCGGATGATTAATGCGTTAAATGTAGAAAATTCACTTGTTTCCTGATTGTAGTAGAGACAAATAGACAACACGTGTATTATGTGATGCTATAAAGTCTGTACTGTACCAGGAAATAAAAATAAAAAAATGACTTCAATGTTCCTTAATAAAAACAAGACCAACGGCATATACATAGGATCGACTATATTAAGTAACATTACGGTACAACTGTAAATAAAGCAAAAAAAAATAAAAAATTAGAAATAAACCAGCGCATGTTGAAGTTACAAATAACACGCTTATGGGATTTCAAATATTAGTATTATGATAGTAATGAAGAAAATAATAATTATAATAGTAATCATCATCATCATAAAAATATTAATTATATAAGTAATAATTAAAAAATGTTTACTATTATATACAATACAGCTGACCAGTTTTACAATCCAACCAGCGAAGTCTTCTAATTGAAATATTTAAATAGTTGTTATACGAAATCAAATACCTATGTCACGTCTCTGCCTACTTAGATTTATCGCCAAGATATTATTGTGATTCTCTGATCTGCCTACGTATCTCCTTGATTGATTTAAGGAAGTTTTAACCATTGGGTTAATTTCTTCACACTCCTTTATGTCACCTCACAAGATACGTATTGTGTTAGGTGGTAAGCATTTTATTAATAGAGTTACTTACTAACATTAAGATTGTAAAGAAAAAATATAAAAAAAAAAATAAACCCGTCAGCTATAATAATTAAGCACCATAAAACATTACGAAATAAATATCAATGCAATTATCTAGAAGAAACAGCAACTGTACACCTGAACAAAGTTACACAATAATTAATTATTTTCCACAATCCTCGATATATATATATATATATATATATATATATATATATATATAAAATGGGCGGTGATTAAAATTTAAAAAATACATACATAACATGAAGGTTAACTACAGCTGTGAAGAAAGGGAAATCACTGAAAAATCTCGAAAACAACAGATACCAAATGCTAAGTGCTAGTTTTCTCCCACATACCGACTAACAAACAATAAACAAATAAAAACTGGATCTAATTGATTTCTTATAATTACGATTATAAATTTCATAAAAACACAATCAGAACACAGTCTATTCTTAGATCACACAGCTGCTGGCTTAATAACTTCAATATTAAGCACAAAAATAACATAAATCAAAGCACATATAAAGCAAACTGATTATGTATGAAAAACTTAGAAAAATAAATGATGAGCATATTAATTTAAATGTTCGCCTTAAGACATAAGAAGATATAAATAAAGTAGAAAAAGTGACATTTCAAATATCGAAAGTTATATTTGAATAATAAAATTACTATTTATAAATATATACTGGCTTCTGTTTATTCATACAGCTGTCAAATGTGGGTTGTAGTGCTAAAGAAAACAAAATAATGCAACGTTTCCAAAATATAACTACAAATTCGAATTGAACAATAGTTAGTCACTGCGTTTGTTTTGAAGAATCGAATCACTGAACTTGATCAGCTTTGTGCAGTCTTTAATTGATAGCAAACTGCTAACTGATATATTATATATATATAAAGATTCAAATAATAATAAATAAAATATTTTTCAAATTCATAGAAACATCATAAAATTTTTTAAATTGCAAAAATTTGTAACTACTTTAAACACAACTGTGCATTAAAACAGGAACTAATACCTAAATGAATAATTCATAAATATCGTTATGTCGATATTAATCAATGCTTATTAACATACCGTCTTGTCGTCTTCCATCATCAGATAATGAAGAACAATCATTCATAGAGGACTCCTAAAAATAAACGAACAAGAAGATTTGCACACAAAAATTACGAATAATTTAAAAAAATTATGTAACACAAAAAAACTTCAATTATTTTATTTAATTTGAATATTTATTAACCGATAAAGTATTAAAATTAAAGTTATGTTTCTAGAAGGAAAAATATTATACTATATTTAATTGAACGAAGTAAACGATTTGAATAAATATATTTACCGACACTACTTTATCAAAGTTTTCTAAATTAGCTTTCAAAAAATCGGCTAATTTATTCTGCTGCTGTTGTCTGGCAGTGAGAGGTTTGTTCATTGGCAGAAGTTTCGGCGATGGAGGTGGTAATGGTGCCGTGATCGGAGGAGGAGATGGAGTTTCCGGAGATATTTTACTATTCCCATTGTTACTATTATTACTGCCATTCGTTCCAGTCGATTCAAATGCTGGAGTCAAATCAACAGACGGCGGTCGCGACGGCGGCTGAGAAGGAGAACGAGATAATGGTCTGGAAGGAGGCGTTAAACTGATCGAAATTGGAGGCTGAGGTGGAGGCGCCATGTTAGTTGATATATTTTCGTTGGAATTTGTAGCTGTAGTAATCGATATAGTAGTAACCGATGTCGTAGCTATAATACGATCAGCATTAAAACATATTGTATATTTAGGTATTAAGAGCCATTGTAGTTCACCTTTTCTCCAGCATAATAGGCATCTAAATTTATTTAAGTAAAAAAAATAATAATAATAAAAAAATAGGCATACAGTTTTATCGAAAGACCTCAGTTGAAAATATCGTAAACCGAATCAAACCCAAACAATTATAAACTTGAAGAACAAATACATACTTAGCAAAATGATAAGTTATAATTATCAATTAATTCACAACACTACGTCATTCAGTACCTTAATTCAAGATAGAACCTAACATCATAAGAAATGTTGAACTTTACAACATCCAACGTGCTCGCTGATTTTATGTTACATCTACAATAATTCAAGATACACTAATTTCTATATAAGTTTTCAAAAAATTCAGCTTTACCTGCTAGCTATAATACATGTAATTTAATCGAAAGCAGTCTGTTATATATTTATATTAAATTTAATCTTAAAATTTGATCGACTTTGAGTTTTTATTTTACCAGTATAACACGACTTGATTCTATTCCGTTAATTAAAGAACATAAATAAATTATGTAACGTAAGGTGATAATTCAGAAATTAAAAACATCGTACACGACAATTTAAATAATTTTAAAACTTCGAAAGAGACATATATATTTTTCAAAATTAAATTACCTGACGACGTCTCTGATTTACTATTTTGATGCTGGTTGATATCTGCTGGATTTTTGTAAAAACGACACGTAGGATTAGGACAATTTTGAACGACTTCAATAATGAGTTCTTTTTCCATGCCAAAGTTATCACGACCAATAGTATACGAATCAACTACCTAACAAAAATTAGCAGATCGATTTATTTCAGGATCAAATTCATAATACTCCTTGTGTATAAAACATCTAAAATTTTATATAATATAATAGCTGAAAACAAAATACTTATCAAACGGAGTAATGTACACGTGATTACTAAAATAATTTAAAAAAAAAAAAACAAACAACATAATCTTTTATTCTTTGTTGTATTTAATACAAACGAGTATTAAAAGTGATTCATAAACCTGGAAAGCCAAGTGAGGAAATAGCATTTTATAGGCCCATTAACTTACTCCCGATACTAGCTAAACTCTTTGAAACATTGCTATTGAAAAGATTGAAGCCTTCACTCATCGAATATTCAATACTTCCAGATTTCCAGTTCGGATTACGAAATAACCTTAGTACCATAGAGCAGATTCATAGAGTAGTCGATGTCATAAATACATGTTTTGAAAAAAAAAAAATATATTGTCTGTCGCGTTTTTGGACATCGAGAAAACTTTTGACAGAATCTGACACAAAGGTATTCTATACAAATTAAAACTTTAGGTGCCTTATCAGTACTACCTAATAATAAGATCTTACCTCGCAATATTTTCAAGTAAATTTCAAATTTCAACGATTCACTGTCATCCATATTTCCGATCAAGGCAAGAGTTACCTCCTACATTATATCAAATCCAGTGACTTCCCGGTAAATGATATCTCAATCGCCTTATTCGTCGATGATACTGCAATTTTACCAATACACAATGAAGTTGGTACTGTAGCCTGTTACGTTCAACAACACTTAACCATCTTGAAAATTGGTTCAAACAGTGGAGAATAAAAGTTAACGAAAATAAGTGCCTCAATGTTATTATTTACATTGAAAACCGGAACGGCCATTCCGATATACTACAACAAAAAGCTAATTCCAACAGACAGTAGTGCGAAATACCCTGGTCTACATCGACTTGGAATAAACACATATCCTCCAAACGTACATCGATCAGATTGAAACTAAGAAATATGGATTGGATGGTTGGAAGAAATTCAGTTTTTTCACTATAAAATAAAGTTCTGCTGTGTAAATCAATAATAAAGCCAATTTGGACATATGACGTTGAGCTATGAGGTACTGCATCTAACTCCAATATAGCTCTTATGGAAAGAACACAAGCAAAAATTTTACGTAGGATAGTTAACGCACCCTGGTTTATACGAAATGACATCTTGAAGATAAGTTCTGTTAAAAAAGAGATCCGCAGCTCAAGTGTAAGAAGGAGATACTCAATCAACACTTAAATTTAAGCCAAATTCTGCCAGGTAACATCTGCCGTTTGCTCATGTCTTATTTATCAGAAAGACAATTTAAAGTACAGCAAGAAAATGCTACTTCCGCATCCTACAACATAGAAGCTGCAGTTCCGCAGGGAAGCGTTCTCGGTTCCATCTGGTATCTTCTATACACAGAAGACTTACCAACGGATGCGCAAACGACGACAGCTACGTTCGCCGACGATACAGCTATATTAGCCGTTAGTAGTAGTCATTCTCAAGCTATAAATAAATTGCAAAACTCTTTGAACAGAGTGCACGAATGGGCATCAAACTACTCAGTCAAGTACCTTGATATGCACCTGGATAGGCGGCTGACCTGGGAAATACATGCCAGAATGAAATGTAAACAAATAAAGAAAAAAACTCAGCAGTTATATTGGCTTATTGGACGCAAATCGCCTCTAGACGTAAGGTACAAATGCCTACTGTATCGGCAGATCATAAAGCCAATATGGACTTATGGTCTGCAGTTATGGGGCTGTACCAGCAGGTCTTCTAGAGCAAAGATCCAAGCTAGACAAAGCATAATACTAAGAGCAATTGTCGATGCATGCCGTTATTCGAGAAATGATGATATTCATCGAGACTTGCACATCTCGCTTGTAAACGAAGAGATTAGAAAATTCGCTACAGCACACAAGAAGAGGCTACACCAACATGTCAATGTGGAAGCTACCAATTTATTAGATAATAGTCAAGACATCAGGCGTCTTAAAAGGCGCCACCCGTCAGACTTATTATGAAGTCATTAAATTCTATTACATAAATAGATTAATACAAACTAATTTTCGTAGTCATGGTCAATGGACTACTGACTTCAACCCATAAGCTGGCTAACAGGATGATCTTGTTAGTAAGCTACACTTTACTAAATTTGATACTTATTTAACTTCAATGAGTTAAGATCGTATCTTTATTAAAAAAAAAAAAAAAAAAAAAAAAATATATTAGCAAAGAACCTGCTGACGGACTGTAAAATTCAATCGAATACACAGATTGAATCCTTTCCAGCTTTAACATCGATCCTTCACAAATCACATAATTATATATTTTTAAATGTAAAGTAATCGTCAATAGGTAGGACCAGACTCTATTGGGGGCTATCCTCCTTCCGAGTTTTGATAAAATAATGTCTTCACTGTTGTTTATTGTTAAATACAGATTGAAGGGAAAAAATTGTTGAAAAAATAACAACGTTTTAAAGGTTCTTGACACCTGGATTCCTTTGCGACCTTTAGTTAGCATTTTTTTCCGTTTTTAGTACAATCTTATACTTCATGCATAAATTAGTATTAGTGATAAATTTAAATTAACACAAACGGCAAAAGATGGGTATATTTACACAACATTCAGTGGTTTATATAAAAAATATAAAAAGGCGTCTGATGTCGTTTTCTCGGTGATTAACAGATTTTGTGATTTCTCGTTTGGGTGAAGACGGACTCGTTTGCGGTGTTTTTTAGTGAAGCGCCATACTGTTTCATCAATAGGTGAAATTTCCAAATCCGAATGGATGTCTTCATTACGCTGGTACCATTGTGCACCAGTTATGTGCCGAAAACATTTGTTTTGTGTCCGTTGGATAATTAACCTATTTGTTTTTTCGGACAGCCTCACAATTGGACTCCATACGTCCAAATTGGTCTAATTATTTGCATATATACAGAAGCCTTTTGTTACGTAGACTGAGCTTGGAATTTTAACCAATTAACTAATATATTTGTCGCCATTTGTGAATAATTTGTTCTTTTTTCAACTTTATATGAGTTTTTTTTTTAAGTTACAACAATATAATTCAAAATACGTTAATAAACAGTAAAATAGAAACCTAGGCTATTAGGCTATTACTAATTACAATTATCACAGACATACACAGAGACAAAGAATAGTTATTATTATTTAACTTATTAACAATTCTTAGAAACAGAAAAAAAAAAACAATTTGCAGTATTAAAACAAGTTAGGATCTTCGTTTTCGTACAATTTAACGAAAATAGGTGTCACTCAACTATAACTGCCTCATTTTCGACAATACAATTACAGTTGCGACTATCGTCAAATGGATCGCGATTTCAATAAAAAATAAAAAATTATGCAACAAAAATCAATTGCCTTTACGAATATTAGGTAAATACATTTATTAAATTTAAACAATAATCACGATATAATTTCTTACAGCTCTGATAGTAGCTTCCAGGCTAAGATGCAAACCATGAGGTCCGTTCATATGTTTCAACATTATTGCGTTCACGAAGTGTTCAAATGGTAATATTATTTTACCATTCTCTCTTAAAACTAAGCGACCTTGTGAATCCAAAGCTACTCGGGAAGCTAGCATCCTAAATTAAGGGGAAAAACTTGTATTTATATCAGGTTACTAATAAAGTCACAAACGGACAAAAATTTAAAAGAATAAAAATTAAATATCGGAAGTTGTATCATAACGTTCAAAATTCATCAAACTAAGTAATCGTAATTAAACAACAAATCCGAATAAAATAACTAAAATTTAAATATAAATAATAATAAATCGTTAATAAAAATTCGTCCATTATAGCGCAATGTTCATTGTCGAACGTTGGTTAACAGGCCTACATCGATCTAAAACTGCTCGGAACAAACTTATTACTAATCGATTCTGAGTTGTACAAGCATGCTACGAATGAGCCCAACCGCATTTTAAAGGCATCCAATTTTTGCTTCATCGCTTTTGTGATTACCCAGATTTCAGAACCGTAAAATGCCGAGAATATGTATTATTAATCTTATTTTCAAATCTAATTTTATAAATATTTGCTTTAGTTTTAGAAATGCGCTTCTAGCTTTTCCAATTCGAATTTTTATCAATCTTTGCGTGTCCCTTTGATCATTTTTGTTGCAAACGAGGTAACCGGTGCTTTTAATTTTCTCCACTTCTATACCATAAACCATAGTGACCCTGTACGTGACTTCATGTTTGTCTTTCCAACTACAATATATTTTGTTTTTGAAACATTTAACTGTAATCCGTAATCATCACACACGGCAGTAACTACATCTAGGAATCGTAATTATTTTAAATTATTTGCTATTAATCATCCGCATATCTAATATTATTTTATTTATGTCCATTTACATTAGCACCTCTTTTAAATTTATTCAATAAAAAAATGTAGCAATTAAAAAGCATCTCGATGTAGTAAATACACGTCCATCATAAAAAAAAAATTATAACACATAAGCTATACGAAACTTATAAATCAACAGACGATATTGATGATTACAAGCTTAAATTTCATACAAATGTCATAACAATAGTTTGATTTTTTTTAAAGAAAAACGAAAAGCACACTAAACTTACTGTAAATAAGCTCCACTTGGTAACATGGAACTCTCCTTTAAATCGGTAAAACATTGTAAGAGTTCTAACGAAGGATTCCATCCTTTGTTCTGCAAGTATAATTGAAGGAGCATATATAATTTTTCGGTTATATATCCAGGTCCCGAATATGGTGAATTAACATCCGTTTGTATTCCCTTAGCTACAATATTTTTCATGCTTTCTGTTAAATTAATTTCCATTTTGCTATTTCTAATTTACATGAGGAAATTAGAAAATCCAACAACCGACATTAATATCCCACCCTTAAGCTGTTCTTTATTACAACGATTAGAAAAGAGTATTTTATACATAACGCACATTTTTACAGCTGTAGATGACATCAAAAGAAACCATTACAAGGTAAATGTCATTAAAACTACCTGAAATAACGATGTCAATAAAAAAAACCTTTAAATGGAAACAACCAAACAGAACAAAAACCTACTAATCCCAAAATCATACGGTAAAGTAAAGGATCACAATTCACAACACAGCTGCGAACAAGTTCTAACATATGTGGCAAAAGTATTGATGATATAAAAGATAACATATATGTTGAAAATTATATTTAAAAATTTTATAATTATTTTATTTGCTATACCTGATGTAATTATTTATTTCTTTAATAATCAAACATAACTGTTTAAAAAGAACTAAAATTACTTTTGTAAAGATATCATATATTTAATTCAATATAAAAAATATATTTATATTTTAAAAAATGTGAAGTCAAATAATTATTCTTTGTCCCCCATGTATGTCTGTGATAATTGTAATTACTTAATTTAGGTTTCTGTTTTACTGTTTAGTTTTAGTGTTTATTAACGTATTTTGGATTATATTGTTGTAACTTAAACTGTTTTAGCAGGTATAATTTAACCATAATAAAGATATGACAGAAATAACATTTTCTTCTAGAGCATACTGTAAAATAAATTTGCATTGTGCTAAATATCCTCATTGTGCTGTTAATGGTATTCTTTTAGCCGCCGCTGGTAATCAAGTATCCAAAAATGTAGTGTATACTGACGTTGTACCCCTATTTCATTTATGTTTACAATTAACACCAATGACAGAAATCGCATTAACTCAGGTATCAGTATTGTTACACATTTAATTTTACTAATAAAATTTTTTTTGTATCTATTTAAGTGTTAACATTAATAATTAAAACATGTGTGGGAGAAGGCTTATTTTTTACAAATTTCGTATGAATAATATGTAGAATGAATATATCATTTTTGTACAGATTGAAGTATGGGCCGAATCGATTGGTTTAGTAATTGCAGGTTGTTACATTGCAAATGAAAATCTTGACGATCAAAGGTGAGAAAATCTATGACGTACGAGTATGGAATTGTATGACATTATTAAATTTAATTGATTATTACTATTAATAATAATCCTTTCAGTGTTATAAAGAAAAATATTTGATTTTTTATTAAAATATGTTTCATAAATAAATATGAATTGTTTTATAGTATAGATCGTTATGTATATCGAATAGCTGATAAAATTGGGGAACATTTTCCATATCCATGTATTGCTTCAGTAAGTACATATTACATATTTGCATAAATAGCATTCATCCGATTTTTATGTCATATTTGTTAAATTATTATTTACTACTATTTAAAAAATTAGATCAATTTTTCGCCTTATCAATGTCGGTTTTTAAAATGAATAACAAAAACTTATTAAAAATTGGAACTGTAGAAAAAATTTAGTTGTTAATGTAAACCGTCGAAAAATTATTTTGAAACTTTACGATATTGTTAAAATAAACTACTAATTTAATTATCGTTTGATACTTAGTATGAAAATGTTTCACATAGGTTGATAATCGACTACTAACATCAAATGAACAGACGTGCGCTTTGAAATTGATGCAATGTGTCGATAAAAAATGGAAACCATTGGATAGAACCAAGTAATTTTTTAAAATAAACTTTCTTAATATTATAATTTCTATTTACATTTATTTTATTTTACAACACTTTTTTTTGTGTTTTAAGAAATGTATTTTTTTCTCGAGACCACCGCATATTCAAGGTAAGATGATATCAATTTTAAAACCTTGACAAGGCCTATAATTCTTTCATTTTTAAGAAATGAAATGAATATCGAGATATCATCTGTGTAACTGTAAATACGTAAATTGTATTTGAATAAGTTCAGCCATGTGTCATTTTTCAGCTACTTACATTTACGGGACATTAAATCTACAAATCAACCGATACAAAGTTTTCATCGATATATGTAAAATTTGAAGAGAACGTTTTTTACAGCCGTGCTCAGAATTTACTTCTAGACGCATGTCTTTATGACCAGCCTAAACCGTTTCGTGCGTTTCTTCATGTTTAGATACAAAAATTGTATCAATGTAAATATCTCATACGAACTTAGAAATATTCTGAATCCGAATATAAGCAGATATCATTCCCAAACTTTACAAAAATAACACTCTTTTCTGTAAAACTCAACACATAATAATACCACCACCACTGTGGAAAATTCATTAAAATAAAACCGGCCTAGGTAACTGAAGTATTCAATGTTGAAATTTTGAATATTTTTACGGAAATTTATGAATCTTTTGAGTAACGAATGAGTTTATGCTAATCTAAATGCGTTAATGTTGCTTAAAACGTTTTTTTTTTTCTCATAATATTGAAATATTTTTACTTATACGGTAGTATTTTTGATTGCATAGCATTCTTATTTTTTATTTATTTTTGTTAGATATTTATTATCATGTAAGAATTGAACACTGTATATTTCTGCACACTTCAGAGACGTAAACAATGATTGTTTAAGCACGCTTTCATAAATATCTGAGATTTCTTGCATTGTGTACTATTACAATGCCATCGATGGTGAGAAGTAATAATGTATGTACTATAGAACAAAAACAGAATTTGTTATAAAACTATTAACATTAATTATTTTAAAGTTCTTGAGTTATCTAATAACATTTTTTAATAATCAACATATTACTAAATAATTGCATGAACAAAAATTACCGGATGCGAATGCTATGATTGCTACAAAAAATAAACGAATGTGAGAATTAATGAATTGGTTTAAGGTGCAATTGATGAACAGTCTGATTAGGATCCTTGAGGCTAAAACAATATTACGAGAAAATATGGACAAAAAAATATATAAAGCCGTCATTCGAATATCTTAAAAACATAATTGAAAAAATGAAGTGAATGATCAAATAAATAATTTAATTGCTTGGCCGGAAATCCTTGGTTTTTCTGTTCACTTCAAAGTTTTTTGGTGAATACTAATCTTTTTTAAAATATATTTTGGTAAACTAAAATATACACTTGCATTTTCTTATAATTATTTTAACATATATATCGCCCTATTTTAACTAATATTATTCCATTGTGAGTAGTGAACATCTGTATTATAAAACAATTTATACCAAGATTTGTACCTCCCGTAAATTATAGTGATGATTGTAACAAAAAGCTAAATTATTTTGTATTTCTGAGCGATATCTGTCTTATTTATTTATTGTTTTAAACATAAATGTAATTTTTTAAATTTAAATTTTATTTGTACAGCATAATAGTAATGCCGGAATCGCTGGAAAAAACTTCTGCATTATTGCAGCAAAGAATCTATGAAAAGTTAATTGATTTCGACAATCATTTAGATAATATATCGTTAGATTGGCGAAATTTTATCTTAAATGACGAAATAGATGAAATAGCAATATCGGCTTCTGATTCGGATTTATCATCATCATCATCGGATATTAAAAATGAATAATTATCCTGAAACGTTGCGTTTTCACAAATGCAGTTATTTATTATAATTATAACAACTCTGTACTTTATAAAATTAGTTTTCATTTTGAATTTTCGAATATTTAGATGATTTGTTTAATTCTAGAGTTACTTAAACCATGTTGTCGATTATATTAAATGGAAGAAAAATTTCATTCGAGCGTGATCCATATTTAATTTCACAAAATAAAATAATATATCACAATATATATAATAAAATTTTTATTAAATAAATATATTGTGATACAGTATAAAAGAATGTTTATTTTATTTTGTTACATTCATACTATACTTACGTGAAGTGCTTCACATAGAAGATATCTGAAGTTCAAAAATGTTGAGCGAATTAAATATATTGATATGGCGGTTTATATATTTTTTGTATGGACAAGATAAAAGATAATTTGAATAATACTACTTCGTATACACTCGTATTCTTTCAATAAGACAACAGAGGTGTAATATTGACTTAATATTATGCACACCAGATTTATCAACTAACATTAGCTATGAAGTTTTGAGAGATCCAATAAAAAGTGACCATCTACCTTTAATTACTTACTTATATGCGCCACAATTAAATACAATATACATGAAAGATAATAAACAACAGTATAATAAAGTAACACGCAAAAACTGGAGAAACATTAATTGGGACAAATTCAAAACAATAACCAAAGAAAAAATCGAACTAATTATTAAAACAGAATTCATTAATAAACCTATAGAAGAAAAATATACAGTTCTTTCAGATACACTAAAATCGACCAGTTAGCACCCATAATCAAAATTAATCAACAGCGATGCTCCAAAACGTATCACTGGTGGAATGAGGAATGTAACAAAATGGTAGCTCAAAGGATATTAGCACTTCATACTTTTAACAAATACCTAAGTATGGAAAATTATAATAACTTTAAACAACAACAAGCAAAAACCAAAATTATATTTTAAAAATAGAAAATGTAGAATCGAACATATTTTATGAAAAATTAAATACTAGAGAACATAACAAAAATGTATGGAACCAAATTAAACTAATATCGAAGACAAGCAATACTAATAATCATAATAATGCGATAACACAAAATATGAATCGTATTCCAAGTTTTATTATTAATCAATATAATACTCCTACTAATAACTTTAGCGATATTTTTTACAATAATATAAATAATTCCCACAATGGCATAGAAAAATCATTTTCCATCTGGGAACTTAAAAAAGCATTAGATCATAATAAGAGCACAAGTACTGGAGTTCATGATATCCCATACAAACTACAACAAAATACTTTCAGGAACTTCTTGAATTTTTAAACGAATCCCTAATAAAAAGTACATATATACCCAACGACTGAAAAACATAATATGTATGTCAAATACTTAAACCAAATAAGAATCCTAATGACTATAAATCATACAGACCTATAACTTTATTAAGCTGCTTAGATAAAACAACAATCTATGATTATGGAACGTCTTGAACGGAGATTGGAATACCAAAATAAAATGCTAACAACATAGTTCGGTGTTAGGAAAACATTTGGAACAAGGGATAATATAGCTATTCTGACTAATGATATATATATATATATATATATATATATATATATATATATATATATAAATATGTCTAAAAAAAATCACTACATGATAGCCATCACCTTTGACATGTCGAATACATATGATCTAGTCAACCTGAGCATACTATGCGACAGATTAAAGAGGATAGGTATCCCCACAACATATATTAAATGGATAGCGCGATACTATAATGGCAGAAAATTAATTATAAAATATCGAAATGAAATAAAGTTGACTGATACAAGTGAAACAAGTACAGGGATCCCTGTTCAACAACTACAACCAGCTGTAACTAAGATGACAGAAATAATAAATAGACTGCAACTAAAAATAAACAATAATAAGACAAAGGGAATTTTGTTCACCCGACACAGAATTAATTACTACCCTCTTATTACAGTAAATAACACCCAAAATTCGATTTCTTAAAGAAATAAAATATCGAGCATAATGTTGGATGAGAAATTAAATTGGAATGCTAAAATGCAAAAGATATTAAGGAAATGCAGCAATGGTACCAATGTAATACGTGCAATATCAGGAATACAGTGGAGAGGTCACCCCAAAACAAACCTTATACTCTATAAAACACTAATACTATCTCATTTTAACTACTCATGCATATTATTAAATTTAAACTCCAGAAACGTCAAAAAAATCCCGGCAACATAATAAAGCATTACACCTCTGCATAGGAGCAATGAACTCGAGCTCAGTTAACAACAGCACAATGTGCTGAACCTATAATACAACAACAATATACTACAAATAAGTATATGTTAAAAATTAAACAACAACAATATACTACAAATAAGTATATGTTAAAAATTAAAGGAAATAGAAAACATATACTAAACAAACAAATAAAACAATTAGAACCTCTGATCAGAAAACCTTACTGGCAAAGTAGGATTTTACTACCTCTAGTGGTGAGTGCTAGAAAATTATGCAACATGAAGCCTATCGAAAACTATAAATTACCAATCATAACCATAATGGTGGCATCTTTTTGACAAAAGAAAACGTGCAACTTTGGACCAAACCAAATCATATTTCTCTAAACTCACAATACCTGAATTCCTTAACTGATTCGATTGTTTCATTTTCTACTTTTGTTCCCAGTAAAGTTCTTTATTTGCAGATCTTTGTTGTCGATATTATACTTTTGTAATATTCGCATTAACTCAGTATGCTGCACTCTGTCAAACGCCTTTTCATAGTCTATGAAACATGCAACAACATCACGACCTACACTTAGCGTGCGTTATACCACCGTTTTAAACAGAGTTATTGAGCCTCTGGTGCCTCTTTTTGGCAATAAAACCATATTGTGTTTCACTGAGTTGTTTGTCCAGTATTTGTTCGATCCTAATATTTATAATTGAGAGGATAATCTTCATAGTATGGCTCATCAGCGGCAATTGGTCGATGCTCAGCACAAGTTTTTTATGTTGGTTTTTTTGGTATTGGTATGAATGTTTGGGTTTTGAAATCTAGTAATTTTCCTTCTTCATACATTCTATTGAGTAGCCTAAGCAGTTGCTTCTTGTAATTTTGTGGCAAATTCTTCAGTACCTCTGTAGGTGTTTGATCTACACCTGTAGCTTTATCGTTTATCGACTTTTTAATGGCATTCTCTAGCTCCCACATTTCTATTGTAGGTGCCTCATCGTTTGTTTTACAGGTAATTTGTTGCAGCGATCTTGTATCATCACTATATAACTATGTTACATATTTAATCCATTCCTTCTCTTGATCCTCTTTACTTCCGCAGTCTACACCATTTTTATTCTTAATCCTTGTGATACGTGTGTTTCTCTTCTTGTAATGCTTCATCATGTCTTTTATTATGTATGCATTTCTCTTGCGTTAGTTTACTTTTGTAATTCCTCAATTTCTGTACATTTATCTTCAAGTCACTTTGATTAATATCAGTGCATTTCTTAATTATTTGTTTATTTAATTTTTCATATTCATTGCTATCTCTGTTTCTAATATTTCTTGTTTCATATATGATTTCTATTATTTCTTGAGTTATCCAAGGCTTATTTTTCCTGTTTCTCTTTTCTGGTAAGGTTTTATTCATGGCATTGATCACTCCTCGTTTCCATCTTTGCCATTCTTCTTCAATGGTCATTTCTTTTATAGTATTCATCTTGGCTTCGTTTTTATCCTCGGCTTCAAGATCTAATGCTTTATGCAACCCCATCTTTACTTCCTGTATTTTAAGGCTGTGAAGATCCTATTCTTTCTTCTTTGGTACCTTTGTGCATTTCTTCAGCACAATTCGGCATCTAGCCATCAACAGTTTGTGACCTGTATTACAGTCTGCGCTTGGATAAGTATGACAGTTCTTAATTGTGTTCTTATATCTTGAGTTAACTAATATGAAATCTATCTGATTTCTGTATGTCACCAGGGCTTGACCAGGTATATAGTCTTCTGAGGGTGATGTTTAAACCATGTATTGCATATTCTAAAGCCATTTGTTTCCGCAAACTCCAGCAGTCATTCACCGCGTTTATTTCAATTTTCAAGGCAGTATTTCCCTGCAGCAGCACTTCTGTGATTTTTGTCAATCTTTGTATTGAATTCACCATTGTGAAAACAACATCTCTGTGTTTTGCTCGTTTTACTGTTTCCCAGTCCTTCATAAAACACTTCTAATTCTTCTGTGCTGCTATCAACTGTGGGTGCATATACCTGAATTACTACTATATGTTTTGGCTTTACCATTAATCTCGTTATTATCGGAATTATTTTGGTTATACCAACAGATATGTTCTTTTTTATCATTATCCCAACTCCAGATTCATGTTTATCATTGTCACAATATATAAATTCGTAATCATTATTTACATTAATTCTTCCATTTCTTGTCCATTTTGTCTCGCTTATTCCCAGAATATCCAGATTTAATCGTTTGACCTCAATATGAACATTTCCTAATTTCTCAGTCTGGTACAATATTCTTACAATCCACGTGGCTATTCTAATTACTTATTTCTTTATTTTTATTTCCCTTTGTCTATGATGACGGGGGTTTGCTTGCTGACGACCTGAAGCGCCCGTGTTGTCTTCTTGCCGAGCCTGGGGTATATGAAACTACTTCAACCAGTAAATTTTAATTTTTGATTTATATTCATCATTGCCGTTTCAAGGAAAATAAATGTGTCAGGGTTTGCAAGGTATTTGTTACTGAGGAGGTAAGGTAACATTGTAAGGTTTTTAAGGCGACCTAAACCCACCGAGGGAAAGATAATCATAAGATTTATATAGACTTTTATGGCCAGTTCCTCAAGCTTGACCATCTGCATCCTCATTTCTCTACCCTGTCACTACCAATAACCGCTCCGCGTCTGTTTATTTAACTAATGTCTTATTCGCAGCTAACCTACATATTTGTAGGCCATTCCACTATCCGCCACCTGTGGACGCGCCCCATACCGGTTAGAGCTCTGGTCTCCAGAAGGTACAAAGTACCCCCGGGGAAATTACAAATATATACAATTAAATACGAAGACTATATACAACCACTTCAACATTACAACACAATAAATCTATTCTCTAAACGAACTGGTATTAATATGCAAAATAAAATATTACAATACACATTATTTACTAACTTTCCCAACCATTGATGGATCTCAGGATCTATAGATATTAATAGACACCGATACCAAGCAGCAATATATCATGAAAATATCGAACTGATACGAACCTTCAGAATAAAATACACTTGTTCATCCGCAAGCACTGAAATATACTCCATATAGAAAATATTTGAATATCTAAAAAGAAAATTATAGTAATGACAAGCCCCATAGCTGCAATACAGTCATTGATTGCTATTAATACAAAACAAGACAATATTGTCGCTAAAATAAAAACCATACATGGAAAAATACAGAATAACAAATCAACAATTACATTGATGTGGATACCGAGGCACTGCGGTATATATGGAGACGAAATAGTAGATAACGCAGTAAAATCGGAAACAAATGTCAAAATCGATAATATATATCTCGCAAATAAAAATAATTAAATATGAATCAAGAATATGATAAACAAAAAGAAATAGGGAAACAATACCATAAAATTCAGATAAAACTACTCAAAACCCCATTGGAATAGTTCAGTACAGTATATTTTTCACAACAATTATACGATTAAGAATAGGACATAATAAATCACCTGTAGATCTATCTCGAATATAATTCAAAATAGTCTATGCGATAAATATCAAGCGTAAGAAGATTTCAACCATATCATATGGAAATGCGAGAAGTACAAACAAAATCGAAATAATATAATAGGGGAATTATTAAAATACAAACACACACTCCCTCTAAATATAGAATCAATAGTAAGTGATCCAAACAACGAAGATCCGGTCAAAATCATATATAAGTTCATAGTCCAGAATAGCAAAGCCAAAATCAACAAAAAACAAATAAAAAAAGAAAGTAATAAAATGTTGCCTAATTTAAACGAAATTTTGTAGAAATGGAGGTGTTATATATAAAAATTATATATATATATATATACAAATATATAATAAATATATATATATATATACAAATATATAATAAATATATATATATATATACAAATATATAATAAATATATATATATACAAATATATAATAAATATATATATATATATATATACATACAAATATATATATATATATATATATATACATACAAATATATATATATATATATATATATATATATATATATATATATATATATATATATATATATATATATATATATGTCTTCGACACATGTCGTACGAATTTAAACTACCGTATATTTTAAATATCTAGCTTGTATTACAAACATGTCCAGAAGTCTCTCAAGTAAATAGCTCATAAACAGCGTATATTTCTACCACATTTAATTGACAATTCGTTTTTTTTTTGTCTCTACTAATCAAGATAAAAAAACATTAATGCGTCCCTCAAAGAAAGAATGTCTAATTGTAAGTTGAAGATACCTCATATAACATTTTTTTTTTTTTTATTTGCAATCTGCCCTATGGGAACAATAGACGAATTTTATTTGAGATACCATCTTGATTGGAGATACTACCCAGTGGTAGCACTCCTCGAGATTTATGTTTTTATTTTATTATGTTGAACCTTGTGCTTAGGTCTATCGTCCCATGTCTTTGCTATGGTGTTGTAACTCCGTTGCCAGTAGATTTGGATGAAGTTGCAATCTCGAAGCATAGTTGTTGCTGTGTCTGCCAGCGACTTCTTGTACAGTTTGGAAGCAAGTATCCGTGTGGATAGTTTCGTTTGTGACATACCATGGTGCTACTAGTATACATCTCAGAGCTTTTGATTGGAACCGCTATTATGATGTAATTAGCTGAAAGTATGTATTTGGGAGTAAATATAATATTAAACGAAGTAAAGCAAACAATTACACGTTATCTCTAAACAAAGCTTCCGGATATGATTTAATTACAGGATATGTAATTAAATAGCTACTTAAAAAGAGGATTCTTATGCTTATAGTTATTTAATACCGTATTAAGGTTGCCATACTTCTCTGTTCAGTGGAACATACCAGAAGTTATACTTAAACCAAAGGCTGGAAAACCACTTAATGAACCCACCTCGTATTGACCCATTAGTCTTCTACCGGTCTTGTCAAAAATATTAGAAAAGACATTAAAACGATTAATGATTGTAATTGAGTAAAATGATATCGTCCCAGACCACCAATTCTCTACTATAGAGCAAGTCCACACAGTAGTCAATGCCATTAACAAAACGTTCGAATAAAAAAATTATTGTGTTGTATTGTTCCTGGACATCAGTCAGGCATTCGATAAGGTGCGGCCCGTACAGGATTATTATACATCCCATACCACCTGTCCACTCTCATGAAATCATATCTTAATGAAAGATACTTCCGGTCGCGATATGAAGCGGAGGTTACATCGCTTCATAAAATAAAATCAGGAGTAGTGTTCTGGGTCCTGATTGTAGCTCCTATTTACAGCTAACTTGCCGAATTCTCAAAGCACTATCACTGCTACATTTTCTGGTGATACGGCCATACTATCAATCTCGGTAATGGTCTATTAGATAATTAATACATGTCCCGTTCACGAGCTATAATTTTAATAAAATATAATACAATAAATTGATACAATACGTCACATTTCGTATTTTAAATCTAAAAGAATAGTAATTTAAAAAACTGCGATTCTTATATAAAAATTTCGCGTATAAAACATCGGAAAATAAAAAAAATAAAAACGTAAAATAATCAAAATATTAATTTTATTTCTCTATTCTCAAACCAACCGCATTTAATAAGTTTCCTGCTGGCCCAGGTCCGCCTGCTTGCTCTCCAAATGATATCGCCAAGTTTTTTATCGCATTTTCTTCTACGTCAATCTGAGAAACTGAGTCCATCTCATCATTTGTTACAACTTCATTTTCAGTCTAAAAATGTATACAATCTATATTAATCTCTAATACACGAACCAATTTCATAAATTTCCACTAGCATATTTGCTTATATGATTACTTGTAAGATTATCGAACGTAACTCGTATTTTAAAAAATAAATAAATGACAATTTTTTTTTTCTTTTTATTGCCAATTTGTACCTAGCCTGGTAAGGCTATCAACAAATGTTTGAAAAGAGACTCGTGTATGGGGAGCACACCCATTGGTGTGTTCTACCCTATTTGTTTACACTATCTTGAATTTTTATCGCCACTGGTTTGTTCGGGATCGCTGCCGCTAGCTGATTGGGTTGTCCACACAGACGCATCATGTGATTTTGAGTTCGTCTATTAATGACCTCATCAATGGTATGAATCCCTAAATCTCGATGGATCAGTTCATTAGTAACGTACCAAGGCATACGGTATATCAATCTGAGGGCTTTGTTCTGGAACCGTTGGATGATCATCCGATTCGATGGTTTCGCGCATCCCCACAGCGGTGCAGCATAGGTCCATATTGTTTTTTTTTTTAGCATGGTATTATATGCTTGTTTCGTAGCGATAGCTGCGACTGATATCCTATAAGCCAGTATAGGTTTCTCAGCTTTAGGTCCAATTCCTTCCTCTTCTTCAGTATATGAATCTTCCAATTTAGAGTGGAATCCAAATGTACATCAAGGTATTTCGTCCCTTTGCTTCGCGGTACCAGTATATTATTTAACGTTAATTGTTTATTACGAACCTTTCTATTAGAGAATGAGACGTGTTTTCAGGATTTATTTGGAGGTTCTACTTTTGTGTCCATTTAAGTATGGTGTTTAAGTTTGCCTGTAAAATGGCAACAGCCTTATTAGCATCTTCATCAGATGCAATTAACATTGTGTCATCTGCAAATGTTGCTACTTGTGCATGTTCATCAGTTGGTAAGTCGGCAGTATAGATAGAATATAAGAGGGGCCCCAATACACTGCCCTGCGGCACACCAGCGTGTATAGAGTATATTTCCGAGTGCTCATCGTCATACTTAACATGAAATAGCCTGTCTGTCAGGTAGGATTGCAATAACTGATAATATTTTTCGGGGAAAATCTTTCTAATTTTATATAATAGACCTTTATGCCATCATATTTTGTCAAAGGTTTTAGAGATATCGATAAAAATTGCTTCATTATATTTTTTATTCTCAATTCCTTCTCCACAACTCTGTGTACTTGCTATTCGGTAGAATGTGAACTTCTGAAGCCAAATTGATGTTCTGGAATTATTTTTTTTCCCTCAACAATTTTTTTATTTAATCGATTTAGTATCAATTTCTCTAGTAGTTTGCCAAGGGTTGAAAGTAGTGAAATGGGTCTATAGGAGCTTGGTGCCATCCTTTCCAGACTTCAGTATCATAATTATTTCTGAGAACTTCCACTGAATTGGAAAGTGTGCTGTTCTGACAATATTGTATATATATGTTAGTAGCATTATTGATCTTTTAGGTAACTCTTTCAACATTCTCGATGTTATCAGGTCAAAACCTGGGGATTTTCTATTGTTCAGTAATTTTATGTGCTTGTGCACTTCTTGAGGAGAAAACATTTTAATTTTTGTTGCATCCAAAATACTCGAATATTTGAAACCGAAAATTATTAAAGTTCAGAGTAAATCGACATGCGTATAAATATTTTTATGATATATATAAAAAAACAATAGTTGATTACTATCAATAAAAATTTAACTTCAACTGAAAACTCGTCGTGACAAAAGAGTGAAATACTACAAACAACTACAAGAATTAAAATGTAGTAGTCATCTGAAATTATTATAAATAAAATAAGTAGTGTAATGGTTGCATTAATGACGAAAATTTCATTTCGTACATTAAGTATAAGATGAATACTAGATTGAATCGTTCTTTTTTCTAACCTCGTCCGCGTGTTTCAGTTTACCGGTAGTATCTAATTTCCGTTTGTATAACTCATCATTTAAAACTCATCAATATTCGGATATAGATTTTCAAAGCAGGTATTTATATGATTCTTTGGTTTGGCGAAACTTCACCTTTATGTACGGTTCGTGGTTAGCTTGTTTGTAGGATTAAATACTCTCTAATGTAGGTGTGCATGTATGAACAATTGTACTTTTTTTTTTATTAAGTATGTATATTCTAATGTGTATTGTGCGAGACTGTGTATATGTATATACATGTATATGTAGTTATATAGGTGTTTTTTACATTACATTTTTTTTTAAATTTTTCGTGTTTTAATTCAGTTGTATACCCGTGTTAAATTATTTACTTCTTAGTGTTCGCATTTTAACTGGCATTACTCGTTACGTGAACCGTATATAAATAAATAAAACTAATTTAAAAAATGAATAAATAAACAGGAGACAATGATGAAAAAAACCAATGAGTAAACAAAAATATTTTTCTTTTTTTATTCGTTCGTCATTATCGAAATAGAGGAAAGTAATTTAGTTTAAAAAAAAAAATGCTGCAATAATACCTTATTCGAGCATTTTTTTGACGTTACAAAACTCTCAGCTAATGTTGTCGACGCTAATTCTCTATCCATCATATCCAGATAAAGTTGAAATTTATCTTCGTTCCGAAGCTTCTTCGTTGGCTCGACCACTTTATCATCTAATTCGCTTCCAGGGTTTGTATCGCCACTAATATCTTTGCCGCAATCGAATTCTTCAAAAATTGTTTCTTTATTCAATAATTCTATTTCTTTATCATCGAGTTCACCTATTATAATATTATAAAAAGAAATTAAACATATTCATAGAATATACACATTTTAGAATTATAATAGTCAAATAAAATTCACACTTCTATTAATCATATTGCGACTAATTACGTAAACGTAAATTATTATTTAAATTACGGTAATAATTTTAGCTTTATTAAATAATTATAACGAAAATACACAATTTCAATTGTGTCTAAGTACTTTTGTTGATGATACAGCTTTAATGATTGTTGACCAGAATCGGTGTAGTTACACATAATCGTCAGCAAACAGTTGATTCAGCGTATAAATGGACTAGGTGAAATATTATGCTAAATAAGCAGAAAACCATTCATGTACTTTTCACATTACGCGCTGCAAGCAATCAATACCGTATATAGCTTGGTAATAACTCTGTTGCACAAGCTGATTGTTCGAGGCATCTGGGTATGCACTTAATAAACGTACGTCACGAAAAGTTCATGTAAAAATGAGAACACAGCAAATCGAGGCTAAAGTACAGCAAATGTACTAATTAATAGGTAGACCATCCGAACTGGATATGTCATGCAAATTATTATTGTAGAAACAAATCATTAGACCGATATGGACGTATTGCCTTATGGGGTTTACAACGCGCTCCGATGGAGAAATGAAAATATATCGTATTACGGCCAATAGTCCATGCAAATCGATATTCACGTAATGATGATATTCATTCAGACCTTCACATAGCCATTGCCAAAGATGCCATTAAGAGATTTTCTGAGATACATGAGAAACAAAAGCATCTACAAGTGCAAGTAATACAACTGCTCGATATCTCGGTTATAACATCAGGCGTCTCGTAGATGTACGTTACATTTAGTGATGTAATTAAATTTATTATTGGATAAGTCACTGGATTAAAGTAATTATTAAGTATTTATTAATACTGGTACTTATTTAATTTAATAATTAAGATTGTATCTTTAAATTTAAAAAAAAAAAGAAAACTTAAATTAGTTCATATTAAAAAAAAAAAACTAAAATCAGCGATAGATTGACCGAACACTCGATATTTTTTCTTGTCGGGAAAATATATTTAGATGAGAATCACATCATATTTAAAAATGTGTTACAACTTTTTTTTTTTTGTTTATTTGTAATATTGAACTGCCCAAAGGCATACACATAATAAATTTAACATAATACATAAGCGAAGGTACGGATTCGGCCAATGCCTTATCACGAACTAAGATTATAATTAGCGTTTTACATAAATCTAAATTTTATAAAAGAATAAGTTATAATAAATCGTGCGGTTTAGTCCGCCTTAATCTACGAGTGTCTCCTTCTGTATTGAGAAGTTCAGCAACAATTGTATTCGTTTTAATTATATAGAATTCGTTTCATAAATTTACGCAGTTATAATAAAAAATTTCGAATTTGACAGATATCAGAAGAACCTACACATTTTTTGGAAATGAATTAGGACTTTTTTTCCTTAAAATAATTCGCCGTAAGTCAACAAATTTTTTCAGAAGATCCGATACCTTAAATCGAAACGATACCTACCCTAGATATAAAATGTTAATTATATTTACTAAGTCATATGCAGCAAAAAGCAAACTTTAAATGCGATCAAGCTCAAATTTTTAACGTACATATCGATAACCATCAAGAAGAATTAAAGCCGTATATATATATACATATATATATATATATATGTGTGTGTGTGTATGCGCGCGCATAATTACTCGTTTCATAATATAAGATTTATATTGTTTGATCTCTTTTATACAAAAAAATGAATTTTTTGTTTTTCTCATATAAAATAAGTTCATTATTCAAAATTATCTGCTTCTATATAAACAAAATTTAAGAGATGAAGTTGTCAATAGAAATGGTAGTTTTTTCAAGTATTAAAAATGCACCTTCACCTAAATGTTGATTAATAAAATCGAAGAATCCATCTTCTCTGAAAACAATGCCATCCTCTATATGATCAATATCATTATCAGAATCATCATCATCGTTATCGACAGTATCGTCATCACTTTCTTCAATTTCATCCCTTAAAAATTATCATAGTTGCATAAAACGTAAAATATTACGAGTAAATAAATGAAGCGAAATTTTTTATACAAATTCGAGTTGTGCGTACTATAATAACTTGTATAGAACGTGATAATATAGAATCAACAAGCTCATAGGTAGGCCATGAATAAAGTTCATGTTGATGGAAATTTTAATAAATTCATTCACGTACACATTTCATTCGAAGTGGCATACCCAAGTGTCTGACATTGGACTGAATCGGCATTCATTATTTTAACAGGAGTGGCTGCAATTTTCCTATTTGTAAATTGTTTTATTATTCGCGTATCTGGTCGATCGTGTGATAGATTGATAAAAGTTATAGTCTGATTGAAGTCCAAAATTCTAGATATCTAAGTAGTCCTTCATCAACGGTGCCATATAAACTATCATATTCACATTTACCACCGAGAGGGCAGTTAAATAAGTGAGCATGATCCTGTAGTTCTCCACATTGGTCACAATCTGTCATGCCCCATTTCTTCAAGTTTTGTTTAGTGCAAGCCGTCCCACTTCTTAATCTGTTCAGTGTTTTCCAGAGGCTGTATTTTAAAAGATTGCCGCTTGGGAATGACTCATTCTTCGTTCTTCCTTCCTCCCTTCTATTCCACATCTGATGTCTTTCTAATTCGGCAGTGCCTTCCAGTTGTGTAACAGTTCTTAAGAAACCGTGTCTGGACTTTAATCGTGAATCTATTAATACGTTATAGTTATGTAGAGGATGTCGACTATCATTTAGTACTTTGCTTTTTTCTTTCTTGGCAACCACTTCTATCCTTATATCCGGAGGAGCTATGCCGCTGAGCTCATATAATTTTCCTATGGGTGTTGGTTGTAAACAGCCCGTAATTAGTCTGCATGCTTGATTTAGAGCTATATCTATTTTTTTTCGCATGAGCTGAGCGGCACCATACCGGGCACGCATATTCCGCAACAGAGTAACAAAGTGCTAATGAAGATGTTCTTAGCACATGTGGGTTTGCACCCCAGTTACTGCCTGTTAATTTGCGTATTAGATTTGTTCGTGTTGCCACTTTCATCTTTGTCATTTCGCAATGTTTTTTAGAAATCTGTCCAGTGTAATTCCCAGGTAGTTAGGATAATCCGTATGCTGTAATTCAGTTCCTTTCCAGTTAATTTTCAGCTGGCGCTTTGCCTGTCGATTCCGAAGATGGAAAACACATGTTTGTGTTTTTACTGGATTAGATCTCAAGTAGTCCTCCTCGTAATATGCATCAAGTTTATTTACCATGTGGTTCAACGTTTCCTCCACTTCTTCAAAAGTTTTATGTTGCGCTGTTACTGCAACATCGTCCGCATACAAAAAGTGTAAGTAAAACCTATCAAAAGAGATCAAATATCTGAAGAAAATAACTTTGTCACCCCAATCACTGAAGAGGGAATAAGAGAAGCTATCAAGAAATTAAAGAGTAGGAAAGCCGCTGGAGTTGACGGCTTATATACAGAACAATTAAAACATCTGGGTGAAGAAGCAATATCCTGGCTGCAACAAATGTAAATTTAATAATTGTAAAATGATTTTTTTTTTTTGTTATATCTTATATTCAACATTTTAAACTAGTCATCCATTTGTTTAGCGCTTCCTAATGGCGGCATTCAGATCTGTATTACATAGAGCTGTATTCACAAGTGTACATTTCAGTTATTAGAACGTTATCGGTTTGAGGTAAATGGTGGGGGTCTAATAGTGAACTTATGATACTCTAGCTAGTAAGGATAAAGTTCTAAGAGTGCGTGTTCACAGCGTGCCTGAAAATTCCTGTCTCGGATATAAGAGTTTAAGTATAAGTTGGAAGGAAGTACCGATTTTAACTTGAATAATAAACGTTCATATGCCGTACATTGTCAATGATTTGAGTAACATTCATAAAACATCTCTCGTTTAGACTATTTTCAACAATATTTACTACTCTACGCAACTGACCCACCATGTCGTTTCATAAAGCAAAATTAATTAGTTGATATTATAGTGTTAACATGTAAATGAGAACGTAATTGATTCAATATTTAGACAAAAATATTAATAACGATATAGGCCGATAAGAGGATACACAGTGCGGATCTTTTTCAGGTTCCGGAATCATAATAATTTGTTCAAATTTTTACTGCATTGGGAAATAATTTAAGAGCGAATCACTTAATTACAGATTTTATATAATTTCAGGTAAGTTCTTTTAGTAATTTCGCTGTTATTAAGTCGTAATCCGGAATTTTGTTATTCCTCAACGACTTTAGGTGAAGCAAACTTCGTCGGAAGATTTAATTACAGTGAAAGCTGCGCTGTTGAATTTATATTATCCAGATTAACGCGAGGCTCATTAATGTTTCTACAAACGATTGACCATCCGTGGATAGTAGCGATGAGTTATAAATAATCTTTAAAGATGTTTTATTATTATATATTAAAATAATTTATCAATACGAAAATTAAAACTAAAACGTGATTTATATTTTCAAAGAGATCAAATTTTCTGATTCCCGCGATTTTTACACCATTTAAGAATGTACTATCAACTCAATACCTTAATATTTAATTTTTATTACGAATATTTCTTCAGTAAAAAGTACATTATGTCAAGATAATTTTCTTAGTCTTTTCGAGTGTTATAACAAACTATATATTATATATATATATATATATATATATATATATATATATATATATATATATATATACACGCAAAAGCCTGAATAAATCACTAATATAATAATATTAAATAAATTCGTATGTTACGATAAAATACATAAACCCATATATTTGTATCCCAAACAATTCTTACATTACACATATTAAGACTCGTATATTACGTTATACGAAATAATTTAAAAAAAAAATCTTTTTTACATAATTTAAAAATAAGTTAAATTTTCCTACAATTGACAGATAACAAAATACCGATATATGTGCAGATAGAATTACGCGAATAAGCGCACATTTTGATACTAATTCGATTAAATTATAATCTGTCTGTATCCACGATACAATTAAATTTCAGTTCTTCGGCATAAACACATATTAGCAAAAATTTATAAAAAGTTAATAAAAAGGAAAAATATAGAAAATTATGAAATTTAAAAAAAAGATTATTATAATTTTAAATTCATCGAAACTATGACCGATATACACTTACGGAAATTCGTCATTTTTCGAAGTTAAATACGACGAAAGAGCCGAACACACGGAATACGGATTATTTGTAGTCTTAATGCTGTACTGCTTCTCCAACATAGCGGCTAAATCCGTCTCCGATACAGTCAGCCAAACGTCATCTGAGATAACAGAAAACACGATGTTTGAGTTAAATAAAAAATCCACATACCCTGTTATGTGTATAGATTTTAATAACATATACGTACTATCCGATTGAGGTAAATTAGCTTCAGTATTTTTGTAATGTTCCAAATCGTAATTCAGCGTTTTCAGAATAGACGTTACGGATTCCGGATTATCAACCTGAGGGTTGGTATTCGTATAGAAATAATTTTCAGCGTTTTCTCTCAGACGAGTATACTCATTCGAACCGGGTAAATTATTCTGCGTACAAATATTAATCGCCGTTTTAAATTATATACAACGCGTTGAAAAATAGAAATATTTCAAATTCGGAAAAACGTTGGCCTATCTCATAATGAAATCGTTAGTAACCTATTTTATAAATCTACGAAAATATCATTTAAATATATTAAATTTAATAAATGCAAATACAAAACGAACAAATTTAGTATGGCGACCGATTAAAAAAATTTCAACCGTACGATATTTAACAAACGCCCCGAAAATCGAATATTTACGTTTAATATCATAAAGTGTAAAACGTCTGGTTTAGATTCTTCTAACGAACTATGTATATAAAAACAAAGTATAAAAATACTACGAGAGTTGTTCCCTATCTGACTATCGGATATAACTTCGTATTGTGCTTTTAGAAGCAACTCTTATAATTTAAATAATTTGTATTATTTAATTATAAACAAACAAAATAAAACACAATCACTAAAAGTTTTTTAATCGCGAAGCTTTTCGACAGTTACGTCATTTTCAAGCGCTAACTAAAAATTATTACATCTTTTTGTATATAGTTTTATATATACAAAAAGATGTAATAATTTTTAGTTAGCGCTTGAAAATGACGTAACTGTCGAAAAGCTTCGCGATTAAAAAACTTTTAGTGATTGTGTTTTATTTTGTTTGTTTATAATTAATTAATAAAATCGCTACTCTCCAATATATTCAACTTTTGATTTGTATTATTACTAGTATATAATATACTTTACAGTAAATTATTTAATTTAAATAAACTTCAAATGATGTATTATTTAAAATTTATTCTATTTAATGAATCGTTATATTTTCACACGCATTAAAATATACATACATGTGAATAAAATGATAATTTTAATAAGAAAATTAGAATAAAAATTATTCGCTTAATGTTCGAACTAGGGGTTCTACCCAAGCGGGACGTCTCTATAATTTGGTTTTTCATGTACTCGCATATCATTTGTATTCGCGAGCGCAATTAAATCCAAATTTAGAAATCATGATAAAACTATTTACTACATTTTAGCTCTCCTCTTTCGAGGATTATCAGGTTATTACACCACATGAAGGTATATAAACACAGCAAAACAGAGACCAACAAAATATCATCGAAAAAAATAGACAATGAAATTTACATTGAATAAGTATAGATAATCTTATCCATAATCATATATATATAAAATATATACACTAGAAGTTACTCTGTAATTATTTTTTTAAATACAATATCGATGTCTCTTTCTTTTAACAATATATGTATATCTGTCCGTTATTTCGTCGACGCCCCTAACGCGACAAAACGTGGTTTTAAAGGCGGGTGTGTTGATAGTGGGTACATTCGAACGGAAAAACGTGGTTTGAATAGTGGTGCTGGTACATCCGTACGCCTGCTAAATTTTAAATGATTTCACAGAGATATCCTGTCTCCTACTTTTTAAAACTTTAAATTATTGTAATTTCTGTTCTATTTTGTGATCTCAATGTGGAACAAATAGTTTTTGAGAGTTAAATCGGAACAGACAGGCAGAAAGATAAAATTAAAAAAAAAAATATTTTCCGTTTATGCGTGATAAAAATAGCCCAATGCAGTGATTATAATGAAAATTTTCGCAAACCACAGACACTACAGTTTTATATACTAGTACAGATTATACGACGATCGTCGTTATATTCACGTCGTGATAATTTAATTGACTAATTTGGGAAATGACTAATATTTAATATAATCGATATAATGAAAATATATGAAATTTATTGATTTAGTTAAAATAAAATATTAAATTCGACGCTTGCTAGCGTACTAATTATGAATGTGCACACGTGTAGTTATAATAATTATTATCACAGTAAAAAACCGGATTTGTAATGAGCGAGTTATTGCCATACAATCGTAGTAGTTAAGCTGAAACGCCCCTACAATCACAAGGTAAGTAAAAAAGAAAATTGCGTATGCTCAAGCTACTCGGGCGGCCTACAACCCATCGAGCGGGATGATGACGAGGAGAGAGAGACAGAATATTTTGGAGAAGTTGATAATCAAAGATTTTCAAAAAGTCAGTTAATCGAGTAAATCAGGAAAAGTAGTTAATTAGTCAAGACTCAAAAAAAAGTCAGTCGAAAGTGAATGATGAGTTAGCTTTTAGGTATGTCGGCATTGGGAGCCAACCGAAAGGAAAGATGGTCGGTGGTTAGTTTGATTTACATATTATTCGAATAAAAATTCTATTTTATTTTATTTATCCGATCCGCCGATAAAAAGTAAAAGTATATAGTTTTATATTGCATGATGAAATCAATATTCGTTAACGTAAAAAAGGTTATTCGCTCATCGAAAACTAACGCGCGTATAATTTATAATGTTTTAAATTATCTTTCATATAACAAATTATTTCTTCATAAACACCGAGTCATAGTTCATTTCTGCAATAGAAAAGAAAAAAATACTGAAAGACGAGGATAGAAAGAATAGTGTAGTATAGAAATAATATATACATTAATATACAAGGATCCTAAGCGTGAGAGAGAATGAAGTCCGTTAGGCGAGTATTAGGATCCTCGCAATATGTATGTATCTAACCAACAGGTTCTGTTTTTTTCAGCTACTCGAATCAGCGCCAGAACTAGCAATAAATCTATGTTCACGATTAACCAACTCCAGCCTTTTCTCACAGATCCGTACGCAATATTGCACCTTAAATCATATTGTCTACAGTTTTTAAGTGCTCTTATTCTAACAACGGACTTCGTATTGCGTTTTCAGAAGTCACTCTTACAATTTAAATGATTTGTGTTATTATTAGTATATAACATACTTTATACTAAATTATTTAATTTAAATAAGCTTCAAGTTATACATCATTTAAAAGTTATTTTATTTAATGCATCGTTATATTTGCATACGCATTAAAATATACATATACGTATAAACATATGATAATTTTAATAAGAAAATTAGAGTAAAAATTATTCGCTTGATAATCGAATAAAGAGCGCAATTATATGTAAATTATAATATTCGTAATTATATATATATATATATATATATATATATATATATATATATATATATATAAATCAACAGCTTCTTTTTTCTTCAGCCATTCGGATCAGCGCCAGAACTAGCACTAAACCTATGTTCACGATCAACCAACTCTAGCCTTTTTCCACAGATCCGTACGCAATCTTGCACTTTTAATCGTATTCTCTTCAGTTTTTAAATGCTCTTATTCTAACAAGGTTTCCCGCGCTGTCTATTCAATTTTTTACGTCACACACACCCACACACATATATCTTTATATAATACCAAGCGTTCATATACCTATACAAACGTTCTATAATAAAATTAAAGTTTTAATAACTGGTTATCGTATAAAAATTCGTAATTAATATATTTTTTCAAAAAAATAAATTTGTTTACATAGTTCGAATACATACGACGATCGTCGTAATGCAAAATATTAGTAATGAATATGTAAACGATTTACGGTCACGAATCACGTACATATTATTTTAATGATTTATTTAAAATTTTTGAAGAACTTGAAGGTAAGTGCATCGGATGAAAAAAAGATATCCGCAACGCTTAAATTATTTTTATAATACATCGAAATTGGGTGTATTCATATGTCTTACGTAATATTTTTACGAGAAAGAAAAAACTTTAAAATAAAAAAGTCACAGATTAAAAAAATGCGTGCGTGTAAATTCGTGAAAAATTTAGAGATATAGATTAACTAATTTAACTTTAAAACAAACACGAATTCTAAGATAATAAATCTGTTTCTAAGCGCGATATATATATATATAGTATATATGAGAAAACAGAATATATGACAAACATTGCAATCACGCCTCGATACATGTACATAAAATACGTGAAAGTCAAAAAAGTAAAACAAATTTCAGATACTTCGATGAGGGTATTCAATAAAATGGATTGTATGAAGAAGCGTAGAAAATAAGAAACGACATTCCAAATAATGCCGAATGTATACAAGAAAAAAAAATCAAAATGCCAAGATCAGACATTATAATATAATTATTAAACCGGAATGTTTATGTGTAGTTGCATGCTTAGAGTTAAACGGCATTAGAAACATGTGTTTATGTGCAGCCGAACTCTTTTAAAGCTAAACGACATAAATTGAAATATTGTGAAAAAGGAAAGAAACATTATACGAAAAATTCTCAGTACAAGAAAAGAAGAGATATCTAGAAACAGGCCAGATAAATCAAAAACTAACTAGTGACATTATGAGAAAAAGAAGATTGTTATTTTACGTGCATATTCAGAGAACGAGTAATCACAGACTAAAAAAAAAAAATAAATAAAAATGAGCATTTTGATAAGTTGAAAACTAGAAAGATAATGAAACGATTGATATCGGAATAGAATTTAGAAATAAAATTTAAACAAAATCTATGGACTTAAATGAACTAAAAGTAACACAACCGGATGGACGAACGATAGGAAGAAAAAACATATGCGAAGAAATACCGGGAAAAAAATAAAAAGGTTGTTGTTTTCAGGTGGTCCATAGATAACTATATTTTCGAATAGAATTTAATAGTCTACGATGAAAATAGTAAATGTTTAAGTCACCACTTCTTCTTCTTCTTCTTATATATGTCACACGTCCTCGAAGAACTTTGACTCGATCTTTGTCCATTATCATTCGGAATATTTCTATCGTGCTTAATTTATACCAATTCTTTAATTTTCCATCAGCGTTTTTATAGGACGGCCACGCACTACCATTTATCTTATACTCTATTATTACTTGAGGTATATAGTATTTGTTATTACGTATCGTCCAGGATATTATAATTTTCTTATTTTAAAAATGACTTAACAATATCAGGTCCAAAGTTTCCGAATTTGTTATTTTGGCCGTCCATGGAGTTCTCAAAATATTACGGTATGCCCATAACTCAAAGGCGTCCAGTTTTTTGTATGACGTTTTGGACAGTTTCAAAAATCGTTAAAATTTCGTTCATTTTTTGAAATGTGATTTCGCTTATTCAATTCTGAATCTTATCTCGGTACGTATCCGTCGTGTGTATTTTGTTATTTTCACGTCTGCGCCTTATTACTGAATGTTCAAATCGTACGAACGATAGAATTTTAGATTACGCTGTTTCCTGAATATATAAAGGAGCTGAAAAAAATACTACGCCTCGTGGTGGAAACTTTAAAGTAACATAGGCAGGCAGGGAGTTTATTTAGCGCAAATCGAAAGAAGTGATTTTGTATTTGCTCGAAATAAAAACAATAGAACGCGTACTTTAAAATAGTTCTTTTCTTCTAATCGCTTTATGTATTTCTTCAGAAGTTCCGTACGGTAAGCATTTGATTCGTTCTCTTCTGATGATACCAAAAGTTCAAAGCCCATTGCCTTAAAATTTTAAAAGAAACATTAATCGATAATATAATATATAAGATATTACTTTTGTAAACGGTTATAACAAAAATCCAACCTTTGCAATGAACCTTTAATTCGTTTTCGATATTATTTAATTATAATTTAAAATTTTCATCTAAAACACGATTTTTAAACCCGAATTTTCCATCGTTCTTTTTAAGTCTGCACTCGAAAAATTTGCCCGCGTCCAAGCTTTTTTTCTTTTTATTGTGTAGAGAACACGATATAAACTAAATAACAAACTACAAACTCGAAACTAGAAGACTTAACAAAAAAACTAGTTAAAATCACTAAATTTTTATATAAAAAGACGATAAAGCTTTCGGGTATTATGCCATTATCAAGTGGACATAACAAAACATATATATATAATATAAAAATATACACAATTTATGAAAAATATAAAAGAAAAAAAAAAACAAAAAATAAAAGAAAATGTAAGAAAATAATTAATTTAGATTTATTTACGACGTTCATTCGCGACCCAGAGATGATGGACGGTTTTGTTTTAACACTCCTACAACGCAAACCACGTTTAGTGTACACACGAATGTCCAGCTTCCGTTATCATGGCATCTTATAATGAGAAGGAGCACGAGTTTTGCGTGGAACATTTCAATCGATCACGACAGTGCAAAGAGGGTTTCGAAAAGAATTCAAAGTTACGCGATTTTTTTGTAAGGATACCTTAAGAGCCGCGTTTACGAAACACGTCCACGAGATCTAGAAGATCTGAAAACTTGGATTTCTTAAGAAATTCTAAAAATTCAGCGACCTATGTTCGAGAAAGTTTTCGAAAATTTTGTAAAGTCTGAATGAATGTAAAATCGCGGCCGTCTGAACGATATTGTGTTCCACAAATGATTGTAAGCTAATCTCTTCGTTTTACTATTTTAAAATAAATTCCATTCAAAAATTTTGGTCGAGTAGTTTTTGAGTTATTCAAAAAACAATAAAACCGTCTGTCTCCTCTGGGTCACTCTTCTTCTTCTTTTTAGAACTTGGTCCCAGCTAAGGACCACGGAAACATTACACACATAACTTCAATTTATATTTTCTTTTTTGCTGCTCACAACAGTATTCTTTCATTTTGTCGGAATGTTTCTGCTTCCTTTCCTCCGTCCATGTTTTCCCAGTCCTCTTTACTGTGGTTTCTACAAACCCAACGAACGAACTGATCTTCCGTGTAAATTTATTTCGATCGCTTATATCTTCCTTAGAAATCCTCATGTGTTCCATATCTTTTTTCACTTGTATAATCCATGGAATCCTGGTTTTAGGGTTCCCAAAATTCGTTTCGTAAGACGGCCTTTATCCATTCGTTTGGGATGACCATAAAATGCAGCTCTTCTTTTCTTCATCGCTAATTTTCTCGATTCTTTTGTATATCTCTATGTTGCTCCCCAATTTCCATTAGTTCTTCATCTTTTCGAGGACCTAGTATCTTCCGTATTATTCTTCTTTCCTTTTTTTTGATAATTGGTTCATTTCCTTACGATAATCCATTGTGAAATATTCTGCCGCGTATAAACTTTGTGTTTTATCCTATATATATTACTAGTCATTGCTATTACTATTAAAGAAATTAACTAAACCTAACTTAACGAAAACTATACATCCCCATAATTTTGATCACACCGCATGGCCACACCAAAAAACACACACACAGGGGAGATTACAGTACTTATTTCTTTAAAGAAGAAGAGAAAAATTAGAATATAGTAAATTAATACTTTAAAATTCGTAAACTCAAATATTAAATCATTAAAAAACTCAAGTTATTCAAATAATCAAACGATTTCTTTCCAGCTTATAAATTTCGCGATAATGTTTAAAACTGTAATCCGGTTTACAAATGTGCAACTACGATTATTAAATCATTCGCCCCAGTTATCGTTTCTAAAATTTCTAACTTACTAATACCGTTAGGATTATTTTTGAAAAAATAAACGAATTTACTAAAAACGATATATCGGAAAGAGTTTAGCGCTCATTTTCAAAGTATAATCTAATCAAAATGAGTATTCTAATATCCGAAGTACTCGAGCGAATTCAGTAGTTGTACACTCGAGATATATGTCTCGATTTATAATAGAATAAATTCATTAAAAGTAAGTACGAAGACAAACGTACTCTTGGCAACAAGTGAAATCAGATAACTCTATTAATTATGTACTGGTATTACCGGTCAAAATTATATTTAATAAATTACAGTTGAATCGCAAATTAAAAACATATAGAAGAAACTTTAACAGAAAAAAAATAAAATCGAAGTTAATCAATAAAAAATTTTTTATTATATACGCAAAGCTTTTCGACTATAAAGTCATTGTTTTTGCTAATAGCTTGAAAATGACTTTATAGTCGAAAAGCTTTGCGTATATAATAGAAAAAATTTTTTTAGTGATTAACTTCGATTTTATTTTGTTTTGTTAATTCGTAAAATCACTACTCTCCAATACATCAACATTAAAGAAACTTTAACACACGGAAAATATGTACGACTATACACATACGCATTTTAGAGTTTAAGAAAAAATAAATATATCTAACGATTCAAATTGCGGATTCTCAAAATTACTTATAAATTATCCGCGGACCAATAATTATCGGAAAATAAAATGATTTTACTTACAATCTTATAACCCAATTTATATTCTTTTTCTATGTTTTCAAATTCTTTCGTCATGTACCAACCGTTAGTAGGTACATTTGGCATTTCAATTTCCTTCGACACTAACATGGCGTACAGACATTTAGTAAATGTAACTAAACGCACAACGCAATCCTCCCGTTTGAAATACTTGACAATATGAAAAACATTTTTTTCTTCAGCATCTTCAGAATATAACGCGTTTATTGACATAGCGATAAGCTCTGGATGTTTATCCAACAAAGCAGCTAGTTTTACAGGAATATAAACTCGAGTACGATGCTTATCAGCTTCGATTTTTTCAGGATATCTGCGAATAACGATAAAATATTATAACAAATATACGTCATTCCGCAATAAAATTAAATTTCGAACATATTTATACATAATCAATAGTAGTAAATAATTAAGAGCAGAGTAAGGAATTCCATCCAAATCAAGAGAGCAATTTTTCACGACGAATCTCATTGTAAGAGATTTTAAGCGACAAAAAGTGGTAGATTCACAACAAAGATGATCATCTAGTTGGAATGACTACCGTCTAGAAGGGATATAATTAAGACATAAAGAATATAAACATAATTACAAGAATTAGTACTAGCAGAAACCACGACAATAAAATAATATATAACAGGATTATTGGTTACATTATGTCTACTTACAATAATAAAATAAGAGTTATTAGCAATTGCTAAGCCTGTGTTTGGACAACGGTATCGATTAAAATCTGATCAACCCCGATATACATCAAAAAGATGTCATAGTAGTTACATAGGACTTCTCGAAATTTCCTTGAAAGATTTAAATGATTAATGACAGCATCTTCGTATACTTTTGTTTTTTTTTTAATATATCCTTCAAATGTTTTACAAACCTATAATAATTTTAATATTAATTTCACTTCTTTATTCATTTCGGTAACTAATTATAATAAATTTACTCGTGTCAAATTAAATCTTCATACAACAGTGAAATCCGTTATATTACTTCCCTCGCGCGGAATTGACCGATGCTGTGATTGTTAGTATTAATGAAGTACTGCCTATTTGACATAATATTGGGATTTATCCACTAGGCCATTTGCCAGCATTAAATTATTATCGTACAAGGATCATCTCTCCATAATTGCTACTCTGCGAATATCATTAAATGATATTGTGGTCATTGAAATCTCCAAGATATATTTCTATTTTTATTCTAGTTGATGTTATTCTAAGTTCGGTTAGTAAATATACCATTACAATATTCATACGGAACGTTTCTGGGACTAATTTAATTTCACATATATCTTTTATGATTTGGTTACATCAAAGTTTCACGTAGTTTTAGTAATTTTTTCGCCATTATCGGAAGCATCGAGTTCCTAACACGATGTTATAACGTAAGGTTTTTTCAAAAATCAAAATATTAAAAATAAAAAGTTCCATTAATCGTGTAAAGAACAGGTACACTTACCCATCGATTCTTTTAAGTATAGCGTTAGTAATCGAAATGTCAGGTTCCAATAATTCAGGATTCATTTTTATTGAATTAATAACTTCCATCGGATTTATTTTAAAATCTAAAGGAGAATCTGGTGGAATGAAATGCACGATGCCGTTAACAATAAACACCTAAAATTTATATAAAATTTCTGTTATAATCCATTTCCATTTAACCGTTTTTCTTACTCTATAACTACATCACTTCTCTGTAGAGCAGTAGCTTATCGGATAAAGAAAGCTTTCATTTCCTGCCTTTCAGCGGTGTTTTTCATATTAACGTTATTTCTTTTGGCTTGAATGCGCCGATCCCACCTCAGTCTTTATACAAGTATAAACCCAAATATCTTGCCATTTTTTCCCCGATTGTTTTATTATTAATTACAATTTTTTTTTTTTTTTCGGAACAACGCTGTTAGTACATGTTATATGACATGTCTTTTCTTCATTTGCTTTTAATCGCCATCTTTTAAATCACATGCATAATCAGTTAACCGAATTTTGAAGTATGGTATTTGTCTCACTTGAACAGCAATTTTCATAAAGAATTGCCGTGTCATCAGCAAATGTAGCCACTAATGTTTCTTTTAATACAAGCATGTCTGCTATCTATATGAGATACAAAAATAGACCCAACACACTCTCCTTCAATACCCCTGCTGTTATTAGATATATTTCAGATACTGAGTACTCATTTTTTACTTGAAAATATCTTTTATTTAAAAAGGAAGCAATTGTTTTATAATATGATATCGAAAGTACTTAAGAAACATTATCAAAAGCCTGACTGATATCTAGAAATACATAATCGCAGTCTTTTATTTCCTGTACTACACGGTGTACTCGTTCAAGTACGTAAAATTTCCCAAACGCATTGACTTTATCCTGGTCAATACGAGCTCATTAATCATCAAGCTTTTTTAACGGAGTTACTGACATTATAAGTATTTTAAACATTTGTTTCGCTTTCCACAAAACATCCTCATATGACAAAGAAGTTATACAATCTTCAAATGTATCATTTTTTAATTTTATAAGTAAATCTTTAATAGTTTCCGTCTGTCTACTTAAATTACATTTATCAAGCGGGCACCATGTTGTTTGCAACGTTTTTCGAAGTTCTTATTTCTTCCATGTTTCCTGAAGTACTCGTCTCGGGTAGCATACGACTGGATGATTTTTTCGCACGTCCGGGAAGCTGATGCACACTGATTTCTGTAGAAGTAAGATAAAATTTTGTAAGATATTTTCTACGTCTTAAAATGAATTTCTTTTTCATAATAAATAATCATTGTCATCGTACTGTTCGTTGCCGATCGTCGTGATTATTCCATTGTTAGTTAATTTTTACCTACCAAATGGGCTAGCATTCAAGATACTAATTATATGCAAAGGAAATGAGTGCGCATATGATGTTATAAGGAGTGGAGCGCCACTGTCTTCGTCGCATAATAAATAATAGAGATTTTAAAAGCGCATTTTAGAAAGAAACAATGATGTTTTCTAACTGCTATCGAAAAATACTTTATTTAATAATTAAATCTCAAGGAATAATATTTAAATAAACGACATGTGGAGCGTTACAAAACACACTACAAGCACGCAAATAGTTCCTTCTCAACTTAAAATTAAAAAAATTTAAAGATGATATTTGTAAACAGGAAAAAAGAACTGTTAACAATAATAAAGAAAAATTTTATCAACATGTAAATCTGAGCGTATACATTATCACATACATTTTGCGAAAATATGCACGTACGCATTCATATAACGATTATATATGGAAATAATATATTAACCAATACCCTTATTTAACATAACGAAATAGTAGAATTATCACAATATCTAACATTAATTTAATGAAGCATAAATGAATATGTTTTAGAAACTAGAGTCTGATATTTTTAAAATCAACTAATATTATACAAGTTCAAATTAGACGACCTCGACTCATTAGCTGATACATTTGACGAAACTCGCTTTTTTTAGTGAATTTGATTTTGCTTCAAATCGCGGCATTAATCAAAAATTTGCAATTTAATCCATAATACCAAACAAGGGTATTTTTATATTATGAAATGAGCAAAGGATACATCTAAATAAAAATATAAAACATGAACCTTTTTCTCAGTACACATGAAATTGCACTGAATTTCGTCGCATTTGCTTGAATATTAGTTTTAACCATTATTATTACATCCCCGACGTATAGTATAAAATCTTAATATTAACATTATACAACCGTATTTTGAACAATCAATCCAACTACAACTAACTTGCACACAACCTACACTAAACTTTGCTTCTTCATAAAAATACGAAATTAAATGATACCAAACATAAAAACAAATGAAAAAATTCTAACCAATATGATGGTTAACTTAGAAATCAAGTTTAACGTTTATCTACAATTAAGAAAGTCGAAACGTAATAATTTAAACATATTAAAATATGCTTACACGGCCGACGGATTTTTCAGACGACATCCACTTTTTTAAGAATGGAGCAGCTTCTATCAGCAAAAATTCGCCATCCATATCAGTAATCCTATCAAATTAGGTAATTTATACAATATTGAAAACATAAATTTCAATTTAATAGTGAAAATTCCTAATATAAGAATTCATGTTTTATTTCCAAATTCCAATATATGTTATTTTTTTAAACTAACTTTCGGTTTTACCTGGTCCCTCGTATACATTACCATAAACACATTTTATTTACGAAAAAACACATACTCCATATCCTTGACAGAAATATTATCATTTTTAAATGAATTCTCTCTCATCTTCCACCGAAATCAGCCACATTGCTGTTATATTTTCAATGTAATATTACAGATTGGACATTTTCCTTCAACATGGAAAAAATCAACAGTAATAATGATACACAAACCAGGCAAGCCGCAAACGGACGTTTCTTCATATAGGCCTATTAGCTTGCTTTGTTCGTTATCAAAAATTCTAGAATATATAATCTCAAATCATATTCAATCTATTTTAAATAGTTGTGGAATAATTCCACACCATCAGTTCGGGTTTCGTACTGAACACTCTACAGTGCAACAGTGCCATCGGCTGGTTGACGCAATCTCCTCAACGTTGGAAAAAAAGGAAGTATGCTCAGCTGTATTCTTGGATGTTGCACAGGCATTCGACAAAGTGTGGCATCCCGGGCTACTTTACAAGCTGAGACAAATTCTCCCTTCCGATTTATTTGCTTTACTTCAATCGTACTTATCCGATAGAACATTTGTTGTTAAAATCAATGATAGTTTCTCTGAAGAGCATAAAATTCTATCGTCTGTTCCACAAGGTAGCTTACTAGGACCGTTGTTATACACAATCTATACAGCAGACACACCAACCAGTAATCAGACTATCTTAGCATCATTTGCCGATGATATAGCTATCCAACTCAGACGTCATGTTTGCAAATACAGCAGTTCAAAACCATTTTAGATCGGTTAGTCCTATGGGCACAGAGCTGGCGTCTACTATTTAACCCGAATAAGTGCAAACACGTTGTATTTACAAATAGAAAAGTTAGCTGTCCAGCACTGAAAATCAATAATGAAGAAATTACTCAAGCAAACTCGGTACGTTATCTTGGCTTAATTATGGATAAGAGGCTTACATGGAGGCTACACGTGGCACAGACAAAAAGAACAATCATTACTCGTGCAAAATTGCTGTATCCATTATTAGGTCGGAAGTCAATTTTAAACTTAACGACTAAACGGATCATCTATCTTTCAGTGATCGCGCCTATTTGGCGTTACGGAATAGAGCTGTATGGAAGTACCTGCAAAAAGCAATCTTCGAAGAATATAGCAGCAGCAATCGAAGATACTTCGTACCATCACGTCCGCTCCTGTGTACGTCTCCAATCGGACTTTACATAACGATTTTAGCATTCCTTACGTCGGTGACATACATATACAGCAATATAAAAAATTATTCGACAAGTTCGAGGTTAGCAGCAATCCAATCATCCGCAGAATGCACACATCGTGTCTTCCAGATAATCCGTCAAGACGTTTGAGAAGAAAGTGGTGTCGCGATGCTATTCCTATCACCTAATTGATTTCAGTCTCCCTTTTCCTTCCAGACGATAGCGTATGTCTTTCTCTCCTATTATTGTACCTGTTTATTCCTATTATCATTATTTCGTCTCAATCTCATTCCCATATTGTACATTCCTTCTTCCTCATCACAGTCTTGTGCCTTAATGGAGGCACTTGATTAAACCCCTCTCTTATCCGTGATCTACGTTGTTAGTAGCACTAAGTGCTGGTACGATGTTTAAAAAAAAAAAAAAAAAATGAATCGTATAAAATAATCATTACATTCTGTTAACTAATTTTATCCCAATAATAACTGTATCTATTTTATGTATTGTAGGGTTCTTTGCAGATTTAACATTATGCTACAATATTTAAAAGACCTCATTATCTCGCATTTGTAGCATTTCAAAATATTTTATCCTCAGTTTAAGTTGTCGTTAGTAAATTACTGAACAAGCATGCAATTATTCTATAATGTCCGACGACTTATTAAATTTTAATATACATGGTTACTTCATGCGGATCATAAACGAAAGTGTTTTCGCATTCTTGAACTATATATTTTTTTCAACTATCGTATTTTAATAACACATGATGATATCACTTGAATGAAAATATTTTGTTGCAATCAGTCATTATTCCGAGTTATGTAAAACTACATTCAATTTCCGACAGCTATTAGTTTAAAATATTTCACATCATAGCTTTTTTCTACGTGCATTAACCTCGCTTATATCTTTTGTTCCTCAAAAATTAGGTACGAAAGCGGAGGATCTCAAACATTTTTTTATTCACTTATGATTTCGATTCTGCAAATTACAATAACATAAGAATTCGTTCGAAGAAGTTTAAAAAAAAATGCAATAATGAATATAGATTTGTGAAATCTATTCTCAAAAGTTCTAAATTAATAACGTTATTGCCGTTTAATGAAAACAAAATCTGGAAAGGTTGATGAATTATTTTCAAGTCTGTAAATTATGAATAAATGTGAAGAAAATTCATCTATTAACTAAATTAACAAACACAGAATTGAATATCATGCTTGTAGGGTAAAATATAAAATTTAACACGAATCCAAAACATCTAGGTGTTACATTAGATATGCCACTAACGAATAAAAAAAACACAGGAATGTTAGGAAACTTTTTGCACAGAAAAGATAATAAAGACAAAGATATTGGAACAATCTTACCACTTGCTTTTCTGTGTATCAGAGCACTGTGTTCCAAACTGTACAAAAATATAACTATAAAATAATTCAATAGGTCTATGATTGCTACGAATAATATTATTTTCTAAATTAGGAAGAAATATCATCATAGTAAAAGCTGATAAGGCTTTATTGATACTTTTCTCAAAAGATCTATTAGTCCAGACGTGCAACTTCATTCATTAATTTACCTATTTTTACTATGTCTGGCTAGACAGTTCTTTCACTAAAATAACCCATGCTGAATACCAAAGGTCTGTAATATATTTGTATAATAAATTTGTATGTGACAATATTAGATTTATACGTCCGTCTTCCGGTAAAACTTCTTAGGTCACAATGTGAACACATATTATCATGTTAATATTTCGCAATAAGTACATGCTTATGTTAAATACATGAATAGATTTGATAAATGAAAAACCTGATAATAACGTCGAATTTTTTACTTATCTCAAACAACAGGAATACAATAAACCATTCATCTTCAACATTATATTCGTAATTTACAGTACCCTTCAAATAGGATAAACGAACATCTGTAAGAAAAGATTCTCATAACATTAAAGCTATTTATATTTCAAAAAATTTTACTAATGTACATATTTAAATATTAAGTTCTTGTATATTTGAAAAAATATGTCCTATATAATTAAACAAATTGCATATATCTATAAGTAATATACTTCATAATCAAATTAGAATAATTTTTCATGTTGCGCTTCATAAATACGCTTACCATCAAAGTCGACAGGAATAAGTTCGAATTTATCTTTCTGCCAAATGTGTAATTTCAAGAAAGGCGCTATAAAATCTATAATTTCATTTTGAAATTTTTTTACATTAAACGAATGTTTGTTATCCTCTTTTATTTTCGGATAAATAGTGTAAAGAACAATATGCTGGTCATAATCTCTATCCATCGTCAGAGAAAAATTAGCCATACATAGTAAATATAATACAGATAATTAATAGTCAAATAATAAACGGAAGTATAAAATCTTCAAAACAAACTGATAAAATACAGCTCGAAAATGTGTAACATGTAGAGAAGTTTTTACCGTAAAATGTGTAGGAAAAAAATCGCCGACATTTATATCATTACTCACGGATTTCATTTTCATAATATATAGTCTAAAACGCGTTATTATGAAAATTTATGTTAAAGTTTTTACTTGTAATGTTTTTTTCAAGTTTTAATGTTGTAATTTTACCAGAGATTTAAATAAAACTCTATAAAAAATTACTTTTTAAATGTGCTCATTCAAGCTCTTTCCAATATCTATATTTTTCGTCAACTGATAAACTTGATTAGTTCTCTATAACTGTATACGGTTTTCTAATCGGTGGTTAATTATGAGGGTGTATATTTTGTGTGTTTATACATTATGTTGGGAAAGTCTATTTCTGTAAAATAAAACCGCTTCCTGAATGGAATTCACCTTTCATAGTTGATGTAGATTCTTTTAAATATTCGCCGCGCGTTCAAAAATTACGCAAATTAGAATGTAACACTAGAATCAAACTTTATTTTCTCGATCTTCTGGTGATTTTAGAATTTCCAAGATTCACAAATTAAAATGCCAGTTTTTTTTCTTAATGTGCACCTATACAAATAGACAATAAGCACATAAGTTCGGTTAAACACATGTAAAAGTACGACGATATACAGCCTCTGTTTCAATAAACAGCCTGCCGGTTTTGAATTAAACTACAACAGCAGTGTCCTGATTTGTACGACCTTAGTTCATTCTGCAGATGCAGAGTTCGTAAATACGCCTCGGAGCATGGCCGGATTATTTAACAGTGTCGACGTGTAAATTCACCGAATTCGAGGGTTTGGATGGTTAGAGCATTTTCCAAAAAATATTTGGTATTTATTCTGATAAACCTGTGTGACTGTGTAAACTCGCAGCGTCACATATTTCTCTTAGTACTTTGGAGTGAAATTGTTGGATACGCTTGAAATTACTACTTGCTGCCAGGGGCGTATTACCCCCAATGCCAAGAATGCCATGGCATAGGGCGGCAAATTATGGGAGGGCGGCATGTAGGACCAAAAATAAATTTTGTTAACAAAAAAAATTATTTTTTTTAGTTTTAAATCAGATATATTTATCACAAAAAATATTTTATAGTACAATTTTTCTTGACTTTCTTAAGGCGAATTCTTCGATCAAATTTTCATATTTTACTCATACCATAGACTTTAAATTTTTTATTTTTGTGTTTAAGAATAGTAAAACACTTTTCAGAAAATAAAATTTTGTAACCGAACCAACATATTTGAGTAACAAAATTTTGGAAAATCGATGGCCTTACATGGGGCGGCACCACTTGTGTGGCGTAGGGGCGACAAAAGTTGAAATACGCCACTGCTTGCTGCTGACCACCCGAATACAATTCCATATTTCCATTTCGCCCTCAGAACTGCCTTGTAGAGCAGCAGCTTGTTTTGTAACGAAGTTTCAGCTTTTCTTCCTAGGATACAGTATAATAACCGGCATGAAGTATCTAAATTTTTCCTAAGCTACAGTATGTGCGGTACCCAAGTAAGTTTTTTATCCATAATTAAGCCAAGGTACTTTACAGTATCGGTGGTCTGGAGGCCACGAACCTCCCCATAATGTAAAAGTTACATTTTCGGATTTATCTGTGTTGATCTTAATTCTCCATTTTGTGCACCACTTTCCCATTGTTTTGTAGAATTTTTTTTTATAATAAAAAATTTTATTGGAACTGTAAAACTAATTACATTTACCATAACTAATTATAGGAGAAATTCACATGTAGTTAAATTATTTTATAAAAAATAATAAAATTAAATATTAATAAGATCCAGCTGATGTTTTCTTTTCAGCCGTCGTGTATCATTAGAATCATCTAATAGTAAGATTGTTTCAACGTTCGGATGGAGGTGAAGGCGATTAATGTAGCTGTTTGACTTCTGGTGGATAATAACAGGAACTGGATCGATTTTGAGATCGATACGAAGTTGAGCGTTCGAGACAAACCAAGGTATTCTTGAAATCATACGCATGAACTTGTTTTGAAATTTTTCAAGAATTTCGAGATTAGATTTGGCTGCGGATCCCCAGATCTCTGCACCATAGCTCCATGCTGGTCGGAAAATTGAAGTATAGATGAGCCTCTTGCTTTCGAGACTAAGCTCAGAATTAGACTGAAGAAGCCATCGAAAGTTGGAGAGCAGAAGGTCCAACATTTTCCGTTTTCTTCTAATATGCTCGTGCCAATTGAGCTTGCAATCAAGATGCAGACCTAAATAGCGAGCAGAGTTAGATACTGGAACCGGTTTACCATCCAAATAAGTTGGAATGTAACCATGGTGTCGGAGAGAAAAGTCTACTCGTACTGACTTGCTGTCATTTAATTTAATTTTCCAGGTATGAGCCCAAGTTGAAATATTGTTTACAGCTGTTTGAAGAATACATGCAGCTGTAACATAACTGCGACTATGTGAAATTATTGCAGTGTCGTCGGCAAAAAGACTTGTTGTCTCAGGAGTTTGAGGAATATCCATAGTATAAAGTAGGAAGAGTATAGGACCAAGTACAGAGCCTTGTGGAACACTAGCGCGAATGCTGATGTAGTGCATAGTCGCTGATCCAAAATGTATATAGAACTGTCGATCAGTTAAGTATGACATGAGTAGTCTGCAAAAGTCCGGTGAAAAATATCTTTTAATTTTGTGAATTAAACCAAGGTGCCAAACTTTATCAAAAGCAACACTAACATCTAGAAAAACTGATGTAGCAAATTCTTTGTTCTCAAGTGCTTGAGTTGCAGTATGTACAACACGGTGAATTTGCTCAACGGTTGCGTGCTTTTGAAGTAAAATAGATCTAATTGCAACTTCCGGACTTTAATCGGCGGTTATAATGAAAGTGTCATCAGCAAAGGTAAATATTGATGTACACAGTATTGTAGGGATAACTGCTGTGAATATCATGTACAGGGTAGGTCCCAAAATACTTCCTTGCGGTATAGATGCTTATACTGGATACCAAGCAAAATGTTCAGAGTTGTAACGCACACAAAATTTCCTGTTTTCTAAATACTGATGGAAACTTCCTGAGTTTATAAAGCAAATCCTGATGCTATACTTTATTGAAGGCCTGAGATACATCTAAGAAGACAGCAGGACAGTACCGCTCTGTCTCAAAAAAGGATGAGATAGCATCAACAACCCGGTGACATTGGTGTATAGTAGAATGTGACACTTATGGAAACCAAGCTGGTAAGCAGGAATCAGGTCTGTTTTTTCCAAAGTTGAGGTAATTCTTCACAGCACTAATTTTTTTAATAATTTCGATAATGTACATTAGGATACTAATTGACCGATAAGATGTTACAATAGAAGTGGGCTTACCCGGTTTAGGAACCATGATTATTATACATTTTTTCCATGTATCTGGGAAATATTAAAGTCGAACAATGGCATTAAACAGGAATCTAATCTGTAAAACTGTGTTCCGTGGGATATGTTTTAATATTTCACCAGTGATCAAATCGTTATCTGGAGCTTTTATTCGTCTTAACTCCAATTCCACTTCTGCTAGGGAGAAGGAACGTGTAGGAACAGAAAGCTGTAAAGGGTGTTTAAATAATTGTGCAAAACTTTTACTAGATATTCAGCAAAGTACTTGGGCCTTGTCGGCCTGACTTTTAATCCATGTTGTAGTTTGATTCTTCAAGGGAGCAGCCACTGTGCTCTTTAAAGATACGTTTTGTAGTTCCCCAAAGGGTTCTGCTGTTTAAATTTTGCAAAAATGCTGGAATGTATTGTCTATATACAACTTTATTTTTGCCTTCATCTTGTTTCTGATACCATCATTATTATTGATTAACGGAGGAAAATTTACATAATCTATCTTGTCATACTCGTGTCTTCTACTCCTTATTGGAACTAATCGAGTTATCTTCCAACGAAGGCATCATCATGGTTTTATGATTAACAGCCGCGGGTTTGGAATATTTATTATCGATAAGATGTCAAAGAAGACTGATTGTTTAAATTTGTTGTAGATGGGTTGAAAAACATAAACAATTTAGCCGGTAAAAATATGAAATCCTTACAATTTTTTGTAAAATTTTCTAAGAGAAATCAGTGACGATAATAGAGGCTATTCTGATCAACAATTTTAAATGTCATTGATTTTCTCAAGGTTGGATAAACTAACTGTAGAATATATTGCGGCTTCATAATCAATTTTCGTTTGAATCAAACAGCAACAAATCTACGAGAAATTAATTTGATCAGCATTATGAATTAGTGATGTATACTTTATGACATTTACGATTGACAGACGTGTATCAATAGATTTTATATAAGAAACATAAATCATTATTGGAACAAAACTAGTCACTTTGTGCGTTCCTTTAGGACTTGTTTTCCAAAAGATTTGGTTCTATAGCTTACAAAGATTGTGATTCAGCATACAAGAAACTTCAGACTGAGGTGTTAATCGATTATAATCAATGACTAGTTTGTTTTCTTGTATTTCCAATGCAGCAATGATGGATCTGAAGGAATGCAGAACGAATTAGTTTATCATGAGGATATGGTCGTTGTCAACTAAATTCACAATGAAAACCATATCTGTTTGATAGATGTGATGACATGATAAGTCAAGAGTTGGCCAACTTTGATAAACAAAACTATTGTGGATTGGTAAGCTAATGTTTAACAAACATATGTAGAAGTTATGTAATAATTTTTCTACGACGGACTTAAAATTTGTGCGACTACAGTTAAAGGTTTCTTTAAAAAAAATTTGTTGAAAAAAGATGGCGTTTTTAACTGTTCACCAGGAGGAAGAACTGATTTAATATTAAGGATTTTAGCTCAGTTTTAGTCTTCTTGTAAACATATGATACCCAATTAGGCAATAAGAGGTGTAAGTAGGCATAAATCCACCACAGTTCTAATTAAGAATTAGCGTACTCATTCCACTTGTTGAAGATGAGCTTTAATTTAGTTTTGCACTTCTATTCTAAAGTTAATCCTGAAGTAAAGTAATTAGATCTTGAGTATCTGAAGTGTGGTTCTATACTAAAGTACTGCTATTTTTTACTTTACACAAATATAGAAAGGTAAAGTGAGAGGATTGAACTTTTATCAGATTCAAAGTATGGTTCAACAGTTTATTGGTTATTTTTAAGCAGAGATCACTTGATCTGACAACTTTCACTCAGAAAAGACTATAGCACCAAATTTAATGATTTTAAAAATTTTTCGGATGCTTGTTGATCATTATTTGTGATGTGCTTACCTGAGGAGTTAAAGTGAAGCCTTTGGGACGTTTCATTCGGTTTAGGCTTAACAAAAGCAAGAACTACTTTTCTTCTTTCAAGAAAGAAGAAAAATTCTTTCCATACTATGTCATCACCATCCTCAACGAACTAATTAAGATTCATATTACTCAATTATTATTTTAACATAATGTTACCAGGAGTTATATGGTACGATAAACGGTTTCTGAATGCTACAACCAATTTTTACTAAAACATTCCAACATAATGTCTACTTTACTCTTCAATTATTTGTAAAATCATATAGCGCACTGATTCGATTAGGTATTTTCAACTATCTTCTTAGCATTTGCACGTATAGCACTAGATTTAGAACACATTAATGCACGCGAAAATGATTATGTTTTCAATTAAATATCAAATATAAAATAACGCAATGTTGAAAACACATTATACTCAATTTCCTGGCATAAGTCAAGCGTGAGTGTCAAGTTCATTTCGTACCAGTAACAATATACAATAGATTTGATAAATTATAGGCTTTCTAGTTTTTTGTAAATCTGATTTTGTTTTCGAAAAAATATATATATTTTTTTAAATATAAATGATAGAGTTTACTCTTGGGTAATGAAAGGAAATTTTTGTAAGCGTGCCTAACGGAGAATGCAACATCTACCTTGTGGATTGTGAAGTTAACTAAAAACAAATGATACACCCAGCCTTTATATTGTATGAATAGTACTATAAGATACATGATTTAGGATAACTAAGTCTGAATAATTGATAATATATAAATACTTCAGTCTCATTGATGATGAAGAAGGCACTAAATTAGGTCTCACGTAGTGAAATAATGACTTAACCATTAAAAGTAAAAAAATATTTCGGATTAGTTTTATTTACTATGATACTACGACTATTCCACTGGCTGATTTTCAAACTATGGTGGATTTAACTTCCCGCATAGGAAGAAAGAAAAAATTAAGATAAAATTTTGAAAAGATACCAACCCTAAGATCGAGGGAAAGAGACCGCCAGGAAGATAAGGAATAATGTGGATACAGAATTTGACGCTGTGGTATAACTTGGCTACAGCTGAATTGTCCTGAAGCGTATATATATATATATATATATATATATATATATATATATATATATATATATATATATATATAATCAAACTAGAAAAAGTAAACATTTATTCAATGAAGAAAAATTTCAAAACGGTTTTTTTTTGTAACCTATTTAAATATATCAGTCAGCGGCTGACTTGGGAAAAATGCAAACAAATAAAGAAAAAACTCAAGAGTTATACTGGCTTATTAGACGGAAATCGCCTCTAGACGTAAGGTACAAATGTCTACTGTATCGGCAGATCATAAAACCAATATGAACTTATGGTCTGCAACTATGGGGCTGTCTAGAGCAAAGATTCAAGCTACACAAAGCATAATACTAAGAGTAATTGTCGATGCATGCCGTTATTCGCGAAATTATGATATTCATCAAGACTTTCACATCCCGCTTGTAAATAAGATTAGAAAATTCGCTACAGCACACAAGAAGAGGCTATACCAACATATCAATGTGGAAGCTACCAATTTACTAGATACTAGTCAAGACATCAGGCGTCTTAAATGAAAATGCTGAAAACCAACACACTCGTTATTTATGAGGCAAAATTTAGGATTACAATGAGCTTTATTCACGAAAACGTCATTTTAAATCAAATTTAATTCAGAATATTACATAATTATGACGATTTTATTTCAATAATTTAAACGCAACTTACAACGGTCGTTCAAGAAACTTTCTCCGTTTCCGCTATAAACATAATCAAATCGATTATTTTCGACAAAAATTTACGTCATAAAAAGTCTTCATTTATAGGAAAAATCTCAAACTTTACATATTAATCGAAATCTAAGATTACGTTAAGGAGATCATTTTTTATCAAATAAATTTTAGGCGGATTAAAATTTCGTTTAAATAAACACGAAAGTCTATGAAGTCATTTCAAAAATAATTAGTTTGCGCGGTCATCAGACTGCTCGTTTTTCACCGGGCCGTTACTCAGGAGCGTAGTAATGACTCTGCGTTTAGCTTGTTGCTTATTTTGATTCACTGTAGAATCTTGTTGGATAATAGTCGGTTCTTTAGAAATTTTTTCGCAAGATGACGAGGTTGAAATTGTAACTTCATGACTGGCTGTAAAATTGTTCAATCGATCGTGCTGATTATAAGACATCGTATTGTTTGGAACGTTTACTCTATAAATAGTAATAACGGGTTTTTTAATGGATAACGATATTTCTTCGTGGTCTTCTGTTTGATTATTACAATTTCCAACATCAGGTACTTCAGAGCTAAACAGAAAGTATCGAATTAGAATAATAAAAATGATTAAATTTATAAAATATTATTATTCTGTTGAACGTCCCAAATATGTTTAAAGTTCATATCGCACTCGACTTTAATAAATAATCACGCAGACTACGTTCCATTTGTTAGTTTTGGAAACAAAATTAAATGAAATTTAAAATAAAAAATGAAAATTAAGAGGAAAAAATTGAATTACCTTCTTTCGGTCTGTGATCGTAAAGATTTTTCTCTTTCTTCAGGCGTTAAAATTTTTGTAAATTTTGTTATCAAAGAAGACGATGGCATTCGCGTAGGTGTTGAATATTTATTCGGTTCTTTATTAATTACACATTTCGGGCTCATTAGATCATATTTATTTCTAACTTCGTCGGATACGCACCTAAAAATACACGTATCAACAATTATGTAGATTTTTTTTCTCTTCCAATTGTTTTTTAACCCACTACTTCGGCAAAAACAACAAAAAAGAACAATTAATACAAAATATATAGAAAATCACATTCGAAAACTGAAAGAGGAATAAACTAAAATACTATATATAATTAAAATCACATCTAAATTGTATGCAGTTTCAGGTTCGACAAATAAAATGCGCAATTTTAAATATATATCAATAACTTTTGCATACCTGCGACGATTTAGTATAACTTTACAACAATGATGTCGAATCAGTTGTATTTTTTTTTAAGCATGCTGTTGTCAACTGACCACTAAAGCAGACTAGGCATAGGTTAATCCGGGTCGAATAAGGGATGTATATAATAGTTTCTTATACTTTGTGCGTATTATCAATTATATTACTAATATTACTATTAAATAATAAACTGGAATCTAGGATGACTTTTAAATAATGAACTTGTTTTTGACAGTGAATACTCGTGAAAAGGGGTGTTCATTTTAACCTCCAATATGGAGTTAGCAGATTGTTATAGTGTACGGTCTAAAAGAGCGACAATATAAATCCGAATAACGTACGGTGCTCTTTCAACGTAGGGTAACGTCGGTAAGTTATTTATTAAAATTAAGAACAGATAATGAATAGAAGTTTTTTTTAAATATCCATCAGTAATAACACTGTTTGAGATTATCGACCTTGTCATTCACTAGTCCAGCCACTTAGTACACAATGCCATACCCAACTTTAAATCCAAATTGTGTTCCTTTATAATGATGGTATTATTTGTTGACTATAGCTGATGTAATATAAGTTTTTCAATTATTTCACACTAAGGGTATTAAGCAAACTAATCGGACCGATATTAGATTAGGTATAATAATAATTATAGCAGTTTTCTAATGCAAATGCATATAAAATATGCAATTGCTTTACGTAATAAATCACTTCCAGACAGTTGATCACCGCCACCAGATTGTTTATTTTTAAAAATAGATATATATTTACTAATTTCAATCAGCGTGACAAAGGAAATCTCATCTAAAGAAGGAGAAGGAAATGTTGACATCTAACGTTCTTAATTACTTTATCATAATGCCTACGAGGAATTTTATCGTTACGAACATACATCAGAAAAATGAGAAGCCAGTATAATTTCAGTTATCAATCTCTCTCTCTCTCTCTCTCTCTCTCTCTCTCTCTATATATATATATATATATATATATATATATATATAATATATATAGGATGGTTTGTTGCAGATTAATCATTGGCAGTAAAAATTGAGTTGGTCTAAATAAATTTTTACCGGTTTTCCATAAATTTTGTCACTTGGAGAGACTGACGCTTTTGATTTTTCCAGTTAGTAAGTACCAAGAAAATCCGACTAAAAATAAATATTTTAACTTGATGTTATTACAGGACGTAGTAAATTTGTATTTAATTGATTGGAATTTCTAATAATTTTTAAGGGATAATATTTTTCTTACAAACAGAAAGCTAGGTGTGGGTGAATGGTGTACTAAGTACTAAATACAGGTGCGTTCATATTTAATTTATTATAATCACTTACGTTCGAATCAACGTTAAAACTATCTTATCAAGTAAACTTATATTGTGATTATAAACGCTTCCAGTTTGCATCCTTCGTAAAAAAATATTGTGGGTACTATTTTCTTGATAGTGGACATGATACAAGGTAATATCTGGTTACAACGATGATGACACAGATAATAAATTTATACGGAAAGTACATTTTTACAAAAAAAAAAAAAAAAAAAAAAAAAAACTTGAAATAAACTTAAGGAATCTGTAATAGTTCGATTCTGATTAAAACTGTATCATATAAATCGATTGTTAATGTGTAAAGTTATGTTAAGATTTTGAAACATAGAAGATATCATGATTTGTATTAAAAGTTTGCTCTTGTCGTTATAACTTAATCCACTATTATTTTCATTTTTCTCTATTAATATTCCTACATGTTATATTAATAAAAGTAACTAACAAATAAAATACTGAATTCCGTAACAGAAGAAATTAAACATACCAAGAAAGCTTTGAAGAATCGTCAACTTTTCCCCAAATGGCAATTTCTTTTATTTCTCTAATAATAGAACTGAACGGCATAACGCAAAGTCCTTTATCGGTCAAATATTCATTAAATTCTTTAGCGATAATTTTTGCCTTCCTTCTGTGACCGTGAACTAATTTGATCAAATCCGACATATCTAACGTGTATCAAAATATTAAATAACATCAACAATAAAAATGAAATATCTTGCAATTAATAACAATATAAATATCACGATGATTGTGATACGACAACAAATTTTATAGAACATTAAGAGGTACACACAATGCATCATTAATATTCAGGACCACGTAGACCGAACGAATCTGTAGTATTTGCCAACAAACAAACAAAATGTGATGAAATTGCAACGTTCAGAACGTGGAAATCTTATTTTCGAATCATTTGAATTCTAATTTTTGAATGTTTATTTTAAATGAAAAATATAATTTTCTTGTTTTTTTTACATGTTGAACTGTTAATAGTAATCATTTTAATTCTTATTTTTAAGTGTTTATTTTCATTCATAATTATTAATAGTAATCATTTTAGTTCTTACTTTTAAGGATTTATTTCGTTCATAATAGTTTTATTTTTAAATATTCATTTTAATTTTATTCCACGTCTGTAGTTATTTAATATTTAATAAATATGAATTTTTCGGAATCAGCAGAAGAAATAAATACCAAGGATTGTACTATATTCTTTTTACAACAAAAAAGTTTACTACATAATCAAAATTAGGAATAATCATGATATGAAATTATGTACTACTGTTTCTCGGGATAGATAGATCTGTTGTAAATTTACATGTCGTGTAGAAAAATCTGTACGATCTGGTACGTTTATATCGAATTTCAAATTAGATTACCGTACTATAATTCTTGTTATTTATTGCGCCGAGTAAGGAATATACCACCCTCCAATATTGTAAAGACAAATTGAATATGAGTGGCCTTACTGCTGTTGAATGGAATTTGTATCTACGTAAAATTTGTGAACATGCATTGTCGAACAACAGAGTACGAATAGGAGGACCGAATCTACATGTAGAAATCGAGAAAGGATTTTACTCAATCAATGGGTTTTTGGAGGAATTTGTAGAGAAACAAAAGAATGTTTCTTAATGTCGATTTCAAATAGATCAGCTGCTACATTATGGCCGTTGATAATACAGAATGTTGCTGCTGGAACGACAGTTATAAGCGATGAATGGCGATATACCAGAATGTAGCCAATAATTATAATCATCAGACTGTTAATCAGTGTTAATTTCGTAGATCCAGTCACGTTGGCTCATACCTAGTCAATTGAAAGTTTATGGGCCAAATTAAAATCTAAAAATAAAAAGCGTTGGGGAACGCATCGCACAATGGTAAACTCATACTTTTGCGAATATATGTGGCGTATATGAAACACCAAAACGAAAATTTATTTGATAAAATATAACAAATCGCGCTTGTCATAACACTAGATGAATAATGTTTTATATATTGAACTGTTTTTTATTCTTTATTTGTTTTATAGTATAAATTTTAATATTTAAAATTATTTCTTTTAAAATATAAAATACGAAATATCACACAATTAAAGGTTCGAGTTTTTAGAGAAGTGAACAGGATAAACAATCTAATGTTACCATTTCTCTTGTTTGCTGGCACATAATTCAGAAGGTCCGAATATTCTTTAGTATACTATTTATTATCAATGTGAAATTTACTAGAATAAATTATTTCCATTCATGCTGTCAAAAAATTTAAAGCTTTTTTATAATCAGCGAAAAATATACAGATTTCAGAGTACCTTATTAATAATTGAATAATCTTTATAATTATCTCAGCTATATCTGCTAACTTCTATTAATGCATATTTAAGTTGTGATATTTATCATATATAAATATGTCATAAATATTTACATAGTTGCTACTACTATCACTTCAACATTATATATATATATATATATATATATATATATATATATATATATATATATATATATATATATAAACAGCATGATAAATTCAGTGCTTCAGAAATATATGTACTTATTGGATAAAAAAGGTAAATTGAATGTGTGCGTTTAAAATTAGTTGTATATAAAAGATAAATAACTTTATATTAAAGATTATGAAATAATTCATATCTACAATTAATAAACAATAATTTATTTTTATTTAACTTCTAGGTATTAATTAAAAAAATAAAACAGCATGATAAATTCAATGCTTCAGAAATATATGTACTTATTGGATAAAAAAGGTAAATTGAATGTGTGCGTTTAAAATTAGTTGTATATAAAAGATAAATAAATTTATATTAAAGATTATGAAATAATTCATATCTACAATTAATAAACAATAATTTCTTTTTATTTAACTTCTAGGTATTAATTAAAAAAATAAACGTCCCTTCACAGCTGTTTTATTCAACAGTTTAGCTTTTTTTTTTACTCTTTTACTAAATTAAACATTTAACATTTTAAATAGGATACATTTTTATCGTAATCAGAAATATAGAAAAAATACAGATGAAAATGTAATTTATGCTTATAAAAATAATTTTTTTCGTATTCCAAATTTTCTATTGAAAAAATGTAATATGACAGACGTTAAATTTATATATTTATTAATGCAAAAAATCATAAGTGACGTACATGCTTCGGGGAACGGAATCATTTTCACTTTATTAACTGTTGATTTAGAAGTGGTTACAGCTGTTGTGGTTGAAGGAGACATGAAATTTTGTTGTAATGAAGTTGGTTCAAATGGTACCACATCATCATAAACAGCGCGAAAATTAAGCAACAAATTTTCGACCGGATCCTCTATGATCGAACATTGAATAAAAGAATATATACATATATAAAATAGCTATCGACTTAAATACTAAATTTATATTTAATAATATTCCAAGTCTGGATAAGTTAATAGAAAACCAGTCCATACTGGTTTGCCTCAGTTGCGTTTTTTTTTTTTTTTGCTAATTTACAACTAGCTCTGTAGGCTATTAAGTAAATGTAATATCTCAGTATCATATGGCTTGTTAAAGAATCCTGTCCAGTGACAGGATCTCATACAATATGTATACGGAATGTATACTTTATACTAGATCCATAAATTTTGTTCTCTTTAATCTGCGAATGTCTGCAGAGTTATCTAACAGTGCAACCGCCATATTATTCGGATGTGACTCCAGTCTTGCGGCACGATTTTTAGCTGTTTTCACGATTTCATCCTTTACGTAATTTATCTTTAGGTCTGTGTGCAGAGTTTGATTGGTCACATACCGTTGCGCATTTGTAATGATTCTTAGAAATTTATTTTGTAATCTTTGTATAATCAATATGTTACTCTTTTTCGGGCAGCCCCATAGTTGACATCCGTATTTCCATACAGGTTTGACCACCTGGTTGTAGAGCAATAGCTTATTTTCAACTGCTAGTTCTGACTTTCTCCCTAAAAGCCAGTGTACATCTAATTAATTTTAATGCGTATTTCAGTACGCTTCGTTTCGATATGTTTCTTCCACGTTAACCGTTTATCCAAGTATATTCCAAAATACTTGACTTCGTCTTTTAATGGGATAATATTTCCATTCATCATTACATTACTATCGTTTAATCTCCGATTAGTAAAAATTGTGTGTACTGATTTGTTTTCATTTACTTTGATACGCCATGTCATAAACCAGTCCGATAATTTGTCAATCGCTAGTTGTAAACGCGTATTTGCCTTTATTGGGCGCTCGTCTGAACACAAAATAGCCGTGTCATCTGCAAAAGTAGCAATTTCAACGTCACGCAGAGTGGGAGCATCAGCCGTGTATATGAGGTGCAACAGCGGCCCCAGCACACTACCCTGAGGCACTCATGCTTCTATTGAATATATTTGATTCTTCATTGCCATATTTTTTAAAAAAGAATCTTTCACTGAGATATGATTCAAGGATTCAGAATACTTGAAGAGGAAATTGACATTTGATTTTATGCAATAAGCCCTCATGCCAAACTCTATCAAATGCTTGATTAATGTCCATGAATACAGTATCGCAAACCTTTTTCCTGTTCCAAAGATCTTTCTATCATATCAGTAATGCGATGTACTTGTTCTATGGTACCGTGTTTAGCTCTAAAACCGAATTGGTGTTCAGGGATAAAAAATTTTTTTGTCTTCGACTATAGGCATTAGACGTTTGACCATGATTTTTCCAAACAGCTTCGAGAGTATTGGTAACAACGAGATTGGTCTATACGATGTCAGTGTACTTGGTGATTTTGATGGTTTTTTCACAATTATAATTTGGGAAAATTTTAGTTGAATGGGAACGTATTCAAGCCGAATTATAGCATTAATAACTAACACGAAGCGGTCTTGATGCGAACGCGATTGCGAAGCGAAGCGATGACACGCGAATTCAAAGTGATGAGCGCGACGCAGTGGATTTTGTCCTACGTACGCGCAAATCGCCTCGCGCAATCGTAGCCGTTCTTCAGTCTGTCATGAATGAACGTAACTGATCGCGTTCATTCGCGCGAAAATATCAAACCGATTGATCGCGTCTAGGCGAACCGCGTGGCTTTTGGTCACTATACACAGTTTATTTTCGCGCCGCGTCGCGTTAAAATCGCTCACGTAGGACATCGCCTAAGCTTTTCTTCGGCAGTTCTTTCAGGATTTTTGCTGAGATTAGATCGTAGCCTTGAGATTTATGAGGATTCATTAGATTAATTTTTCTGCAGGAAAGTTGGCCTTATTGGTTTTGATGTATCAGAATTGTTTGACATAGGGAGAGTATTCAAAATGCCTGCATTAGATTTGAAGGTATTTGCTAGATGTTTGCCAAATTCCTCTGCTTTATCAAGGTCTGTACGAGCCCAGTTACCGTTAGTTTTCCTGCTTCTTTAGGTTTTCTCAAGGTTCGTACAGCTTGCCAAAGAGAGTAGTCACTTTGCTTCAGTGGCGATAGATTAGATACATATTCCTTAAATGATTTATTTTTTAAGTTTTGTAATAATTTTTTAACTTTTTTTTGTCTGATAATTCAGTGCTGCTTTATCGGAAGGAAATCTATTTCTTTGCCACTTTTTCCTTAATTGTCTCTTAAGATTTACTTCTTGTTTTATTTTGTAGGATAGTAAACAGATGGTTTGTATTCACTTTTAAATTTGTTTGGTGTAGCTAACTAAGCAGCCTACTGCATAAGATTATTGAAGTATTCAATAGAAGCTTCAATCTGTTCCTTACTTTTTAATGATACTTTTAAATTAATTTTTTCTTCTGGTTGGTTACGAAAAGTATCCCAGTTTGTATATTTTGTAAAGATCTTTGGTTTACATAGTTTTCTAATAATACTTCTGCCTATTGTCAATATCATTGGTGAATGATCAGACGATAGATCATTGTCTGATTTAACATCGATGAAATTTTCTGGTAGTCCTCTAGTTATAAAAAAGTCTAACAAATCTGGTATTTTCATCGGATCAGTTGGCCAATAAGTAGTAGTACCAGGTGATATAACAGTACTTTTATTATCATAATTGCTAATTTTAACTGCTTACCTCGTGGCAAAGTAAGCCTAGATCCCCAATAAATATTCTTGGCATTAAAGTCACCGCCTATTATACAGGTAGGTTCCAGTGTTTTTAAAAAAGCACTAAATTGTTCTTGCTTTATACGATGTTTCGGTGGACAATAAACCGCGGACACAACAATGGTTTTGTTTAAGGTACAATTTATTGCTACACTAGTTGCCTGTAGGTAGTTTTGAATGTATTTTCCTAATTCATGATGTTTTATATCACTTTTTATGACAACTCCTGTGCCTCTATGCGCTGTACCATCAGGATGATTGGTGTAGTATGAGTCATAACCAGCAAATATGACATGACATGTACTCATAAGATGTGTTTCAGATAACAGGAGTATGTCAATATTATTTTGTATTAGATACATTTGTAGTTCTTGTCTATGGTTAAGTACACCACTAGCATTCCAAGTTACAACTTTCAAGTAGCTCATTTCTTGTTAAGTAAAGCTGTCATGATAGTGTTCATGAGATTACTTAAAAGCTGACTTTGCTGCTGCATCATATCTTTAAACAATGTTTTTATTTCAGCTAAAAATGTCTGAAGTGTTATAGCAATGTTGACATTGTCATTGTTATGAGAGTTGCTTTGACATGATTGATGCTGGTTTTTAAGTACTTGCGAGTAAGAACGACTCTACAATGCTCCTGTGGTATATCAGGAATAGATGGTTGTTGGATATCTGCAGCAGAACTAGTTGATGGTTGAACCATTGTACTTCTCTCATTGTATTTCTTCCCAGTTTTAGCAATTGCCCTCATAGCTTGTAATTTTTTATATACAGCACAACCTTTATAACTGAAAGGGTGATTTCCTTCACAATTAGCGCATTTTGGTGTTTCATTAGATTTTTTATTACAGTTTAGGAAATTATGGATTTCACCACACTTAACGCAAACAAATGCACGGTTACAATAAGACTTAATGTGACCATGTTTTTGACATCGAAAATGAGGGATAGTATCTTTTTTATGTGGAGCTTCCACTTTTATCTTGGAAAATAAAAGTGTATCTAACTTATAAACATCAGGATTATTTATGTTCGGCTTCAAGTCGATGAAAAAAAGGGGTGGTGGTTGTTTACTAACCCTATGTTTAACATTTGTAACATGTTTTACTTTATGACCATGTTCTCCAAGTGCCAATTTAATGTCTTCTTTGCTAACTGAGTAGTTGTAAATGTCTAATTACAATTCGAAAACATTTTTCTGTTTTTAGCTGGTAAGTATGATGCTCAATACCTTCCTTGTTTAAATATTTTACAAGAGTACGATAATTGTCAACATCGTCAACGTTGACTTGCACTTTTTTGTCACCTAAACACCTACAGTGAATAGTATTGGATGGAATAATATTTGTAAGGTCATTAATCATTTTGTTATAATCATTAACACCATGGCGGTTTGGGTTCCTTTCTTGTTACTTGTTCTGTATTTTCATTTTGCTCCATCTGATCTTCAGTGCAGCAAATCTATTACTGCTTTTTTTACTTGTATTGGGGTCAGAACTGTCACTTGAAACACTTTGCATAAAAGGTCTAGCTCTTTTTCTATTTACAACTTGCCAGCTATGATCATTTTTGTGTGTAGGATTATTTTCTATATTATCATCAGAAGTAGCGAAGTGAGAGGGAGATAAAATAGGAGGATAAACGCGTTGGCCGTAATGTACGGTAGATATTGATTGTGTGTTAGTGAAATTTTTATTATTATTACTATTATTATTGTTATTACATAGTGGTATCGGAACGAACACATCGATTATCGGCGTATTATTACTACTATTATTGTTATTACATAAAGATATCGGAACGAACTCACCGATTAACGGTGTATTACTGATAAGCGGAGATCGATCGCTAGCTACTGAAGTGTGGTGGTTTTGTTGAGATAAAACCCAAGCAGCCGATTCGAACGATGGTTTAGGCGTGGAAGGAGGCGAACGTTGCAGAGGCATGTTTATCACTAGATAAATACTCTGAACGAACGAATGTCAAGAAGGTAGCGCGCACCAAAGAAGAGGTTTACGAATCGAGAGTACAAGGATCGCGAGCGTAAAAGAAATAGTATATATATATATACTTATATATCACGTTTAGATTACCGACCGAGTAAGAACACATTTTGGTGACGTCCCCCCTACCAATTAATGCTACAATGCAAATTGGACCTAATTTGTTAAAAAAATCCGCAAAATCGAAATGCGAACAAAAATGAAAAACTTTTAATTTTGTACTTGTATACAAAATAAAAGTATACCTGATATAACTTGTCTGGAAGGGATATCAAATGCGGGTTTCACTATACAAATTAAGGAGTCACAATTACGCAAATGAAATACATTCTCAATATTTACTGAATGTTCAAAAACGAGCTGCACAATGTTACGTGTAATGTTAAAGTATATGCCCGAATCATGGATAATCAATGCCGAATGCAAGGAAAGTTTTGACGCTTTCGAGATGTGAACGTACGGATGTTCTAACAAGAAGTGCAACGTAGATAGGCTCACTATCGTTGAAGACATCGAGAAAAAGGAAACTCGATACGAAAGAGAAAGTTTGTTCCTAATGCACAAAGAAAAAAATATTCGAGAATCGGCAAAAAGGAGGAAAAGAATAGAACATGTAATATCAAGCATTGCATACAGTGACACCAGAGAAGTAATAAATGCAGCTAGACTCAGAAAGATATATGTTCAACTGTCCTTAATGGTGATAATGATTGAAATTACATTGTGTCTTTTACTATATAATTGTTCATTTATAAATTTAAATTTATTATTAATTCTTATTTTTGCCGGAATACTTTCTCGTAACAATAATTTTTAAATACTAAACAAAAAAAAAATGTTATTAGTCATAGTTTAAAAGCTGTAAAATAAACATTTACTTACTTCCTTCGCCAGGATTTACATTACTGTCGATCCAAATACATCCAAAATACCGGGTATTAATTTTACGAGGTTTAACGCTATCTTCGCAAAAGTATTCGTTCAGAACATTCAACTTTAAATCATCACGAGAGCTCTACAAAATTATAAAACAAAAGTTAGATTAAGAATAAAAAAATTATTTCATCTTGTCTAAAATCATTCTCCGGAATGCTAGAAAAACTTTCGAATTGGACAGTGATAAACTATATAACAGATTATTTCGAACGTAGAAACGAGTATTAACGTTAATCTAAAATAAGAAAATCATCAAATAGTATTCCTTTTCAATTTATAATCAAAGTTATTTGAAAATGTCAGCATTATAACGGAGCACTCAGATATTTAATTACAGTAAATAAGATGTATATCGGAAAATATTTACATAATGATAAATAATTATAACCTAAACGAAATTATGTAACATCCCAAGAATTCAGCGTGAAAAAAAAAAAAAAAAAAAAAGTAAGACAGAAATGTATTCTCTCATCTCTGTTGTTTAATATGTGTACAGAATTTACTTGAGGGACAGATATTAAACAGATATGCGGATGATACCGTTGTAGTAAGCATTTCGAAACATGTAATAGAAGCTACTGCGCAGAAATTGTAAGACGGATGTAATATAGACTACTTATTACGACGATCATCGTATGTTCACGTTATAATAAATCTAAACTTATTATATTGAAGGTGGAAAACTAATATTTAATTTAATTAATATAATAAAACAAAATATATATATAATTATTTATTTAATTAAAGTAAAATATATTAAAATTATTATAATATAACCAAACCGGATTTGTAGTAGATAAACTACTATTATAAAATAGTTAAAATTAATTTTAGTTAGTCAATGGAAAAACAAACCAGTAAATTAGTTTGACCAAATAATTTTAGCCAGTAAAAATAAATTACAGCCAGTAAATAATGAAGAAAAATGTATAAAAAGGGATGGTTGTTCATTTTCAAGAGAGTTCTAGTTTTTCCGTTAAATAGTTCAGTTGTCAGTTACTTGATGAAGACAGTTACAAAAGAAGGATGGCAAGTAATTATAAATCCGGTTTAGGTTAGTTTTTATTTTATTTTTTTTAATTAAATTATTATTTTTTAATTAATAAATATATATAATAATTTTTTTTAAAATATAAAATAAAATTTTTCTTTATAAATACTTTATTTATTTTTTATTAAATAATAATATTAATAATAGTATATACGAGGAATCTTGTATTATAAATGAAAGAAAATAAAAGGCAATGATAAAAAATAATAACGGGAAAGACTATTTTCGTGTACCTTACCAACACCGGGATTTGCTCGACAGACGTTAATCGCAGATTAGCCATTTCGCGTAGTACGGTTACCAGATTAACTAGAATTCGGAAATGTACGAGTTTATCACGTGGAATTAAATTTAATAAGCTGTTTAGTCATCTCAATAGCGACTTGCACAGGTGTAACTTTGTCAATTATCGTAACAGATTTCGGGAGAATAAACGCATTTGAAATGTGGGCATACAGAAGAACGTTGAGAATATCGTGGATTGATTATGTAACAAATAATTATTCATAAACTCGACATTAAGACACATCTATTGCAGAGAATAAGAGAACGTTTTCTCAGTTTTTTTGAAAATATAGTTCGGAATATAAACTCGCTTGAACGTCAAATAATAATGGGAAAAGTTGATGGAAAAAGGCAAAAGGGGCAAACTGCGAACACGATGGATCGACTATTTGTTGACTGGATTGAGTCTACAGTAGGAAGTATCGACGGCCTTAAATTATGTTAAAATGTCGACTCGGTTATATCATCACGCCCTCTGAAGGATGCAAGGAAGAAGAAAAATTAAAATAAAAAGTTGATATTTTTTTGGAATGAAATCGTGTTTGTCAATATACTGCGTTATTTTATACAACAATCGAAATAATAGTATACTAACCGAATCTCTTTCTTCCGCACCTTCTCCGTCACTCAAATAACCATGAGGTACAAAAATATCATCGTCAATTTCATAATCATCCATGGGTTCTTTTTCCTCTTCAGAATCATGTAAACTTTCACCGGATTCTTCGTCTACCCATTCATCGTCTGAATCGATATTATAATCTAATAAAACCTACAATCAAAAAATTACAGTTTTTATAAAGAAAACAAAATGTATTTAGTACAATATTTCAAGTTAATAAAGTTGTTAAAAAAATAAAACTTGTTTATGATGTTAACTCGATCCCAATTAATTCAGACAGTCGTTAGCTTAATATTATAACCATTACACATATTATTTTACGTTTCAAAATTGTACGTAATCACTGGAAGGAATTCTTAAATAACGACATATAAAAAGAAACGTGTAGATAAAAAAAAAAAATGACATTTCGTTTCGAAAAATACACGAAGAATTTTAGAAATACCTGATCTTGTTTAAAAGGATGACGGCCAGATATTATTGAACTACGCTTTCTCCACGTACCCCTGTAAGCAGGGCGATTATTTTCTTCGAATTGTAAAAATTTCACCCGAAATTGTTTGCACGTTACTAAATTATTCGGGAGTACTTCGTTATTTGAATTATTTACTTTCGGCAATTTAGAGTCGGTGTCAGCGGCTGAAAAAATTAAATCCAAACAATTGTCGTAAAGTTGATTTTAAATGCGTAAAAAATCCGATTATAATAAGCTCTGTAAGAAATACACTTAAAAATCTCACCTTTTATTTCGTCATAATCATTAGAAGTAAACGACGCGTTCCAAGTATTAGGAGATACGTGTGGTTCGATTTGATCCGTCTTCAACTCGCTCAAATAAAGATTATCCGCCTTATTATGAGCATTACCCATTATGTATGATTCTAAAATAGTTTTTTCAGATTCTGTTAGAGTTCTACGTACGACAGGAGCTAATTTCATATTTTCCTTTACCTTTAAATTAAATTACTACGAATTATTCGTTGCGTTTAAATATGTTTTATAAATTATGTAGCCGTCCGAAAAATTATTCACGATAAAGAAAAAATCATTTCCAATCTAGACGTTACCATTGTAAAATTATAAAAAATGGCAGTTCTTCATAAGTTACATCATTCTCAAATCTAAATTATTTATTACAGTTCATCGAGAAATAGAATCTAAATTTTTACGAGCATAAATGAAAAAAATTCTAAAATTTATACCTCAAATGGCATAAAAAACGGAGTGCATAATTCGTTCAATTTTTCATCTGATTTATCGTTATGCTGCTTATCACTAAATCTAGCTTTAGGAACGAAAAATTTCGTAAATTTTTCTTGCGCTTTTCTTTCGCGTTCTTCTTTAGCTCTAAGTTCATCTCGCTTCGATTCTTCTTTAATTCGTTTTTCTTCTTCTTCTTTAGCCTTCTTATCTTTCATTTTCAGACGTCTTTCATTTTTAGTCCTGCGTTAAAAGAAGGAGAAAGGAAAATACTAAATTATTTAACATTCATATTATTTCAAATAGAACCTAATTTTTGTTAGTTTATTATATTTCTTTCCCATAACGACAAACATCAAAACGTAGAGCTTCTTTATATACTTAAATAATACATATCGGATATCAATTGTAGGTTCTTCGATTTACAAAAATCGCCTCATTTTCTTTGTTTCAAAATTAATTATTAAATCTAAACTTTTACATTTAAGTTTAAATCAGTTGATCAAAATTTTAAATATTATTAAATCAATTCTTTTCCCGATGTCCCAGTTATTTTATATTTATTCGGAACAATACTTCACTATAGACATTATATTCACATATACAAAATTGTCAACACTGCATAAAATTTATTAACTATAGATTATATCAAATATTTTACAATAAAATAACTGACGAATTGAATTAGAGTCCTCTTTATTCTGGAACTAGATAAAATTCATTACGTTTTTGGAAATCGTAATATCTGACCCATAACTATAGCCAGTTCTTTCGACAGTTCTGTTATTGCTGATCACAACCAATACGCAACAAAAAGCGTGTATTAATATTGTTCAACCACAAGTTAAATGTGGCCCACTTAACATTAACATTTGCATCGATCGTTCGATGTTTGGTGGTGCACATCTTTCATTAAAAGTGCAATGAAGCTGAAAAAGTACATTTTATGACCTGCGAACCTTGTGATAATTTACGTATTGTCATCTACCGCTATTTTAATTTTTTGGCACGCTAATGTAATGCTCTCAACATGTTTCTCAGATAGAAAAGCATAATTTACGATCAATATCATTTATCCTCAACCGCTAGGTTGGTGGGCAATTTATGCGACTACTTACTTATACATATTTTGTTGTATAGTGTAAGTAGCGTACAAAACAATTATAATACGGCGCTAGCTGTAAGTAGCGTACAAAACAATTATAATACGGCGCTAGCACAGTTAAATACACATACACACCCTGAAAAACAGACAGTAATCGCTTTATTGTCACGACATAATGCAGCTCCGCGTGTTTTTGTAGTGTGCTATACTATTACTAGCGCGCATATGGTGTTGTGCGTGTGGTTTGCCATCACCTTCCAATATATAAAAACTGTAGTGTCTGTCCGTGATTTGTGAATATATTCATTATAATCATTGCATTGGGCTATTTTTATCACGCATAAACAGAAAATCATTTTCTACAATTTTGTTGTCTGTCCTCAAAAACTATTAAAGCAATAATGATGAAATTCACACAGCTTTTTTTTTATTTTTCTTTGAAACAATAAGGTCGTCGGCTGTTCGTGAAATGTATTAATGTGGGTAAAGAAGATCATATACTCCAATGAGTAACCTACTCTGTCATGATTGAAGCTGTTTTTTTTTTATAGATAGTGCATTCTTGCACTGTCTACGCATAAAGCGTCTTGGTGGATTATCCAGTAGAATGAGATTATACAGCTGTGTTACACGCGGATTGACATGATATTTACATTTGTTTTTAAATCTGCTGTATCTCATTTTGTGAGATTATTCAATAGTTTGTACACGCAGATCCTTGAGTAATGTATCATTACTTACGTAATACGGAGCGTTACATATAATTCGAAGTACCTTCGATTGGAGTTGTTGGATTTTCGGGATATTACTTTTCGCAGATGAGCCTCATAGTTCTATGCCATATGTCCAAATCGGTGCTATTATTGCGTTGTAAATTAAGAGCTTATTTTTTACCGACATTTTAGAGTTTCTACCAATTAGGCAACAAAGTTTATTTAGTTGAGTATTTAACTTCTTTTTAACATTCGTAATATGAGCTGACCAAGTTAGCCTTTGGTCTAAGATTATGCCTGGGAATTTCACAGTTTGCTGCTGTTTTATGACACTCCCTTTGAACTACAATGCTGGGCAGATTTGTTTGTTTAATGTAAATGCTACACATACCGATTTACTTGGATTGATTTTAATCCGCCATTTTGTAGACAATTTGCTGAGAATTCGTAAATGAAATTTTGTTAGTGAGATGCCAACCTGGGATTTGTGTGTCGGAGTACATACCTCTTTGTAAGCAAGATGTTGTGGCATCGACTAATCGATGACACTGATGCACCATAGAGTGGTTCATCCTAAGACCGAACTGGTGATTCGGAATTACAAGCTATATTATCGGACTCGTTCTGAGCTTTGTTTTACATTGATATCACAAATAGGACAGAAATTGCAATAATTTAAAGTTTTAAAAAATAGGAGACAACGATATTTCTGTCAAATCGTTTAAAATTTAACAGGCGTTCGGATGTACTTTCACTACCAACACCCGCCATTCAAACCACGTTTTGTTGCGTTAGGGGCATGGCCGAAATAACGGACGGATATATATATTGTCAAGAGACAGCGATATTGTATTAAAAAATAATTACACAGTTGAAGCCGTGGGTAACTCCTAATATATATATATATATATATATATATATATAAATTACACAGTTGAAGCCGTGGGTAACTCCTAATATATATATATATATATATATATGTATAACACACTTAATTATTTGTACATTACCAACAACTCAATAACTGAAAAAGGCGCGTGTATATTGCGCTATAACTAACTAAAAATTATTTTATTAAAATATGAAAAAATAATGATAATAAAACGTAAAACAGATTTAAAATAGTCAAAATCCTAAATAGTCGTTTAATAATAGGAATGCATAAAAGTAACAAAGACAGCGTAAGCTTAAATAAGATATTACGTACGCTAATTCTTCCAAATACAATTTCTGCTTTTCTTCCTTCATCTTCCTTCTTAGTTCATCCTTTTCCGCTTTAATACGTTCCCGCATTTTATTCCTTTCCTAATAACGAATTCAAATTGTAAAATATTAATTTACGTATGGAATGCAGAATCATGCTAATTAATTATAGCAACTTAATTTCAAGTGTTATTATTTTTAGCCAATGCTTACGACGTATTACGTAATTATATTGGAATTATTAAATTTAAAATCAAGTTAACTAAAAAAAAGTACATATTGAAAACATAATCCAATTTCTTAATATATGAAGAATAAGAACGGAAGATGTAAAATTAATTTAAGAAAACGGATGATAAATAATTAAACGGACCTTTTAATTTGATGTATTATTGCCGCAATTGACACACTATTCTTAATACAATGATGTACTGACAGCATATAAAAAAATAACAATAACACATTCATGAAAGAGCTTGCATTATCGAAACAAGCATTATTCATACCTGTTTCAATAATTCTCGTTTTTTCTTTCTAGCTTCTTGCTCTTGTTGTCGAAGTATCTGTTTAGGAGTCAGTTTCCTTATTTTAATATCTTCAACGTTTGCACTAAAAGGGGTTGTGCATTTTTTTTTATTTTCATTATCCGTATCCTAAAAACAACAATCATGAAATATATATTGTAGCAGATTAGACACATATAAATCAATAATTAGCATACGACTTAATTTCATAATTAAATAGCAGAAAAATGATTTGTCACGTCTCATTAGGCGAATAAAATATTGCATGTATGATAAGATGTCAGAAAAAAGAATTCTTAATAGTGTTTAATAGTAATATCTTCGTTACACGTGAAACACGGCGAAATTACAGAATACATACCGAATCATCAGCAGACGTCCGTGAAGCATCAGATTTTTCTTCATCGCTAATAGTTGAATTTAAGTTGCTGGAAAAAGTATCATTTAAATCACATTCATTTCTTATCGAATTTGTATCAGATGTTCCAGTTTGGGTTTGTAAGTGAACGTCTTCATTCCCGTTAATAATTTTCGTCTCAAAAGATAGTTCATCATCATTGTTATCACGTACATATGTTGATTTCACAAGTAAGTTAACATCAGTTATATTTGCAGAGCAATTAGTACCATCAGAAAAACATTCATGATCTATTCGATTAAGTTTTGGTTCTTTAACTCCATCGCCAACACAAAATTCGTCAACTAACTTACGCTTATTACACTTATGATCACGATTATCTGAATCTGATGTATTTTTGAAAGACAATCGAGCTGAAAATATAAAATAACATGCACACGGTAAATTATAGTGTTCACAACACGAATTAAAATGAAAATAACAATTATGATTATAGTAAGATTACTTTGTTTTAACTTCTTTTCGCTAGTAGTTACACTTGTTCCTCTGTGATCCATGTTTTCTAAAAGCAAAAAATAAAACTCGAACCAGTGAATACTATTATTATATCTAGTATCATACAATTATTTTCAAATGAATTCAATTAAATTATTACAAAATTCATGGTTCTCTCGAAACTTGAATATTGTTAAATTATCGTTATTAGTCAATACTACACAATTAACACGAAAATATAAACTCAAATTAAGGTATAGACATAATAAATTATATATATATATAATATATATGCATATGCATATTCAGACATATATAAAATGTGCATGCACATTGTTAACATTCGATTATTTAAATATACAATTATTGAGCATAGGTTAATTTTTATGATAATACTGTTTACCATCGCATACGGAAAAGCGACATATATGCTTGAGGGTTAAAACAAATAACTATATAATGAAAAATGCAAAGTTTTTAAAATTTAAACCATAAAAAGTTAAAATACATATTTATTATTAACATTCACTTTTGAAACGATTTCCAATTGCAACACAATTACTACTTACAAATTTAACAAGTGATAATAATAGCTGAAACTGGTATTGTCAATTTTCGCGGTAAATATTATGCTCATCAATCCAATAAAAACTTTTCATGAAAAAATAATGGAAAATTTAATAAATTTAATTTTATCAATCTGGGTGAAAAAATCCTGTGTCCATTATTAAAAAAAAATAATAATTTTTAAGTATGAAGTATATTGTTTTTTAAAAAATATTTTTTGATAGTATAAAATATGCTACCAATGAATTTGGTTACAATTATATTTAATTACACAAAAAAAATGGTTTAAGTGTATTCTAATACAGACCAATACTTAAAACAGTTTGTTCTTCGGTTATATATACAAAAAATTATTAATTATTAGTTTATTACATCCATTAAATCATTATTTAGTAAAACACAAGGACTTAATATCTTTTTAAATACATCTTTCTCTTTTTATCAATGCAATGCTGTGATTGTAAATACATTGTCAGGATGTTAAAAATTCAATTTATTTCGTTGGAATAAAAATTGTATGTAAATACCTTGTCAGGATGTTAAAAATTCTATTCATTTCGTTGGAATAAAAATTGTAATATATTACGGGACACCGGAAATAATAACTGGTTATGTCTTATTTGATTAGTCATATGAAATTACATAGTTTCCAAAATATGATGTGGACCTAACATATATTTTTAACATCAATGAATAAGTATATAATGATCTATGTGCAGAATTGACATTTTTTTCTAATGAGACAATTAGATTAACATATATCTTTAACATTAATCAATAAGTATATCATGATCTATGCATAGATAATTGATATTTTTTTTTCATTGTACCGGTAGTAGAGTACCATAAACAATGGTGATGACATAAAATGCGATTAATCTAATGCCTCCAATGAGACAATTAGATTTATTTTTGAAACTCGAAATTAAGTAATCGTTTTAAAGATAGGTAATTAAATGAGTATTGTCTTGAAAGGTCATGTGAACCAAGTTGTGCTATGGTTATGTTAGATAATAATAATATTTTACTTGGCTGATTAATTCTATGTTTTTTTGGGCGGTAAGACGTTACCTCCTCGGCTGGCTTATCATGCTTCTTGAGCATAATCACTCGTGCTATTTTGTAACAGGCAGGTACATGCTCGTCTAAAACTGGTATTGAAGAAGTATGTAAGCAGAATAATAGCTTACATAACAGCTATTTCATTATGCGTTCGTTATCTGAGCAATGCCTGGAGCCTTTGTCGGGTTAATGTTTTTATCAATTTCCTTCGCTATCTTAATTGGAGTAAAGTATTTCAGAGTTGATCTGTTTGATAAGTTGTTGTTGATGTCACATCTGGTACATCATGATGCTGAAAGACACCCGCTATAGTTGTCTTTTTCCGCATCCCTTCTGATCCAATTTCCAACTTAATCTGTAAGTGGTGAATTGCTTCAATGACCTGTTTGACTTAAAAATCAAGCTCAACAGAAGATTTGAGCCTCACTTTTAGATATATTCGTTGGTCTAGTTCATAGCGAAATAAATCCCAGTTAGTATATTTATTTGAGGGTAACTTTCTTTTCCTTCATTATAACAGTTCTGCTAACTGATAGCAGTAATGGTGAATGATCCGAGGGCAGATCTTCAGTATTTTCAATAGACATATGGTTGATTGCAATACCTTTCATAACAAAGAAATCGATTGTGGTTTTTTACGTTGGTTTCTGTTCAGATAATGTGTATTTTTAAGAGCATTGAAGAATCGCTTGTCTTCGACACGAGTAATTGGTGATCCCCATGTCATGTGTTTAGCATTGAAGTCGCCTCCCAGGAAAAATTTACTACCTAGATATCTTAGAAATTCTTCAGAGTGCTTTTCCTCCATCGTTTTTTGACGTTTATGTGGGAGCGAATAAGCTGCAGCTATATTTATTTTGCTACCATTGAAATTAATTGAAACGATTGTACATTGTATATAACTATGACAAAATTCCTGTTGCTGAGTGTCCGATATTCTGCTTGATTAGTAAACCAGCTCCAGCATGTGCACCGCCACTAGGATGTGGTGTGGTGTAAAAATCATATCCGCACATTTTAATGGGATCTCTTGAAATAGGTGACCTCAGAAATTAAAGCTAATCTATTTTATTGATGTGAAGATAGGTCTCGAGTTCCATCTGCCGACGACGAAGACCATTGGCATTCCATGCAATGATTCTAAGAGATTTAACCATGCTTCTTCTTGGATTTAGATTTCTTACTGGATGGAATAGAGTTTTGTTCGAGCACTGACATATGACTCGTTATGTTTAAAAATCCAATCTGAAGTTGAAATGTCAGCTGTATATAGTATGCAACCAAGGACACTTCCTTGTGGTACATGATACACCAGCATGTATAAGTTGAAAATTTCAATTCGCTTTTTCATATATTACTCTGAAGCGTCTATTTTCTAAGTATGACTTCGTTTGCAAAAGTTTTCTGGCAGCATTGTGCGTAATTTATGCAACAAACATTTATGTTATGCTCGGTGGAATGCCTATGCCACATCTAGGAATATAGCGGCACAGTACTTTTTTTCGTCGGGCGCTTTCAAGGTGTACTTAACAACTCGATGCACTTGGTGGATTATTGAATGATAGCTACGAAAACCAAACTGATAGTCAGGTAACTGGGCTTCCACCAGTGGCTTCTTAAGTCTTTTCAAAAGAAGTTTTTTTCAAGTAATTTTGATAGAACTGGCAACAGTGATATTGGCTGATAAGAGTTCACATCTTCTGCTGATTTCTCAGGTTTCTTCAGCATGATAATTTGAGTCGTTTTAAAGAGTTGGTATATACTGAAGTCAAAGACAGGCATTAAAAAGATATGTAATTAATACAATCATTTTTTTTTGTATTTTCTGTATTATTGATGGTGAGATTTCATCAATCCCAGGAGCTTTTTCGGATTGATATTATCAATCTCGATAGCTATTTCATTGGTGTAATATATCGAGGTTGGCCAAATTGACATTCCATTGCCGTGTCAATGTTCGATGAGATTTCATGCGGCTGAAACACACTGGTTACGTGCTGTGCAAAAAAATCCGACTTTTCTTCGTCCCTATGGACCCATCTTCCACAATCATCTTTTAGTGGTGGAATTTGGATCAGAGGTCGCTTAAATTTGTGAGTTGCACGCAAAAGGGAATAACCTTTATCCTTATTCAGACTCAAATTTTTCAAAAAGTTATTAAACGTTTTTTCTTGATTTCTTTTATTAAGCGATTTAGCTTATTGCTAATACAGTTAAAGATATTTTTATCTGCAGGTTTTCTTGTTCTGTTCCAGTTACGCCTTGCTTGTCTTCACTCTTTAATTAGCCGCCTGACCTCCAGTGGACAACATTTTTCTTGTGTAGTATTGTTAACGGGTGGTGTTGCTGCAATCACTGATTTGTACATTATTCCACATAGCACTGACACTACAGTTCCAGTTCCTGTTTTGTTTTAAGATTTACTTTTAAATTTATACAGAAATTCAGTTCAGATCTAAACTGATCCCAGTTTATATTTTTATTAGTCAACATCCGGCGTTTTTGCTTTTGTATTACAGTGTTGCTAAGTGAGAGTAACACAGGTACATGGTCAGATGTAAGTTCATCATAGTTCTTGACTTCCACATAATTTGTTGAGACATCTTTGATTATGTAAAAATCTATTAGATCTGGAACCTTGCTGGAATCAGATGACCAGTATGTTGGTTCTCTAGATGATTGAACTTCACATAATTCAGCACATATAGTTTTAAATAGATTATTTCCCTTGTTTGTTATTAAGCGAGAGCCCCAAGCCTGTATGCTTTGCACTAAAAAATCTATTTCCTTAGTGTTAAAGAATTTTAGCAAATTGTTCTTTCCTGACATTACGTCTAGATGGACAGTATGCTGTACCTATTTGTAGAATTGCATCATTATGATTAATCGTAATGTTAGTTAATTGTGTGTAGTCTTTACAAATTTCTTCATTAACAAAATGTTTAATATTATCTTTAATTAAAATAGCTGTTCCAGCATGACGTTTGTAAATTGAATCTGCCTTACATCTGGGATGTGGCGTATGATACAATTCAGAATCATTGATTTTTAAATATGATTTATGGTTAAAGTGTGTCTCCGCAATGAGGGAAATATCAATAGACTCATGTCTAACGAAAACCTTCAGTTCATTTCGACACTCTGTAAGATAATTTGCATTCCAAATTATAATTTGTATAACAGTCATTCACAGCGATGAAAAACATTTGTTATTACACATTAAATTCGTTACTATCTGCAGTAACATTAAGAATATTAATAGCACTGTATGACTGTAATCTCAGACTACAATTAAAATTAACGTGAATGATATTGTAATTTAAGTACAAATTATCAGATGCCACGTTCATTTAAGTGACCATAAAAATATAAGTATTGATATTTTTCGATACTAATATCGATAATAATGACTATATTCCTATGAATTTATACGTAATTTAGATGGTGACTGAGTGTTAAATTTTGAAACAAAACTTATTCTCGCAAATACTGAATCTCAAGTAAATAATATTACTAAACAACTTACTAATGGCATATGTAATACTGTAAATAACTCCAAAGTAAAAAAGCATACATGAAGATATTTATCAACCAGTAATTATAGATAAATATTTCATTCCATTCATCACATCTCCCAGATACACTTTTTTTATCGCATTCCTTATCAGCATTAATCTGATGAGACCTTTCCGTTTATTAATATCCGCAATAATAACTCGTATTAACTCGCTAACTCATTTAAATTGACGATAGATAATTCTCGGACTAATACCCACGCACGTGCGCGTAAATTTTATTTTTATTTTTTTTATTTTTATTTTTATTTTTAGATGGAAACATCAGCTTTACGTTTGTTAGGTGGTGTTTTATATCTACTAATCTATAATATTGTCGCCTTGGGTTAAAACTAGTGTCAACAATTATGTTACGCACGCCACAATCATCAATTAATCATCAACAACAAAATCCTATTAACGATGAGGATACTGTTATTCCAGTTAAACCCATAGTGGTAACGAAAGCAGGAAAAGGAAAATCTTTTTCCATTAAAAGGCAGTTATCAAATAACGATAACTGTACTGAGAATAGTTGCAATAATTCCAACAAAAAATCTTCCGCATCTTATAAGCAGGATTGTGAGCTAACTTTGAAAACTAGTGACGAGCTTTTCCAAGTGATTAATTCACTCAAAGAAGAGCTCAAGGCTGTCAGAAAGGAAAATACAGCTTTGAAGCAGAAATTAGGAGTTGGAGGGAATCCAGCATCGCATACGTCTTCCGTCAAACATCTTGATAGCGATATAGATCTTAATGTATCACAAATAGACAAAGTATCAGCCCCAAAAATAAAAAACCACCCCCATTTTTTATCTCAGGATTATTATCTATGAAGGCCTTAAATCAGCTGTTAGCTACCATTGACATCACACCATTTGAAATGAAATCCCTAGCCAGTGGTGAGCTTAAAGTTACTACAATCTCATCTGATGACTATCGAAAGCTCCGAAATGCATTAACAAACATCTCGAGCTTACCTGACTTAGACAAAAAAGAACTTGGTCCTATCAAATTCCATACCTATCGTTTACACGAGGATAAGCCATTTACTATTTTCATAAGAGGATTACACCATTCAACAGATTTGAATGACATCACTAATGAGTTATTAGCAGCAGGTCACCATGTACTTAATATAATTAATGTACATATCAAGAAAAAAGTTGAAAATAATACAACTGTTATTAAACTGCCATTATTTAAGGTGGAAGTTAAAACTAGTTCAAATAACCGCGAATTATTTGATATACAGACTCTCTGCCATTGTCGTGTCTCCGTAGAAATTCCTAAAAAAATTCCTAACCTTCCTCAGTGTACTCGCTGTCAAGATTTTGGTCATACTAAAAATTACTGCACAAAAACTCCTATGTGTGTCAAATGTGGCGATTCTCATGCTTCTAGCAACTGTCACTCCCACAATACAACTCCACCTAAATGTGCAAACTGTAAAGGTGATCATACAGCCAATTATAAAGGTTGTTCTTACTACCAGTCAAAAATTTCTCTTGCAAAACCTGCTAAAAAAATCACTGTTGTAGAACGAATTAAAAGTAATTCAGTTTTACCATCTATTTCCAGATTTGTCAATTCTCAAGTATCTTATGCTTCTGTGATAACTCCAAACATTTCAACTACTACTACACCTACTCCTGCTGCTCCTCAATTTTCAAGTGATACTAACAAGTTTATGGAAATTCTTCAAAGACCTGAAGCCTCTCAACAAACTCTTATTCAAAAACTAACAACTCTTGAAGAAAGAGTCTCATCCCTCAAAAAGTATTAACGAAAAATCCGAGTAAGAAAGGGAAAAAATGACTCCTATTTGGCATCTTAAAATTGTATGCTGGAATGCAAATGGTCTACTCCTCAGGAAAATCGAATTTGAGTCCTTCCTTCATATGCATGATATTGATGTGGCTCTACTTTCAGAGACTCATCTTGCCAGCTACATAAATCAACCTACATTTCATAACTATTCAGTCTACCTTGCTAACCACCCCAGTGGAATGGCAAGAGGAGGAGCTGCGGTCGTTGTCAAGAATTCAATTAAGCATTAGGCTAATGGTATGTTTGACAGTGACAGTATCCAGTCCTCAATTATATCTATAGAATTAAATAATCACACAGTTAATGTTGGTAGTATTTATTGCCCACCTCGTTGTCCTCCTCGTGAAGCTGACTATGATGCATTATTTAATCATCTGGGTAGATATTGGATTCTTGGAGGAGACTTCAATGCCAAGAATCCAACATGGGGATCAAGAATTTGCACTCCACGGGGACGAGTATTGCTTAAGTCAGCAATTCGTGCTAACTGTCAGATTATTTCGCCAGGAAGTCCTACTCACTGGCCCTCTGACATCAACAAGATACCCGACATAATTGACTTCTTTCTTACCAAGGGTATGCCGGTACATCATTTTAAGGTTGAGTGCATAGCCGATCTTAGTTCTGATCATGTACCCATACTGCTATCATACCTTATCTCACCGGTTAAAATTAATCATCCACCACAATTGGCAAATAAAAGTACTGACTGGGAAAGATTTCGAGAACCAATTGATCTCTATATTAACCTCAATATACAATATCATGTACCGTCAGATATCGATGCAGCAGCTAAAAATTTCTCATCTCTCCTATACACTGTGTCCAGTCTAATACTCAGTATTTTGAACAACCCCCAACTGAAGTCAGATATTCCAACTTCATTCGTCTCTTGGTCCATCGAAGACGCCAAGCAAGAAAAGCCTGGCAAAGACATCGTACTATTGAAAATAAATCTGTTTTCAATAAATTGTCTAAAGATACTACACACGTGCCATTCGTCAGTGGAGGAACAATTCATTTTCCAATTACCTATTGTCTCTTGGCTCCACTAAAGAAGCCAACTACTCATTATGGACTGCCGCTAGGCGAATTCGCCGTCCTACTCGGCCTTGTTTTCCTTTGAGGAAGGAGGATAACTCATGGGCTCGGAGCGATTCTGAAAAAGCATATGTTTTTGCCAAACATTTTGAGCATGTTTTTGAGGATAATAGCATTCAATCCTCAATAGCTCCTTCCTGTCCTAGTACATCTAATGGCAGAATTAAACCAACTTCTCCTCTCGAAGTAGCCAAGGTTATTGATAGTCTAAAGTCTAACAAATCACCGGGACATGATAGGCTTTCTCCTGTTGTGTTCAAAGAACTGCCAAAGAAGGGGATTGTCTATCTGTCGACGATGATAAATGCTTGTATTCGTCTACGGTATGTACCTCGCACTTGGAAGATTGCGAAAATGATCATGATTCACAAACTAGTGAAACCAGCCGAGGATCCTGGATTTTACCGGCCCATTTCCCTACTACCTATCATTGCGAAAATCTTTGAAAACATTATTTCGCAGCGTCTTCGAACAGTTATTGTAAACAAACATTTGATACCAGATGTTCAGTTTGTATTTCGTGAAAAGCACGCAACCGTTGAGCAAATTCGCCGTGTTGTACATACTGCAACTCAAGCACTTGAGAACAAAGAATTTGCTACAGCAGTTTTTCTAGATGTTAGTGCAGCTTTTGATAAAGTTTGGCACCTTGATTTAATTCACAAAATTAAAAGATATTTTTCACCGGGCTTTTGCAGACTACTCATGTCATACTTAACTGATCGACAGTTCTACATACATTTTGGATCAGCGACTACGCACTACATTAGTATTCGCGCTGGTGTTCCACAAGGCTCTGTACTTGGTCCTATACTCTTCCTACTTGGTCCTATACTCTTCCTACTTTATACTATGGATATTCCTCAAACTCCTGAGACAACAACAAGTCTTTTTGCAGACGACACTGCAATAATTTCACATAGTCGCAGTTATGTTACAGCTGCATATATTCTTCAAACAGCTGTAGACAATATTTTAACTTGGGCTCATACCTGGAAAATTAAATTAATTGACAGCAAGTCAGTACGAGTAGACTTTTCTCTCCGACACCATGGTTACATTCCAACTTATTTGGATGGTAAACCGGTTCCAGTATCTAACTCTGCTCGCTATTTAGGTCTGCATCTTGATTGTAAGCTCAATTGGCACGAGCATATTAGAAGAAAACGGAAAATCCAACTTTCGATGGCTCCTTCAGCCTAATTCTGAGCTTAGTCTCGAAAGCAAGAAGCTCATCTATACGTCAATTTTCTGACCAGCATGGAGCTATGGTGCAGAGATCTGGGGATCCGCAGCCAAATCTAATCTCGAAATTCTCGAAATTCTCGAAAAATTTCAAAACAAATTCATGCGTATGATTTCAAGAGCACCTTGGTTTGTCTCGAACGCCCAACTTCGTATCGATCTTAAAATCGATCCAGTTCCTGTTATTATCCACCAGAAGTCAAACAGCTACATTAATCGCCTTCACCTTCATCCGAACGTTGAAGCAATCTTACTATTAGATGATTCTAATGATACCCGACGGCTGAAAAGAAAACATCAGCTGGATCTTATTAATATTTAATTTTATTATTTTTTATAAAATAATTTAACTACATGTGAAATTCTCCTATAATTAGTTATGGTAAATGTAATTAGTTTTACAGTTCCAATAAAATCTTTATAATAAAAAAAAAAAAAAAAAAAAAAATCGGAGAATAAACTACTGAGGTTAATTACAATACAGATTCAAAAATAATTTTTTCCCATATTTTTAGGGGATTCTCTAATTTTATTGCTTCTACAGAAATTATGTATTCGTAACATTATGAATTATGATAGTGTCTTGTCTGCTAATTATTCAACCATGTATACTTCTGTCTTCAAAACATACGCCGTATGTTTGACTTTAAGAATATTTGTCTCTCTATATTCCTGCATCAACTCTAGAGGTGAAACTAATTTTTTATTATTGCAAATTTCCAAATTCCCTTAATTTATTTATTGTTTATACACCCAACTACATATGAAGAATATTAGAAATACTGGAAAGTTATCTCGAATAACTCCTCTGGATTGATGTTCACTCCATTATTGATACTGTTTATAAGCAATTTTAAACAAGTTCTATAAAATACATATTATAAATTATTATGCACAAATCCAAGTTTCATGCGTGAAAAACGATTTTGAAAAACCTTCTCTTTGCTTCATTATTTCAAAGACACTGTCCGTCTTTTTTTACTTACATCCCATATAAGTCTATTGTATTACTCTTAAAATCATGTATTTTTTAAATATTTCTACTAACTCAATTATCGTGATACCTTATACAATCATATCATCTATTTATTTTTTCCTTTTTCCTATAAATATATTTTCTACTCGCTAACCGTAATATGCACATTTACATTTATCTACAATGTAAAATTACAACAGAACTGCATAGTTTATAATCTAAGCTATGTTATAATTTGTAGTAAACTTTTGCGTAAACCCAATTAATAACAAGAAAAAAGAAAATAGTGTATTTTGTCATTAACATCTTTTTGATACCATATCATGAACAATCGCATTTTACCATTTTTAAATTTCGCATCTTCTGAATGTAGGGTGTTAATATATAAATGAAATTCCACATAGATTTTTTAAATATTGAACATAAATATAGCTAAGTAAGTAAATGTTTCGGTAACCTATAACGAACTTGTCTCCACCCAATAAATTGATAAGAACAGAACTTTAAAGCAAACCTTCTTCTAGCTCCAAATTTTCAACTAGTAATATCCGGATAGAGCCTTATAAGATTACTCGCATTGGCTGCCAAATTCGTCACAGGACATGTTTTCGTTTCTATAAGTTTGCTTTTGATACATTTAAAGCAAAAAACGTACCTGAGATAAGAAAATATTGGAAATTAATAATTTTGGAGTATAATATAAAATAAAGTTATTTATAGTATATTATGTAACCGATTGAAAAAAAAAAATGTAGCTTAATAATATAAAAAAACTAAAAAAGAAAAATAGAATGACATTTTAAAATTTAGTCCTTGTAGAATAGTTTAAAAGACAGTGCTATTAAATAAAAGGATTATCTAATGCGCTTGAAAAATATGTAGAGCTTAGGAAATATACCGTATGTTATTTAGACAATGCAGCGCCAGTACGGTTGAACAGTAATCACACACACACACACAAAAAAAAATCTATGTAGAACTAAACGCAGATCTAGGCATAATTTACGGTAAAACTAAATTAACCCCGGTGGAATGGTTACCAGTACTAGCAAACATCATGCCGGCTCACATTCGAACGAAAATTGCAACTATTCCAATGCATCAAGATATGGAAATACCGGAAAGACTAAAATTGGGAAAGCCAGCTCACAGGTTACCTATAAAGTTCTTAGCAGATGGTTTTGATGCAGTCGCAGCCTGGAAGAAAGAATGGAACCAAAAGAGCACATATAAAAACAGAACGATAGGCCCACTAGATTGCAGGCCACTAGGTTTCGACCTACAATGAAAATGCTGGGTGCGCAACTGCCATAGTGGTCACGTACTAGTAAAGTGGGGTTTAAAATCTGATCCATCTTGTGACTGCCAACAAAGAAATCAGACAATGGGCTATATCTTGAACGAATACCTACGTAGAGCCTTTTTGCAGTGGATCGGGTCATATTCGAGTAGTCATAGCATAGTTACAGAATTTGAATGTGGACATTTAAGGTACCCGTAGACATACGCCATCATCATCATCATCATATTTAGACATCGTGATATAATCTGGATGAGGTTATTTGCTTTTTTTTTATATATTTAAATACGTGAATTTTCGAACGCATAATTTGTATGACATCAACGTATTAAAGTTTTATTGTGTTTACTCTTTAAGTTTCGGTACTAAAACGTGTGAGATTATGATCACATATATTTCAACATTCGTCAAATAAATATTAAATGGCTCAAGTACTTTTGTCAATGTCCTATGATCGATTAAATAAATTATGCTAATTTTAATTTTTACACTTATTATCAAGCTGTAACTTTAAAACGATGAACATATTTATTTATGCAAAACACATACAAAATTAATAACAAAAGCAAGAAACATCAACGTACCCTGATACGCTCAAAGCTGTTTCAATTTGTATCCGTTTTGTGCAAACTGGACATATTCCTTTGGTCACACATTTTTTTATCTAAAAAATTAAATTTTGCTTATATAAATGAAATCGATATTGTCAGTTAATACAAAAGCTGACGTAAAATAATAGAACATGATGTATATTAGAATAAAAATTGGAGAATAATTAATTATTTTATAACAAAATAACTTCGAAAAAATTACCTTTATAAATAAACACGCATTTTACAAACAAAACATCTATAGACTATACTATTGAACATCGCGTTAATTTATTCAAAACTATAACGGTGAACGGTTATTTATACTTTACGAATAATTATAATTATACACAATTTCTAAATTCGTAACTCTCATAAAAAATGTTATACGTTTTTAGCATGAAATTCCATAAAATACAAATTTTATAATACGGAAATAATTATAATTATCGGCATTTTATAAATTATGAAAGAGCTTTCCACCGTATTCTCATCAAAAATGTACATCATAGTCTAGAATTAAACGACATAGCCGTGGCGTTAGAGAGAAAAGGATACATGGATAGAAATATTATTACCATAAAGCATCGATTAACAAAACTGTCACTCTCTCCTTTTTGTCGATCTTGAACCAAGAGAAAATAAGAAAGAAATTTATAAAATACGATATATTTTAAATATGAAAGTAAACGTTGAGGCGCCGCACGTTAAAAACGAAATCGTACAATGCGCTAGCTGCCAGCAATATGGCCATATCAAAAAATACTGTAATCGTAGAGCCATTTGTGTCAAATGTGCTGGTACCCACTTCACACATGAATGTACTAAAGGCATAAATTCACCAGCTATGTGTGCAAATTGAGGGGATAACTACCCGGCAAATTATAAAGGTTGCGATTTACATAAAAAATTGTAAAAATTACTAAGCTAGGATAAAAACGACGCGTTGCAATCTCTAAGTAGACAACATACAAAACAGAATTTGGTACAAAGCAACAGTCGGAAACAGTAATTCAGTTGCAAGCTGTACCAACGGAGAAAAAGCAATTGAGAAATATCACATCTCTTTCGTATGCTCAGATAGCGTCCACAAATAAACAAAATTCCTCGTATGTTCTAGCACCCACTAATATCGAACAAATCCTAAGTGCGTTTCTTGTTGAAATAAAATCTTTATTCAAGAAAACGCTCCAACAGCAGACAGAAATGATAAATAATATAATCAACACCAATGCTCTTGTAAACAAGAAATTATGGATAGCAAAGACAATGAAAATCAGTCATGTTATAAAAATTTCGATCTGGAATGCAAATAGATTACTACAGCATCGATTAGAACTCGAACTTTACCTAAAATCGAACGACATCGATATTTAATCTCGGAAGCTCGCTTCACTGAAAAAGTTACACTAGTATACCGAATTATAAAGCATACTTTGCATCCGGATAAGAAAGCACATGCAGGAACTGCAGTCTTAATTAAAGATAGCATTTTTCACAATGCTATGGGAAACTATCAAAAAGACTACATTCAGGCCACTCGCATTACTATAAAACAGGGTACTAAGGCGATAAATTTGGCAGCAGTATATTGCCCTCCTAAGTATAAGATAAGTCATCGAGAACTTGCTGAATTTATAAAAATAATAGAAAAACGATTTATTATAGGAGGAGACTATAACTCGAAACATGCCCACTTCTCGTTTGATAACTTCTAGATGCAAAATTTGAAGATGGCTATTGACTCTGAAAAATGCGAGCTTACCCACCTACTGGCCATCTGATCAAAATAAAACACCGGACCTGTTAGACTTTTATATTACAAAAAGGCATAGCAAAAAATTATATCAAAGTTATCAACGATTTAACTTCCTTGTCTTCTGATCACTCAATCGTTACGTTATCAATAAATGAACAAGTATGGCTGAAGGAGCATAAAGCAACACTATGTACCAGAAACACGAAATGGGACACATTCAGAAATTTACTAGAAGAAAATATAAACCTATCAGTCGGATTGAAAACAGAGACAGACCTGGACGATAGTGTTAACCTATTTTCTACTTAAGTGGTACAAGCAGCCTACAGAAGTAATCCATCACCAGCTCATAAATCAATATAAGCCCAGGTCTTTCCTGATTATATAAAAAAAGAAGTGGCAATCAAAAAAAACGTTGGATGCAGTCAAGAAGTCCAGCTGACAAGGCGGTATTAAACAGGCAAACTAGAAAACTCAAAGAACTACTACAAAACTTTAAGAACACATCCTTCAATGAATTTGTTTCTAATTTAACAGCATCAAAGGAAAACAATTATTCATTATGGAAATCGGTTCGCTCCAGTAAAAGCCGGAACAGAGAAATAACCCACTAAAAACTGAAAATGGAAGTTGGGTTATAGACGATACTACCAAAGCAGAGTTGTTTGGAGTGCATCTGTCAAAAACTTTTCAACCAGAAATAACGAAATCTGCCATTCAGGATGATGTCCAAAATTATTTAAAACAGGATCCGAGTAAATCTAATACTAAAATAAAGATGTTTTCACCGAAGGAAATAAAAGTGGAAATAATGAAGTTAAATAATAATAAATCGCCACGATATGATCTTATAACGGATGAAATTCTGAAATAACTTCCGCATAAAGCACTAATGAAATTAACTTATATCTTCAATACAATTATACGAATATAATACTTCCCGATATTATGCAAGTTCGCGAATGTGATTATGATACAAAAACGAAGAAAGCCCCCTGAAAAACTGTCGTTCTATCGGTCTATCTCACTCCTATCTATTTTGGCTAAACTGTTTGAAAAACTCTTCAAGAAAAGGATTCAAAAATTCATTTATGAAAGCAAAATAATCCCCAATCATCAATTTGAATTTAGAACTGGTCACTCAACAGTCCAGCAAATTCACAGGCTCGTTAAACAAATCGAAACATTTTTTGAGGAGAAGGAGGTCTGTTCAGCGGCCTTCCTGCATATTCAGCAAACGTTTGATAAAGTCTGGCACATTGGTCTACTATACAAATGTAAAAGGGTCCTGCCAGTGCAATGCTCTAATGTCATAAAATCCTATCTCGATGAAAGATACTTTCGAGTCTTAGTAAATAATGAGCAATCTCAAATTCATAAAATTAAATCGGGCATACCAAAGAAGTGTACTTGGTCCCTTGTTGTAGTCGATGATCACTTACGATATACCGGAACCAAGGAATGAGTGTAGCAACATTTGCTGATGACACTGCAATAATGGTGTCACATAAGCTTCCGCAAATATCAAATAAAACCTTGCAAAGTGCAGAATTTACAATAAATGGGTCCAAGAGTACCACATTATATTTACTAAAAGGAGAATTGTTCGCGATAGATATAATATCTTTATCAAAGGTAGAAAAATTGAACAAGGTCGAACGGTAAAATATCTCGGAGTTCACCTAGACCAAACTTGAACATGGGCTCATATTAGAGCGAAGAAAATGGAACTAAACATAAAGACTAAACAGCTCTTGGTCCACATTCATGACTTCATACTGTAAACAAAATAATTACTGTACAACGTCTTATTAAAGCTTGTATGGATATACGCAGTGGACCTATGGGCTATGCGTACAAAATTAACTAAATTCACACTTATCAAAACAGGGTATTACATGCTATGAGCACCGTGGTACTTCTCAAACCGTGCGCTCCATGAAGATTTGAATATAAAGTATAAAGAGGATGTAATTCATGTAGCGATTCAAAAACATATATGGAGATTACAGCACCACACAAAACCCACTAGCAGATAGTTTGTTGAACAAACCAGCAAAGGTTAAAAGATTGAAAAGAACGATGATGGATTGGATATAGCCATTTCAAAACCTAAATTGAGACCTTGGTAATGGGCATATTCTCAAGAAATCAAGTGCGCGTTCTCAAGAGACAACATCCAGTTGATGACATAAATTTGTCAGTACCTAATAAGAGGAAAAATAAATAAAAATTAATTTTCTAAAATGTGATTAACAATAATTTTATCATTTTATTGTATTACATATTATTCACACAGAATTAAAAAGGAATTTTTCATTCGTTATCATTTATTTACAAATTAATTTATTTCTAAGATTTTTAATTACATATCATATAATACCAGTTCTTTATTTCTGCTTATCGAATATTAAGTATTCGTATGAATAATTCATATGTAAGAAAAAAAAAAACAGTTTACTTACATCTGGTGACGGTGGAATTGGATATGAATTAATTTTTGACAACTTTTCTGCATGCCACCAATTCAAAAACTGTATGAAGAACGCGAATATTTCTAAACTACACGAGAATATGTATTTTAAAGGAGCGTAATGAACAACGGATCTAAAAGTTAAAAATCAGAATTCGTTCAAAACATCAATATCATTTACGGAATGAAAAACAATCTCATAAATATTACAAATATTACAACGTGATGGTTAATTTTTTTTTTTTTTTTAAATTAATTTGTTGAACGTATGAAGGCAATTCAAAAATGCAGCAATAATTTTAGTAAAAATATTTAAATACATTTTTAAACTTTAATGGTTGATATCTATATATTCATGTGTTTATTTTTCGGTATATGTCAATTTTTGAATTACGTGACGTTTCAAAAACAATTGACACGGTTTATACCGAAGAAAATAGTAAATACAAATGTATTTAGTTTGTTTTTTCTGAAACTAAATTATAAATAGAAGTGTCTATGTTTTCCAATTACATAATAGAAAAGCGTAAAGAAAACTGGACTTTATTTGAAAAATAGTAGACTTTAAACATTTGCCAAAATACCTGAAAGTGTATTTAGAGCACTCGCTAATATTCAAACAGTACTGCAGCTCTATAAGGAAAAAGGTGTAGCTAAAAATAATATAATCAAAAATTTCACCGCTCGGTATTCGTAATATTTTACATTCAATCGATTGAACAGCGAACTTCGCTAAACTACATATTTATGTTTATTTTACATAAAATGATTAGCGCATGTTTGATGTTACATTGTTAGGAAAAATCGAACGAATTGCCTCTATCCCTAATACCTAGTTGTGACCGCTTTGAACGATAAAATAGTGAAGACGATGAAATTAAATTTATCGATTGTGATATTGTTGATTTAACAATCGGTGTAAATTATCATGACGATGAAAATCAGCCTACTGCTAATGTATTTGACTGTTTCAACGTGATAACACAATGATGTGTCAAGAACGAGTGTTCCACCTGTTGTTAAATAAATCTTGAGTATTTAATAGGTTTTAATCAAATATATTTTTCATTCCGTTTTTATGTATTTGACAGTCACTATAATTGGACAAACCTTGTCCTACAACATTTAGATATTTCGAAAATTTACGTAAGCAATTTATTTTTAATGTACAAATTTTAATTGAAACCACAAATAAATCGAAATTTCAGAATTTTTTAATAAATCAAATATTATTAATCGCGAGTATATATAGGAAACATTCTACGATATGTACTTCTACTATATTCTACATACTCCGTACTACAAAAGTTTCACTCTATTTCAGTGAGAGAAAATAGAAAATATTAAGATACGATAATTTACCTGAAATTACCTGACCAAATATAACTCCACAGTGTTTTCCAACAAATCAACTCTTCATTTTCTTCTGCTTGATATACTAACATTACTCCAGCCAATCGAATAAGCAACGAATGTTGATCACTGCGACCGGTCATATAGCGTAAATACATGAGTAATGAAAAAGCTTCTAAAATAATGTGACTTGATCTATACAAAGTGATTATTAATTCTTTTTTCCATCGTTCAGAATCCTATTTTATTTTATACAATTTTGATTAGCAGAAAATACGTATCGAAATAAATCGGACAATTAATCTAATTTAAATAGTACTTTTTTTTTTTTCTAATCTGAACGAGCAAATTATGATTTAACTCTTATGTATTTTTTATATTAATTTTTTATAACAATAAAATGATATTTTAACTTATTTGAAAGGTATTTTCTTCGCGGGTTGCGTAAATAATAATTACTATTATTTATCAAACTGTTTATTATTTTGTTAAGCACTGTAATTTTTTAAACAAAAATTTTTGATTTGTTTTAACGATTATTTTTAGTAACTTAAAAACCTGATCATTGTAATACGAAACGTAATATTTGCATTTTTTTTCGGTGTAGAATATTATACAACGACAATTTTCTCTACATCGTGAAAAAATATTCCTGTTTAGAATCTTTTTCATATGAATTTATTTTAAATTTTAGTAGTGACGCGCTATTGAAACAAATTTTCGATTTAATTTTCAATTCAAACCACATCAGTCATTGTAAATATTATACTTGTATTAAATAGTGTTTTATCGCATATTCTAACTTACAGTTAAATTTTTAGTGTCTATTCACCTAAACTAAAAAAGAGTAAAATACAATGTATTTTTGAAAACGTTAAATTAAATTACACCGTTCTCGTCAGATCATCGCCAAAAACTTAATAATAAATTTTATGGACGAATAAATCTAATTTTGTGTACTCACACGTTAAAACTTTCTTCCCATAACTAAATCTAAAAATAAATATAATCTATTACTAATACCCGAGAATCATCAATCGTTTCTTCTTGAAATTTGTTAGCAGTTGTGCGCAATATATTTCTCAGATACGGATATAAGGTAACACACATAAGAGAAATGAATTCATGCTTCAATGGTAAACGTACGTTAGGAGTCTGCGAGTTCTTCGTAACGACACGTTGTAAACCATAAAATGTTTCAGAAAACGTAGCGCCTGAAATTAATACCATAGATATATCACGCTAATAAATAATTAAGAAAAAAAAACATTTTTTTATAGTAATATTTAGTTTTTTATTTAGTCTTAATGACGTTTAATTTTGATTTTAAATTAATACAAAATTTTAAATATCAGAGTAACATATTTCACTACTAACAAAAAAAAATAGAAATGTAATTATTCGCCAACATCACATGACCGATATAAAGCATTTAAATCGAAAAATAGTATATTGAACATTTAAAAAAAAAGGAAGATTATATGTAGAACTCTCATAGAAAAATATTAATAATTTTAATTATAAAATAAAAGGAAAGTAAAGAATTACATTTCGAAGTTGTTGAACATAGGCAAAATCGCACGGCTAAATTTTTAACGAACACGCGTTTACGAACGCGGACATTAGTGTAAAATATTTACACGAATAAATTAATATAACTAAAAAAACTACTCTGACATATATGATCGATAACAGGTTTCTATTAATTCACTTAAATATACAAATACAGGTTTCGGGATACTGAAATTTAGGAACTCTGCCTCTATGACTTGATCATTTACTATTAATTTAATTTTTAAATGAAACTAAATTACATTCGCATTATTCTTTAACTTGTAGGGTTATGCGGTTTATAGAAATGATCGTTGAGCGATTAGCGGAGGTGTTACATTATTCATCAATAATAAGCTCAATCATTACCCACTCCCTATTTCTAAATTATACGTGATCCAAACTGTCGGTGTCTCCCTTGCTGTGGACTATATATTTTCTCTGTTATCGCCCTTCCGATGCCTCAAATTCTCTTATAGCAGATATTGTCTCCTTATACAAATCGAACCCGAGAGTCATTATTTTTGGCGATTTGAATGCGAAGAATCTAGTCTAATAACAATAATAGGACTGGAATTCAAACATACGATATTTCACTCAAATTTAATCTTAATATTCTTACCCCAAGTACTCCTACTTTTCACTCCAAGTTCTAGAACTACTAAACCCAGTATCACTGACATTGACGTTGTCAAAAATATCCCTAACATATCAAAGCTCATTTCTCTGCATAAACAATTCAGACCATATATCTTTTTCAAGCTACAAAAATTAAATTAAAATCACTCAGAAGGAAGAATTTTTAATTTCAAGGGAACCACTTTAAAAACTATTTGTCCAGTTATTTATCTTGTAATTATTCCCTTAATAATATTGATGATATCAACTACGCCACTAACCATTTGCAAACAACTCTGCTAAATGCCGCTCAATCATACATCCCAATCATTACTGAAAATAACCATTTCCCTAATATACTACACGCAATTAAAACTGTAATCTCGTTTAAAAATCGATTTAGAAGCTCTATAAAAAAAAAAACCGTTCCAACAGGTTTGGACCTATTTATAAATTCCTATATAACTTATTAAATCGCAAAGTTAAATTACTGATACTCGAACACAAAAATAGAATATGGAGTAAGACTTTACAAAATCTAAAAGTTCAGGATAACAGCATACGACAACTTATAAACATTTTGAACAAAACACACCGTAGCGTTCCGTCGCTCGGATCTGGTTAAAATATGGTTTACAGCTATAGTGACAGAGTTCCTTGCTAAATTCTATACCGATATTCACACGCAAAATCATACTTTATTCACAAACAACCAGCACGCAGTAGTCACGCGAACGGCTAACTGTTTTCTCAAAAGTAATAAATTCTTGTCCACTGAAATTACGCATCTTATTTAAAAATGAAAGAACAAAGTAAATACTGGTCTTGATAATATTCCGTCAATTCTATTAAAACACATGCCATGTAAAGGTGTTGTTCTATTAACAAACATCATTAACACCAGCATCAGATAAAAGTATTTTCCCACACCATGGTTATCTTCAATAATAATACTTGTACCTAAACCTAACAAAGACATTAGTCACCCTAAGAATATTAGACCAATAAGCTTACTTTTCAATTATGGAAAACGTAACACTAACCAATCTCACCATATTTGCTAATGACAATAACATATTACCGTAAATTCGATTTTAGAAGTGAACTTTCTACACTGTACGCAGTGGCAACTGTCTGCGATACTATAACGGATAATTTTAATTTAAATAAACACACTGACCTACTACTTATTGATATGGAAAAAGCATTTAACACTGTATGGCATTACGGTCTGCTATACAGGATGATTAAATTAAATTTTCATCCGAATTTGATAATTCTGATAAAAAGTTATTTAACTAATAGAAACTTTCGCGTAAAAGTCAAAAAAGATTATTACACATCAAATACCATTAAAGCAGGCGTTCCACAATAGGACCTTTTTTGTTTTTACTATATATTAACGATATTCCCAAATTCAAAGACGTTCGCACGTGTTATTGCGTTACTAACGTCATCTTTCAGAGTAAGTACTGTAATTAACAAATTACAACAAAAATTTAGGTTACTTTAGTGCATTCTTAAACAAATGAAAGTTACATATAAATGTTGCTAAAACAAAGGCTATAATATTCTCCAAAAAAAGACCGAATTTAAAACTAGATTTCAAACTGATCAATACAACTATTCAATGAAAAGAAAAAGTTAAGTACCTAGGCGTAATACTCGACAAAAAATTTATTTTTGAAAAATATATTAAGTATAGTCTTAATAAAACCAGAGCAAAAATGTTTTCACTCTTCTCCATATTCAATAAATAATCTAAATTAAGCATTCAGAACAAATTAATTATATATAAATCCCAAATTGAACAGCTTCTAACTTGTGGATGTCATGTTTGGAATTATGTGCCTAAATCTGCATATAAAAAAATCCAATTAATTCAGAATGATTGCTGTACAATCATACTAAGTATATCGATAAACACTAAGATACAATTAATGCATGAAATGTTGAACCTAGACTATATTGCGAAGAGAATATTAATTCTTGTCAAAAAATTCTTTCTTAAATGCGAAAACAACTCGTCTCTCAGTGTCACTGTCATATCGAATTATAATTACGAATCATTAACCTCACGATATAAAACATATAAACCTGAAAGACTTAAAACACAATTTTATTTCGTAAATGCTTCAACTATAACCTTATATTATTAACGCAATATATTTGTAGTCTATTAAATGTTTTTGTATTAGTTATTTATACCTGCTTCACATCTTTAATGCATGATACAGTAAGTAAATTATGTTATATTCCTTTTTAGTTTATTGTTATTAGTATATTTCTCTGTGTTATAGACGAGGGTTTTCTCTGTTTTTCCCGACATTATCTATTAATAAGATTAAAGTACATTTTAATTATCTTATTATCGCATACATAAACTTTTGTTTTGGATAAGGCCTGCGCGAAGATACAAATTATGATTACCTTAAGTTTGTAAGTAGCTTTATTTTTTAACTAAATTTCTTTCATTGTTACTTTCTCTTAATTGAATTTTTGATACGGCCCAAGTATCGCACCTTCAATACATTGCTAACCATTTTGTTTTTATTTCGAGGCCACCTTCTCTGCTTACTTTGGTCACTCGATCAATAATTTCTTGTAACTTATCAACGTTATCTGAAATTAGGATTCTATCCTCTGCATATCTTATATTTGAAATATGACGGTTTTCGATGTTGATACTATCGTCATCCATGGTGCTTGCTTAAAAATCGCTTCTGAATATGTATTAAACAATAACTGTGACAATATACAACCTTGTCGCATATCTTTCTTGACTGGTGTTGCTTCTGATTCAATATTTTCACTTCTGACTTTTGCAGTCTAATTCCAGTAGAGGTCTCCTATTAATTTCTAATTTTCCAGTCTATTCCAATCGCCTCGAAAATTTCAAATTATTTGTCGTGTTTCACACAGTCGAATGAATTAATATAATTAATTAAACAGCGGTATAGTCTGTAATTTATATCTGAACATCTTTGCACTAGGACATGGACAACTGGTTGTTGTAACTAGTCATTTTTTCTAGTAAATAGTCACTCGACCGCTGGCAGTCACATTCGCAGAGAAACCAAACAACTACGTGAGTTCCGTACGTTTACGTCATGCAGGGTAGTAATTTCCTATTCGGCGGATTTAGCAGTGATTAAGAAAGCTAAATTGAAATTAACAATATACCGCTGATAGAAAAACTCAATTATTACCTGAACAAAAATATATGTTGACGCAATTAAACATGATGTCTAATTCAATTCAATTCAATAAAGTATATTTATGTTTTTTATACAGATGATGTCTAACTAAAATGAGTGTGTATCCATATATGATATCCGAAACAATCATAATTATATGTATGAGTAATGACAAGAATAAATGTTCTTGTTTAAATAGAAAATATTTCGATTAAAGACGTAAAAAAATGAAAAAAAACCGCGATGTGTGTAATTATTAAAGATGTACAACAGATCAAGGTGTAGTACTAACCATAGTTCTTTAGGTAATGATATTGTAAAGCAAGATTAAATAATAAAAATGATTCTTCATACCAACGAGTTAACCAACCGTATCTTTCTGGATTTTGCGATGATAGGTACTACAACATAGCAATTATAATACTTTAAATTGAATAATAGTCAACGTACTCATAAACGCGAAAGCTGAATACGAAAAAATAATTTTTTAAGGAACTATGACCAAAAGGGTTTAGGATGCAAAAAATATTGATTAATTCGTTTAATAATTTAAAGCTGTTCTAAAACCATTATTCTTGATCGTGTGCATATTTACTGTTAAGAATAATATAATTAGTTTTATTTTCTTTTTTATATTACCTTTATTTCATTTTAGTTTCGTTTTAAAAGTTATTCATTGCTAGTATTAACCTGACTTATAAGATAATTACATCTGTCGGATACCATAATGCAATAAATGTCACTGTTTTATACATTTGGCACTTTTTTCATACCCTATCGTTTTTAATCATTTTTTTAATTATCATTATAAAAATTATTTAACGTGATTCCAGCCAAATTGATATTTCCCGATTTTTCATCTTCTAAATAATTGAGAAGTTTAAACTTCAAACGTCAAAAATAGCCATTTTAAACATTTACGAACAAAACCATGAATTCCGAAAGATTTGAATATACTAAAATTTTCTCAACCTTCAAAATAGCATTTTATTCATCCCCATAGATGTATTTTATTTTCTCATATGGAGAACTGCGTGCTTCGAAAAAAATATACAATATTAAACAAGTAATATACTTTTATAAAGATCACGTAATAATTAAATTAAATTATTACATTTGTAGAAATTTCAGCCTTTTATTGATATTCCATTTAATAAATACTTTACTTATGTTATAAATAAACTATCGAACACTTACAAGAGCTACTTTTCTTAAGGCAGGGTGAAACGTCTCCGCTAATGATTCCTGAGCTATTAACTCGAAAATGGACGGTTTCTTTAAACATGTTGCTGATATATGAGCACCTTTTTCTGCCATATTTCGGTTTTAAAAATATGCTACAAATTATAATTCACCATTAATTAAAAAAAAAAACAACGTACCAAATGAAAATTAATTGTTTACAATTTTCTTATTTAAGCGTTACATAAACTATATTCACACGTACGAATTTTCAAAAACATAATAGATGTCATTATAATAGTTACGTAATGAAATTAATTTAATTTATAATTTTAAACTATAAATTACTAAAAAATGTACAAAATTTCCCAGAACATAGTAAAATTTAAAAGAATAAATTGAACAAAAATTTAATGAAATATAACTGTATTCTGTCATCATATATAATATACCATTTTTTATTTCGTTGAAACCAGTCAAATTTACAAGTTAAATTATGGATATGTAGATTAACCGCGCAAATTGAAGACCTGTTCAGTAAAACTCTCGTAACAATTTCTCAACAGTGTGAAGATGAATAGTGGCTATTTACCATGTTAGGAGACAGCGGCGGATATAGATTTAGATTACATGTTTGGGGGCCAATATGCCGCTCGTGTTATACCTGAGACTTGGGACCCATTTACAAATACTTATCCGAACTAAAAGAGAACAATTTGAAATATTTGGCAATGTAAAAAATCGTGTTATTATAATGTATCAAACTAATTAAATAAAATATATATAGTAACCCAGAGAAGACGGACGGTTTTGTTGTTTTTTGAATAACTCAAAAAATACTCCACCAAAATTGCATTTAAAAATAGGAAAACGAGAGATTAGCTTACAATTATTTATGGAACACAATATCGTTTAGATGACCACCATTTGCAACAATACATTCATTCAATCTTTACAGAATTTTCGAAGACTTTTTCAAGTATTAGTCGCTGAATTTAGGAATCTGCTGTAATTCAACCGTACTTTATTATTTCTTTATTCCCTCATATCGGAGGGTGCCCGTGCCCGTGCCCCTCCCTTAAATACGACCCTTGAGGAAGAAGTACACTATATAAAAGATAGTATAAGCGATAATCATGAAAAAATTTGAAAATCAAAAGTAAAATTTGCAAATTATAAGGATAACCGAAATAAATGTTAAAAAAATGATCAAGTAAAATATAATTTTAAATCAGATCATTTATAACACCGGAAATTAAAAAAAATACAGAAAACAGAAAATGCAAACTATTCTTAAACATTAAATGTTTGTTATCACCTCTAATAAATGAATATCATTTTACAAAAAAACTTTTTGATTTCTTTAACTGAATCCCAAAACTGCAGATATCTTGATAAGTAAAGAAAGACATAAAACAAATAAAACTTCGAAGAGGAAAGGAAGCATTTGATAATTTTTTTAGAATACTTACAATTGTCGAACGTATCCTTGACATCAAAAGTTATTACTACGCTTATTAAGTTGTCTTTTCCAAAAACAACCAAGTTAGAGTTTTCTAATTGCCACGTCAGAAAAATAGTTACGTCTGAAACCAAACTGATTTCTATGCAGAATGTTTTTTACATTCGATTTCATTTAATAATTTTTATCTTTTCAAATAATTTACCTATTGAATTTAACAACGTTATCGTCTATATTTCGTGTAATCTTTTTTATTGATATAATATCCCCAACCTTCCATCAACAAACATCTGGAATTTTAAAAGGGATTCAAACATATATGCAAAAATTCAAAATTTGATTTTGACAACGGTATTAGTAATTTTATCCAACGCTGGGGATTTATTAACTTTTAAATTAATAATATCGATTAATTCGTTGCGTGATATATTATAGTTAGGATTAAGCTAATGAAATGTAGAATTGTAAATATATGAATAAGGCTTTCTTCTTTACTAGGAAAGAAATACTCTAAAAGAACTTTGGATTTTTCTTCATTGTAGGTTATAATTGTTATTCTCTAAATAATAATGCAGGAAATTCAAAAGGTTTTAATTTACTGGCTACACAAAAAGAGTTTTGAATAAATGTTTTCCAACTATTTAACTTAGTTTCTTCTATCAATTTTTTATAAATTTTATTGAATAGGGCTAGAATAGTTTTAAAAATGATTGTCTTAGTTTTAGATTTTATCTTATTCCTCCGAAAAATATCAACTTAACCAGTCGCGTAAAAGCAATCCAACTCATCAAAGTTATTTTTATACTTATAGACGTCGAATATGTAATTCTATTAGAAGCAATAGACGACAGAAATATTTAACGTCGCTGGAACACACTAATAGTATGTTATCGAAGACAGAGGGAGATGGTTTACAATAAATTCCGCGAAAAAGTAAACGATAAATAATGATTTTAAATTTTTTGAAGGAATAATACATGGTAATACTTAACTAAATTTAAAATTTAAAATCTATTCTTCGCGTTTTTCTAAAAAAAATTCTTTTAGTACCTCTTATATTACAAAACTATTTATTTACTTCAAAAACAACTAAATTTAAATAAAATAAATGAAAATAAAAAACAAAACAAAATAGGTTTAATAAATGCAAAACTGCATTTAACAACGAGTATATATTTTCTTATTATCAGATTGATTCCAAGGGGGGAGGTCAGGACCACAAAAACCACCTTCTGGCTACGCCACTGAACTTAGCTGAACTTGAAATCGTTATCCAAAACTGTAGCTAATTATAGTTGGTGACTTCAATAATAAGAAATTGAAGCATGGGAATGAATTTAAGTAAAAGATCAATTTGTTTGTTAAAAGTACGACAGAAAATTCGGGAAAATATGAAAGCAAATAAAAGGCGAATAGTATTCTGAGAAAATGACTAAGAGAGTATAATTAGAAATTTCGTGCGTAATATTTATGTAAACTATAGCTGGTCAAATTCGATAATAAATAATAATAATAATTCGACGCCGCATAAATAAATAAAAACGTCATTGAGCGAATGCACAATGAATTAATTGAAACATTTCTAATGTTTTCAGATTCTCGTCGGTTCTTCCAATTGTTTTAGGCACTCTGTTGAAAGATTTTCTTCCATACTCATGGTCGTGCTCCGTAATCGTTCGTTTGTCTCGTATATTTCTCGCGTTTATAAACTCTTATCGTATTTTACCTCACGTAGTCGCGCGCGTGAACATCTTCGCGTAATCGGTTTTCCTGGTTGTGACTAGTGCGTTACAATCAACTCAACCGTCGATTCGTATCTTTACCCTTCTACTTCTGACGGCTACGGCTAAAACGCGCTAAAACGCGCTAAAACGCCGTCAGACAGGGAAATTTTATCGCAATGCTCCTTTCCACCACAAGACGGTGTCTAAATTCTAACATGGATGTAGATACGGATAATAATGCTGCCGCTACTGCTGTTGTCATTGATACAGCTGTTGCACATACATCGTTATCAGGTGATAAACTTCGTATCATACTAACACTACTAACGGTGAACAGAGCAATAATAGTAATTGAATAGTAATATTAATAACACGTCTAATAAAGTAATAACGCAGGCGACGGATAACTCAAATTTAAATTTAAAAAAAAAGGTCAATCCAATTAAAATCATGCAGTCGGTAAATTCATGGCAGATTGCACCGACTCGAAAACGTCAACGAGTACTGACCCCTGATAGCTCGCATACCGTAGAAATAAAATCAAATAGATTCTTGCCTTTAATAAATCACCCGGATAGTGATACTTATGTGAGTAATGTGCAAAATGAAACAAATAAAAATCTAGAGCAGAAGATTCCAAAACCTCCTCCAATAATTTTATCCGAAATAGTTAATTATAAAGAAATGGAAACATGCGTCTCTTCTTTTTAAAATAAAAACGATTTCGTTTGTCAAGCACTAAACGACAAAAATATTAAATTAAAAATAAACAACGCTGACAGTTATAGAAAAGTTATAAAACAGCTGAAAGAAAAAAATGTAATTTATCATACGTATCAACTAAAAGAAGAGCCTATCGTGTTGTGATTAAAAATATACATCATACAATGCCGGTAGAAGAAATTAAACAAGCGCTGATTAAGAAATCGGGACGAGGAAACTAATGTACGTAAACCAAGAACGAAACAACCTTTACCTATGTTTTTTGTGGACCTCGAACCGAATACAAATAACAAAGATATTTATAATTTGCAATATCTATTAAACATGAAAATAAAAGTGGAACCGCTATATAAGAATGAAAGAATAATACAATGCACCAGGTGCCAATTGTTTGGCCATAGCAAGTCATACTGCACACTACCGTTCGCTTGTGTTAAATGTGAAGAACAGCATGAGTCAAAAAATTGTAATAAATCAATAGATCAGCCAGCTAAATGTATACATTGCGAAGGGAACGGCTAATTATAGAAGTTGTACTATATATAAAAACCTAATCAACAAAAGGAACAAAGTCCATAATATATCGCACAGAGTAAATAAAGATGTGATACAGACTTTCCTACAATGCCTAACAACAATGCACAACCCGCTAATGCTTCCACATGTGTTAGAAATAATATATTGCAAAATCGTTCGGCAAAAAAAAAAATTATCTCAACCTGCGCTGCATAGTACGAATAAACGATAAATACAAATGATACAAATTCTAGCGTAGGAGCTCAACTCAACGAATTCTTAATAGAATTTAAAAATATTTTTAATCAATTAATTCAGCAAAATAATATGATAATGAATATGTTATCAACATTAATTAACAAATTATCATTTAAATGAATAAAATACTTAGAATAGCTACTTGGAAATGGACTAGTCCGGTATCGTCATGAAGTCGAAGCGTTTTTAATAAGCAATAACGTAGATATACTTTTGATATCCGAATCTCACTTTACTAACAAAAGCTACGTCAAAATACCTTACTACACAGTTTACCACACATACCACCCAGATGGTACAGCCCATGTAGGAACTGCTATTATTATAAAAACCTCCATGAAGCAATATGAAACAAGTAAGTTTACAAAAGAATACTTACAAGCAACTACTGTAATTATAGAAACCTCATTTGGTTCCCTTGCAATATCATCGATTTACTGTCCGCTTAAACATAATATCAAGCAAGAAATAAAGAATACTTCAAAGAACTCGGAAATAAGTTTGTCGTTGGCGGCGACTTCAACGCTAAACACACATTTTTTGGATCGCGCCTAACAACACTCAGAGGTAGGGAATTAAATGCATGTGTTCAAAAAAATAAGTACTTGTACCTATCTGATGGAATACCATCATACTGGCCAACCGATATAAACAAAATACCAGACCTACTGGATTTTTTTATCACCAAAGGAGTCGATATCGATCACACACTGGTAGAAAAATCTTTGGATAGTACGTCCGATCATTCTCCAAAAATACTAAGTATTAATAGTACAGTAACACATTTTCCTATGAGACCGATCCTGACAAACAGAAATACCAATTGGGATATATTTCAGCAGGCGGTCGAAAGCAAGATTTAACTATTCCGTTAAAAACCGAAGATAACATCGAAATAGCTATCGAACATTTTGTTAAAAGCATTCACGAAGCGGCACATTTAGCTACTCCAGAAAGGACATTGTGTGCAAAAACAACTAGTCATCCTAAAGTGCTAAAGGATATGATAGACGATTAAGACGAATCTGGCACAATGATGGAAACCCAGTTAATCAAAATGCATTAAATAGAATAACTAAACAGCTGAGAAAAGCGCTTTCAGACAAGAAGAAAGAAACCTTTCAAGAATATATTACACAGTTGACGCCCAATATGGATACTGACAATTCGCTATGGAAGGTTACAAAAAATTTAAAACTCAACCACGCACGTCGACAATCACCACTGAAAGTTGGACACAAAGGATGGGCAAAAAATAACAAGGAAAAAAGCTGAAATATTTGCTAAATACCTCTGTGAAATTTTCCACTGCGACAATGGTAACTAACGAAGAGTAGTATATTAACAATTACCTACAAGCACCATCCCAAATTTGCTTACCTATAAAACCGGTATCACCAATGAAGGTAAAATCTCACCATACAGAAACACCTCAATCCAAAAAAGTCCCCTGGATACGACTTAATAACTGCAAAAGTATTAAAAAATTTGCCGAGAAAAACGATAATGTTGTTAACATATATTTATAACGCAATAATTCGTATCAGCTATTACCCCATATAGTGGAAATTTGCCGATATAATAATGATGCATAAGTCTGGAAAGCCTCAGCAGGAAGAAGTACCATCTTACAGACCTATCAGTACCTATTACTTCAAAGTTATTTGAAAAACTCATCTTGAGAAGAATAAAACCAATACTTGAAGGAAATAAGGTAATACTCGATTGGCAATTTGGGTTTAGAAAACAACATGGTACGATAGAACAAATGCACCTTGACGTTATCAACAGCAGTTTTGAACAAAGAAAATATTGTACTGCGCTATTTCTGGATATAGAAAAAGCGTTTGACAGAGTCTGGCATACAAGTTTATTATTTAAATTAAAGAAAAATTTGCCACATCAATATTATACGTTATTTAAATCTTACCTAACAGACAGATACTTTCAGGTAAATACTGATGATGAGTATTCTGAAATATATAGTATACATTCAGGTGTGCCTCAGGGTAGTGTACTTGGGCCGGTACTATATCAGATTTACACTTCAGATTTTCCTGACAACATTAACACTACAACAGCTATATTTGCTGACGATACAGCAATATTATCAAATCATCATGATCCTAATGTTGCTGCGGAACACATGCAGGCTCATATTAATCATATAGAGGAATGGTGTAAATCATGGAGTCACTGTAAATGAATCCAAATCCACACATGTCCTGTTTACGCTAAACAGAATTAAAGGAAATTAACGATAAAATAATCTCAGAATCCTGCTCTGTAAAATACCTAGGATTGCACCTGGATGAAAGGCTAACCTGGAAAAACCACATTCTAGCCAAAAGAAAAAAACTTGAGCTTAAACTACGGAGTATGGCCTGGCTAATGCACCGGAATTCATTATTATCAGTTAAAAATAAACCGTTAATATATAAAATTATTTTAAAACCTGTGTGATCATATGGGATTGAAATCTGGGAAACAGCCAGCAACTCCAGGCTGGAAATAATTCAGCGTTTTCAGTCAAAAGTCTTGCGTTACATCGTTGGAGCACCATGGCATATTCGCAATACCGACCTGCACAAGGATCTCCAGATGCCCGATGTAAAAGAAACAGTTAGAATACACAGTAGTAAATATATGCAGCGACTCCAGAAACATGTCAATCGACTGGCTGCAGATCTTAAGAGTAATACCACCGAGTTCAAGCGTCTGAAAAGATACTGCCAAGCGGATTTGCAACGTCGTCAATAAATTACGATTAGTACACACATAGAATAGCAGCTATTGGGCAGCATTCTGTTATACTACTTATAAAATATCAATGCTACTTATTGCCCCCCCCCGTTCAAGGACAGATTGTATGCAAAAAAAAAAATAAAAAATCTAACGTATGATAAATAAGAACTACGGGAAGCTTCTCTATAATTTTATTCATGGTTTAGTTATCCAAATTTGACATTCCCTTTCGCAAATGTTTAATAGTCCCAGATTTAACATTAATTACCTTGGTTGTAACCATTACTCTTCTTCGCATATGATAATTGCCATTTTATTGATTCATAATTTCAACTTTAAAGTCATGTCCGAAAGGATTCTTATTTCCACAATTTAAGCGAGTGTCAGGCATCCCGTGATAATACGTCAGAGTTTGTCTAAAACCATATCAATTTGTTTAATATGGGCGGAATTATATTAAATTGGAACGCGTATTGAGCTATAGAATTACATATTGCCGAGTCAGTAATCCGGACAGTATGAGGTTTTGTACGCCCACATAAACTTTCGACTAATTTCCTTAATAATTGTTTCTAGCGGAAATTTTATTTTTCACATTAATGTCCCGTCTAAAGTTCACCAAAATATAATTATTGTTCCCGTTTCAGAATTTTAACTTCGTCAAATGTGATTTGCGTCGACAACATGTATCTGCAAGGTGTGAGAAGCGGAGAGAGCTAGTAAGGTTCATTTGGAACAGAGATTTTTTCCGAATCGTAATTTACATATGGCGGTTATGGAATTCACACAAATTTATTGTAGACACCAGCATCCTGAAGAAGAGCGACATGGTTGCGAATGTTTCTGTATTATAGGAGAAGAATGAGGGTTGGTAGTGTGCTAATTTTAATGCAGAGAGACAACTTTTGGAGTGTGAAAAGATTACAATTTTTTTAGATAATTGGTTAGAAAAGACGAAATGGAGAGAATAGGGATAGCTATAGCCTTTGAAGTAAAGATAGAAGAAGTTTGCAAGAGAGTAAATTTTTTAACAGTTTGGAAGGAAGGAATAACATAGGCTGCGCCAACGTGTGCGATTGATTTACAGCTGTCTGTGTAGATAGGTGTGAATTCAGAGAAGTGGTTATTGATATGAGAAATAAAAATTATGTTAGAAATAGGAGATGGAACAGAAGATTTAAATGTTTTCAAATAATCTAAGTGTATATATATGTAAGAATATCCGGTTATTAGTAAAAGGAAAAAGAAAATAAACGAAAGGAGAGGGTTTATTATTAGATTACTATAATTGGAGAGATGATGCGTGGAGAGGCAAAGGATTGAACGCCGACTAAGAGTTAATCCCCATTTTTTGAGAGTTTATCAAAAATGTGTCAGTGAAATATGTCCGACGCATATAAAGAGGAGGAACCTTTGCATTTTCATAATTTCTATTTACTCTTATATTCGTATCCTCGAGTTACTTTTAAGATATGAACAAGCACTCTTGGACATTTATCTAATACTACCGGACGCCCTTCAAGGTATTCACGCTATACTTAGTGTTTAGTGCACACTTTCCTACATCCGATAAAGTACTAGTTGTTACGTTTGCGGACGATACTATTTTATTAAAATGCGCACAATTAGATAACAATAAATTACAAAGGCATAAAACGTAATTGAACAACGGCTAAGCCAAAATTGAAAATTAAAGTAAATAAAAATAAATCGATTAACGTGCAGTCAATAAAAAATTATAGTCTAAATCTCAACGATAAATGTCTATTGCTGTTAAATATCTAGGTTTTTCATCGTGATAGTAAACGCAGTCAAACATCTTCAATTTTTAACGCAAAATTATAGATTTCGATGTACGAATTAATTAAAAAACACGTGTGACTCGAGGAATGAAAATATGAAGTAGCAATTTTGCCATTTATTTAATTCTAGAAAATTCTTAATGCGTTAGAATTAAAACATTCTACGTCAGCTGAAAGGTGTTATAATACGAAGAAAGATAATGTTTTCATTATTCAAAGTTTATGTACCGTATAGGGAACATTGCGACTGAAAGGGTTCAACACCGTATACAGATGAAGTAAAAAAAAAAAACTGTATATGTAAAAGTTAGACAAATGAACCGGTTACTAAGTAAAAAGAGCAACCTATCCTTATTGAATAAAATATAAAAAAATGTAAAACCATCCTTAAATCCGTGTAAACGTTTGGTACACAATTATTGCGGGGAAGACCACCCGATATTCGGACAATTCGGAATAAAATTTTACGATTAAGACACCCTGGTACGTTTTCGATATCAATATTGGTTATGTACGAAACGAGGTAAATCGATTTAGCAAAAACACATTTGACTAGATTAAAATATCATATCCAACTGATTTTTTAACTGTTAAACACTTCAAGAGACTCTCAACCGATTGAAGCGAGTTCGACCTCTAAACTATACGGAAATGTAAGATTTTGAAATTAGGCGAAGCGCTCCTTGGATATCTACTTTTATGTTCACCCGTAATTAAGCCAATTGTTTTTACGTAATGTAACGTAGAAACAACGTTGATCAGCCTTTATTTACTTGAAGGCATTTATACGACAAACTTTCGATGCGTAATTAAGCGAAGACTCGAGCAGACTGTTTGCTGCAAAAATTTATTAATAATTTCGTGAGAAAAGTAATAATTAACATCTTTCTCGTGTGAAAGCGGTTTTATTATTTCGTTATTTTAGCGCAGTTTATTTGTTTTCTCCGCTTTTATTTTTTTAATATATTTTTTTATTTGTAATAATTATATCAAGACGCAATTTCATTTTTAACCTTTATTAATATCCGAAAATCGCGATTCGTCTGTCTTATACATCATTCTATCGTGACATCGGTGAAAGTTTCGTTTTAGGAAACACCTATTTAATTACCGGTTTACTCTTATATCACAAGACAAGACCAGATGATAGGTAGATACACGAGCAAGGCCCGTGACTAGGTAGAGGGATGATATTGTGAAATGGGCAGAAATTAATTAGCTCCGAACCGCACGAGATAGAAGACGTTTAAGGAATGCCAGCAGTGGATTGATACAGGCATATCATGATTTTATTATACTAATAACGATAATTCGAATTTTTAAATGGAAATATATAATCGTTCTTAAAATTTTAACGTGAAATTATAAATTTTGATTCACGAAGTAAAATTATATACATTTAATCCCCTATTTTAGTAGTATTATAGAGCGTCGTTAAATTCTCGTCTTTTGGACAAACGACGTAATTATAAAATTCCCTACAATTAATGACTCCCTACGTAGTAAAACACGGCTGCTTTATTTTAGCGGGTACATCAGTTTTTTATACGAATATTTTTATAACTAAGATATTCTATGTCGACCAACTCATTACGGAAAAAAAAAATCAAAATAATTTGGTTAGCATTAAAAAATTTTATACACCGTAACTGAAATGGTTAAATATTTAGTTAATTTTTATAATATTAACCCGTTCGCGCAACATTTATTTACGTTCGTAATTTATTCAATTAAATTTCTTCGCTTTTACCTTTACGAAATTAACAAAAAAAAAAAAAAAAAAAAAAAAATCATGAACCGATAACCAAATAACGAATTTTTTTCTTCCTCTAATAGGTAATTTTAAAAAATTGGAAAAAAATTGAATTTTTTAAATATTATTCGCACGTTGTACGTCATCGTGTTATAGAATAAATTCAGAGACGACCGACAAATTACCTTATTTTTTTTTTAGGATTTCAACCTATTATTAACGAAACTTTAAAAAATAGTTAAATAAACGCGTAATTTTATTAAATAATTACACATTAAAAAATATATTTTATTTGAACGAATTATAAATTCATATTATTTGCCTTATAATATAAATTAACTCAAAAATTTCCAGATTAATTTTTCGCTAAAAGGATTAATATGCGTAACAATAAATAAATAAGTCATCGTTGATTTTATAGGTCTAGCTTATTGAAAACTACATATGTTTATTTGTACGTAACTATTACCAGCTTGATCATCTTTGCTCGATATTAAATCAGATAATCTTTGTAAAAATTCATTTAAATGAATTTTCACTGAAGATTCCATCGAATCTATAAACATACTACCGACTAACAAACCCCTTCGACAGTATTAAATCGTTTATTTAAAAAAAAAAAAATTATTTAGCTTTCATGAATCAGAATTGTCCCCTTAAGATAGTTGATCTGACGTCCAGCATTCAAATATTAAACGTTTCCGATTGAGACAGAATATATATATATATATATATATATATATATATATATATATATATATATATATATATATATATATATATGTGTGTGTTGTAACGAGATATAATTATGTATGAGAGTCTTCCGTTGTAGTACATTTATATTCAAGTTCAAAATAAGTTAGAAAATTATTTACATAAAAACTTTACACTGGTTATATTTCAAACGATGGCGACTTCAACTGAATAAGCCTAAAACAGTTACTTCTTGCTACCGTCTAACATCTCAAGTCGCCAACACAGAACTTAACGTTCGATGCAATAACGAATCACCGAAGTATACCTTTCCCCAAGTACCTCTATATAACCCTCGGTAGGTAATTAACATATCATCGAAAATATGGTGGCGGAAGTAAAATCTAGAAATAACTTCATTCTGAAATTCGTTGACTTATCACGGGACGTCTCAGAATCTACGCTGAGAACGGCAGGTTTGTCTCTGGTATACTCTATGACAGAATATAGTGCTCCGATATGGTTGAACAGCAGCTGTCGCGTTAAAAAATTCGCTTATACAACTCAAGATAACGACGAGATTCATACGAGTACAGTAAAAAAACCTACTGCTTGGCTACCGGTTCTCGGCAATATTATCGCAGGAAAGTGCATCTTTACGTGAATGGTGAAAATGTAAAGAAAATTACAGCCTTTCAAATAAATGGACATAGGGTAAAATCAAAGCGGTTGAAGTCAAGGAAAGCAGCCTGTACGATAGTTGACCAGCTTATGGCGGAGAATTTTGACGGAAAAAATAAATAGCGCCAACGATGGAATGCACTGAATCCAGACATAAATCTTAATACGTCGTTGTTATGAATAATTTTAAATTTATCATTAGTACGCATTACGAGGTAAATGCTCCTTTCAATTTAGTCTTTTTTCTTCTTCCAAAATTCCGTTACGAGTCGAAATTTTACGTTTCATTATAGAGACTAATATATAGGCTTATCGAGAAAAATATCGATAAATAAGGTTCCACTTCGTAGATTCCGATATTGATTGATTACTTTATATAGAAATTATGACCGTTTTAAAAAATGCACCACTTCCTCTCGAATCACCGGCTCCAATGTATAAATAAAATAATAACCAAATGTTTTATTTAATAAGAAAAAATCGATATTAACGAATAAAAAACATTAATATAGACGCCCGAAAAAAAATTCGCGAAAACATATAAGTTCGCAGTGTGCTCAATAACGGTTGTGTAAATTGGTGGCTCAACAGCGCAGGAAATAAATAAACCGAATTCAACGAGGATGTGGATTATTGTGGATGTGGCTCAGGAGAAACGTCTTGAAAATGAAAACGAAAACAAGGAACTCCTAGAAGAAATACCGCGAAAAAAAGGCAAGTTTAATAAATCGTATAGAAAATAGGAAAATAAAACTGTTACATAAGTCCGAATAACTTTTATGCGATCGAGGGCAAAGTTACAGAGACAAAAGGCAGAGTGGAAGACAGTTTCGCTATAAATAAATATCAAGAATTTTTTACACTGGCTACCAACAGTGCAACACATTGCCTTTAGTGAATCGGGGGAAAAACGTGTCCTTGAATAATGTAGTCCAGGTGTCACGAAGAGATTTTTCGGTTCGAAGTTAGTCTCGCACGATTGTATTCGGAAAAAGTGAAATTCCCAAGTTCTATATAAAAACTCAACACTCTAGGTTATAAACGCTTATTTCGTAAAGTTAACATTTATATTGATACAATATATGTATATGTATAGGAGTACAATATTGCGATGACGTCTCTGACCGTATAACCAGTTTATTCGATTACATACGTGCGTTATAAAGTCGGAATGAACGATAAAAATGCCTTCGATATTCTTCGTCTTAATTTTGATAATCGAAATTTAAACATTCGCAGAATATCTGACAATGTTTACTTTCCATTTGACCAAAGATATCTTTCGTTTAACATTGAGACTTGAAGTCGATTATATACATTACGCGTACCCTGCGTAATTATATTCACAAACGTATATTGCGATAATAAACTTGCGCAAATACTCCATGCAACAACGATAACAATCGATAAATAAACCAGTATAAATAAACGCGCGTAGGAAATAAATAGGATGATAATATAAATAATAGGTTTAAAATATGGAGCAAGGCTTCCTAAATCTATACCTAACAGTCGGACGGTGTGTTCAAAGACGGGGCTACTGCTCTTGCCAAGAGAAATTACACGCTACGGTATATATACATGTATACATCTTTCCCAGACAGATCTTCTTTCGGATGTTCGACAAATTATTTGTGCGCATGCGTCAACTCCGTACGTGAAGATTCGTCAACTGTTGTCCAGGTATAAGGATGTTTTTCTTTTTTCATGGAAACGTAAAAGTTGTTTTCAGAATTTATCAGCAGTAACGAAATGTATTTGCCGGTTTTCGGTGAAGTTTACTCGCGTTGATGGTTCTTATTAAATTTTATTAATATATATCGCGTAATTTCGAAAATTATTCGCGTAACGAAATTCGAAGTCAAATATGGATTCCTTATTTGTCGTCAACCGAAGAGGATTTATACCGAAAAGGTAAAAGACTTTATACAATTTTTATAATATACATTTTGCAAACGCCGAATACAAAATTTTTATTATTATGATTATCATTATAGAAGTTGGTGGGTGTTTTCCAAATCAAAAATTTCACCTCGAACATAGGATGAATAGTATAATTTTATTACCGATTAAGTAATAGCAAATAAACAACAAAAAAGTAGTTGAAATCGTTAAATTTTTATTTATCGCAAACCATTTCGGCTATTAAGCCAATTATCCAGTGGACGTGGACATAAAAAAATTAAATATAAAAATATTATAAAAAATATAAAAGGAAAAAAATAGAAAATAAAATAAAATGTAAAAGAAAATACTTAATTTAAGTGTGTACAATATTACAAAAATAATAAAGTGAAACGAAAATTTTCACTATTAAAAATTATTTTATAATCAAATCTGTTTTTTCACTTCGCTATTTTTGTAATATTGTACATTTATATTATGTATTTTTTTTTAATTTCATGTTATTTCTTTTTTTAAAAATATTTTTCATAAATTGTATATATTTTTATATTTTATTTATTTTTTTATATATCCACTCGATAATGCCTTCGTAGCTTTCGTGATATTTTTAAATAAAAATTTAGTGATTTTAATTAGTTTTTTGTTGTTTATTTATTTTTTAACAATCGCTACATCCCACACCGTTCAAATTACGTACTAGTAGAACTATCACTTTAACGTTCTTTCGAAGTGATATATATTTCTACATATGTATCAATCACCGTCATCGTGATTAACCCATTGTCTAATTATACGTAACGCGAGTTCCCGCTCGTATGGTGTTATACGGAAACAGTTAGATTACAAGAGAAAATTTTATTAATTTCATACCGCGAGTTCGGATCGAACCGGCCGGTTAGCAGTCGTAAAGCATTACTATACCACCGAGGCATTTTGAAAAACAGATTAATTAGATAGACTTTCGTATCTGAGTTAATCATTTGAAAATTTTTTTGGCTAACGATGAATTCTCACGCATGAAATCAGTCTTATAAATCCGTAAACTAAGTGCGTCACTGGCGTTTGTGTGCTCTCATTTTTTGCCGGCTTTCTGTGATTATTTTCAATATGCTTGCGCAGATGTTTTTTTCCATAATTTTTGTTTTGAATCTTTCGCTTCCTATCGGTAAGTATCGAGAATCGTTTATCCAGTTTGGTCTTCATAGCGCCTCCGGAGTTTAGCTTGTCATTCGGTATAATATGTTTTCTCTAACGTCACGAAATTGTTTTCACACTTAGAATACGCACCACCCAATTTAATTGCGATTTGCAAATCAGTTGTTCTATCGGCATGCAGCACGATGTATATATATATATATATATATATATACAAAGGTTATGACTAATAACACGGATAGTATTTTAATAAAGATAAAAGGGAAGAACATTGAACATGTACAGCGGTACATTTATCTAGGACAGGAAATAACGGTAGACAGAGGATAAATTTTTCAGAAAGAGATACGAAGAAGAATATCTCTCGCATGATCTGCATTCGAGAAGTTATCAAAGATATACCGAACAATTTGAAGTGCAAACTTTATAATCAGTTTGTAGAAATATGGAGCTCCACAAAGGGAATAATCACGAAAATCAGGAAAACGAAAATCGTTCACGAAAGGATAATACTAAACGTCAGGTTAAAAGACAGAAAAACCATTAATTAGATCAGGGAGAAGGCAAAATTGACCGACGCAGTGGAACGAATAGTAAAATCGAAATGGACGTGCCTGAACACGTCGCGCGTAGAAACGATGGCAAGTGGATAAAACATATTGAATTCAACAAGGAAAAGAGGCAGACCAACAACAGGGTGGCTAGATGACATTGTGAAAAATGCAGGGATCAATTGAATCCGAGTTGCACAAAACAGGAATCATTGGAAATGTCTGGGACATGCTTACACCCAGCAGTGGGTAGACATAGGCATAACGTGATATATACATTTATTTATACACACACACATATATATATATATATATATATATATATATATATATATATGATGTAGCTATATGTACAAAGACGCACTCAGTTTTTTTTTAATCGAGGCTAACTCCATTAAGTACCCATCGATTTTCGTAATATGTAAACTTTTACAAAGAAAACAGAAAATTCGCGAACATTATTTAAAATAAAGTGAAATTAAGAAATTTTATTTTTAAACAATTACGAAATTAACGAATTTAATTTTATAATAATATAATAAAAAATTAATATTATGTTTCTAAGAAGCACGTATTTGTCGAGGGCGTGAATTTTAGAAAAGAAATAATTATATATATATGTAACGTTATAAAATGTGTAGCATAAAGAAAACAAATTTTATTATTATTTAATAATACGGGCGCCGGCTGCACTAGCGGACCATATGCACCCATTGACCTTACTGTGGTACTAGATCTGATTTAAAAGGTTCAATGAATCCAGGAATAGGAAAACATTATGAATGTGGTCGACAGATTCAGATAACAGTTGCGGTAAGGAAGGAGGAAGGTTGTGCTGGATTCTAAATGTTGTGAGAGCATGACAGGATGTTAGTATGTGTGGTATAAGCAGTTGTGACACTTGAGTGGATGGTCTGTTCCTTGAAGAAGATAGGAATGGGTAAGATTTGAGTGGGATATTCGAAGTCTGGTAAGGATAACATTTTTCTTTCTTGTTCTGAATGAAAATGGCAGCTGAGATAGCGGATTAGGTTTAATTGAAAAAAACAAATTTAATACGTGCACGTTTTTAAAAAATTTAATCACTACAAAACGTAACAAGACCGATTTAGTTTTCGAGAATTTTTTGTTTATAAATATATATCTTCTATACCCGGTCGCCGGCAATTAGATATAATTCTTTAAAACGATGTATATTCAACATTGCGATCCCATTAACCCTTTTTAGCTAATTAAATTCTAACGGTTACTACTACGCAATTTTGGAAGTAAAATTTTTAGAGATTTTTAGTATGTTACTTCAAATCGGCCTTTATTAGGTCCGTTTTAAATTTTTATATTTAATTAAAAGATAACTCCCGTACGACGACGCTAAATTTTCTAGTCGAAAGCTTTTTACGCTATTAGAAAAAAAAAAACAAACTAAAATTCGCGCAGAAAAATTTTCTTTTAATTTTCTTTTATTATATGAATCGTTAACGAAGCAAATTTTGAATTGGACGCTTAATTCATGATAAATTCGAATTAATTTGTTTTCAAATTTAATTACAATTTTCTCTTTTTTTTTTAATGCACTATTAAGAAAAAGTCATTCTGTCAATTCGTGAAGTTTCGGTCATTTTACGAATTGGATATTTATTTAAATTTTACTACGTCTAAAGATTTCCGTCATTTAGCTTTTTTTTCTAAAAAAAAAAAAAAAAATTAACCGCTTTTATAAGAAAATATAAAGAGAAAATTTTAAATATATTTTGCGAAAAAGATTTTGATAACGACGATTATGCGCCGAATTTTAGAAATTTATCTAAACGCATTAAAAATTTTTTTAACAAATCTGTCGTTCGAATTAGTTAATGAAATTTTACTTCTGGCACATCATCGTCATAAATCAAATTCAGGTACCCATAGATAAAAGTATATGCAAAACTGTAAACAAAACGATTATCATTATTATTATTATTATTTGGTTGTACGGGTACCGGACGCACTAACAGGCCATATGCACTAACTGTGGTTCTAGATCAGATTTAAAAAGTTCAGTAAATGCAGTAAACGGAAAACATTGTGGATATGCACGGGAGATTCAGATAAGAGTTGAGGAAAGGATAAGGCAGCTGTGCTCGGTTCAAGTGTTATGAGAACATGATAAAATGTTGGCAAAAAGGATAGTGAGGAGGGTCCATGCCTTAAAGAAGATAGGAATGGGTAAGATTTGAGTGGAATATTCGAAGTCAGGCAACGATAACACTTCTCTTCCATCATCGGAAAGGAAATAATGACAACTGAGATAGCGGATTAGATTTAATAGAAAGGAAGCGGTTTTGTTGATTAAATTTCCGTGCACGACTCTAGGATTTGGTTATGAGAGGTTTCAGGAAAGCTGTTACATTATTAGAGCGGGCGAGACGAGTGAAAATGTGTGGAAGCAAGAACGCCTCTCTGGAAGATCGAACTAAAAAATTGCCGGATACCGAGGACGAGAATATCGATGCGCGTTTCGAAATACGCTGTGCTTTAACGGACGAATGCATGTTCGAAGTATAATTCCATACAGCGGTGGAAATGCTTGCAAATAATCGACGAGCTCTTACCAGCTCCAATCGGGAACGAGGAAAACATAATATAGAAAAGAACCACCCTAAACGACCAATAGTCGATTGCCCTCTTGTCTTTTCCGCAACTACACGTTTTTTTTCTCTCTTGTATGTAACTGTAATAATAAGCCGTAGAAAATTTCAACGGATATTTTAAAATATATTTTAAAACCTACCGAAAATTATGCAATATCGAACAAAGGGTTTTCGAAAATAAAATACCCGGGGATTTAATAAAATATTTTTTTTTTCTTTAAATAAACTAATTAAGGAATTCCGAATTTTATATAATCCGAATAATTTATAGAGCAAACACTTAAAATTACGTTTAAACAACTGAAAGCAATAAGTTATTTAATCAATTAATCGAAAATAATCAGGAACCTATTTTACACAGTCACAATGCCTGTTTTCTCTATCTCTCTCTTTCAATATATATATATATATATACGTATGGATATATTGATACAGATTCATGCATAGAAGTAAATAAAAGAAAATGAAAAATCCTTTATTTTATTAAATTTTTATAAAAATCTACGCTTAATTCAACGGTGCTTATACTTAAGTGCACGGAGATGTGCCATATCATAGTTATCAATGATTGTTATAAATTTATTGCGATGTATCGATTAAATCATCGACCCTCTTCTTATTTTTCCGATCCATTCTCTATTAATAATATAAAATTAGAAATAAATTTAGAAACATTTCATAGGTCTAAATATCCTCCTATTGGTTTTAATACTTCTATTTTTAATAATTTACTGGCAAATCACTGAACGGGCTTCCTTCCGATTTATACAGATGGTTCCAAGGCTAATAATAAAGTTGGTGCAGCATTCGTAATTCCTTCTTTAAACATTATTAAGAAATTCGTTTTATTACGTTTTTCTTCGATTTTTACAGCTGAGGCTATGGCAATATACCAAGCGTTAAGATACGTTTATCAACAACGTCCAGCTTCATCAGTTCTTATTCTTACCGATTCGAAAACCTGTTTAACCGCTCTAAAATCTCTCTCATTTAATCCCCGTGCATCGCCTTATTTATATAAAATCCGAATTTTGGTTTCCTCGCTGTTAGAATCTGGTATTTCTGTTAGGTTCTCCTGAATTCCTGGACATTCTGGTATATTTGACAATACTGTTGCTGATGCGGAAGCTAAGTCCGCTTCGAATAGCGGTGTGCTTATTCCTTATACACCTTTAACAGATCTTTTGTGTCTCATTAAATTTGCTCATAAAGAATATTGGAATAATATTTGGTCCAATCCTTATCTAGCTCCATATTACAGATCGATTCAACCTCTAATACCCATAAAATCATGGTTTACTGATATAAAAGTACCAAATAACATACTTCGATGTTTCATTACTACTTTATGTAGATTAGGAAAAAATTGTCTTCCATCGTCTCTATACCGATGCAATCTTATAAATTCTCCTTTTTGCCCTCATCCTTCCGATGACAACAAAATAGCAGATGCGGATCATGTATTTTTTGAATGTTCTTACTACAGCTCTCAACAATATCTTTATTATATAATCAAATTATATCTCTCAAAGTACCATTACCAATAAATATGTCTTACTTACTTACTATTAATCGCATTCATGTATATTTAGCTATTTATAATTATATTGCATCAACTAACATTAATATTTAACATATACATTTTAATAATTTTATACCAATCTGGGTGAAAAATCCTGTGCCCATTAAAAAAAAAAAAAAGAAATTTTTAGAAATTTCGTCAATAAATCGATCGATAAACGGTGTAGCTTTGTTTGCTCGTGTAAATATGAAGTTACAACGAGTCTTAATATAATTCTACAAGAATAATTTTTGACTATCTGAAGCTTTTTATACGTACTATAACGGTTGTGTACAAGTAATTTTTTATTTAATCTGGAAAGGTCTGATTTTCTATTAAATATTGGAAAAAGCTCGTGCATTACTTTATGGGCTTTGTCTATCGCATATTTAATATGCACATTAAATGTTAGTCCTCTATCAAGACCTAAATAACGAACTTCTTTTGACCAATTTGTTTGTAATTATTTATTTCAGGCAGAGGTATAGTGGACGTTAATTGCTTCGGATTTATATGCATTAATTTCCATTTTCTGTAATATTTAGAAATAGTATATTTACTGCTTTTTGCAATCGATTATGAATTATGCTAACTCTATGTAAAGAACAGTATAACGCTAAGTAATCGGCGTATAATGCAGTTTCGACAAAAGGTACGTTGGGAAGAAGATCATTTAATAGTAATAGAAATAAATATAGTCCAATTATTTTTCCTTGTGATACACCTATAGTAGGATCTTTCGTAGAAGAAGTAAATAAATTTATGTGCGCATCTTGTTATTTTTTTATATTTATCAAAATTACGAATAATATTTATATATCTCGAAACACTAAATAATGAAACAAAGAGACCAACAATTTTAAGAAATAGAATGCTTTTATATTTTCCAAATATTATTTAATTCTTCTTCTTCTTGGTGTGCCATACTCTTCCCAGAGCGTTGGCGAACAGATGGCAGCTAGAACTTGCGTTCTTTTGCTCCTTGGATAAGATCTTGGATAGAGCTCGTACTGGTCCAGTCCTTGATGTTTTGTATCCAGTCTGTTCTTCGTCTTCCTGCGCTTCTTTTTCCATCAATCTTCCCCATTCATTCTTATATATAGTTTTTCACACGTTTCTGAAGATTGTCGTGGATATATACATACATATATATATATATATATATATGTATAATCCATTTAAGCACACGCAGACAGCGCGACACACTTAATTTAGTTGAATTCGCGGGTCCTATATAGTATTTGATTAATTTAACCGGTTTTCACTATAACATTCTTCTTAAATGGTAAGAAAACAAGTAAAAGTGTAAAATATTCGCAATGCTTCTGCATTTTGTGTACGTCGTTATTTCAGTCATTTTCTCACATTTGGCTCGGCATTATTTTTACTTATTGAAAATGTGGTTCGTATACATATACTACATATTGTATATTTTAAACGGTGTTGCACGGTGATGATTTCGTCTTTGCGTGTAAACACGTGCGTATAAAACATATCACGTGTGAGAATACTCCGTAAGTAATTAAGACGGACAAACTGACCGCTTAGACTTCAAATTAAAAGATCTCCGCCCGTTCACGAATTTCGTATAAAAGTACTTCGAGGATTTACGAAAAGTCGTCCCCGAATTCTGGATCTAACGCGAATTAATATCAGAATTTAAGAAAACCTATTGAACCGGGATAGTGTAAAAGAAAATTGTTGCTTAAGTTTACGAATTAATTGGAAAAATCGGATAACGTCGAAAGCGTCAAACTCCACTATAGTCGCATAAGGATCTCGTTACGTCAATTCCGATGGCATAATTTATTATCGTCAATTCGGATGGCATAATTTATTACCGTCAATTCGAATGTACGAGATTGAGGAAAACGACCATCTGTTTCGAACGTATGAATTATATTTCAAAGATACAGCGAAGAGTTTCATTCTCTGAAACTAAACCGAATTACACGTATGTACTTTAACTGGAACCTTTTAATTCGCGTAAAGATTTTAATAGCGATGAATTTCGATAGTAGGATACCTTATCGCTAGTATTATTGCACACCTCGACACTAATCTAGTAAGGATATTCATTTGTAGCGATATAATTAAAACGTAAGTACAATGTTTATAACACAGACGCAGACTTGTGTAGATAAAAGACACACACAGGATCACGATATATTCACTTTCATACGTAACCCAAGGGAAGAAAAGGAACTAATTCGGTATTACGTATGGCAGATAATTGCGATTATTTAATTGATTAAGAACGTTGAATAAAAGAACTATTTAATAACCTATTACTATTAATATACGATTATCAACGGGTAACTTTAGAATATAAACAAACGTGCCATTGGTTTTCAGTTTTTATTTTTAATTGATCGTTATTCTCATACGCGTTGTCTTATCCGATATGAAGAATTGCATATGTCTAAACGGCATTATGTATATTCTCTCTCTCTCTCTCTCTCTCTATATATATATATATATGTATATATATAATAAGTCACATTTATTTGTACGCGTATTGAAATGTATAATTTGTACCTGTCGTTAAAAAATAAACTTATCTAGAAAACAAACTGATATTATATATGTATGCGTGTATGTATTATTGTCATTAGCAGTTCAGTGATTCTTCACATATTAATGAGAGAAATTCTACATCGTGTAAAATATCAGTGTTCATCTTTCTACTATACAATTAAATGGAGAGATAGTTTACATCGATAACCCATCTGTACGTAATGTAACATCAGGGTACGGTACACGAAAACGATTGTATTTCATTTTAAAAATGATTTATTTTCCATTTTATATCTTTTCGGTATAGTTCTGTAAAATTGCGTATATAATACCGACTAGGTTGATCTTTTTTTCGCTTAAATTATTTGAATCGCGCATCGTATTTATTTTTTTAAATTTTCGAAAATTTTTATATTTTATATATTATATATTATATATGTATATAATTTAATCGTTTATATGCGAAGATATTTTTAATTATATCTATAGACAAGGCTATCGGATATACACGAACTTGGTATAGTATTTTTGAGAAGTAACTCGTATTTATTTTTGAGTACGTATTATACATATATAAATATAATAATTTTAATAATCAGAATAAAAATTATACACCAGACCATCGTATAGAAAGTACAATATGCGCAAATTATAATATTTATTACCTCTTAAATAATTACCAGCGTTTCATCGTCTTGTTGAATTTTCGCGTAATTATCTCTATTAATATTTTACTACAAATGTTACAACTTTAATTTTATTCATAATTTCAATCTTTTTCCCGAGTCTATCAGCTTCTTTTTCTTAGATTATTTAGGACCACGGACCAGAACTAGAACTCGAACCAGCACCGGAACTAGGAATCTGCACCGGAATTAGGATTAAATTTATCTTCACGATCAACCAACTCTATCCTTTTCTCACTGATGCGTGCGCAATCTCGCGCTTGCTCTTAATCGTATTTTCGCCATTTTTCAAGTACTCAATTTAGCACTCCCTAGTACCGCAACTGCGACCCGGTTTTACGCACTGTCTATTCAATTTTCGACATATTAACACACGTACGTATCGTTATATAATAAACACGGTTCATAATACTTTCTGAAACATTTTATAACGAAGTTAAAGTTTTAATGATGAATTTTCATATAAAAAATTTTAATTAGTAATTTTGTTTCTTTTAAATAAATTAATTTATAGGTAGGACACATAGGACGATCGTCGTATAATATACATATATTTTTTTTTAACCTATATCGGTCCACTGCCGGACGTAGGTCTCCCCAATCAATAAATTGGCGAGAAAATATCCTAATCTCCCGTGCGGGCCAGGCAAACTGGAAGATAACAATACATGAGCCGGCGGTCACCCATCCAAGTACCGTTACTGAACTTCGGCGATTAGACGGAAAGCCGCCGTACTCAACGTGCTATGCCCGTTGGATTATTTATCGATAAACAAAACCTATGAATAGAGTTAGTTGATCGTGAAGATAGATTTAATCCCAGTTCCGAAGCTGATTCGAATGCTAGTTGCGGTGCTGGTTCGAGTCTTAGTTCTATTCCGTGGTCCTAGTGATCTAAAAAAAAAGAAATTGTGGGTTAGCTTCGGAAAAAAGGTTGAAATTATAAATAAAATTAAAGTTGCGACATTTGTAGTAAAATATTAATATAAATAATTAGAAGAAAATTAAAAAAGACGATGAAAAGGCAACGCTAGTAATTATTTAACAATTATAATTTGCGCATATTGCACTTTCTATACGATCGTCAGGCATATAATTTTTATTCTTATTATTAAAATTATCGTATTTAATTATCCAACTTTGTTTGTCATCTGACGTCGACCTACTCGCTCGATTAAACAATTACTGTTGGTGTTGTATATTCTTATTAGATTAAAACATAATGAAAAAGAAATAACTTTCCAAAGTAATTATTTTCGAATCTCCTATATCTGTCCATGCCTGGATATGGATCTTCCAAATTTTCTTTCTCATTCATTCCGGTCCTAAGCCTTCTGAATTCAATTGTTTTCCGCTACCTGGACTATATCGCCTTACCAAACGGACCTGCCGTTTGATGTCTCCTCTAACGAAGTGGTCACTATTCTAATATTCGCTTTGTCCATCTATCTCTGGTTATCTGTTCTACTACCTACATTTCAGTCTGACCATCTACCCACGTTAAAGAATCCGATCTTCCGTATCTTTAGGTATTTCGCCTTGGATTAGATAGTCTTACATTTAATGTTAATCTTTCCTGTGCTGTTTGTACCTTTCTCGTCTTTTTGACATTTGTTTCGACGAATGTCCACGTGTGTGAACCATATGTAAAATCCGGCAGATCATGCATGTTGTATAGTTTCAGTATATTGATACGTCGTCGTTTTTAAATACGCGATTCATATAATATGTATATATATATATATATATATATATATATATATTTCCAATCTTAAAATTTTCATATTCGGTATTTAATTCATGTGTTATTCCAATTTTTGTTAGTCTTATTGTTCTTGCCATATTAAAGTATATATACATATATATATATATATATATATATATATATATATATATATATATATGTGTGTGTTTACGTATATATGTATATATATATATATATATATATATAAAATTCGCTACTTGATTTTAATTTTTACAGTATTTATATGAACTTTCACTCCAGACTATTAGAGTCGCAGTTCAATTATATCGAATACATTACAGTGGAGGAATACCATTATTATTATTTCGGTCATATTATTCAGAACACGTAATATCGCATTACAACTTGGCAAGAAGGAAAATGATGCCAATGTTAAGCAAAACGACACTATCCTTTAATCGTTACTTTCGTTACTTTCGTTACTAGTCGTAACTTAGAATGTTAACAAATGCGTCATAATATACACTTATGAAAACTTGCACAGAGATTAAAGGTACCAACTGTAAGTAGCGAATGTTACCTGCACAGATTAGAAGGTCATCCAAAGTGGTTGGCAGTTACTACAGCCGCAGGTTGAACCTTTGCACCTCCTTATTCCTTATACCTTCCACATTAGTTTGATCGATTGGCAAGGCAACCTGGAGCGTCATTGGTAAATGATATCCCCCTATCCACGCATTAATTACTTATTGGCTATGCTATCCACACTGCGATTTTATAAATTAAGTAAAAAAAATCTTTATTTGCTAAATAATACGACCTCGGTACATTCTTGTAATTTTTAAACATTTTATAGCGAGTGATTTAAACAGTATTCCACGATGCTTTCTTAATATAATCGTCGAAATAACTTCATGGTCTGCGTAAAAGTATTTTTCACTACCGTTATCATCGGGGTTATTTCATTCACATTTCCCAATATGTTTGTAACATTATCGTCGTTATTATTTACAAGATTATTCATTTTATTACAAATGCTTCGTGTTCTGTTTTAAAAGTAAGTTTAAATAAATTACAATTAATACGAAAAAAAAATATCGTTGAGATACAGTTACAGCTTAGTATTAAACACCGATACGATACCACAAATCTTCACTGGCTTGATAGCTGCACCGTATAGCAATAATTTTGACTTCAAGAGTAATTAGGAATTTCTACCCCAGAACCCGGTAAATATTTTTTTTTGTGTTTATATTTATTTCTTTAAATTTGATTTTAATGTACTTACGTCATGTGGTAATTAAACCACATTCCTAGGTCTCGAGCCTTATCGTCCTGTGAAATATGATCATTAATGTCAACGGGTGGACATGTGTTACGTCCAGTTGTAAAAGCGACATGAACTGACTTGGATAAATTAATTTATTTTTCTGCAGACCACCTTGTAATTTTTCTAACGCTGTTACTAGATTATTATCACTTTCAAATAAAGCTGTATCATCAACAAATTCCGCAATATTTACCATTAAAAAACGATATATTATATATATATACATATATATATACATATATATATATATATATATATATATATATATATATATATATATAAATATAAATATATAAAAGAAGATAATTAACCCCAAAACAGAACCCCGAAGAACACAAGCTTCAAACAGGATAAAATTTTAATATATCTCCGTCCAGTTAAATTTGAAACAATCTGTCTGTTAAATATGGGGAGAAGCGCGTTTTATTTTTAAGAGTAATCCCTCATGTCATGCGCTATCGATGGTTTGGCTAACGTCTATGAAGCCTACAGAAGAAATACTGTTTTTTTTTTTTTATCAAAACAGATATTAATATACCTTTACACTATGTTTGTACTCTGTGAACTTGTTCTTGTCCCATACTATTGGTAATAGGCTAATTTGATATGAGGAAGTTTTACTAGTGGATTTATCTATTTAGTTATCGTCCTTACATAAAACTTTTACATTGCGATGGTTAGTAACTGGGACGAATAACAGCATTAAATATGACTGCCTACAATATAGCCTTTCTTGGTAAAAATTTAATCATCTTCCCAATGAGCAAATCGTATTCAGGGGGCTTTACCTATTATCAGTTTTTTAATCTCCACGGGAGAAAATGATTTTATTGGTCGAGACACTTAGAAGGGAGCAGTTAAATCGCGTTCTACTTGGTTATTGAAAGATTCTGATTCTGTGTCGGGTGGATGTGATTTAAACACGTTTATCAGATACAACTCAAAAACTTCTGTCTTACCCAGGTAGCTGCGTGCCCATTCACTATTGCTTCTTCACAATTACATCTATCCAATACTTTTCTGTTTCGAAGTCTGTCCATGAAGATTGCACAAAATTCCGTAGACATTTAAATTCACAATGTTTCAAATGACTGTGTACGAGAATTGATGTGCCTTCACGAGGATTTTCGTTTGAATGATCGGCCCGATAAAATTTGTAATCATTTAACGCGTAATAGTTTTTCGAGTTAAAGCGTCTATGAAATTAACACTATGTTTAATTTTTGAATACGGATAAACGATTCAACCATCGAGTAAAAATGAGAATTCTTGCAGCGAGAGGAAATGTCTATTATTATAAAAAATATTTATTAGGAGTTTATTACCGGTTGTAACTCGGAAGAAGATGATTATTGTTATTACACTTTAACGTTTAAAACTATAACACCAAACTGGAAATACGAGAATACGTTTCGTGTTATTCTCATCCTTGTGTTGTTCTATTGCAGTCGTTAGGAACATGTAAAAGTGTATGTAATACGTCACTTAAATGAACAATGTTGTTTTCAAAACAGAAGAGAAAGTTGGAAATAGTAATATTCGTCAGCTGTGTAACCTTAGCAAAATTATTACCGGTCATGAATGTCCGAATAATTATTTCAATTTTAATTGTTCGATTTTATATGCTTATATCAGCGTGGTTTACATTTTAATATTCCATATTGTGTCATTATTTCGAATACGACCTCCGAAAAATTATTCCAATTTAAATAACACACACACACATATATATTATTAACGTAATTCACATTCATATTTTACAATATTTTGAAATATTAAAAATATTATTATTATTACGATCATCTCGGTAATTATAAAAATTTTACATTATTAATGTATATATCTAAATAACAAGGAGGTTCAAGATTTTAGCATTCTGCAAGGGATATACACAGAGTTCTGCCACGAAAGAAAGAAAAGATCTATTTCAATGTAAAATTCTGTAAATCATGAATAATTTATATATACATAAAAATATACCACGTCTTAAAGTGACCTTAGCAGGTAAATACCAACAAACGACTTTACAATAAAATAATTTAAAGAAGCAATAGGAAAACTTGAAAAAAACCCAATTAATTCGTATATTAAATTTAATTTAACACATATGAAAATCGTATACTACACATTAAGAACTAGTTTAACACAGATCTGATCGTATGATGTATCAAAAATCTGCTTTTAATGCAACGATGCTTATATTTAGTTTAACGTGTAGTGTTAAAAGCATATTATCTGAATGAAATTATTGTCACGATACGTATATAATAAAATTTCTTTGATAATTTATAAATATGATCACGAGTGGACAATTAAGTTATACACAAGACTTTCAGTGTACAGATTTAGACGAGTCTAACGCGTAACGACCAAATCTGAGTAATCGTTTCCGACATACGCCACTTAGAAAATTTGTAAACGTCGAATATTTGGGAGAATCACCCTTTTTTTTTTCCCTTAATAAAATAATGCAAATGACGTATAAAAAGTTTAAGAATATAGCAGACAACAGGAAGGAATGGAAGAACATGTTTGGCTAGCTGCAATGACAACAGCTGAGTTCTTAAATATTGATGATGATGAAGTAAATTAATAATCCCAACTAGTAATTTTATATTGCGATATATAGACTTGATACAGGCACAAATACAACTCTACATGACGTAACGGAAAACTTTCAGATCAAGAAGGTAGTGAGACAAGGTTTTTCGCCGAAGTTATTTAGTGCCGCCACCCTCGAATTCGCCCTCAGAAAGCTACAGTGGGAAACCAACGATATATAAATGGAAAATATATAAATCATCTTCGTTTTGCGAACGACATCGTATCAACTTCCGAAAATGATGCCGGAATTAGAAAAAGCGATGAACGAGATTAGTTTGAGAATAAATCTAGGGAAAACGAAAGTTGTAAAATATGGAGAAGACGACGGAAACGGGCATGAACATAAATTTAAAACAATGTGCCGTGGAAACACGGTAGATACCTTCATATACTTCGGGAAAAAATTTGCAACTGGAAAAAATGGACATACACAGTAGGTTAAGAGAAGAATTGAACTCGGATGGATTGCGTTTGGTAAAATGAAAAACATTCTACAAAGTAAAATTAGTCAAGCAAATCGAGCTAAACTGTATGCATCATACCAGTGTTGAGCTACGGAGTAGAAACTTGGCCCCCCTAATAATAGAATTGATGGATAAGATCGTTAAAGCGGAAAGAAGAATGGAACGAGTATTGCTGGGAATAATGTTGGGTGACCAGAATTAAAAACTCCTCCGACATACGAAGAAATACAGGGTTTGAAAACATTGTAATCAAGATAGCAATAAACAAATAGAACTGGGCATGTAGCACGACTGACGGATGGAAGATGGACGAAGGAATTATTAAACTGGCGGCCATACGCTGGAAGGCCAAAAACAAGGGAAACGCCAAAGAAGATGGTCGGATAGCATAATAAAACAGGCAGGTCATATATGGATGCGCGAGGCTCAGAGTAGACAGTGATGGAAGAATTTGGAAGAGGCCTACACCAAGTATTGGTGTCATAAGCCGTAAAAAAGAAAGGAGAAGTAATTTTATAAAAGAAGTTGATTACATAAATAATTGTTTCGTAATCAACATTACGGACCATTCGGAATATGTGCAATTCTACGCGTAGACAGGATTCACAAGAAAATCTCCTACCTTATCTTAATGTAATTCATATTAAGTACGTATACATAAAGAGATACAGGCAAAATAATTGTTTAATAAATAATTGTAAATATTACTTGTACATATAATTAGGAGAACAAATTTACGAATTAGATATTTGCGGTCAAGCGAGGAAAAATATAATACGTCATTGTAAGAACGAACCTCGCGATTTTAAAAAGGCGCAAAATGACCATTTTCCCTAAAATTCCTACGGAGGGTCAAAACCAATGAAAATAAATCAACACGGGTAATCTTCATTAACAGACGAATTGATTCAACAGAAGACATAGTTCTAAACGGTGCTGTAATTTCACAGAAATCAGATGTAAAGTATCTCGGTATACAACCAACGTCTAACGAGGAGGAAACATGACTGAGCTAAATCTAAAACTGAGACAAATGTGCCGATTATTAAACAAGAAATCTAAAGTATCTGCTGAGAATAAATTATTTTAATATAAAATTAAATGATAATTGGGCTAGAACCGATAAAGCCGAATGCTTTTTCTGGAACACCTCGGTGTAGCCTTCATACCGCATTCTGACAAGTCTGAAGAATATTACAAAATACGGTAAGGAGCTATAAAAAAAGTTTTGCTTGAAAGATGTATTCGAATGCGTACGTAAAGTCATCATAGTAATTCCTCAATCTTGTTAAGCTTAATGGGCAGCTAATTTTAAATGTCAGAATTCTCTGGATAGCGCCATTTTTTTTCACGTTACTATATCCTATTGCTTGTATATTTTGCTTGATAAATTTCGTTGCCCTTCTTGTCGATCATTTGTCTTCTATGGTGCTTTCAATTATTTGTGTTAAATGTTCGTTATGTCTGAAAATAAGACCTATCCTTTTATATCGTCTTTCTTTTAATTTTCCTGAGTAAAGTACGTACTAGACAATGTCATCGGCTAAATTATTTCACATGTACCACAAAAGTTCTGTAATAATGGAGTATTAAAAATTTGACATTTTCCAAACTCGTGTTAAAATTGGTAACAAAAATAATCGAAAACCCGGGTAAGCAGCGAAAGACTTGGCTTTGCTGAATTAACGAAGGTATCGGAAAAAATAATTTCAAATATAATCAGTGGCGAGATAATACTAAACTATATCAGCTTTGATTTCGTGCCGATCATTTCACAGCGCAACAGTGTCGTGAGTACCCGATGTGTAGGATCAAAATTCAGCGAGAATGTAAAATGTTATGATAGACGAATTAATGAGTCTGTAATTAAGTGGATAAATATACACAAACGACTTCAAATTTTTCGGTGATATAACGTGATGAAACTTATATTATATATATATAACAAAAAAATACAAAAGTGGATGTTACATTCACAAATATGTGTACATACTGTTTGCGTGGTGATCTATAACTGGATAGATACCGGTAGTAAAAGAAACTTAAGCTGGCGATAAATTATACTCTGTAATATATGTGTATGTATAATATTTTAGTACGTACGTAAATGAACCGGTGAATTTTATATACAGGTATAATAGCATTCAATTTAAGGAGTTCGTAAATTTTTACGGAGGCAGGCAGAGTAATAACTATCTCAGCGGGAGCACATATATTAAACTCAAGTACTTTGTATCGGGGTAAGAAAGCTGCAGTGAGATAAAAAATGAAAGAAGTTATATATATATATAAATAATAAAAACATAATGTGCCTTCTCGACGACAAATTTAGCCTTAATCGTTTAGTGGAATTATTGAACTTTTGCAAATAGAACCGATGAAGAACTAAATCCGCGAATCATGAAAAAAAAAATTGAAAACAAGATCTAATATACACATATACTTACATGTATTTACACACACACGCACACACCATACAGTGGAATCCCTCTAATCCTTCACCGTTGGTACTAAGGGTATGGTCGGAACGCAAAAAAAGTCGGATTATCATACAGAAAAGTACGAGTTTACAGTAAAATAAACAATCTCGGAATTAAAATATTATTGTATTGTTCTTTATAGTAAAAAATTTCAATAAATTCCGCAAAAGCCGTCATTACTATTGAAAAATAGAAATACAGTGTGTATTTTATATATATAGTAAAAACTTACTTATAAAAAAATCAGTTATGGATTTTTGTTGAGCAGATGAAATTCTTTCCGAAACGGCGACAATAATCTCATTATCATTGAGCTGTTCGCTGATTCCGTAGTCTTTTTCACATTAGGCAATCCATTCTTCAACTTCACTGGCAGGCACATTCCGTTGTATAGTTTGCAGATTTTTAATGATTTCTTGCGTGCTCGTTTTTGATTTAGTTACTTTCACTTGTCAGATTTCAGTTCTTCCCAACACTCAGCAATTGTATGTTGAAGGATAACTTGAGATTACTAAGTCTGACTTGATGAGCACGTTTGGATTACCGAGGACTGTCGAGAGTGGCTTCACTATATACATATATATGTATATATATATATATATATATATATATATATATGTATATATAAATAAATTTCATTTTTGCAAAAAACGTTTGGGAATTAAGATATAACGAAGGTAGTGATGAAATTACGACCATAATCAAACATTTTTGTTTATTTTTATTTCGATTTACTTTTTTTATTTTAGTTGCACAAATTTAACACGCACGCATATATGATTTATGTATATATATTGCGATATAATAGTTGCTAGAGCCTATTTTCATAATTTCATCATCATATATTAATTACCACGGAGAAGGCAATGACACCATATTCCGTATAACATCGTGAGTAATTAGTGCTTCGAATGTTAGCCCACTTTACGTAAATAGTCTTGTCACGATATGCGACAACGAACAATATGACGATGACGATGACAATATATATATATATATAATTCTACATATATAATATACGCGTGTCGTGTATATATATGCTCGTATGCATTATACGTATATTTGAAGTTACACCCGTTCCTATGTTCGTATTTGTGAAATATGTATATGGATTTTATCTTAAGTAAACATTTGGCACTTCGTCAACATATTATGTAATTGATAAAAACCAATGTATATTAAAAAGGGAGTTAAATTTTTTCATAAATGTATCACAAGTCAAGACCCTTTCAATAAATGGATGAACTATAATGTGGAATATTTGTTGCAGCTGAACTCATATTTCTCATCCGGTAGATTTAAGCTGTAAGCAGTAGAGTCACACACACACACACACACACACACACATATATATATATATATATGTTATAGATATAAATTTGTGAACGTATCTCGTCCAATATTAAACATCCCCTACAGAATGTTGTATTATAACAAATCAGAATTTTTATTTCGTTCTGTTCGAAATAGTTTTAAAAAATCTTGAATACGACTCAATTGTGTAGAAATAATTTTTGTAAAAATAAAAAAAAACTTCGAGAGAAATCATTATTTTTTTAAATTAAATTCTAAAAAAAAAAATAATAAAAAATAATCGAGAAATAAAGAAAACTATTAACATTTTTTACTTTCATTAATCATTTTTTCTCATTTAAATCGTGTTTCGAGTACGAAATTTAACGATCCCCTAGGACAGGGGTCGGCAACCTGCGGCTCGCGAGCCACATGCGGCTCTTTGGATGTGAAGCCGCGGCTCTTTAGTTTCATACACAAATATTATTTATTTTATCAAAAAAAAAAATTAAAAATCGTTCTGAATTGATTAACGAGGATTAAGCACCCTATTTCTCAGCCACTTGTACTCACTTTTCACCGCACCCCTCCCCCGTGACACGCGTCGTCTCTGTCGGCAGTCTGTCGGAAGATCTCAAATGACGACGTCGTCGGATGTTTCTATGTCGGTTTTAATTCGCTTTCGATGCATAGCGCAATTTGTCGTCTTCACCAGTGCTTTGCTGTGACGTATAGTTTATTGTTTCCAGTAGAACAGTTAGAAGCGAATTATCTTCTCAAACTTTAAGGTATGTATGTAATATATTAATAATTTAAAAAAAAAATGAAGTAAAGGTAGGTAACATAATAAGTATTATATTTTTAAAATACATATTGTACATATTTTTTCCAAATACGATACCTAACTACTTTTTTGAAGTCAATAAGAATTGTCAAAAAAAAAAAAAGTACTTTTAATAAATTACAGGTTATTATTTATTTATAGCTTTTATTATTTAAAAATTAGCGTTAAAATAATTATAAGTGTAAGTACCTATAAATTGCTATTTAAAAACCTATTTTCAAACTCTGAGAATCAAAGTAGGTAGGTATTTAGATTGTTCATATGTTTGGCAATTTTCATTGGAGGCATAGCTGGGCGTAATGGTAATTACTCGACTAAGTATCTAATATTTGCCAAAAATTAAAAAAAAAATTAAAATGTGCAGACTGCGCCGTGATAAATACGTTCTGGCAAGTTCGTTCGTGCCAGTCGGCGATCACCACACACGGGAGGCGACCATAGATGCGACGAAACTATGTACGACTTCAATTGGTACGTGAGAAAGTGAGACAAACAGTGGTTCGTGTCTAAATTATTTATTTTAATAATTAAATTATTAGAGAATTATTTATTTTATTTAGCTAAGTATTTTTAATTTCGAAATATCGTTGTAAAATGTTTTTTGATAAATTATATTTCATTATGCCCAGCTTCCGGTATGTATTTACGTACGTATACGTGTTTAATAATTGCAAAATTTGTCATCGGTGGATTTAAAAATTCTTTATTATAGCTTCAACGCAAGCATGGCATCTGCAAAAAAAAAAGAGAAGAACTGAAGGAGAGCATCGAGAATTCAATCGAAATTGGACGGAGTCGTCCGCTTTCATATGCAACTCAGATGCTTCAATGAAATAAATACATTCCTAAATGAAAAAGGCATTAATCACCCTGAATTAGAGAATGATAAATGGTTGCAAAAATTTTACTTTATGGTGGATATCACAGATAAATTAAATGAGCTGAATGTAAAACTGCAAGCAAAGGGGAACCCAGCCTATGTTTTTGTAGAAGAATTGGTTTGTTTCGAAGAAAAATTAATTCTCTTTGCAGAAGATATTCAGAGCGATAAATTACTTCATTTTCAATTTCTAAAGGAATATCGCGATAAAACCAGTGCATCTGTTGACACGAATTACTTCAGCACAGTTATAAAAAAAATTAAAGATAAAATTTGCTGACAGATTTGAGCAATTCAAAACCAACAAAACCACTCTAGCATTCATACACAAATAGTAACGAAATCCACATTGAGCCATTTGGAATTGATATTGGATCTCTACAAATGCAATTGATCGATTTAAAAAATAAAGCTTTGTGAAGTGGAAAATTTATGAAAAGCAATTTGGAACAGTTGGAGGTCCAGAAATGTATGTGCGTACGTCAACAAAAGTGGACAGCTTTAAAAGAAATACCGCGAATTGAGGCACTTATATTCGACGCATGGAATAGTCTTCCAGATTGTTACAGTGAGGTGAAGAAGTTGGCATTTGGAGTGCTGACTATCTTCGGATCGACATATTCGTGCGAGTAAGCGTTCTCTTGCATGAATATAATTAAAAGTAAAGTAAGAAGCCAAATAACAAATGAAAATTTAGAGTCGTGTTTGAAACTTAAAACAACAAGTTATGAGCCAAATTTATCCAAACTTTCTAAAACCATGCAAAGTCAACGCTCCTATTGAATTTGTTTGCTCAAGAATATGTTATTGTTTTTTTTTTTATTTTTAAGTACAAGTTACATTATTTAAAGTTTAAATTTCGTACTTAAATAACCGCTATCGCTCCACTGAATTTGTTTGCTCGATTGTTTGTTATTGAAGTACAAGTTAGTATTGTAAGTAAATGCTTAATTGTTTTAATTTTTTACTTAAATAGTAAGTAATTATCTAATAATAATATGTATTATCTAATTTGTTGTGAAAAACACTACTTATATATGAATAAATAGATTATTTTTTTTTATCAAAAAACTTTATTTATGCAAGTACTATTCATTGTCGGCAAGAAAAAATTTTGTGGCTCTTTAAAAACTTTGAAATTTTGTAAATTATAATTTTGACTCTTCCGACTCAAAAGGTTGCCGACCCCTGCCCTAGGATATCATCACCGAACAAAGCGGTCTGGATCGATGATAATTTTGGCGGATACATACTAATAACGGCTTCTTCGATTATTACCTAACGAAGCGTATGAAATATAATATCGTTCTGCGATCGCAGATATTTTGTAACACGATGTCAACGAAAATATTAAAAGATAGTTCACGCACGCGGAAGTTATCAACCGGTTAGATAAGAATCTGACGGGAAGATTGAGAAAATAAGAATTTTTTAGACGATCGTAATAAATGATATAGAAGAAAGTTAACTTGGAACAAGAAATCTCTGTCTAATGAAGTTGTCGGATGATGATGATAAAAAACCAGAAACTTGATACTAATCGTTCTAGAAACGACTTTATTCTACGAATTAGATTGAACGTCTAGAACGATAAATTATACACATACGCGGCTAATCTAAATCTTTTCAATCACACATCGATTTTCGATATAAAATTACGAATTTTAGTTTTTGATCAAATATTCACAATGATTAGTCCTGTTTAGGTAAGTATTCCCGTTTTCGAGAGAGTATATACTTTTATATATATATATATCACACGGTATGACAAGTGAATAAAAACATCATATTTTCCCACAATAACGCTTTTCAAATATACATCTGTATAATTGTTAATGTGTTACATAAATATTTTCATAATCGAGGTATTCTACGTCGATCAGAAAATAATTAGAACATTATAACCGAAAGGATTAATTTTTGTTTTTAAATTATTTTAATTAAATAGTTAAAACCATGTAATCTTATATCCAATCTATTCAGGTAGCACCAAAAGCTCACAACATTATGCAATAAATAGTACCATCATTAAGTGTGGTCTCCGTATCGGAGGTAGGCGATTACTTATCTATTACTTATCTTTACATATTTTGTTTTACAGCGTAAGTAGCGTACAAGGCAATCATAATGTCGCGTTAGCGTAGATAGACACACATCCTCTGGAGAACTGATTGTAATCGCTTTGTTGTGACGACAAAATGCAGTCCCCTGTGTTTTTGTAGTGTACTATATTATTACTAGCGCGCATATGGTGTTGTGCGCGTGGTTTGCCATCACCTTCAACGCGACAATATCAGGATTATTTATATTTTTATATTCTGATGATAATTTTTGCGTCGCCGATCGTATTCGAACTCGGTAGGCTATCCGGACTATATTTAAATAGTATACAAGCATAAAAAAGAGTTGTGATTTTACTATATATATTCTTCTTCATCGTTTGCTCGATCCGAGCACCGTGAAATCGTGATTAATTTGCCGAACTTTGGATCGCCATGCGTTTCTGTTCTCCGCGTATTAAATCGATGAACCGACGTGATGTTTGCCATTTTTTTAATTACATCCGTGCATTTTTCCTTGTTTCCGTTTTCCTTCGGCCATACCTACCAAAATTAGTTTTTCGGAACTATCTTGACGTATAATTGTGGCCAAAGTATGTAGCTATTCGTCTCATCATTATATCACATAGACGAATTTCATTTAGGATTGAGATGTTTGTTCTTTTTTGGATTCATGGGATTCTGAGCATCCTTCTGCAGCAGAACATTTCAAACGCATTTATTCGTTGGATATCTCTTGCTTTTAATGTCCAGCATTCCGATGCGTATAGAAAGGCAGAGAAGACCAGTGTTTTCATAAGACGTGTTTTGATATCCATCATAACGTCGTGACTCTTCCAGATTATGAATTGAGCCAGTGCGCAAGTTTAGCGACTCCCATTCGTCTTTTAATTTCCTTTGTCGTGGTTCTATCTCTTGTAATTATCGATCCTAGATACACGAACCTATTAACTAGTTGGAGGTTGTTTACATATTGTAGGTTATCAGATTTATTTCGATCCATGACCATTGGTCTTAGCCCTGTTTATTATTAGTCCTGCTGTTTTGACGACAGTTTCCACTCTCTGGAACAAAGCTTTAAGATTTTCACTTGATGAGGCAAATATGGCAATGTCATCGGCATATCGTAAATTATTGACAAGTTTTCCTCCTATTTTTATTCCATCTTCCCATCCAGTCATTGTTTCTTTAATAATCCAATCGCTGTATACGTTGAACAAGATGGGATTCAGTATACAACCATGTCCTACTCCTTTTCCAGATAGGAATTTCTCAGACAGTTTATTATTGATCTTCACCTTCCCATTCATGTTGTTATATAAGGATTTAATCAGTTCTATGAGATGCTGTGGGACACCAGTTTCATTTAGTACATTCCATAATCTGCTCCACTGCACGCATTCAAATGCTTTTTTGTAATCTATAAAACATATGTAAGCTCTGATATTAAATTCCCGACATTTTCCTATGATTTGCCGTATGTTAAGAATCTGTTCTCTTATGCCTCTTCCTGGCATGAAACCGGCCTGTTCCCAAGATATTTGCATATAATGTGCAACATTACCTTACTAGCATGTGACATAAAAGCGATCATTCTGTAATTTTGGCATATGTCTCGTGATCTTTTTTTGTAGATTGGGACGTATATCGACATTGTCCAATCATAACAACTCATCCTTAACTATTGCGAGTTCTATTTCCGTTGCTGCAGTATAGATTTTGCTTGTCTCTTGATCCTTATCATGTTCTTTCACAAGTTTTTCGCAGTATTCCTGCCATCTAGATCTTATTTCATCTTCTTCACACCCATTTTCGCTTTTAATTTGTAAATATTGTGAAGTGTCTAGTTATCAATCTAATCTTGTGAAACACGTCTTATACTTCATTTTTCTTTTTATTCTGTTCAAAGTCCCTACACATATCATATATCATATCATCATCATGTAGTCATCAGTCCTAAGACTAGTTTGCTAAATATATCATATATATATATATATATATATATATATATATATATATATATATATATATATAATGTAAAGTTAATAATAAATTTTCTCGTAAAAATCACTGTAGTAGCGTACAAGCAACATTTTCAACGCGTATAATTAGTAACATTATGAAACACAGGTAAAAAGACAAGATTGCACTTGATAATAGATTAAATTCTATACAACACTAATTTGAAAATTTTGGAATGGGTAATTTTTTTTTAATAAACGTGTAATGTACAAACTCGCATACTAAAAACACTTTTAAAGCGTATATAACGTGTAAGACGATTTGTTGCATATTAGCAACGTTGCGCACGTTAGGTTTATCCGAGAGCTTGTGCGAAATGAAAATTCATTTATGGAATAGTAATATTTTTTTGCAGTCATCGATAAACACATGCTCTAGGTATCTATTCACACTTATACATAATTTGGGCGCTGATACGGAAACATTCCACTCCCAATGGTTTAATGAAATAGTGTAAAAGCTGGCTAATCGACTGTAAAAGAGAAATGTCATCTTCTAGCAATTCTCATCGAGAAAATGGATGAAGTCTTTTGATAGAAATATTTTTTTTTTTTGATATGCTGTATACACAATCCCTTGTAGCCACTCAAATTGGTTGTAAAAGACTATAAGCATATAGAAATGAACTAAAAAATGATATAGAATAGTAATAATATTTGAAAGAATATCGATTAAACTTCTATAATTCCGTTGTCCAGAATTAACCCTTTCAGTCACGATGTCCATTATATGTCACATGAAATTTTAATGTTAACAAAGTTTTTTATCTTCTGGTTGACGTGAAATGTCTCCAATTTTAAAAATATTTATATAAATACATTGAAAATTATCTACAGTTCATGTAAGAAGCAGTATCGTATAATAAACATCTGCACAAAATTTATAATTTAGCGTCGAAATTTTATAATGTATTATTGAAATGTAAATGTAAAACGCGTATATTTAACATTATATTAAAAAGTTATAATAATATTTAATAAATGTACCGGAGGCTCTCTCCATTTATGAAAGTAACTAATAATATAAACTGGTAAATAATAAATATACTAGATGAAAATAGTATCGATGGTCAGACAAAAAACCATCACAAATTCAATAGGTGATTTAAAAAAACAATAAATTTAATTATATAACGAATATGTTCATTTATAAATAATGGAAACGAAAGCTAATTATAACGTTATGAGAATAATACATTATGTTTAATGCGTCGATGCTTATACTTAGTACATGTAATACTTAGTTCCTTGGAATCGTAATTTCCTATTGCTGGAAATAAATTATTACGGTGCACACTACAACTGAAAAAAAATTTTTGGGATAGTTTGAGGATATAGTCTTTTACATATGGTATCTGCAGAACACTATGCACATATGAAATTTTAGTGTATAACATTGAGGATACATCTAAGACATCGATTTTGGACTAATTGCAGTCTATTAAAACTAGCATTTGAGACTGAAGACCAAACTGGACAAGAATATGTTAAAATAGGCCTAATGATTGACTTGTAGATTATTAATTTATTATTAATATTTAAGTGAGATTTACGTTTGAAAATGGGATAAATTGAACAGATTGCTCTGTTTGTCTTCAATGATGCATGGTCAATATGCTTAGAAAACGTTAGTCTCTTGTCTAAAATGACACCAAGATAGCGTATCTGGTCAGACCATTCTATATCAACGCCACTGACATGAAGTCTGGTCGGTAAAAACGGTCTTCGACGAGTGAAGAAAATTGCTTTCGTTTTGGAAGGATCAAGAGCAATTTGCCATTTAGAAAAATACTTAATTACACGATCAATACCGGATTGTAACCTATTGCTGATAGCACTTGGCCTGTAGGAACTGCAGTACAACGCTGTGTCATCAGCGTATAAGGCAACCTCAATGTTATTTATATGCGGAAAATCATGCATGAAAAATGTAAATAAGAATGGCCTCAGCACACTACCTTTTGGTACGCCGGCAGAGATTTGCTACTTGATTTCGCATTATTTATAAAGGTATAAACTGATCGATTACTTAAGTAATTATTAATCAGTTTAATTAGATAATTGGGAAACCTGGTAACAATCATTTTATAGATAATACCGTCGTGCCAGGTTGTGTCGAAAGCTTTTGCCACATTAAATAATACCATCCCAGTATGTTTATTGAAGTTAAAATTATCTGCGATAGAGTCGGCAACTCTTGCTATCTGTTGTGTTGTGGAATGCTTTGGTTGAAATCCAAATTGACTACTAGGTATTATATTATTAGAATTAGTGAAGTCACATAATCTTTTCAGAATAATTTTTTTTCAGCGATTTTGCTAAGATTACTAAGCAAGCTGATTGGACGGATATTGTCTATCTGAGAGCAATCTTTACCGTGTTTTGGTACTGGAATTATTTTAGCCACTTTCCAACTAGAAGGGAAGTACCCAAATTTAAACATTGCATTAATCAAATTAGTTAACTGGACGATGGCTTTTTGAGGTAGCATTTTAATGACAGTAGATTGGATACCATCGTGACCTACCGAGTTTTTCTTCTTTGTTGATTTTACATGTGTAAAAACTTCTTTGAGAGAAGTTAATTTAATATTAGTCGTTATCTGAGGTGATGCGATCAATCTGCTGACAACTTTATGTACTTTGTTCTTCTGATAGCTTGAAGCTAAATGGATATTTCTGCTGTGAACCTCAAGGTAGCGTCAAGCAATTCTGCTTTATGGGTATTATTATATGCATATGTGTTAGTATGGTGATCATGAATTGGGGGAAGTGCTTCATGATGTTGTGTATATTGTTTACATACCTTCCAAAGGCTATTATTTTTAACAGAAAGATTAGAAATTATTTTACTAAATTTTTCGTTATTATATTTATTTAGTAAATATCGAACTAAAATCGAAAGTTGATTCAATAATTTCTTAATATTTTGCGAATCAGTACGTGAACGACTTTTAGTATAGGATCTTCTGACGATATTTTTGATTTTAATTATGGAAGTTATATAAAAAGGGGTCGAAGATATAGGAGAAACATTCTGATTAATAGGAACAGAAAGGGCAATAGCTTCATGAATTAAGTTCGTCAGAGTGGTGAGACACAATGTTGTCAGTATCAGAAGTAGGTAGGTTTAAATTTATATTATCAGAAATATGACGCTTAAAGAAATTCCAGTTCGTATTTTTAAAATTAAATGTTTTACGTACTGGTTGTTGCAGTATGTTGCCAGGATTAAAAACGAAACACTAGGAAAAGTACTAGATCGTCGATACAAAGAATATTACGAATAATATAGAAAGAAAAGGTCTCTCATCAGCTGTAATGTATTACAGTTTTAAATAGACACCATCGAGGAAATTGGACATACGATGATTGCTGCGAAATACGCTGTACTTCTCGTTTACACCCATCCGGGAGTGACCTCTATTCGTAATCAGCAAATCACAAAAATACGAAAATAAACACGATTGGGAATTAGGAAATATCGAGGAATCATTGGTAGACTTACATCGCATAATGCGATATTTACCTGGATTGTGGATGCTTATGAACTTATTCCATTCAGTGCAGTTAATTTCCGATAGAGTATCCGACGAGATGAATCACACCTTTGATACCTATTTCTTTAACTGCCGAGTTCGCCGCTTCATTCCCACTGATAAAAGCTGGACAGAAAAAATATTTCAGATTAAGATGGTAATTTAAATTTCTTTATTAGGCCTATATTTAATGGACGACCAACCTGTCCATTGTATTTTAAGGCATTTATAACTAATTCTACTTTCTTCATTTAAATTTCGTTTTACCAAATACGACCTACATGTATGTAAATATTAAATACAATTTCTCTCTCTCGATATATATATATATATATATATATATATATATATATATATATATATATATATATATATATATATATATATACAATAATAATAATATATACGACGGATATAATTATATATAAATAAATAAACAAACAAACAAAAGAAGGTCCGATCAAATCGAAAGTAGGGAACGCAACTTAAGTAGTTCTCGTTAACACGAAGATTTACGTAGAACCGGTTAAGCGACGCTAGGTTGGGAAGTCGATATGGTACACGGGTGTTTGGTCATTGTCTTTCTTACAACTTTCCTTTACTTCTCAGCAAACTGATAACGATACGCGTATACAATGAATCGAATGGATAGTTCATTTCGAGCAAAAAGACATTTATCGATAGAAACACTTTCCTTGAATGGAGAATACAACAACTCCTCGGGTCAGGGTGGCGATGGAAAAATCGAATACTTTCAGGAATCGATTACTCTTTAACAGTTAAATGCAGCAGATAAGGAGTTTAGAAGAGGAGAAGAATTGTATAATTGAGGAAATAGTTGAATGACTGTTGGAGATGAAACCAGATAGGGTACGCGGATGAATATAGGGTCGACAGAGGTGGAGTGTAGGGCAGTGTAGTAAAATATGGTAAATAAGAGAGGGGTTTGTGAGTAAACAAAAGGGGTAAAAAGTAAGGGTGTTCGAAACTTTGGGGGTAGATGGTCATGAGAGAGTGATATGTGGCCAAGGCGGATACTGTTGAATGCTATATAATTAGTATAGGATAAATTTGGTTTCCAGAAGTCAACGTTGGGTTTGATAGCAAGAAGAAAATTAAGGTGGTTTGAATTCCACTTCTATTGCCAGTTGTGGTAAATGAATTATTCGAGGGCTGTGTTTAGTACTGAGGATAGCGGGGCTTTATTAGTTGTTGGGGAGCATAATATAGCGTGGGCTGCCCTATCCACCGCTTCGTTTCCTACAATTCCCGTATGACCTGAAATCTGTAACAGGGATACTGGATCTGTATCTTGTGATAATTGGTAAAGTAGGAATTGTACGCGATTAACAAGCGGATTTTTTTTACCTTGAGGGCTGATGTAGCGGCGAGGGAGTCTGTTACATTTAGTGTTTTGGGTCACTGGGGTTCAAGAATAAATGTTGAAAATTTTTAAGAATCGATTACCGCGCGTACTGAGTATTGGATATTTTACGAATAAACAAATGCGAGCGGGAGTATACTACTAACGATTGTGAATACTAAGTAATTTATTCGCGAAACGACAATTCAAAGATTAAATGTTTACAACATACACGCGCGCGATTGTTTTGAAATTAAGAAAACTGAATTTTACCAAAAATTTTAATTTTAGATTTCGATGTATAAATAAAAAGTAGATAACGCGAAAATATTGATATCGATAATCCTCGTTCATGTTAAGAAAGAACAAAAGATATTCTCATTAACAACGTACGTAATAAGAGAAAATAATTAAATAAAAATGTATAAAAGTTTAAAATGTTACAATACGATGAAAGTATTTCGCGAATAAATAGCTGCTCCGAGAGAGATTTTTAATCAATACATAACACTAATAAATGAAACACGATTAAAAAATATAAATATATTTGATCCAAGTGCATCCTAATAGGAGTACAATTTAAATTTAGATGAGTATATGAACAATTTAAAATTTTTTATATGACGATCAAATTTAATTTCAATATATATATATATATATAACCTTATGGTTTATGGGTTAGTATGACCATGTCAGATCCGTTTTCCTAAGTAAACATGTGCTTTAATTTTCTCCGTTTTTTATGTGATCCGTATATCTAAATCATTTCTACTAATTAAAGCCCATTCCATTTCTTATCATGTTGATCGTATTCGGGATTTCACGTTGTTCCTTTATCTTGCGTAAAACTTCGTCATTAGTAGTTTTACTCGTCCACGTATCTTTAACATCCGTCGCCAACACCACTTTCGAACGCAAATACATATATATATATATATATATATATATATATATATATATATATATATATATATAATTTTAAAACACATGTGATGAGCATCCTAAGAAAATTGAAGTAATCTATTATAGTAGTGTTCGATTCACGTATGACTGTGAGTAATGAGTAATGATCACTTAATACTCAGTGTGAGGAATCGAATACCGTCGACATAAATATATATATATATATATATATATATATATATATATATATATTTTATCGAATTTGGCCATCTTCGGATCACGTAAAATAATTTATGCATGATTCCTCTTCAACCGATATTTCTTCATATTCTTTTGTTTCATCTATAATTTTCTTTTCTTGTTTTTCTTTAACACTTACAAAATTTTCTTTTTTTGTAAATAATCTTCTCTATATTGAATTTCTTCTTATTCTATCTTCACTTCGGTTAAGTCTTCCTTAACTTCTATAAACTAAGGTATTCGTGTGTCCCGATTTTTATCAAAAAAGTCGAATATCTTTTTCGTTAGTCTTGCTAATTCCTTTAAAATGGTCATAGAATTCCACCGTTCGTTTACTTTCTCGTTACTCGTTCTTAATTTCCACATATCGTTTACGTATAGATTTTTCTTATTTTTTTCTTCCGTTTCGATCTCGTTAACGCTGTTCAATGTATTCATTTTCCGATGCATAAAGACATTGCGGTTTAATCACCGTGTTGTAGCGACGTATTTTTGTAATAGAAATCGATTTTTTTATGAATAAATTTTTCGTTAACTGAAATATAGTTTCCATTCTTTTTTATGCTCTTTCTATATGTTTAGCGCATTTGACTGTATCATTTTTCCAAAAATATTCGAATTTCGTTACTGTTTAAACTTTCCCCGATTTCGTTTTCATATACTTACTTCGGAGCTTTTCTAATATTAGTTATATATTTGGTTTTTCAAAAGAAATTTGCAATCTCACCTTTTCCGCTTATTTTTCAAAAATATCTACTTGTTTTATTGTATCTTTTATATTATCTGGCAAATCGCTAAATCGTCTGCAAATGTTAATCGATTTCATTTTTGTTACTTCCTATCCTAATCTTCTAAATACCTTCTTCCTTTGTTCTAATTCTCCATTCTTCGACTATCTTTTCTAGAACACAACTGAATAGTAACGGAGATAATTCCTCACATTGTCTTACTCTCGTTGTTATTTTAAAAACTTTTGACCCTTTTCCTAAGAATTCAATTTTCGATACTGTGTTCGTAAATGTTTGCTTAATGAGGGCAATAAGTTTATTATCTACACCTAATTCGCTTAATATGTTAATATTTCTCTATCTGCAGAATGCTTTTTTTTTTTTTTAAATCGACAAAAGTTACGATTATGTTTTGGCATCTGAACCTTTTCTATATTTCATCGTTAGGTTGAAATTCCCCAATATCTGTTCCGGACAAGATCTTAAAACCAGCCTGATATTGTACGAGTTGTTTATTTATTTGGTATTTCAATCTATTTTGCATCGCCTTTGAAAGAATTTTATAAGTTACCGATAGAAATGATATTCCTCGGTAAGTATTAATATCAGTTCTGTTCCCTTTCTTACGAAGTGGTTGAATACGCCACATTTTCCAATCGTAAGGTACATTTTCTGATTCCCATGAATTATTTTTTGTAGTATTTTAATTATCTTAAGTTCTGCATTTCTGCAATTATGGCGTTGTTCTCTCTTGTTGCTTTATTATTCTTCAGCTCCTCCATAATTCGTTGAATTTCACGTATGTCTGGTGACATTCAGTTTGGAAACTTATAATTTGAATTTTGTTTGAGGAAATATCTCTCTCGATTGTTCACAATTTATGAGATATCGTGTAAGCGCTCATATGCGTTGCATTAGTACCTTGAATGCTAGCCAATTTCATATGTAAAATAAACGTACACTGATTAGCCGCGATATTTTATAACAATACGACGACGATAACGAACCTATTATAATTCGCTACACATACGACTACTATGAGTAATAAGTACCTAATACTGATTATCAGAAGCAGAATACCATTTAATTCCAGTAATCGAATAATCCCATCATTAGTCGTACGGGAAAACGTTAGCGAATCTAAAACGAAAATAGCCGAAACAGAACGCAGATATTTTTCGCCTTATAAATATATAATTCGGTGGTACGTTTATATTTTTTTGGAAGATTATTAATAGAGAATATATACATTTTTTCGAGACATTATCTACGTACGATTAAATAATTCGTTTCTTATCGTGTCGACGTCTACCTGTAATTAGGTCGTAATCCGCGACTTTCAACACTTTTAATACGATTATCGTTTATTTTATTATTTAGACTTAATAAATGCGACGACGTAATTTTCAACCGGTATTCAGTCGTGCCAGATATTTTTTCTACGAACCGATCGACCGCGATTCGTCGTAATTAATTAATTAATTAATGAATTAATTAATACCGAACGAAACGATACTATACTTTTTATATAACCATCATCGTCATCGTATCGTTGCCGATCGTCGTGACTGGAGCTATTGTACGTTTATTTTATGTATGAAATGAGCCTACGCGAGCCGTATATGATGCAGAAATGAGAAATTGAATAAACTCCAAATTCGAGAAATTTTTTTTCAGGACGTCTTACGTTGTTCAGATGTGCGTATTTCGTATTAACGATTTCGCGATGGAATGTATGAAATAATTTTTATCGAGAAAAAAATACACGCTTCAATTTTACGATTTTATGGAAGAGTTGATATTTGAAGAACTGAATAAACTAGAGCAATTTAATAACTATGACAAATTTTAATCCCCATTTCGTTAGAGATAAAATTTATATAAATATATATATTCAACATATAAAAGTAATAATCTAAATTCGAACAAAGTAGAGTGTAGTGATTTTGAAAAATAACTAAATTTTCATATACAAAAAGACAACAAACCTTTTCAACTATTAGGCCACTTAAAACGATAAAATATAAAAATATATAAAGAATATAAAAAAAAAATGTATGAAAATATTTAATTTAGATGTAAAATATTACGAAAAATAGCAAAGTGAAAAAATAAATAATCCGATAGCGAACGTAGTAAACGACGCAATCGACAAATCAACAATATCAAATTTATACGCATTTATTTATTTTATAAAAATAAACGCTAATTTTTTTTTTACCACAATATTAACTAGACCGATCTAATTAATTTATAAAGGTTCACTATATGCCACATTCGAAATGTAACATTGAACAAAAATAGATTTACGTAGAATAGTTTACTGCGTGCATACACGCGAATAAATGTATTCGTGTACGTAACTTTACATATAAAGATATCACGTTGTCTTTCTTATTTTTAACGTAACAATCCAGACACTATAAGAGGAATCTTAAAAAAATATATATATATTTAAAATTTAAAGAAAAAAAAAATATTAATGTAGGAAAAATAAAACGAACAGAAACGCCACAATCCACGAGTACGTCGAATTAGAAATCCCTTAACATAAGGGCTTTGTACAAGAATCGCAGATTACGGTATTACGACCGGAATAGATTATATTTCGCAATAATGGTACACATTTGTCGCATAGGAGCGTCCATATATAATTGTTCAGATTTAATTTAAAAATTATACTTTTTTTTTTTTTAATATACCGTATCGCTATATATATATATATATATATATATATATATATATATATATATATATATATATAATCAAAACAACGGTCTACTAGTTTCACTGGTTACAGTATCATCAGGAATGAATGAAAAACCATAAAAACTAATAACCAAGTAATAGACTCAACCTTCGTTGAACAAAATAACCGGTCTAGATTCAGAAATTTGTTTGTAACTATCAGAATTTCGAGACAATCAATTTTTCGATTGTTTGTGGAAACGTGTAGATTACAAGTCAGTAGAAGCAGGATCAAATGAGTGGTGTTTATTACGTGTAGGGTAGTCAGAGAAATTAAAAGATCGATTCTTTTGTTATTCCATAATGTAGTATGTTCTTTAAACCTATAACATTAAAATTTCAGTAGTTTTTCTTTTATATATATATATATATATATATATATATATATATATATATAAACTTCTTTAATACTGGCCGACACACCCACAGCCTAATCCCCAATATATTAAATAGCCACAATATTAAAATTACTCCTGATTTCTACACTACCCAATTATTAACGGGGCATGGAAAATTTGGGTCTTATTTATTTCTTCTTAAGTTAAGTAATGATGACAAGTGTGAATGCGGCGCAGTAGAAACTGCGAACCATGTACTATTTGTATGCCCCGCTATGGACCATTTAAGATTTTACAATAAAAATAATTTTAACCTACAAGACAAATACACTGCTCGACAATTCCAATTATTCGCATTTAATGTAATGCATAAGAAATTCCATGGTCACTGAAGTTTTTGCGTTGTGAATCCGTGATAAAACGTTTACAGTAATATGTATAACGAGTGTATTTCTGGACGCGTACATGTATGTACGGGGGTGTTTGTGTGGAATTTATACATATAATGTTTAAGTTCTGTATATGTATATGTGTATGTATGTGTCATTATGGATAATTCGTACATTTATGCATCTAGTATACCTAAGTTATAATTTTAATTATTAACTAGTATAAGAAGTTATAAGGGAATACATGTATACTATGACTGTGAGTGAAACTGACGCACAGCCCGCGCAAATGCGAGTGTAAAAGTGGTTACTATATTATTGTTAACTATAGAGTATTGTAAAGGGGAGCAATACACTGATTAAGCCTAAGCAGTGGTGCAGTGTATTGCTCCTCTGTAAATGCAACAAGTTGTACATTATTAATTTGCATAATAAAGTATTAATCAAAAAAATATATACTTCTTATACGTATCGGGGAAAGGATCTTCAAGTGTTAAACGATGTTTGCCTATTCTGCAAGTGTAACGTTGTTTCCATCCAGTTTTAGTTAGTCATTGAAGTGTGAGTTAATTAACCGAATGTTCATTCACATGTAGAATTTGAATACCAAAAGGAAATAATTCGAAGAGGTAAAAAGCGATTTAAACGAAGTTGACATTGAACCGAGTGACATCGAAGGCCGTCATTTATTGACGGAAAAAACTAGCGAAATATGACGAATTTAAAGACTAGCCGAACTTGCGCACAGGCAAAAAGTGGACCGAAGAAAGGAAAGAACAACAATTTTGGATACAGAAGAAATCAAAAACAAAAATAAATTAAACAGTTGAAATACCGTGGTCCTAAGTTTGCCTATCTGAAAAAAAAAAACATATATATATATATTCTTCTTCTTTCGGGTTTTTTCAGTCCTAGGACTAGTACGCCATCACTATGTCTTTCTTCCACAGTATACGATCTGCCGCCCTTCTCTTGAGTTGTACATACGACTGTACTCCTGCCTCCTGTTTTATGGAATCCATTAGCGTTAACCTACAGCTATTTTGCTTTCCATTGCCTCATATATATATATATATATATATATATATATATATATATATATATATATATATATATATAAACGGTTAAAAACTTTATAAATAGGTTTGCATACGCCGCTATTATCAATAAATATTCATATTTACTTTATTAATTTGTAGAAAGCAATTTTTTCAGTATCCCTTATTTAATTCGTAAGCCGTTTTGATGACGACGCTACTAATCCGTTAATCAGCAAAATACTATCTAACTGGAAAGATAGTAACGATCCTGATTATTAAAAAATATATGTGTATATATATATATATACAAATATATTTGTGTGCGTGTACTCAATAAAATATCTGTCATATCTTCAGTTATCGTCTATGGAAACGATTTTATTATCTAATTTAACGTATTATCGTTATTTAAACATGTACTATATTTATAGATATAAAATTATATCAGCGCTAATAATAATAATAATAATAATTATTATTATTATTATTATTATTATTTTTCAAATTTAAATTTAAATGATTTCAAGTTTCTGTTGGATTCAAAGTAATTTAGATACATAAAATAAAACACAATGCGTAATAATACGCGAATGGTAAAATACAATCTTTTGTTCACTTACGTCACAAACAAATCACACACATTTATGTTACACACTTGTAATAGTTGTAATCCACATCTAAACGTAACATAATATTTTTATATAAATAATCAACGTATAAATACAATAAAATTAAATAATAATAATAATAGTGGAAACTACGGAAAAAAATCTTTGTACTTTATCAATAAACGATTTCCGTCTAGATAGACATAAAAAGTGCATAAACGATCAACTTACTAACAACATCGTACGGAAATTAAAATAAATCAAATCTCATATGAGGACGTAATAAAATTAAAAAAAAACGAACGAGCTTATACAATAACCTCATCGACTAGCGTCAGATAATAATGATGATAATGATTAATATTATTATTATTATTATTATTATTAATCACGACGACAATGACTTTGCTATTTTTTTCCAACTCGTCGCGGAAGCCAACTTATAATAGAGCATCGATAATTACGTAATAATAATAATAATAATAATTTAACGGTCAATAAAAGAATACTTTCGAGAGAATGATGCTGGTTAAATAATAAATCGATTTTCCCTTTCATCTGATAAACTGGCATCTAGGAGACTAGCTTTTTAAATTAAGTCGTACGTTTTATTATTTAGCGGATAAATATAAATCTCTGCCATGTGTAATAGTCGAATCTTATAGGTGAAGATGTTCGATCGGAATTAAATGAATGTAGAATGGAATTAAATCTATTTCTTCAACCGTATAACGACAATCGTGGAAAACTGCTTCTCCCTTTTACAAGGGACATTTTCCGTGGTATTATGTCGTTGTTATTTTTGTAACATCGGAAATTACTTATTCTTCTTATAAAGTCGTATCCGCTATTGAAGGTCCACATCTTCCAGGACTTGGATCCATGGGCTTGTTGCCAGATGGAAAATATGATATTTCTTCCGTGGTCCGTGGTCCGCTTATCTATCCATTATTCGTTGGTACATTTTGATGACTCGTTAAAATGTTCGCGAACGTTAAATAAATAAAGTTCCGTCAATTCGAAAGATCGGCGTAATTGCTCGGACGATTGTCATTAAATCCGAACATTGATATCGAATTGGCGACTACATTTAATTCAGTATTACGGTGGTTGATTTACAAATGCCTATATCGATTTTATTTACGGACGACTACCCGTTTATAAAATTATGAACATTAAAGGAAATCTTTGTTGAAATCTAAGCGATATATATATATATACTGATGATGAGTGGTGTCCATTCGAAACGTTAAATTTTTTTAATAATCAGGACGTGGTTTTCACCGAAAATAATTCTAGACGGATATATATATATGTATATAATCGTCACACTTTATACGGTTTTATACATTATTATTTATATCTGGATTTGTAATATTTATGCAATTAACGAATTTTTACTCATAAAAAATCATCTGTTTTATTTATGCTTTCGGTCACAATGTTTCTTATGCGGTATATACCAAACTTTCATGGAAACAGAACGTCTTATTTCTAAAAAGAACATTTGCATAACTCGTTGATAATTATATAGAATCGTCGAAAAATAATAAAAGCACTATTGTATACAAAATATTATTATACGTTTCCGCCAATTTGATATATTTGCGTTTTGTCGAAATAGATTGAATAATTGTACTTTATTTAGAATTCAAGATTTTGCGTCAAGTTAGATAATGTGCATTTGAAAGATTTAACTCTGCAAATATGTAATAACAACAGAATAGTTCTTTAGTTTAGTTCACACGTTTTATTATATATATATATATATGTATGTATAAAAGATTTAATCAATTCTGCAAATATGTAAATAGCTTTAGTTTAGTTCACACGTTACGTATACATGTTTTATATATATATACATATCGTTTTTACATTACTGTAATTAGTTCAAATTTAAACAGAGGGGTCCGAAGTACACTTAGATTGTGCTCTAAACTGGAAGGTTCATATACAGAAGTAGAGGAAGGAATTGAACCTAAAGCTGAGAAACATGTACTGGCTCATAGGACACTAATCGCAGTTGCGACCACGAAACAAGATTTTAATATAGAATACTATGCTAAAACTAATATAGACCTATGCTTCACCGCTGTAAAAGTCGAATCGGATGATAATTCAACGGTCTCAGAACAAAACCTTCAGATTAATGTACCTTATGCCTCGGTATGTCACCAATGAGCTGATCCATCGAGATCTGGGGATTCATACCATCAACGAGGTAATTGTCAGGCGAACTCAAAATTACATGATGCGTCTGTACGGACACTTCAACGAGCTAGCGGCAGCGATCCCAAACAAACCGATGATACGACGTTTCAAGAGAATCAAAATTCAGGACAGTGTAACTAAATAGTGCAGACCTCATACATGGGATCTCCTTTCAAATATTTTTTGACATCCTACTATGTTAGGTAGAAATTGACAAATAAAAAAAGGAAAAAAAATCGAATTTAAACTGATACAACAATAGAAAAAAATAAAATACCGATACAAAATATAAGATATTAATGATATTACACCTATGTACATAAGCGATAAAAATTTCATTGCAAACATAACTAAAGGTAGATTAGATAATACATTCTTATAGTTACCGGTAGTGAGATTATTTATATATATATATATATATATATATATATATATATATATATATATATATATATATATGTTTACTTTTAAAAACTTCAAATATGAAACTTAAAAAGTGCTCCAAAAATTAGTGAGGTAATGAAGTGGCAATATTGCATTTAGTTCTAAGATTTTCATACTCATAACATGAGAAAATGATGTGATCCACCGTTTCGGTAATATCGTCATTACAATTAGGGCAAACATCAGAGTCAATTATTTACATTTGTGTTATATTTAGCTGAATTTTTAAAACGATCGGAGAGGGTTGGAAAACGATTTCTAGTTAATTAACTATCAGGTTTATTATCCTGACTTGTTTGTTATTCCTTAATGACAGTTGCTTTTATTTCATTAAGCTTCATTTTATCGATGTTCACCATATTGATATATTTCATTAATAAATATTGGAGACTCTTGTTTGATATATAAATAAATTAGTAGTAGCACGCGGGCAATAACTCGAATTAAAATATTAGACGAAGTAATATAAGATTGCATCAATCAAAAAATTATTATAATTAGAGATAATATTACTATGAACAATAGAAATATAATGCCTGAAGAAGAATCTTATACAGTATTAATTTAGAAAAAATTATAATTAATATCCGATACTTTGCCACCCGATACTTTAAAAATGTAATAATATTTGTTGACCTTTTCACTAATATACCGAATATGATTAGTATAACTTAATTTATCATCTATAGTTAGCCTAAAGTATTTTGTATAGTTTGAGCGATTAAACACATTTATAATAAGAATTGGAACATCGGTAAATTGCATGTCGCAGAAACAAGTACACAAATATCTGAACAGCTAAACAACAACTTGGAAGGAATTCGAAGAGAACCCGATGCTGCTAATCTGAATGTAGTTATAGAGCTAAAAACAAAAAATGAACGACGGAAGAAATACTACATTTGATGAATGAAAGAAGAAAAAATAAAAGCAGGAACGAAGAGGAATACAAATGTCTGAACAAAAATGTTAAAAAAATGAACAGAGGAGCTACTAAAAACATGTGGATGAAAAAGCAGTCCGAAGAAATAACGGAACTAGGTGAAAAACATGATTCGTTTAGGATGCATAAAAGATATAAGAAATTTTTCAATGTGTCTGTTAAATGAATATGGTATGCCCATTGCTGAAGAAGAAGAAAAGAAAAAGCATGGAAAACATACATACAAAAATTATTCTGTGAACATCGATCAAGAAATCTCATTGTTCCAATAATATAGACGAAAGTCCACAAATATTGGAAGAATTAAATTAATTCCTGTAGGAAAGCTACAGGTCCTGACAGAATTTTCGCAGTTGTCATACGACCTGTCCGAGGACGAACCCCCGCGGCACGACAAAATTACTCTCAGTATCGATATTATTTTACTGAACTTTTCTGTTTGATGAACATTTACAAATTAGTGTTATAATTGTAGCGCTGAAATTATTAATAAATCACTGATAGATTACCGATTAAAGTTATTTAAAATGCATGGATGTATTTTTACGAGTACTGTTAGAACGCAAATTAACATGTTTTATAGTATCCTTAGAACGTATCTTCCAAAACTTCGTTTAGGAGTCTAAAGGTACCAATCTTGATGGGAAGAAAATCAATCACCTGAGATTGGCCGACAACATTGTATTAATTAGTAACAACGTTGATATGTTCCAAGACTTGACAACTGACCTACAATTGTTCCAAAAAAGCAGGATTAATGATAAACAGCAATAAAGACCATGACAAATACGTCTCTGAAATTGTAAATAAACATAGACGGCCCGGAACAGATCAGTGATTATATATATTTAGGTCAATTAATTACCACAAAGAATGAAGCAACGGTTAAGGAAGTAAAAAGACGAACTCATCTCTCGTGGATAGGTTATGGAAAGTCGAGAAAGGTGCTCAAGAAAAAAGGTACACCCAACGGACTAAAAAAATAAAGTGTATGAACAGTGCGTCTTTTCGGTGCTTACATATACAGTGGAAAGATGGAGTTTGATGAAATATGTAGTTAAGAACTAACGGAATAGCTATCAAAGGAAGGATACAGAAGTCATAGTCGGCCGAACATAAGATGACAGAATAATATAAAAAGGTCATGTAAAACGGATGGAAGAGGCCGGTGATCGCCATAGATGGAATAAAAGGGAGAACGTTTACATCCATTAGTGTACTGAGATAAGAGTGTCGTGATCATGATATATATGTATATATGTGTACAGAAACTTCATAAATATCGATTTACAATCAAACTTACACGAATTACTATAGAATTAGTGAAGAAAATGAAATTTTCGATTTCAACCGAGTAGAAGCGTCGTGGACTAAAAGAGATTTTATATACGATCGTGTACGTAATGTGTCTGATTCATATACGTTTACACGTGTGTAATACAATTCAAGCATACAATCACGTGTGGTCTATGTATAACGTCTGTCGAAAATGATATAAAATAATAATTGGAAAAATGTTCTTTCGACAAAACAGAAAGCTATCTTCTTTTGTTGCCAATAATTTTTAATTAACCGGCAAATATTAAACAACCAATATATATATATATATATATATATATATATATATATATATATATATATATATATATAGGTACATGTATATACACACATATGTATTTATGAACGAAATCGGTAATATCGTTCGATTGCGTCTTCTTTTTAACGAGCGTGTAATTAAATCGAGAGGACGATCATTGCCAATGATGAAAAATTGTATGCGAAACGTAGTCGACTATTTGCGTTTTATATTTCGTTAGTCGATGAAATTAATTCGATTAATTAACGCGAACAACGTACTTGATTTAACCTTAAAAAGAAAAGAAAATATCCAGATCCATGATCGATCTTTTGGAAAGTTGTTTACGGCGCGTCCTTGAACGTTCGCTACTATACGATCGTTAACCAGAAAATGAAACTGACTTATTAAGAAAATCGTGGAAATTCCAAGAAAACAGATCGCGGATACATTTAATTTATCGACATAGTCTCAGTCTGTTCGATCTATACATATCTAGAAATTCTTCGGTCGGTTATAAAATAACGTGTTCTAAATTCCATCAACTCGAATGATGGTAAGGGATCACGCCTTGACGTTCCTTATAACCTCGAAGATTGATATGGGATCGAACAAACAATGATCTTCATTTCCCTATCCGGAGCTCCGAATAATATTACGAATATCGTGTGAAAATTTTGAGCCAATCTCTATATTTGTAAAGTCTAATTAGTTCTTCAATCAATATATATATATATATATATATATATATATATATATATATATAGATAGATAGATAGATAGAGAGAGAAAAATCTTTTGGTCGATTACGATACCGTGCTCTAAATTCCATCAACTCGAGAGCGATCCTTATAAACTCGAAGGCTGATATAGAATCGGGCAAACAACGTTTATATTATATATATAAAACTCTTCTCATTTTCCTATCTGGAATTTCAATCTAGTTGAAAATTTCGAGTCAACCTCCAGATTTATAAAGATTTTAAAATATTTCTCAATTTTCCTTCGTACGATAACGAGTACGTTTTCTGCTTTCATTTTAGAATTATCACGTAAGTGATTGAACGTTTTCCTGGAAATTTGAACTAATACTTCATTCGTGTACAAACTCAATCTGTAATATTAAATATCTCGATCTCTAGATTACTCTCCCGACGATAATTTGATAGTTGAAACATTAGCGCGAATAACGGTCTAAGCTACATCAAATGTTGTGACCTTAAACAAGAATGTATCTGTTTCTTAAACCCTCGTTCGAACGAGTACCAGATATCCTCGATACTCATCGTGATCATACGCAGCGATGCAAACCCAACCATGTAATTTCCTGCAGCAATGTTAAGCTGAGGATTTATATTATTCTTATTGTTTAAAGCTTCCTTACGATAACCTTAGGATATCGGGCTTTCTTATATTTTTCCAAAATTATTTTTGACATTTTCTTTTTTTTTTTAAATTTCAAGACAAATGTTCTTTCAAAATACCGAATGGTTTTCATTTCAACGGTTCAACGGTGCGAGGCTCATTGTTTCTAACATTTACGTTAAAACAATAGGTAATAAACAACGAACTAATAACAGAACTATAAACCAAGTGAATAGTAAACTGCATTGATATATAAAATAAAGCTTTAAACAACGTACTTATACATAAACATAATATTACGGTAAATAAACGCGTAATAATGCATTTTTTTAAAATTTTTCCTATTGTTACTTTACCGTTATTTTCTTTATTATTTCTTTAGTTTTGTAAAATCATTTGGTTGTATTTAACTGCTAAGATAACTTCAAGGATACATGGCATTATGTACATATAAATTCTTCGTGATTTATAAAAATTTTGTATTGAAATAAATGTAAATATACTACTACTAAATTCACCCCGATAAAAAAGAATATATATATTGACCAAAACATAAATAAGGAAGATAAAATTCGACTTGTAGTAAAATCATATTAGTATTTTCAATCTTCTTATATGTTGCTGAAATCTGGACAATACACAGGACAGAACGCAAATATATCGAATCTCTTGAATTGTGATGTTGGGGACGTATGCTACGTGTTTCATTGACGGCCATGAGAACCAATGAATCAATAGCACAGCAGGTGGGCGAACCTAAACGCCTATTAACGGAAGTTCTGATCAGAATTAGACAGTTTTTCGGCGACATAGTCCGGGAAACTGGAAGCACTCTTCACCGAAGGAAAATCGAAGAGAAACGACATCGTGGTATCACGAAGTCTCTACTAGAGACCTACGATTCAAAGAAGGAGAGGATACATATATATATATAAATTAGTATAAACGTGTTTTTTCTTATCTTTAAAAGCAAAATACATTGTACTTCATTCTCACTTGTAATATGTAACAGTTCGTTTTCACCTGTTCTTAGGCTCATTTACGTCATCTCTTAACTTCGCACTATTGAAACTATTAATTCAGCGAGATATATTCAAAAATTATAAAAATTAATCGATTATTAAACTTAAACTGGGAACATACGAAACGGCTACCTCTATTGTCGTGTTTTAGATTGTCTACGGCTTAACTAAGGCTGTTCATTGCCAAAAATAGATTATAAGTTTTACGTACAGTTTTACATTATGATTATTGTTCGTTATTAATCATTTATTTAGTTTTGATAATTCGAAGATGTCATAATTTCTGAAAAATTAATTTAATAAATCATAGTTATAAATTTATATATAAATATATATATATATATATATATATATATATATATATATATATATATATATATATATAACAAATTCGCTACGATAGAAAAATACACTCCGACTAAATCGATATTAAAATTATTTAACCTTATCTTTGCTTTTAGTTGGATATTTAACTTTTCTTTTTTTTTTTAATTTTTCATTACTCCTATCATGTTATCATTCTGATAATTGTAAATCAATATCAATGCCATCTTCCTTACATGTACTACATATATATATATATATATATATATATATATATATATATATGTAAATATTTATTTATATTTTTATATTTATATGAATATACAATGTTCGTATGTAAACCACGGATTGCAATATCTGTTTAAAACATCAGTGAGATGAAAATTTTCTCTGAAAATAGGTATCTCCAAAAATTGATTGAAATGAGTTTTGTTGTATGATTTTATACGACTAAAACTAAAAATGTATTTACATACCAACGAGCTTGTTATAGTTAACATATTATTTATATATATATATATATATATATATATATATATATATATATATATATATATAATATATATATATATGAGTGTATATGTAATATATAAAGATATAATTTTTCAGTTCTTGCAAGAATCTACATACACATATCGCACGTAGATAATAATATTCTGAATTATTATTTTTTTTTTATATATTTCTGTTTTAGACCGAGCGAACTGGTAGCCTTGATAGCCATATCCGTGACATTTTTTCTCTTATTGCATACCAGAGATCTTCATTATAAGCTACGGCAAATGGAGAATCGTCTTCAACCAGATGAAATATCAGCCCCGTCCTCAGGAGTACTCACATCCGGTAATGTTACAAACTTTTAATTAATTCGTTATTATTACTCCGTTACGTATTTTATTTTTATTATTATTATTATTATTATTATATATTACCATTATTATTATTATTGTCATTACTATCGTGATATTTTTCGTATGTTGTAAATTTGTTCTAACATGCAACTATTAACTGCTACATTCAGAAATAGTGAACTCAATGCTCGCCTATGTCAAAAATTAAAAAAAATAAAAATACACATACTAAAAAACAGTAACCTCAAGTTAAACTTTTTACATAATCGTCGACATCGTCTTGTATATTTATTCTCACAAATTTGTCAGCATAAAACGTCCTCAGTAGTATCCTAGTTCGGTGAAGAATAAGAGAACGAATTTTTGAAATGTATATTTTCAAATTGATAACTCTTTTTTTTTTTTTAACCTATGTCGATCCACTGAGAAAGTAGTGCGGGCCAGGCAAATTGGGAGATACCAACAACACACAACACACTGAGCCGGCGGTCAGCCATCACGATAAATAACAATCTTTGCATTGTTTAGTATAACCCGACACGGAATACAGATTAAATACACCGTTGTTAACAAAAAAATAAATAAATTAATTAATTAAGTACCAATGATTTATTGCAAAGCTTTTCGACAGTTACGTCATACATTTAATAGAACCCGAACCCGGTGTGGAGATTTATACGAATTTTGATGAAGAATTATTTTTTAAAATCTGTTTTACAAATAAACTTTATCGTAAAAAATAAATCTAAAAGTAAAATTACCTCTGGCTACTGAAATATATATATATATCAGATTATAAGTTGTCGTCATAATTATAAATATTTCAGGTAATTATATGTAACATTTATCGTGTATGCTTGATAATGACGTAACTGTCGAAAAGCTTTGCAATAAAAAACTTGATCGTAGGAAATTTTGAATAAATATACTAAACCGATAGAAGCACAAATAATAGTAGCTTTAGAACATTCTATAAAAATCCACATATTACATGTAAAATTTAAGTATCGTTAATATTAACTGCACGACAAATAACGTTAGTATATATATATATATATATATATATATATATATATATATATATATATATATATATATATATATAAAAATTTGTAATAAGTTTTTCATCTGTTATTAATTTTTTCTTCGAATTCACTCCCAGTCTTAAATATTTCTCTCTTTATTCTTCTCCTTTTCGTCTGTATATACATATTAATATAGGATGACCCAGACGGTTTTTTTTTTAAAATAGCGTAGTCAGTAATACTACTACAGCGCAAACCGCGTGCTCCACGTTTAGTGTACACACGGAAGATTCATTTTTGCACGTTTTGCGATGAAACGTGTCACGACAATGCAAAGAGAATTTCGAAAAGAAATCAAAGTTGCGCGATTTTTTTGGGGGGGGTACTTTAAGAAACGCTTTCACAAAACACGTCCACAAGATCTGGAAGATCTGAAAAATCGGATTTCTGAAGACATTTCGAAAATTCAGCGACCACCTATGCTCGAAAAAGTGTTTGAAAATGTTGTAAAAAGACAGAATGAACGTATTGTTGTAAATGACCGGTCGTGTGTACAATATATGTTTGTAAACTAATCTCTCGTTTTCCTATTTGTAAATAAAATTTCATAGAAAAATTTTGATCGAGTAGTTTTTTACTTATTCAAAAAACATCATACGCCTAATCCGTGTATAGGTCACCCTATACACGGATTATTCTACAAAATGTTTCATATTCGCTGAATCTTTGTTTTTTTGTTTTTTTTATATTACAAAAATACAAGATGAAAATATTATAAAACGAGATCAAAACGATTATTTAACCGCACGCGTATCGTTAACCAATTTTACTGGTTTCCTCACGACCGGATATTATAATGGTTGACAAATTACGGGAAATAACTTAAAAATGGAAACGTAAAAACGAAATAATACCAGTTCTAAAACTGTTCGACGGAAAGTTCAAGGATTTGAAGACGACAATATTTAGTCACGTTTTCCATCCGGTTTAGAATGTTTTAAAACACAGAGAATACTACGTCATTTTTACGATAATTCAATCGCGGAAATCATTAATTTTTGGAACGGTCCTCAAGAAAATTGGAGACCGATTCGTCATCTGCGCCCAGTAGAAAATAAATTATTATGATTATCAGAATTATCGTGGAAAATAAGAGAAGAAAGTAGTGAAAGTAAAAAAAATAAAATAAAACTCTGTATTCGTGCGTGATATATTATACACGCAAACCATTTATTAAAGTTAACTACCGTCAGATTGAAGCGAGCGAGAGGTTATCCGTTTATGATGGTGATGATAATGATGATTATTGTTATCTTGCAACTACTGCAACTCGTACCAGTACAATATAGTTTGGGATCTATATCCAAATATATATATATATATATATATATATATATATATATATATATATATATATATATATATGTTTCCAATGTCAATTTCCTACGTTTATTTTCATCTCGAAATGCTGATCGATATACTTCCTACACGAAGAAAACCTATATATAATATTATAATCTAAGAGAGAGTACAATATAGACTAAACTAATGAAATTTCTAAATAGACCGAAATTTTTAAGGAATATTTATTATTCCTAAATCTTCAATAGATCTAAACACTTGTTACGTAAATGGAGCAGACTGAAAATAAATTATGTAAACCATCTCTGACGAATAAATGAAAAATAAAATAAAAATTAAATACGCTTTTGAAATAATTAAAATTAACGGTATATAAAAAATGAAGATTTTATTTCATCGAGTAATAACGTGAATATCACTGTGTATTATCGTGATCATTCGTCCTTCTCGTCTATTTTCATATATATATATATATATATATATAAAATAGTTGTACGTATGTGTAATATTAGTTGCATTTATCATTAATATTTATCGTTTATATAAGTATATAATTTGTGTCTAATTAACCTAAGAATATTGAAAAGAAACTTTTCTACATTTTAAAAATAAAGATACATACACTATATATATATATATATATATATATATATATATATATATATATATATATATATATATATATATATAATATTAAACATTATACATTGCAACTGACCAATGAGATGGCGTCCATATATATATATATATATATATATATATATATATATATATATATATATATATATATATAAATATTAAACATTATACATGCAACTAACCAATGAGATGGCGTCTATATATATATATATATATATATATATAAATATTAAACATTATACATGAAACTGACCAATGAGATGGCGTCCATATATATATATATATATATATATATATATATATAAAAATATTAAACATTATACACTGACCAATGAGATGGCGTCTATATATATATATATATATATATATATATATATATATATACACACTATATAAGACTGTAGTGCCTGTCTGTCGAATATTTTCATTATAATCACTGCATTGAGCTGTTTTTATAACACATAAACAGAAAATCTTGAATATAAAGCTCATACGGCAATATGTAATATTTCAGAATGGTCTCAATAAACGGATCGATGAAAACTCATTCTGCGAAGTAATTTTTGTTCATAGTATAAAACTTGACACTAAATAATATCGAAGTAGCCGGTTTGTTTTATACATACAGCACGTTCATAATGCACAAAAAAATGCCGATTAAAATTTGAAGTCAAAGGATTTTTTTAAAAATAATTGTTAATAACCGTCGATAATACACATATGCTGAAATCGCTTCTATACTTAATTCTTACTAGTGATATCGCAAACGATTGCCTTTATTTGCAACTTTTGCCGACGATATATAGCGAATCAGTTACTCATCATCTACTCAACAACTCTAGACTACTGTCGCCATGACGACGGCTGATAAATTTAACAAATAGAAGGTGTCGACTCCTCATCATCAGTAGATTACGATTTGGACATCATTTGTTACCTGACCGAGCTTACACCTTCGTATAATGTATCGTCCCTTCTCCATTTGGATAATCTACAATTATTCCTCCGTTTAGCAACATTTCTACAGAAGCTTTTTCTTTATTTTTTCCTTTCTTTCTTTTAAAAGACTAATATAGTGAATCGCGTTACCATCAACTTTAAGCAGAGTCCCGTGCCGTTACTAATATGATTTAGGTTTCAACCGCTGATCTATGCAGGCTATGATAAATTCCATCGTCACATCTGATTGATGACCAGATTTTTCGTCAGTTTTAGATTTATAAAAAGTTCATTAAAAAATAAAGGTTCAGTGTGATCGCTAAATGTAATAGTTAAAATTGAAACAAGCGGCAAAGATTTTTTTCTAAGTTATGCATTGTTAATATTCTAATAAAATTTGTTCTCATTCACCATCATTAGCTCGAAGAAAGATCGGATTTCGTTAAATTTTCTTGAAAGCCATTCTTTTATAAAGACATAATATTATATATATATATATATATATATATATAAAAGTAAATGAACTCGCTTATATATTTACATACTCTCTCACGATCACTACGACAGTCTAAATCAATTTGTTCCGCATTAAGGAATAATAGTTTTTCGGCTTCATCAGATAACAACTAATTTGTATAATAAATCTATGGAGCACGTTCCTTCCAGTGTTTTGTCTTTCTTTCAGAGAATAAACTTCAAACAAAAATCCATTTTTTGTTTAAGAATTAAAAAAAAATAACGAATTAACTGGCACTAATAATTTATTAAACACTAAAAAAAAATAATCCGTTGAAGTTCGAGTATGTACTTCCCCGCTCCCTGGTTAAAGTTAGGCCATTAAACGCTAATATAATGACCGAAAATGCGGCCAGGCTAATCGATTGTTGTTCTTAACATACGTGAGACGTATACGTATGTAAAAACACGTACTAATGTTACCTGTAGTTTTGTCCCCATTCATTTTTGTTTAACAATCGTGTCAGATTATTATAGTGTTTATTTATTCTTCACATAATAAATGATAAAGCGTTCTTAGCGATGAGCGTATAGAATTTGCTATTTTATATATATCACTCACATATAACATATATATATATATATATATATATATATATATATATATATATATATATATATAACTACTTTTTGATTCTCTATATATATCATTCACATATAACGTACATATCTACATATATATATATATATATATATATATATATATATATATATATATATATATATATATACACATAACTTCTTTCTAATTCTCTTTTCTTGTTAAATAATCGCTCGTCCTCAACTAAAACGATCGTAGTTGTAATTATAACAAATTTAAATTATTACCTCTCTACAGATGAGGATACTGTCTTAGATAAAGTTGAAAAAATAGAAGTCTTAATTCTTATCGAATGCAAAAGTACATACAGTGAAATATTTTAAAAAAAAAAATCACTTAATACGAAACATAACCGCTTAACACGAAAAGGTTTTGCTTCTCAGAACCGACCTGATTCGTAGTTATTTCTTAAAACCGTTCAGGTTCACTGTTACGCGTTTGTTATTTTCGTTTATGTATACTGGAAAAAACAAACACAAGATTTTTCGAACAGCTTTTAACAGCATTCTTAGAATTTTTTTTGCTAGTTTGACTTTTAACCATTTAGATAACCGGTGAGACGAGCTTATGTTGTTTATTTAAACCCCCCAAATCCTCTCTCCGTCATCGACTCTTCCGCATTTAAAAACTTCTTAAGTTAGTTTCAGAATTCGGTGAGGAGTTGTAATAATCAATGAAAATGATATCGAACAAAATGTGTTGATAATTTGATGTTAAAAATACAATTCCAAAAAAATCCGATTATTTTTCAGAAGATCGATAAATGTTTTATATTTGTTAAAAAAACAAAAAAAGTCGAAAATTATCTACGCATTAAATTTCAACAAGTTCTCGTTAATAATATTGTTGTTTTATTGATTTTTATTAAATGCATGACTACGCTCATATCTATTATATATATATATAATATATATATATAATATATATATATATATAATATATATATATAATATATATATATAATATATATATATATATATATAATATATATATATATATAATATATATATATAATATATATATATATATATATAATATATATATATATATAATATATATATAATATATATATATATAATCTACTCTAATTAATGTAATTTTGTTGAGTATGTGTACTTTTTTTTAAAATGTCGTTTAATACTAACGCGAAAAAAACCATAATAAGCTAATTAAAATTATAGGTAGTTACCGCATCTACGCGAACTTTAAGCGGGGTGGATTTTTGAAATTAATTTAAGAGCCAATTATGCGATTTAAGTTATTATTCGACGGTGTTTTGTTTTAATTTTTCCTAGGTAATATATATTTATAGTAAAATGTTAATTTTAAATATTGGTGGCAAACGATTTTATATTTATTAATTATTCGCTAAGGTCATTTATGAAGATAACTCTAGCCTAATGAATTTATTTGTAACACTGTAAAAATGTACTTATTGAAATAAATTTGTTGTTCGGTTCAATTTTATAAGAATTTAAATATTTCATTCTGCCGTAATCGTAATCGGTTTCGAACGAAATGACTAAGTGAACCTGTATCGATTACTCGTTCCGGATTATTATTTTTATTTATTCTCGATCACGATAATAATTGCGTAATTATAAATTATATATATATATATTCTTCTTCTTCCTTTATCCCTGTAGAGGGCGTAGTGATGTTAAGAAACGGCCGCATATTGATCTCCATGTTGATTTATTGTGAGCAATCAGCAGTGTTTCGTGCATGTTTAAGCCAATTAACGATTTTAACTGATCAGCCTGGTCTTCCTTTTTATCTTCGTCCATTCACTTTTCCGGTGATTATTAGAAGTTGTAGAGAATTCATATCACTCGCAATATGTCCAAAGTAGCATCTTTTCCTTAGTCTGCTTGATAAACGTCTATATATTTTCAACTTCTGGAAAACATATTTATTAGTCTTTCGGTCCATCCACGATATTCTTAAATGACCAGCTTTCGAACCCATCTATTCTGTTGACAGACTCAGCAGTAAGGTTTCGCATATATAATATCGACACTTTTTATCGAGTGTAGTTTCTGCATGAAAAAAAAAAAAAACAGAAAAATAGAAAAAAAAATCATTTGTGCGTACGAGGCGTGAGATATGTGCAATATACCTGCTTGATAAAGACGTCCATAGATAGGACAGCTATGGGGTGCGGACATTTTCGAGGCTTTTAATGAGGCTTGTTCCTTTCCACAGTATGTTTTAAGTGTTTTTAACGAACCTGCTTCTCCACTGTAGTTTGTTTTTTGATAGTAATATATATATATATATATATATATATATATATATATATATATATAGGAAAAACGGAAAAGTTAGATTTAACGAACTTTTGAATTCGTATGAAAATAAACGATGCTAAATCATTATATGGTGAATATCGTAAATCAATCGCGAAATTAATAATGCGTTCGCCTAAACGACAATATTTTACATGTAGAAATAAAAAATAAAAAAACATATATCAGAAAAATTAGAGAAATAATTAAATTAGTAAATAACAATAAAGTATATTAATACCACTCGATGATGAGTTAATTTTAAAGATCGTTTACTATAGTGTGGAAAATTATAGGTCATACCCGCTGACAAGCACCTCAATGTTGAACTAGACGTGCTTTAGTTGATTATTATTTAAGTAAAATATTTTTCAATAATCTTATTGTTATTATTATGTATAATTTATTTATTATTATTTATCATTAACCGGAAAATGACGTAACGCCCGAAAAGTTTATTAATAATTGGCGATTTTTATTTTTTATTTGTTTCTATTGTATATTTCGTTATTTAACGACGTATAAATAAATTGAATCGAATTTATTTTATTTGATCGGGTTTTTTTTTTTTCGTGATTCGTAAAAGAAATATTTTGCTTTTTTTTATTCTCGAAACTTCTTTCGGGCTTCAAAAAATTAATTCTAAAACTCCGTTCCTAATGATTAGTCCGGATTATTCTATTACGAATTCGTGCAGTTTTCAACACGTCAATCGGAAAATATAAGAAATGACTTTTCGTTTGATGCGTGTAGTCTTGTTAATCTCGTTAATTTTTTTTTTCATTACTATTATTATTGTTAATTTTGTAATCATTAATATCAATTCTCGATAGTGATTGACGGTTTAAATCTGGTAGCGTTGAAGACTGTTAATCCGCGTGACGTTAATGATCGCATACATATTGCGATCCGGTTGTTATATTCTGTCGGCTTTGGTTGATGTATTAGGATGTATTAATATAGGCTTTACGTATTTATTCTCGGCGCAGAAGTTTCAGTAGAACGTGCGTCGAGTAGAAAAGATCACGAACCAAGAAAATTACTTTAATCGCAATCACGCTGTTACTACGAAAGAATAACCACAATAATAATATTAATGATGATAATGATAATTAATGATGGATGTTGCAGTCGCATATTATACCGATATTTTAATTTTTTTTTTTTTGGCTTGATCTATTTTTTAGCACGTAGGCGATTTTAATTTTTTTCAAATCTGCTTTTTAACATTTTTTTTTTTAACGGCTATTTTTGTTATTATATATCTGTTGGATTATTATGAAGTCCATGGCGAGGTAAATTGCATAAAGTTCGGTTGAAAGGGTGGAAAATGACTGAGGAAGTTAGTCGCCTTATTTTTTATATTCCTAAAATAACGTTCGCAATTACATTATGAGGATCGCAAAAAAATTTATCTGCGGGATTTCTTTTAACTTTATTTCTTCTTTAACCCTTTCAGTCGTTGTGTCCTTTGACACATAAGCTATTAATTCTGAATAATTGTCCACTTTCATAATAAGAGCTATTTAGTTAATATAGAATTTTTCTATTGCCATACTATCCAGAATTATCTAAAAAAAAAAAACAAAACAAAACGGTACTATATACAAAACTTCATCACTTCCTCGAACATTTTTTTTTTTTTAACTTATTTCAGGCGTTAGAATGTATAATTTAATATAAAATATTGATCAAATATGTGTCTGAAACGGTTAACACGCGAAAAAAGACGGTAAACGAATAAGACATTAAAATTCCGAGATAACTCGTTTGAAATTCCCCCTACGTATACTTTAGTATCGCATAATTCAAGACGAGAACTAGGAAATGATATAGAAAGGGAAAATGTTTGTGGTATTATTCGGAAAAGATTATTAATGTAGATACGGTTGATAGAGAAGAGTTAATGTGTACTAGGTGGGACGGATTTGAGTTTAACATTTTAAAAATGATAAAATAAAATTATTATCTAAAAAAAAATTAATATCGCCGGTAAATTTAGTATTGCACGAAGGTGAATATAGTTTAGGAACTATATAAGTTTAATACAATTCGGGGATATTCATGCGTTTTTTAAAAATGTCAACTGTATAATGTCAGATGTTACACGTGAACGATAAACTAATTTTAACTATGTTAACTCTCTCGACTAATAAAGCTGAAAAATCTTGATGAAATTTAGCTTCTATTAACGATATTTTGTAAAATGAGATTGATCTATTTTATATAATACGCGTTGCATGTTTAATTTGCAGCAGTTTAACTTCTCGTCAAATATTAAGCCTAATTCGATACATAATACCGATGTTTATATTTAGTTATATGAGGAAATGTAATCTAATGAATATGTCAGATTATTTTATACTTGGAAGGAAAAAACCATTTTTCCCGGTTATTTAAATTAATTATTTTTAATCAAAATGTTTTAACCTTTTCAAAGATATCGTACCGAATCTATTGCTCGGAATAAAACTGTATCTTCAATAAAATAACATATTAGCATATATAAGGATGACTTGTTTGGAATTCTATCGGGGATGTATTAATATTAGCAAATTTCGCCGAATTAGATTACGAATGCGATAATATCTGAAGAAAACTAACGATGCTATAAAACTAAACATTTATAGTAAGATTAAGGTTAGTAGAGTGTATTTTTTTATTTTTTTTTGTTATAAAAGATGCTGAATAGTCTACACGTAAGTCCTACAGTGAGATTAAAATTGCGATCGTCTTACAGTACCCTGTGGAAATTTCATCCTATTTACATAGTCGAAATTTACATTTTTCTGACCCCTACACGAACAGAAAGATACAAAATTCGAAATATTTTTATAATCGTTCAGAATTATCGACGGATGAAAAACTGGTTTTATGGTATACGCCTATGTGCGTGTGAATCGATTCGATCCTTAATTTCTCATTCGAAACGTACGCGTATTAATCGAACTGCGTACATTGCGAGTAGAAGTAAATTTTCAATAACGTTTTAATCAATTGAAAAACTAAACACAGATACTAGAAAAAGTCTAGATTCTTCAGTTTCTCCAACTATACGAACTTGCTCGAATGTCGAGTAATACTTTTTAAAAGGGAAAAGTCTACAAGTATTCGCGCATACGATGGCCGATTAATTACGATCGGTAGTGACCGGTTGAATACTGCGTGACGCAGTTTGCCCGAGATATATAGGGAGTTGAACGAAACGTTAATCGAAGATATAGAGACTGGCAACAGTAGCCAAAGAATTACGAATCCGAGGATAAAAATTGTGTGCGTGTGTGAAAAATGTGCCAGCAACTGTTATATATATATATGATTTTTATTTACTACTAGTTATGCCTCGTTCTCTAGTACACGAGTGAAAACTTGATTGCAGATTTTCAATGAACACACGTTGTTTATCGCCAATAATAGGTAAAGGAAGGACGAAGTGCGTACATAATAACTGTTCTTGACCTACGCCGGTTATTTTAATTACAACCTGCCTAGTTGAATATTGTGATATTTTTTTCTTTCACTTCTATAAATAATAATCCTAAACAAGTACTTATTGTGTGCGACGATATATACGTGTAATTTATATCCGATACGGTAAAACGTCATTCCATCGGTCAGTATGTTGCGGTAGAATAATTTAACTCCGGATAGTTTTAAATTTATACAAATATTACAGAAAATAAGTCAACTTTCTAATAATAATAATAATAATAATAATAATATCAAATTGGGACGTTTTTTTTTCATTTTAAGTATTCTACGTAAGTACCCAGTTGAATGCTGCTGTTTGTATTGTTCATACTTTTTACGACTGTTTACAGAATGGATGTGATAAGGTATACTCAGAGAAGACGGAGGTTGATTTTGTTGTTTTTTGAATAACTCAAAAAATACTCGACCAGAATTTGATTTAAAAATAAGAAAACGAGAGATTAGCTTACAAACATAATGTGGAGCACAATATTGTACAAATGACTGCTGTTTGCAACAATACGTGCATTCTCAATCTTTAAAAAATTTTCTCGAGCATAGGTCGCTGAATTTTTGAAATTTCTTCAGAAATGAAAGTTGTCAGGTCTTTCAGGTCTCGCGGACGTGTTCCGTAAACGCGGCTCTTAAGGTATCCTCCACAAAAAAAAACAAACACGCGTTCGAAACTCTCTTTGCACTGTAATGATCGATTCACGCTACAACGTTCCACGCAAAACGCGCGCTTCTCGTTATAGGATGCCATTATAACTAAAACTAGGTAAAAATAAACCTTTCCCGACTAAACGCGTAGAGCACGCGGTTTGCGTTGTAGCAGTGTTACCAACTGCGCTATTCAAAAAACAAAACCGTTCGTCTTACCTAGATTACCCTATAGTGGATTGTTATTGATATATATATCCTTAGAAAATTGTTTTACACTACGTAACGCTGAAATATCGACTGAACGATAATTTTTTAAGCTGCCAACATAGCCCCACCAAAAAAAAATAAAATGATTTATAATGTCGTGAGGATAACAACGGCCATTAAGAATTCGCCCTAATGATGATCGGTTGTTAGAGCCCCGTCGAAAGATGGGGGAATTTAATCGATTTCTACCGATAATTTAATTTAATAAAATCACGCTTCGTGGCTGGACAAAGCGATAGAATTAATCGAAATCGTCAGATATCAGCGTACAATGACGAACGAAAGTAAGCAGAAGGACGTAAGAAATTGCGTGTAAATCCGTGTACAGCTCGACATCGAACTAATAAAATTACGTAAGAAAAGAGGCAATTTAAGAAACGTTGTTTTAACAATTATATCATCCGCATTTCAGAAAGTAATTACCGTCTCTAACTAGAATCATAATTCTGTAACGATACAGTAGTTTTTAGTGTTTTCCAAAACGTACACTTACTATAACAAAATATCACCACGCGCATATTTGCACTCTCTCACGTATATACACGTGTCTTTATTGTTTTTTTTTTTTTTTTATATCCTTATATTCATTTTCTTTTAACCTGTCCAAAGATTATTATTATTCTTAAATTACTTATTTTATTACAAACTTACCTTAATGTTAAATTATAAAAATATATAACGGTAACATATATAAATATATATATATATATATATATATATATATATATATATATATATATATATATATATAAATATATATAATGCGTCCATATACACATATACAAGCGTATAGTACGTATACGTAATAATTCGTATACATGATAAACATGCATTTATAGTTCATTTACACTCACATTTATCGTTTACTCAAAATTTAATCTCACATTTTCACTCGCAATTTTCAATTTCTGTTATCACTATTAGTGTTATTTTTTCAAATTATAATTCACATCCAATCGTGTAATGCAGCATTCGATTCTCTCTTTACATTTTCTCTTCTATACGTTTCCTGTACTTCGTCTATTTACTATTATTACTGTTTATTTATTCATTTCATTTACGATATTCTCACATAGTAGCCACAGTGGTAGTAATACCACCATTAGTAGTAGTCGTAATAGTAACGAACCATTAAACCATCTGTTACGTCATTATAATGTATTAAATCTAGTGGGACTGTATTCGAAGTTTGGGATTATTTAGTAAAAAATAAAAGTATCGATACGATGCAAATAAAATATAAACTAAGGAAAACAAACAGGTGTATATATTATGTTCGGTAGCACGGTCTCTAGGTTTGGTGAACAAACTGATAAATAAGTGATGACGAAATTATTAAATAATATACCGGATGAAATGTTGAAAGAAAAAAAGATCGGGAAATTAAAACAGCAGCTAAAAGAGTACGTGGATAATTTATAAACAGAATAATAAGAAACGAAAAATTGTAACTGTACGTAAGAAAAAGTTATATCGATCAAAGTTTGATAATTCTATATACAGAAGATCACAAAATTGTTAGTAAACGCCTGAAATAATATTAGTATAACAACTTAAACCTTTGTACAGGCTTTTAACTTAAATTTATAAATTAGTTCCAGTAATTTCCCGCCAAACGATTTAAAAGTATCTATTAACCTTATTGTACCGAATATGTTTATTATTAATCCCGAATATTCAATAAAACTCTAAACGACTTAATATTAATACGAAAAATTTGATCGAGGTTTTTAAGACGTCCGGCATCTCAAATTTAAGGTTACATGCGTCTATTAAGATTAAATATCATTACGAGAGACAGGTAATGGAAAGTGCTAATACGAATTCTAGTTTAATTATCATCGCCATTTGTGAATGATTTCTGAAAACTAGTTTACACGATTGCTGTAATACTGCCCACTTCACACGTCCACAGTTTTGCGTAGTACATTTTTTCGACTATAATTTGTCCACTGCCTATTTAGTCGTTTTTAAATAGTCGTTTTTAAACTCCCACTAGTTTCCCTACGTTCGCAATTTGACTGAAAATACGAATAATAATTTTTAACTATTTGAGAAATGTTTTCATCTGTAATCCGTGTGAAAAAGAGAATACATAGAAGACACAGGCAGACGATTCTCAATTACATTTAAAGAACATTTAAATTCGTATATAAACAATGATGAAAATATTGTCAAGCATTAAAACAAAAAATCAATAATATTAACCATAAAATAAAAAAAATACTGGAAAAAGTGGAAAACATTCTTTTTTTTTTCTAATTCGTGGCTTACATTCAAATTTTCTTTGACCAATATGTTGCTACTTGCAAAGTCTTGTTGTCCGCATTAATTATATTGTCAATATTACACCGAACTCCATCTATAGTCTATCAGGTGTTCCATCGTCTGTATTTCACCATACTCACAGCTGTTATCTGTCGCAGTTTGCTTTCGCTATTGCATAACCTGAACGAATTCCATTCAGTGTTCTCCAGATTGACTAGGCATAGTTTACACCTGCTGCTGGATTTTCTTGTATTTCTATCATTGGTGCCGGTATTTGTTCCCGCCAACTTTCAACTCGCGTACGTTGTACAGAAACATGCTTCGGGATCTCTGTTGTTGTAGCCAGAAAACGTCTTGACTTTAGTCGTGAAGAGGATGTTGTGCGTTTCGAATTTGCTTCATTCTCTCGATATCAGCAGCTACCTTCCTCCTTATGTCGGGAGCTGCAATACCACTAATAATGTATATAAGATATCCAGTTGCAATATTAGTCATACGATTTACTGCAATATCAACTTTTTTCGCATGAAAGGACTGTGCCCAAACATGACAACCATATTCTGCTGCGGACATACATAAAGCTATCGCTGGCGTATCTAACCGTCGGTCTTGCGCTACATTATGATCCAACCAATTTCCGTATAATGCCGTTTCTAGTTAAAGCTTTCTTCTTAGTATTTTCACAGTGTTTCCGGTATGTCAGGCTCCTATCCAAGATTATACCTAGATATACTGGACTTTCATGGTGCTCCAAAGTGACACCTTTCCACTATACATTTAATTTCCGCCTCAGTTCGCTGTTTCTTAAATGAAAGGCGCGCACCACTTGTATTTTATTCGGATTTGGAATCGTTTTAGATTATTTTATAAATACTGTTTTTCACTTTGCTAATTTTTGTAAATTATTTTTAAAATTCGTGTATATTTTTATATTAACTTGATAATGGCTTAACAACTGGAAAGATTTGTGATTTTTCGCAAAGAAACTTTTAGTGATTTAAACTTTTTTTTCTTGTTCGTAAGTTTTTTCTCCTCTACATTATCTATTGTTCTTGTTCACTTTTACTCGCTCCATGTCCCCACGCTCACTCAATCTATTTATATAATCCCGTGAGATAAACAGATATTTTACTGCATACAACGGGGTTGGAATTTTCGGAATGCGTACGTCAATCGGAGGATAGCGAAATATTGGACGATTAAATTTTAATTAGGATATCCTGAAGAAACAATATATCTAGGAGCGCTTATTACCAACAGTGGAAACGATAAAATGGAAATTACACGGCGAATTGTGTATAGTTAACAAAACTTAAAAAGATATGGATGGACCATTCCATAAATATAATGACAAAAAATAGATTAACGGGCTCTCTGGTGTTTTCAATAGCGTGTTATGGTTCCGAGTTATGGACAATAACAAAAGTGATACACAGAAAACTAGAGGCATTTGAAATGTGTTCTTACAGGCGCATGTTGAGGATCTCATGGAGGGAACATCGGACGAATGTGTCAATACTACAACAACTTAGGATGGAACATAAAGATAGATTAATACCGACTATAAAAAAAAAGATGTCTCCAATTTTTTGGACATATCATAAGACGAAACGGGTTAGAGAGGATTATAACGCAATGAGTTTTTTTTCTTTTTTTTTTATTGGAGGTTGCCTTTACAGATTACCCAAAACGTGAGACTATCAGGACTATCTACATCCTAATCAAGGATGCTGACTTCTGTAGAAATGTCGCCACATGGAGGAATAATTGCAGATTATCGAGATGGAGAAGGGACGCATTACACGGAGGTATAATACTCGAAGAATGTAGCAAGACAAGCTAAAAGCTCCAAAGCAACGGTGCCACAGCAGAGCATAAAAAAAAAACACGCTACAGACTGCCTGTATGGAGGGGACAGAAGGGACTTTCTCTAAGCTGCATACGGAAAACACGGCCAGGCAACAAATGGTGTCCAAACAGTAATCTACTGATGAGTACAATTCCCTAAAGACTAAGTTTAGGGAGAGACACCTGGAGCAATCCCAGGGAATAGAAGCAGAGAACGTCCGCCGACTCGTTTTATAGAACGCATACAAGAGATGACGGGGATGTCAATGCGATGACTAATGGATAACATACAGGATCGGAATAAATGGCAAGATTTAATCGCAAAAACTACATGATTGGTCAGGACATCTGTCATCAGAAACGGAGAAAAGGATAAAAAAAATACCTAAGGCGCGAAGACTATAGATGATGGTGATGATGATGTATGGTGACCCAGAGAAGACGGACGGTTTTGTTTTTGAATAGTGCAGTTGGGAGCACTGCTACAAACCATGTGCTCCACGTTTAGTGTACACATAAGAGATTCGTTTTTGTTCAGTTTCAGTTATCATGGCATCCTATAACGAGAAGAAGCGCGCGTTTTACGTGGAACGTTATTTTCGGTGTGAATCGATCACAACACTAACAGTGTTTCGAAAAGAAGTCAAAGTTACGCGATTTTTTTTGTGGGGATATCTTAAGAGCCGCGTTTAAGAAACACGTCCACGAAATCTGAAAGACCTAACAACTTTCATTTCTGAAGAAATTTCAAAAATTTGGCGACCTATGCTCGAAAAAGTATTCGGAAATTTTTTAAAGATTGAATGAACGTATTGTTGCAAAAGACGGTCATCTGAACGATATTGTGTTGCACAAATGATTGTAAGCTAATCTCCCGTTTTCCTATTTTGAAATGAAATTTCATTCAAAAATTTTGATCGAGTAGTTTTTGAGTTATTCAAAAAACAAAACCGTCAGTCTTCTCTGGGTCACCTTATACAAGAATTGCTCGTTTAATAAGATGATTACTTCTTCGAATTGAAAAAATGGAAAATCAAGTTTGGATCCACGTGCTCGCGTAAGAAAACCAAAAGTGGGCGTTAATTTCGAAGCCTGAAATCTTGAATCGTTTCATATAGGAATGAGAAAATTAAATAAAATAAGTTTTATGTCGTATTACTAATAATAATTAAAAAACCGATTTAAAATATGTCGGATTTTTCTCGATCGATTTTAAAAATGATTCTCGTACTTTGTCGACAACCTTTGACCTTTCTTGTTTCTTTTTGAACGTTTTCAAACGTACGACGCTAAAATACACGCGATGAACCGAGGATGGATATTTGTTACAGTTTTATCGTGTTAATGTTCCAATTATTATTATTATTGTTTCGTGTATACTTATGTTTTAATCGTTCTAAATAAAAAATAAATCCCGTAATCGAGAGTAAGTCTGGTTCGTAGAATTTCAAGCGAGTCTGCTTCGTTTTACAAAGCGCGACCATGATTAGGCTTAAATTCTAATTATTCGTCCAACTCATTATTTCGCTTCGTTTATTCTCAAATCGAATTTTAAACGACCGTTTGATTCCGAATAATATATTTTTATCATTACACGTCCGAACGACAGACTTTTTTTTCCAATCGATCGCCTCATCTCTATTTACATCCGTCATGTTTTAAATTGATACGAAAAATTCCGATTTTGGGGAAACTCATTTATACTATGGTAGCGAACCGATTCTGATCGAACCGATTTTAGCGAATGACGGATAACACGCGTCAATTATTTAATTCGTGTCATCTTCAGTCTGTTCTACTTAAATTATTACGCGTGAAACGGAATGACTAGGCCAATACCGAGAAGTATCGAGAAATTAGCGTCACCTCCCCTTTCCACGCTCCTGGGATAATCGATGGTATTTTACTCATTATTTTATAATGACCTATTTATATTTATATTTATCGATTTATATCTATATTAATCTATATATTATACATACACACACACACATATATAACAATAACTTTAGCATAATTTTGGTATAATATTGTAAATTAAACATTTGTGGTTAAACCAAATCTTAGTTTTAGTTTGTTTAATTTTAACGGATATTTTTAAATATTTAAATATTTAAATATTTAAATATTTAATTTTAAATAAAATATTATAAATCTCCACACCCGGTTCAGGTTTCATTTATGTTGATATATCGGAGAGTAGCGAAAACAAAATAAAAACACAGAGTTAATCACTATAAAAATTTTTATTTTCGCGAAGCTTTTATATATATATATGTATATGTATGTATGTAAAAAAAAATAAGGTAATACAAAAATATGTAGTTGACAAGAGATAGAAGTAACTCTCGTCACGGAGTAATTCACCGTGACGCGAATTTCAGAACTACCGGAAGATGGGATGTCGCGAATATTATAATAGATAGGCTGCGTATTATTAAATACCGTGGGTGCGCGTGCATGTGTATGTATTAGCGTATATGATATATATATATATATAAAATTTATTTAAACGAAATACAATTGTGAATATTATCGTAAATATAGATAAAGATTATAGCGTGTTTGTATGTGTAGACAGTTTGTCTAAGAGGAATACAATATAATACACGTATTGTGCTAGACATCCGAGCCAGCAGCCTAAAATGACGTTGTCCTACATTAGGCGGTTTAGTTAAATCGCCGACGAAGATGCGACTCGAAGTAAAATTTTTTCGAGATAAACTAGGAACGGCCAATGTGAAAAATATTTATTATTATTATTTATTTTTATTTAATATATAGAGCAAAACCACGAAAGCTATTACGGCAGAAACGTTATACGAATTGCGAAGTTTGAAAAGAAATACACGAACTAAAGAAAAATCAAAATATCGCAGAAGGAGTTAAAATGTAGCTGCTCGATACGCGTGGTCGACCATGATCAATGAATAGAATTGTAAAACATGATGAATTGATTTAGAAGTAAACAGGTTAGACATAATCTGTAAAAGATTGAATCGAAAATAAGGTACGATGAATCATACGGAGCTGTTAGCGTATTTTCCAATATGAGCGTGCAAGTAAATGCCAAATTATATAGTTATGTAGATGACTTATTGTTAATCTATACTAATATATAAAATTGTAGTGTCTGTCATTTGGGAATATTTTCATTATAATCACTACATTGGACTGTTTTTATCACACATAAACAGAAAAGGTAACTTTTCTAGTCTATAATATAATTCCACGAACTAATGTAACTCTATGATTAACGAGCTCAGGTTCGATAGTTAAATCTTTAATAAAACACAATTTCGAGATTAACAAATCTTGCGTCATAATCGTACGTGTAATCAAATAATACGTAATAACAGCGTACTTAAGGATTGCATCAATATATAACATACTTCGGTGTAATTATAGGTGAAAAATTAAGTTATAAAAACCATGCTCGGTATATTAACGAAAAACATCGGAAGTTATTGCCCGCGTGCTAGCGTGCTGCTACTAATTAATTTATATATCAAACGAAGGTCTCTAATATTTATTAATAAAAGATATCAACCTGGTAAGATCAATAGAATAAAAGTTAATGAAATAAAAGCAATTATCTTGAAGATTACAAAACACCTTACGAGAATAATAAATTAATTAAAAAAAAAAAAAGAACTAATTAATACAGATGTTAACTAGTCATTGATCTTTGTAGTTTTTAAAACTAAACGTAAATGTAAAAAATCTCACTACCGGTAATTATAAACTATTTCAGAAAGGTTTTTACTTATATATTATTTAATAATAATAATAATAATATCAATAATAATAATAATAATAATATCAATTTATTTCAATTTCAATTTATTTGATTTTGATTTTTGTTCAGTACATTTGAATATATACAAACATAAAATATACTATTAAAGAAACCAGTTCGAAATGTAACATATGACATTCTTCAAAGAAGTAAAACAAAAAATTTAAAAATGAATAAAAATGTGAACTTATATTTAAACGAAGCTTATACGTAATAGAGAACTTAATAGATTAGACTATATTTATGTAAACATATAACCCAGTTATGCGCAATTCTGCACGTGTACCAGGTCCACAAAGATATTGTATAATAAGCGACTGTCTACATTAAATAGATTAATAATAAGTTTTATAATTCCACTCAAATTATATACACATTTGCCGATAAACATTCAAACATTCCCATCTACTCTCATTTGGCTTGTTGGGTATTTAAAAATTATTTACACACATTGAAACTGCAATTGAGTTAAAGGTTGAAACATAAGGTAGTACTGTTCAAAACGAAATTGCTACTTTATTATGTAGTACATTTTTTGTTAAAAAACTAAGTAAAAATATATGAGATATAATAGGTATGCACACGAGCCGTGGGAAATCAGACTGTCGGTATTACAATGATGTGTGCGTTAAATTGACAAGTATTTGTATTACAAAACTTAAAAATATTATGAATCTAATTAATTTACAATTAACAAATCTTAGCTAGTAAGTATTCAATTAATAATTTTCTACGTCTACGTTTATAATTAATAAGATCAGTTTTTAATTCTTTAGGTAACCTGTTGAACTTAACGGCACCGACATACACAGCTTGCATACGCATTCTACTTTTGTTGTAACTAGGTACCACCCCGCTCTAATCTCACCAGCCAACTGCGTATTGCTTTCATAATTCGACGCATTAAATTTATTTAATTTTTTAAATACAAACAGTAATATGTGCAGATTATATAAAAACTTGTTATCCAGTTTATTACTATTTTTTGGGAGTATTAGATTTAAAATCGATTTTTGTAGAATTCTTAAGGGTTTGGTATAGTAATTTGCCATACCACCCCAATGAAGTATTCCGTAAGTCAAAACAGGTTGGTATAATGTGGAGTATATTCTTTTTAAATGTTTTAGAGAAAAAAACTGATTTAAATAATAAAAGAGATAATTTAACTTCCTTATCTTCCCTGCTAAATATAAAGATTGATTCGACCAAAAAAGCTTACAATCTAGCTGTATTCCTAAGTATTTAATATTATCAACCCTACCTAACTTTACACCACTGGGAGATACAATTTGAATATTCTTCTAATTACTCTGATTTTGATTTGTATAAACCATGAACTTAGTTTTCTTATTATTAATAACTAACTTATTATTATTCAACCAATGAAAAACTTTTTTAGTATCGTCTTGTATTAGGCCTTGTAATATACCCGGGTATCTGGAATTAACAGTACCATATCATCAGCAAAACTAAAAAGTTTCCCATCGACATTTAAACCACACAAACTGTTTCACATATATAAGAAATAGGTAAGGTCCAATTACACTTCCTTGCGGCACTCCATTATTCATTACTATATCACTAAATGTACTATTTAATTTAACAAAATATTTTCGGTTAATAAGATAACTATTAAACCAGTTATACATGTTACCTCTAAATCCAGCATTATACAACTTCTGCAACAAAATTTTATGATCTATTGTGTCAAATATTTTGCGTATATCAAAGTATACTGAAACGACGGATCTGCCTTTCTCAAGATTTTCTGTGATATATCAATAATAATAATAATAATAAGAGTAATAATAAAATATTTATTATATAATTGTTTACATTATAAAACTATCGATGCCAAGTACACAAAATTTACCGTGGCAATAAATAAAAAAAAAAAAAAATTATATATGATCTTATATTTAAACATTACCGGAAAAATTAAAAAAAAAGGCGAATGAGAAAAAAAAAGAGAAATAAAATATAGCCGAATTATAGTTTAGCTATTTATAATTGGCTAGATTACTTAATACCATAAATAATATAGATTAATGTAAAAACCGGTGCTTCAGACGACGGACTTATGACGAGTATATCTATTTTTAGACTGGTCATATCGTAGTCCCCTATGGCTTGAATTAATTTGTTGTTGTCTATTAGAATTGTTTTGAAAGTTTTCCAATGTATGTAAAGAAGTAAGTCAAGTTTAATGTAGAATGCACGTCACTTTGATATATCTGTCGGCATTTAGTGAGATTCTGAAACAGTGGTTTTGTAATAGCTGCATTTTCTTAAACAGTGGTTTTGTAATAGCTGCATTTTCTTATAAGTGCTGTTGGAAACTGAATTCCAGCCGGGCCATGCATAACCTAACCTAGGCCGAATGATAGTTGTATATAATAACTTTTTATTTGCGACCGTGAGGTGGAATCTCCGGTTGAATATGGGTGAAATTATTCCAATAGCTTTATACGCATTATCCATGAATTGATGCGACTGTTGAAAGATAGACGGAAATCCATAATGTCATGTACGTACCTCTTTAGAACATTTAATGCGATGATCACCGATTTTTATATTCCGTTTAGGTGTCAGGTGTCTTCTAGTGAAGAGGATGACCTCGGTTTTTTAAATACAGCAATGTTAACAGATGGAATTTTGTGTATATCATTTAAGAAGATTAGGAAAATGTAAGGGCTCAACACGCTCACTTGTGGAACTACAGCATGATAGGTTTTCAAAGCGAAGTTATAGGAACGATCAGATACGTTAAATACTCTGTTATTTAGATAGGATTGTATCAGTTTAACCAAATATGTGAGAGATAGCCAAATTGCAACATTTTCTATAAAATAGCGTTGTGCCGAATGTTTTTTCAACGTTAATTAATAATTAATAACCCAGTGTGTTTATTTAAATCGAATTTTCTCTAATGTAGTCGGTTATTCTGTCATTTAATGACTTAAATTTTGTTCCCTGCGTAATATTTATCGCGTATTCACATAAAATATCTTATATTTCGTTGTCAGAATTTAACTTTTCGTTTATTGTTGTATCAGTTATAATTTCTACTAAATATGCTTAATATATATATATCTTTTAGTCGTAACTCCACGTAGGAGTATCGTGATCAATGTAATAGCTTCCTTATTTTCTGTCTCCATCCTTGACTATTTTCAGGATCATGAGCACATCTTGAAAATGCTATTCGAGCTGCAGCAGTCACTGCATCTGTCCATCTAATTGGTACTCTGCCTTTTAGTCGCACACCATTCATTCTTCCCATAACTATTGCTTTTTCGATTCCATCATGTTTTCGTACGAGGTGACCAAAAAATATCATGATACGTATGAGAAATTCCATTATTAATATGTGGGTTGTACCAGTTTCTTTCAAAATAGACGCATTAGTACGCTTTTCCATCCACGAAACCCAAAGGAGCGGCCTCCACCACCATATTTCGAAACTATTTATTCGAATTTGTTCGAATTTTCTGATCGTCCACGTTTCTGCACCGTAACAGAAATATTGAAAAAATTCAGGGTGCGTACAAGTTGAATTTTAGTATTTTTCGTGACACAGGAGTCTTTCCATATCCAGGTTAGTTTAACCATCGCACTCCGTGCTAGTTGAATTCTTCTCTTGATCTCACCTTCAGTCTCCTTTGCTTTCCTACACGGGAAAATTGAGCTCAACATAATACGATTAAAAAAAAATTATATATTAAAAATAACTTTTTGATTTTTTCGAAATATTAGCAATTGACACTTTATTCGTGTTTATCTAACAATGGCCCTCCAGAATTAAATTTTTCCCTCCTAGATAAATCACCATGTTTATTATTATTATTATGATTATTAACAATACTTTTGCTGTCGTTATTAGTGTATCATGTATAATGTGTGTTGAACCGTATAATAATTATTATAATATAATTAATCGTACATTTCATTTTTGTTTGTGTTAAATTTTGAAATAAACTGACCGATTAGCTGACTGACTAAATGATTAAAAACCTACTACTGATTACTTGATTCGTGGTCGAATTGACTGATCGTTTAATCTCGATTGCACCGGGTTAATAGTAATCGATTGTGGTGACGATGATTATAATTATCGTTATAATTATTGCGTGTTATTATACGGATGATTAGGTTTTGTAGTTTGAATGTTGGGTATCTTAAAATCGGTTTATTCGAAACGATTTTAATTTATTCTTCATTATTCTACATTTTTTTTTTTGTACAGACATTAGGAGGCTATAATAATATACGATCTAAATATTTCTACCGAAGGATTATAAAAGTAATCAATATGTGTATATTTAAATGCTACAGACCAATCTTAACGAACATGTAAAAACGAGTATGGATACAACATTCTAGATAGTCGTCAATATACGAGATGTTATATTGCATATTATATTTAAATAAAATTGATTTGGCTCGATTTGATTATTATTATCATCAACATTATTATTATTATTTTCATTATGGTTACTTCGAAAACGGAGGATGAAACGGTATAAATCTGAATTTCTAACTCCGCGTCTTTCCAATAGGATATAAAATACTCATAATAACGGAATATCTGCGGTTTTTGCACATACTATTTTATAAACGGAATCTTCAGCCAGTAGTTACGGCAACTACTATTTACTACTACTCCCACAACTTCGCTATAACTCGATCGGCATCTCTCCTACGGTTAAGTAGTTTCATTGTGGACGCCGCCTGTTTTACACGTATAAATAAAACCGGACTGATAAAGAAAAAAAAATGAAAAAAGATGCGAAATGAGTACAACGATAATCTCTATTTTTGTTTTTATATCTATTTGACCTACATTTTTACATCACATGTATTATCGTTATTATTATTATTATTATTATTATTATTATTATTATTATTACTATTTATTCAATTTACACGGAAATTACATGAACGATTCCAACAAACACGGTAGTAAATATGATTAGCATCGTAATCAGAATATAAAACGATCGTAAATTCCTGATGTTCAAATCATTAACTATTTATTTATTATATTCATTATTTTATATATATATATCGATGACGATGCTCTTATATCAATCCACTGCTTGATGTAAGCGTTCCCATTTTTTTGCCATCTGTAGCGATCACGGGTCTCATTTATCGATTTCACACCGGCCGTCCACCTGTCATCCTTTCTTCTTGCTACATGGCCTGCCTAATTCCAATGTACGTTCGACTACATCTGACAGTTTAGTCTGTTGTCTTATCCACGTATTGGCTTTCTGGTCTGATATCTTGATACTCAATATTACTCTTTCGTGTGCTCTCTGTGTCACTACAAGTTTCATAACGACATTTCCATGTTTCCGCCCAACATGTAAGGACCAGAAGAATGCATTCATCTTTTAATTTCCTTGCGCATTGCTTCCTTCTTCGTGGTAATAATTTGACCTAGGTATATATATTTACTGAACTGTTCCAGTATCTGGTCATTTAGTTTTATTTGTAACTGTTGAGGTGTATTTGTCATGATATTAGTTTTAATAATATTTATAGTTAATCCTGATTTTTTTGAACAGTTATGTAGGTCAGTTATAATTTCCTCTAAAAGTACCAACAGTATTACCACACACACACACACACACACACACACATATATATATATATATATATATATATATATATATATATATATATAGAGAGAGAGAGAGAGAGAGAGAGAGAGACACACACACTCAGAATGAGAAGATATGCATATATATATATATATATATATATAGCACTTTTATTTTATTGTTCTTCATAATACATAATATAACTAGTTTGAAGGTAAAATTCACGAAAAAATCGTCAGAATCATATTTATTTTAACGTAATGTTATATATATATATTCGTTCATATAAATATGTATATTTGTATATATTATATATATATATATATATGCGTGTGTGACACATCCACGCACACATATGAGTAAGTATGGGTTCTGCCGTTTTGCATACATACGATTATTTATTTATAGTGTACGCTTTCATTCACCTTGCTCACCTACCAAAGACGAGTGAAAGTTTCTAGTGTCCGGATGATCAAAATATTACTACTAGTAATAATATTACTGACAATAATAATAATCGCAATAGCATTAAAAGAAACCGCCCACGAATATAATAATCTGTTAAAATCGTTTGAAAAATAAAGAAGATGAAATTCCATCTACGGCAATGGTATAGAGTTGAGTGTATTTTTTTAAAGCTGTAAGACGATCTAAAATCTCTGAAAAATAATTTCCAATAATTTCGGACGCTCGGTATTTCACGGTCGTGTTATATATATATATATTCTCTTTATTTAAGAATATATATTTATATAAATAAAATTATAATAACCTTAATTAATAAATAAGTACAGGCTGAAGATAAAGTTTAAATATTCTTGTAGACCAATACCTTTCGACCGATGGTTTATCATGTATTAATTTTTTTTTTTTTTTTATACCAATTGTATTTTCTCCGATGTTATTCAGTAGCTCTTACGTATTTGAATTTAGTACAGTATAGAAATTTGTCATCTCGTGAATCAATCTCGATTTTGCATTATCCGCATTTATCATTAATTGTTAATCCGGTTTTTTTCTTAAATAGTCGGCAAAGTTTCCATTTGTAAATAGTAATATAAATTAGTATTTTTTACATTTTATATTTTTTATAAATTCTATATATTCTTATTTTTTATGTTCACTCGATAATGGCTTAACAGCTGAAAAGCTTTGTAGTTTTTTTTCATTCCAAAGTTTAATAATTTTATCTCCCTTTTTGTTGTTGGTTTTTTAAAAATCACTACATTTCACACTTTTCAAAATATGTTCATATATATATATATAAGAAATCATAAATATATTGGGTTATTTTGGTAATATTAGTACGCGATTCTGAACGTAGAGTATATAGTAAATGAACGCAGTACGCAGAATTAGAAAATTCCTGAAGTTATTATTAGCAAATCATGGGATGGTCCATCATGCTACTTTAATTCATTATATATATATATATATATATATATATATATATATATATATAAATATAAATAAATTATTATTATTATTATTATATATATATATATAAATTAATAACTAATGGCTATAGATTCGCGTTTTGACGACGTAATTTGCAAGAAAAAAAAAATATGTATAAGTAGGTTTAAAATGTTATCGGACATTTCAATTAACCGATTTTTTTCCTCTCTTTTCTATACACAGGCGAAAGTGGTATATCTTCGTTTAGTTCGATGATGCAACAATTGGTGGCCACTGGTCAGGTAAGTTATCATATGTATTATTGTTCTCTCTTACGTATATAATATGTTTCGCCAGGTCTTCGGCATTAATTTAATAATTAGATGTACACGTTGGTCGTAATAACGATCGTGTATGTAACCGTGCAATTACTGGACGAAGGAGCGAGCAAGAGTTTAATTAGCGCTTAAGAAACTGCGAACAAAAGACAGAACGTTACACTATTCGCACTGTTTCTTCATGCGACAATCCAAATAAGGATGATAATAAGTAAAATAAGCGATAATAATAAATTATAATATATAATAATTATAATTTATAATAATAATAATAATAATAATAATAATAGGCCATACATAGTAAATAATGATGATCATTTTAGCATTATAATAGGAAACGATGCAGCTAAATAATCGTTACGAAATTATATTTTATTATATATCTTACCTTCTCGTGGTTATTAGTAACATTATTTTTGTTACAAAAGATTAGCGTTGTGTAATTAAAAATTTAACGAAGAAATTATAGTTAACAATAAACACTCATTATTATTCTTGACACGCTTCTTCTTCTTCTTCTGGACCGTCTTTCGTTATCGAAGGCTGGCATCCACATCTTTCAGTTCTTTCAAGATTGAAAAGAATTCCAGCCTCAGTAATAGCCATCTAGTTTCAGATGTTGGAAATCAATAACGTCCTCGGTCAACAGCACGAACACCGTCTACTGCGCCGATCAGTATTGTTTGGGGTGATACCTCGTACTTCGATCGTCGACATTCCAGATAGTTGATTTTCTTTTGTTTTATTAGCCTTATCGGTTCACAATCCTTATTTCTTCTTCTTGTTCCCATCAACGTGCCATATACTGATGCAAGGCAGGAGACACGGATGAGAAGGCTCAGGTTAGAAGTGAAAGGCCGGATGATCTGATGAATCGAAGAACACGATACATACTACCTGGTCCTGAATTCAGTAGTTCATTCTAAGATTGGCAGAGCTAATTTTGTGATTAGTACAGTCAATTATGATACACTGTGATGATATTATTACCGCAGGAACAACGCGAAGTTAACGCTGAAAAACTGTGAGTGATGGCTGTATGGCCAAGTCTAAGACGACGTAAAGCTATTTCAGTTTTCCGTGAAAAGTCAGAAAGAGTAATGAAACATGCAGTGTCTAATTTTATTGATCTTAATTTATTAGTAATTGGCATATACGCCTAGAGAGACTGCTATTTATGATTTAATTGATGGAATATTAATTTTAAAGCGTTTATCCGCTGAATGGCAAGATTTGAATGAGGAAGCATGGGTTGTTTGGCAGCCCAGTCTGTCATAACCTGCAATATGAGAGTGACCAAAAAACGAATCCTTATTTATCAGTTCCGTAATTTCCTTATTTGTAATTTTTGCTGTCCACGGTATTGCGAGTAATCGTCTATACAGCTGTAACTCAAACGCTTCCAATATTTTTTATTCGATCTGCCTTAAAAGCCCAAGTTTCTTCCGCGTACAATAGCGTGAAAATCATAGTATTTAACTATCTTCCACCGTAGTGCAGTTTTAACATCGTGACTTCGTAGATTATGAAATGTCAATCGCACCATCGCAATTCTATATATTATTTTTACTTCTGACGAGTCTGCACTGGTAATCCAGCATAAATTTGTTCACTTTTTCTAGTAGTATACTTCCAATTTTAATCTTTATGTTCGATGTGTTTTGTTCATCACCGTCATTTTCGTTTTTAATGGTTGCACGTTGTTCGCGATTTCATTTTGATATAGCAGACAACCAATGATAACATTTAGTATGTGGTCAACGGAAAGTCTTGATTACATGTAGGTGTTGAGGTAGGGATTAATACTAATTCATGTCGTTGCTGTATTTGTCGATAACTTTTTTCCTTCTACTCTTTCGTCAACAAAGTTAAGAAGTTACTAAAAATTTACAATTTTTCTACGAAGTTAAATTTCTTCCGTTTAAATAAAATTTGATGCAGTTAAAATAAGTATAGCTAATCGATACAAAATACAGCCCTAAAACAAATCGTTAATTATATTACATACACAGTCGCACGAATGTTTACGGTCAGTTGATCTATCGAAGAAGTTGACGCTCTTATCAGCACTTCCGCTTCGGATGTTTGGGCCATCAATTTTATCCGAAGAATTTTTCATAGTCTCTTAATGTGTTTCTTCATTATACAGGCCATGTTTCTCCACCATACTATAACACCGTCAGAAATATTGTTTTATACACCGATATTTCAGTCTAGACCGTTAGATTTCTATTATCGAACATTCTTTTAGAATTTTGTCTGCATATTGCAAGCTTGTAACAGCAAATGTTAAATTTTTTTAGTCCTATTATAGCAGCCTCCGTTACACCGGAACTTTATTCGTACACAAAGCTGTGTCACACGTTGTTAAAAAATCCGATGTATAACATACTCTTATAAAAATTAAACAGTGTGGTTGCAAGAACGCATCCCTATTTTACTCCGGTGTTTATATCAATTATTTGCATTAATATTGCGCGATGTATTATAGAACTCGTATTTTGGTCGTGAAGTTGTTTCACTAAACATAGCATCTTAGGCGGACATCAAACAATTTTAAGGCATATCCTTCCCTATTGACAGAGTCAAATACTTTATTAACATAATTAAAAGCCGAACATAAATCATGCGACTGTTGTCTGCATTTTTCAACCAACTATCGCATAGTATAGAAAATCTTACTTGCAATACATAACAGTGCTATACACCGGTAATTATTACATTTTGTTTTTGTTTTTTATTTTTGTAAATGAGAATTATAGCGATTAATTTAAAATCTTAGAACACTCTTTCTTCAAATCATATTTTATCTAAGATATATAATATATGAAATTAAGCGACCATATCATTTCCACCGATTATGTAAATGTACGCTATAATACCATCAATGCCTGCAGCTTTATTTTTTAATTCACTTATTGCCTTGCGCACCTCACCTTGTGTTGGTGGTTCATCAAGGTCATTTCTTCTTCATTCGGAATGCCTTGATGTACTCTTGAGTTAACTTAAGATAACATTATTTAATAATAGCATTCAGTCCACTTTCTTTTCACATCTTGCCCAGTATGCTACAGTTAATTATTATGTAAACGAAAATTATACATTTTAGAAGGAAGTACGAATAATTATTACACACCGAAAACATAATTTTCCGAAAACATGTTTTTCGAAATTATGACGTAATCGAATAATTCGCGTCATTACTCATCGGCGTGTTATTAAATTGCAAATAAATATCTGTATTAGAGACTTTGTCGTACAGATCGTTGCGACAAAAACCGGTTGCGAGGTATAAGCATATATTTACCTACCGATAGAGTGACGTCATTTAAAACGATACGCCCGATGATATTTTTTAAATTACGTCCATTTTCACGCTATTAATCGTAATTTGTCCTCTTTTTCTATTATCATCAGCATCATCATTATTTTTATTTTCGGTACCGGTAGTAACAATTTCAACTATTTTGAAGTCCGCTCAGATTTAATCAACCGTTAAATTCGTTTAACGTATTTCGTATATGCAAATACGTATGTATAGAGACCGACCGATGCATATATAAATACGGGATTTTACGCATGGGAAGCGTGTAGCCGCAATTTCGTACGGAAATCATATAAATTGACGTTTATGTCCAGTGACCTATATGCGAAAAATGTACCTTTAAAAGAAATACAACAGACAAATATTTCAAATCGGCGATTACTATAGGACAATTTCTGGCGCAAATTATACCAGAGTAAAGTCGTTTACAAAAAAAGAAACGATTAAAGTATAAAAAAGAAATCACATTAAAGCCATGGAAATAGAACTGAATATAAAAACGAGAATTCTTCATTGGTTACTCGGACCTGAAAAATAAGTTGCGCTCTATAAGAGGATCTTGAAGTTAGTACGGCTTTACTCTATTGAATTATGGGAGGATGTGCTTCCAGCAGCAACGTAAAAAGAATCCGGACATATAACAAAGTATTACGAAAATGATGGCTAGAGGACCCTGGTATGTCTCTAACGACACTCTACGTAGGGACTTCAACATCAAATACATAAATAAATAAATTCATCAAGCGATAGTCAATCATTTACCCGAACGAAAAAAATTATAATATCCGACGGCAAACAGAATTATTCAAAAAACAGATAATAGCAGAAGAATTTTTTTGTTCTTTTTTTCCTTCACATCTAGAACTGACTAATAATAGTCATTTACTAGATAGTAGTGATGACAGGATCATGATTATCAAGATCAGCCCATCAGCACGATCTCGATTTTATTAATTGAATCATTTACACCAGATCAACAACGTTTCTCCTTTTCAATCTCTTGCGTCCTACTGGTTGATGTAAAAGGTTTAGTGCAAGAACGTTTTCATGTCCTTCCAGTCTCGACAAATGATTGGCGGCAGCTAATTTTATTTCTTCTGTAACGTGCTTGATTTGTAAATCTTGATGTAACGTATAATTGGATACATACCAAGGTGCTCTCACCAGCGACCTCAGCGTCTTGTTTTGGTAGCGTTGAATTCTACTAATATTACTTTTGGACGCACATCCCCATAGTTCAAACGCAAAAGGATCATAAACTATATATAAATTCTTTCTTAATTATCTACTTCATGAGACTGCTGCTAAGCGAATCTCTGATTTTCAAGTCTATTTTCACATGAGCTAGTTGATGATAAATATTTTATCAATTCTAGATTTGAAGCAAAGAAAAACTTTAACGATAAAATCACAGTTTCTCGGTTTTCCATTCCGGTTATATTTGGTTTGCCGGTTGTTCTCAGTTGTTACCCGAATCTGTTTATTTAATTGGTTCCGATCTTCGTATCTTCTGTTTGGTCACCTTAAAGTGTACTTCGTGCAGAAGATCGTGGTTTTCCTGGTAATGATTATTGACGCTAATTTTAAAAATACATTTTGATAACTTATTTACAGGCCTTGGGTGTAGTTTTGTATCCTAGTAAACAACTAATAATATTCCAACACAATGTATATGACTCACTTGTATGTCATTTACAAACCCCTTAAGATCTTAAGAGGATTTGCGCAAGACTTTCTCTCATTAATCAGAAATAAACATAAAGTTATACTTATTGGAGATTTAAATTCAAAACATATTGCAATTGTTTCAACAATAATCCTGCGGAAATTATGTTGCTTAACCTATGCGCACTCATGCAAATACACAGATCTTCGCATTACTCGAGCCTACATGGAAATAGTATTTTGGATCTTATACTGACAAAAAATATTAATAATGTTACCACGTCTATTTCTCTAAATTGCTTATCCTCTGATCATAATCCGATATATAGTATTCTCACTGGCAATAGATTAATAACTAGAAAACATATTTTTTATAATTACACTAAAACCAACTGGAAATTGTTCCGCATGTTTATTCATAACAGCATTAACTTAAGTGATGACCATAACCAACATTAATTGAATCACGGCTTACTAAGTTAACTAATATCCTTAATATGGTCTTTGAAAAGACGGTACCGAAACGTAATAATCAACAATCTCCTAGTGCTGCCAACTTATACAACTTATTAAATTAAAGAATAAAATAGACAGATTATACACTAATAGTCCTATAAATTCGCGTAAACAATCTATCATGAAAATATTAAAACTACTCTAATGCGAACTAAATAAAAATTATAAATTCGATCAATCGATTAAAAATTTATCTACTCAAGACAAGATCCTTCGGAAAGTAATAAAGCCATACACTAAACCACTGCACTTCCACCACTTTTGGATACTTTCCATAACTGTTATTTATTATACTGATACACTGCTAAGGCTGAATTACTCGCTAATTACAATTACGCAATTCATTCTCAAAACTATCGTATAACTTCTAATTATAAAATTAATAAAGTTAAATCAGCTGTAAAAAATTATTACGTTATTTTAAGAACTGGCAAATTAATATTAATCCGAACAAAGCTAAAGCTATCTTTTTCAGACAACAGCACCTAATAGAATTCTCACAGCGAATGAACCTATTAATTGGGCTAATGAAATACGCTATCTTGGTGTCTTTCTCAATAGATGTCCAAATTTTACTCTGCACTTATCTCATATTAATATTAAAGCGAATAAAGCAATTTCTGCCATCTACCCTATTTTTCACCAAAAATCAATCCTGAATTCTCATAACAAAATGATTCTTTAATGATCTTCTATATTCAGCATATAAACAACTCCAAACTATACAAAACAGGTGTCACCGATGCATATTGAATAAGTCGAAATACGAAAGAATCTCATCAATTCATTTACGTTTTGAATGTTTCGCACTCCGATCTTGATTATAATTATTCGTAAATTTAATGTTGGATGTACTTCGGCATTTCTCGAAGGTAAAAGCTGAGAAAAAAGAACACCCGTTAGACAAGAGAAACACGCTGCGAAAGACCGGGAAAAATGGAAGATTGCTATTAAGGTTGATGGACCAGTTTTGTTGATGATGATGATACGTTATGTTTATTTTATCTGTTGATTATATTGTTATACTTTTTAAGACGGGTATATGAATATATATGCAAACTGGTTTATTGATCGATAGATCGAATATTTAACTAATTTACTATTATTAATTATTAATAATAGTAATAAAATAATATTTATTAGATTCGAATTTATAATTGTTAGACGATTTCAAATTGTAGATTTATAAGGTTTTTAAATTAAAATAAATCTTTTTCATTCCTTCGATAAATAAAACTTTTTTTGTATCAAATTTAGGACTGTAATGATGATGATGATGATATATATATATATATTTATATATATACACATAATGTAGTGATTTGTAAAAATAAATATGCAAAATAAAATATTACAACGTATATTATTCACTAACTTTCATAACCATGAATGAACGGATATATACTGACGGATCTATAGACATTAACAGAAACCGACATCAAGCAGCAATATATCATGAAATATAGATCTGATACGAACCTACAGAATAAAATACGCTGGCTCATCTACCAGCACTGAAATATATGCTATATACAAAGCACTTGAGTATCTCAAAAATAAAAAACAAAGAAAATTTATAGTAATGACCGAGTTCATAGCTGCAATACGATTATTGATTGCTATTAAAACAAAATAAGACAATATTATCGCTAAAATAAAAACCATACATGGAAAAATACAAAAACAATTATACTGATGTGGATACACTGCGGTATATATGGGAATGAAATAGTAGATAACGCAGCAAAATCGGAAACGAATGTTAAAAACGATAATACTAATAGACTCTATATACAGAATATATCCCACAAATAAAAATAATGAAATATCAACAAATGCAAGAAGAATATAATAAACAAAAAGAAATAGGGAAACAATATCATAAAATTCAGATAAAATAGCCAAAAACCCCACCATGGGGTTTTGGTATAACTTATTACAATATAGTAAACACTTTTTAACAACAATTATCCGATTAAGAATAGGACATAATAAAACACCGGTACATCTAACCCCGCATAATACAAAATAGTTTATGCGATAAATGTCAACAGGATATCGACCATATCATATGGAAATGCGAGAAATACAAAACTAAATCGAAATAATATTTATAAAATACAAACACACACTTCCTCTAAATGTAGAATCAATAGTAAGTGATCGAAACAACGCTGAACCCGTCAAAATCATATATAAGATCATAGCCCTAGTATAGAAATAGAATAAGCCAACTATAATAGTTTAAAAACAAGAAAATCATCATTTAAACGGCCAAAGCGACCTATGGTAAAGGCAAAAAAAAATAAAAATAAAAATAAACAAGAAGAATTAAAATCACTCAAAGTTTTTTTTTAATAAAAAATCACAAAGTTTTTCCGCTATTAAGCCATTGTCGAGTGAACATAGAAATAAAATATAAAATATATAAATATACGCAATCTGTATGAAATATAAAAATACTAATTTAAGATATACAATTTATAAAAATTAGCAAAATGAAAATTAGTGTTTATAAAATAATCTGATAGTGAATGTCGTAAACAACGCAATCTACAATCAACATAATAAAATTTGTACGTACACGTAATGCAAAAGCGCAGGAAATAAAAATAAATAAAGGCGTCCGTTTAATTTATAATGTACTTCTTGAAACTAAAATTATTCATCAAAATTTGACGTGGATTTAATAGGTTATTTATATTCATTTCTTTTACTATTTCCATCTTTTTTTTTTTTTTTTTTTGGTATACATGTTTTTCTGTACGTAAAATTTTATAATTTCGGTTAATATTATTGATTTTGTGTTTTAATCCTTCACAATGTTTTCCGAATAATAATTTATTTTCTCATAAGTGTTCTTTAAATCGGTAAATTGTATATCTAAATTAGTATTTTTACATTTTATATTTTATTTGTATGTTCATTTGATAATGTCCTAATAGCAGAAAAGCTTTGTGATTTTATATTAAAAAAAAAGAGCGTGTAGTGATTTTAACTCCTTCTTATTTAAATATGTTTACATTCTTTTATATATATATATCATCATCATCGTAGTCGCTTCCCCTTTACAGGAGATTGCGTACATCCTTTCTCATATGCTGCGATTCCTGGCGTCTTTAATGATCTCCGTCAGGGTTCTGCTTGGTGAGTCATCCGGTGGGTTTGCCGTCATCAACTCCATCCGCTTTCTTCCTCTTGCTGGCTTTCCCTGTATTTTTCCTTGTACTGCCAGCAGAAAGACTCCACCTTCACGGATTTTATGTGCTATATATTTCCTTTTTCTGTTCTTAACATCATCTACCATGTTTTTCCGTTTTTCTCCTATTTTTGATAAAACTCCCACATTGGTTATGTAATCTTTCCATGAAATCCGGAGCAGTCTTCGGTAACACCACATCTCAAAAGCAGCAAGTTTCTCTTCGCACTTCGCGCTCATAGTCCACGTTTCACAGGCATATTTCAAAACGGACCATACATAACATTTCATTATCCGCTTTCGTAGGGTGAGGTTCATCGTTCGATTTCCAAGAACTTTGCTTGGGTTATTGAAGGCCTTTTTCGCCATACCAATTCGTGTCTTTATTTCCTTGTGGTCGCGACCATCGTTATTTATCAGCGTGCCAAGATATCTGAATTCATTTACATTTTCAATTTCATGTGTTCCATTATAACTTTCTTGTCGTCATTCTTTGTAAATTTCATCACTTTTGTTCTACCCGCATTGATTTTCATTCCGTATCTTAAGCCAGCGCTATTTATTCGGTCGATCATCTTCTGCGCTTGCATTTCTGTTTCAGCAATTATTACCTTATCGTCTGCGTAACTAATTTCATTTATTCGTTCCCCATTGATCTTCAATCCCATGTTTCCAATTCGCGCTTCTTTAATCATTTCGTCTGCATATATGTTGAACAGCCTTGCCTGACTCATTTCTGTATATCGCATTTATTCTTTGAGTACTCCGTTTCGATCTTTATATTAACGCTTTGACTCCAGTATAGATTATTGATAATTTTTAGGTCCTTATTATCGATATTATATTTATTTAGGATTCTCATCAATTTCTCGTGATTGACACGATCAAATGCTTTTTCATAATCAATGACGCACACAATGAGTTCCCTATTAGCATTTAATGTCCGTTGAATGATTACTTTCAGAAGGGCTATTGCATCTCCCGTTCCTTTTTTTGCTACGAATCCGTGTACTGGGTTTCACTTAGATTTTCATCTAACTTTCTTCCAATTCTGGCATTAATGATTGACAGTAATAATTTAAGCACATGACTCATTAGCGCGATGGTTCTATATTCTGAGCATTTTTTTCTTTGGTAATGGCACAAGGTTTATCACTTTGAAGTCCTCGGGCAGCGTTCCTTCATCATATATTTCGTTCAGTATCTGCAAAATACCTTTTTCATACGTCGGTGTTATGTGTTTGATTAAATCTACAGGAATAAGATCTTCCCCACAATATATATATATATATATATATATATATATATATATATATATATATATATATATATAAATATAAGAATGTAAAAAAATAAAAAAAAATAATAAACCGACAGTATTTAAATGTTTGACGTTAATTAAGAAATAAATAATTTTTAAAGTAAAATATTTTCATTTACTTTACGCTTTAAACTTTTCTTCAAGAATAAATATCTCTACTTCTTCACAGCAAACTCGCGTGCATACTAAATACTTCGAAACGAATTTAGTAAAAATCAATCTATTATGTACATCGTACATTTTAAATATATATATATATATATATATATATATATATATATATATATATATATATAATATACACCGGGGATTTCAAAATTACACAATCGTCGATTCTAATCGTCCGGAATTATTTTCAAACGAATATATATCGTCCTATTTGAAAATATTTCCTAGCTTGGTTATTCATTATTCGATTAAATCGATTATTTTCTTCATACAAAGGTTGAAGATGCGGAACGATTAAACAATACTAAAAAAGCGAAGAAAGAATTAATATTTTTTAACCGAGTACCGAAAGTAGGCAGTCAAACGTTGATGGAATTGATGAGACAATTATCGCATCGTAATAAATTCGGATTCTACAGAGATACGGTTCAAAGAGTTGAAACGATTCGTTTATTACCGACGGAGCAAGTAATAATTTTATTTTATTTTTATATTTTCACGCAGTTCGAAAAGTACCTTATCGAATATATGACGTATTAAATATTAAAATTATTTAAAAAAAAAAACAACGAAAATCGTTTAACCCTTTCAATCACACGCATTCTTAATTTTTACAACAAAAAAGAAATATACGTTTCGATTTATGATGTGTTTTCGTGTTAAATGCTAATTTATAACTATCCAGTTGAGGGGCTATCCAATAAATTACATTTACTAATAATCGCGAGTGGAAGGTGCATCCAGCGATGCGTAATCTTACAAACTAAGAAAGTCTGATACTAAATAATTTATCTTTGTCCTTTTTAATGGCGTAGTTGTCGCATCCGTGTGTGCAAGTGACGCTGCTAGCCGATTTGGATGAATACTTAGTCGGCTAAAACGCTTCTGAGCTTGTTTACGACTTTATATACTAGTAATCAATTTTGCAAGGATAATTCAGAATTTTACTCTATGAGCCAGTATAACTTTTTTAACTCTAGGTCCAGTTCTTTCTTTTTCCACTTTAGTTTCTTTTTTTTTCTAATTGTATTTCTAGGTACTTAACTTAATTTTTTTTTTGTATCAGGCTGTTTCCTATTGGTACTTATTTATCGTGATCTTTTTTTATTAGTGATACGTGTATGGACTTTTCCGGATTTATATGCAGTTTCCATTTTTGGGTCCACAATCTGTCTAGGTTGTTTTGTAGAGCGGTGATAGTAACTTCAGCATTAGAGTCCGATGCAATCAATAAGGTATCATCTGCAAAACGTTGCTATATGTACTGCATCCATCTGTCGGCAGATCTGCTGTGTATGGTGTATACAGCACCTAAAACGCTTCCTTGTGGAACACCAGCTATAATAGAACATACCTCTGATTGATCAGTTGCTTGACCTGAAATTGCCTATTACTTAAGTATGATTTAAGTAGTAAATAGTATTGTGTAGGCAACATTGGCTTGATTTTGTGTAGTAGACCGTCGTGCCAAATTTTGTCGAATGCCTTAATTTCTTGTACATGGCCTTAATAAACCGTTAGCATTCCACTGAGCTACACGTAACATTGTTTGACTCATTCGACTAATTTAGCAATGACCTTTGTCAATATATTGACTATTGCGTTATTTTCCGCTATTAGTTGACTAAAGATTCTTCAAATCGGGATAAGAAGGAATTTAGTAAATTCACTATGTTTGTGCCATCGTCAACATATTTATTTACTGATGCACCTGTGCATATGATCTTCTGGATGAATAAGTCTGTCGAGTATTATATAATGGTTTGTTTAAAGTAGTAGTGCAATGCTGGTTGACATAATCTACTATACGTTTCTTGGATTGCCCCTTATTCGCGGTGACATTTTTTTTATAAGATTTTTATACACCTTACATCCCTTATAGTTGTCGGGATGATTACCATCGCAAAGTGCGCATGGAACTTCCCGTTTTCTTGAACACCCCTTAGTATCATGTGCGCTGCATTTTATGCATACATATGGTCTGTAGCAATAGTTTTTGGTATTGTTGGCAGCGTGTACATTGAGGAATAGTGTTTGTTTTCCGAGGCGACTCTACTTGAATTCTAATATTACATAAGCTTCTTAGCTGATAAATTTCTTTGTTGTCTAGATCGATATAAAATAAGGGTAGTGGATTTTTTGTAACTCTGTGTTTTATATTAATCACATTTTTGACACAATGACCTGCTTCGGCCAGCTCGTGTGTCTGATGTTCACTGAATTGTGTAGTCCTCTGACAACAACTTTATATGTTCTTTCATTTTTGAGCTGATGCATCGATAAAAGTTTTTATCACTAAGATATTTACTTAATTTACCATAATGTTTTCAACCATTATTTTTAATTTATTATTATTATTATTCAAAGTTTTTATTTCAAACTGTTCTTTAGTAATTACGGTTGTAATGGTATAATAATCGATGACACCTTCAATATATATAGTGGTGGCGGTTTAGAGATTATATCACTCTTAGAATCATTGTTTCTTTTTTTCGTATTTAAATCTGGATTATTAACAAGTGGCCAAAACCTATTCCTATTGTTAGTATTAATTTCTGGTGACTGAACTGGAGTGAGAGTTCTTTTTCCTATTTTGTCGGGACAACTTGCCAGGAGTTATTTTGTATTACGTGTGATTTTTATCGGGAAAACAGATAGGCCTGCTGTTAGTACTGTATCATTTTGAGATAAAGTGTTACACGTGTTAGTATTTACATTAACGTTATTGTTATCAAGTATAACATAGTTGTCTATCACCTGACTTCGATGTATAGAGTTACGACGCAACGGTAGAAGCAGCAACAGTATCGGTTTGCTCGTTAATAGAAGAGGGCTTACGATTGAATGCAGGCAAGCGTAAAACCATCTGGATTCGTTGAATTGATAAATGAAATAAAAATAGGATAAAAATATCGGCCTGCTGATAAGCAAGCCGGTAACAAAAGAAACGTAATTTAATAAGAAGAAAAGGAATTTTTGACGATATTTTAATATTTCTAGGATTGCAGTATTTAAGGTCAACCAAATATTCCTCATTATGAAAATATGTATTAAAAGTTTATGTATCGTATATTTGCGATTGAAAGGGTTAACGTTATGCGGATACCTAAAATATTTAATTCACGAATAACGGGCACTGTTTTAATAAAGTAAGCGGAAGTAAAAACAATTTTTTATTATTATTATATTTTTTGTTTTTACACAGTTGGGTTTGGCGAATATGATCGATAATTATGAAACACCGGGCGTGTTTATCAAACATGTGTGTTTCGTTAATTTTACCAAGTAAGTTAATTACGACTTTTGTACAATTACAGTATTGTTAAAAATAAATATATATATATATATATATATATATATATATATATATATATATATATATATGCAGCAATTAGTAAATAAAATACAGAGGTTGTTCTCTTCACCTTGAATTACCTATACCAGAGATGAATTCGTAAATCAAGTACAAAGATTAGGTAAGCAGACGACTGATGAGCCAAAATAACATACTAGCTCTATAAATCTGTGTTAGATAACAGCAGGGCAGTAGGAAGACTTAAATGTAACAAGACCCTTGATTAGGATTCGATCGGAGAACACTATTGGATGTTGGCACCACACATGCCACTTTTCATTTACATAAAAATTACCAACGGTTATGCAGCGTATACGTAGTGTATTATAATCTACTATACGAATCTACGGACAACAGAGAAAATTGTATGTAATTACGATTTTCGAATATATGTGGAAATTACGGGTGAACATAAAAAAATTGCTTGCGGTAAAACTATCAAAGTTCTAAAATATATGAAAAAAATTTATAGGCGAACGATACGTCAAATCTGATGGGAAATAATACAATAGGAAAAGTAACTGAACGCATTTATTTAGTCTAACTGATTTCATTTAAGAACAAATCTGTAGCTGAAATGCACCCTCGAGTAACGATAACAATGGAAGACCTTAAAAGCGTAGTTCTCAATAGTTGTTCCCAAAAATAACCCTTTCTGTCACTCATCAAATTATGAAACGCTTCTTAGATGACTCTAGATAATTTTCAACGCGTTTAAATAAATATTTTTAAATATTTAATATCTACCAAAAAAACAAACAACTTCATTAGCAATAAAATTCCATGTACCATATACGGGACATTGTGGCTGAAAGGGATAATTTAGAAAGACCAATACTAAACATCGAGAAACTAGACAAAATTAAATTATTGATTCAAAAATTAGTGAAAACAAAGATGTCGTAGCATCAATCAGCACTTTAAAACGGAATTAAGAAGGACATGTCATTGGATGCCAAGATGATCGGCGGACGAAGAAACGAATGAAATGGTTGTTGGCATATTGAAAGTTAAGAAAATCGAGATCTTATACACGTTGGGACGATAATTTCAAGACATTTTTGAGAAGCAGAACAGCTCTGTGTAGAATAGTCCATCGTAATCATAATTGGAACAAAAATTGTTATACTAAATAAAGGTTATTCTTATTCAGATACAGTGGTGCACCCACGGGGCGCTACCGGGCTTAATCCCCCCTAGAGGGATTAGAAAAGTATAAAATACATATCAAGAAGGACGTAACTTGTAAGCTCCACACAATTTTTGAAGAGAATATTTGAAAGAGCTCTAATAAACCCTCATCTTGAAGAGCGTTCAAAACAGCCTAGATTTCAAAAAGTACTGTTAGAAAATATTCGTTACAATCTGTCTGCTAATGACATTGAACATCCAGCCGACTATGCAACACAAATAGCCGTTGGTTGGGCCGTTTGGCATTCCGACTGACCAGTGCGTTTTTGTTGTTACTATTACTTGTTTCGTTGTTGTTCCTGATCGTTTAGAGTTTGTTTTTTCTGTCGAATTTTGTTACACATTCGGCTATGTATATTTTATTCATTTTTATTACAATTTTTTTGGGGGGTGGCAGATACAAATCCTGGGTGCGCCATTGTTCAGATGTGTATATCCTACAATCAATATTACGAATGTCAGCATTCGCTTTTTAAATGTTCTTAGAAATATTGTAATTTCATTCGCGTAAAAAACGCGCGTTTCTTTCACGTAAACCATATGCACATTTGCAAAATAATAAATCGAGAAAACCGACAGAAAATTTATTGGCCTGTATGACGTTATATCTTCAGAAGGCTTCCTGGGTTTTTGTATAAGTATTATAATGACGAATTTCAATTGAATCGGGAAGTACTCGATTCTGATAATTGCGTTGTATTGAACGTTAACAATATTATAGTTGTTTTTTTTTGTAATTTCTTAATTATTTGTGATGTAATTAAATCATGTTTTTTTTAATTAAATGTTTCTGTATATATCTGTTTACTTCCATGGGTGATACTGATTTTATCGGGAGTGACATTTGGTATGGAGCCTGAATGTAACTTTCTACTTCTGCATCTATTGTCCTATCAACACTGATTTCATTAGGACGAAAAAGCTTTTCACGGTTTTTGTAGCCTTCCATAGGAAGAAATCAGTAGTTTCATTAAGTGTTAACGTAAAAACATAGTTTCTAAAGGGGGACATTTTTAATTTCAATAATCTTATTTTTAAGCTCTTTGCTTGCTTTATTGAATTTCGTTTTAGGATTCCTTGAATTCTGCCATACGCGTCTTAATCATCTTTTCTCTTAAACCATATCTCTTATTATTTTTTGAGGACTTTGAATGTTATGATTGCTTTTTTACCAGTATAATTTTTTTTAAGTTAACAGGAAAACATAAAAGACAGAACAAGAATAGATTAGTGATCAACGGATGAGTCTACACGAAGCTACTAACTGCCAATACATCCCTGGCCTGATGATGCTCAAGACGGCCTTGGTTTGGATATTTACTGTCAAGGCTTCAATTTCATAACCACGCCTCCCTAAAATGGAAATTTTACATGATATAATCTATGGCGTATAGTTTTATAAGGACAACGCGAAACACTTAACGAACATAGAGTAGTCAAACTACAAGCTGAAACGGTGTAATAAAATAAGCAAAACTTCTAAATATCGTTCATTCTTATTCGAAATACAAAATTGAAACTCAAAAATTCACGTAATTTCTAAAAAATAAAACCATTTGATTGCCGCCATAAGAAGAACTCAATAGAATTAATCATTTATCGTTATCTTTCTTCTGGTCATTATCGTTTATTTATTTAATTATACCAATCACGTATACAAATGAATAGTATTAATCCATAATTTAGCATCATCTACTAAGCAGCGTAAGCTATTTACTTTACACATATCCACCGGGTGTGGGATTGTCTGTATTTCCCTGCATTCGCGAAGGTTGGTCTCTTCTATGATTTATAGCATGTTGTTAATTTGTTCGAACGCGATTAAGATTGCACCATGCACGTCTATCAAGATCAAATTCTGACACTTTGATTGTTGCATCCTTCACCAAATAGTTGTTAAACTGTACGTGATTATAACATTGCGTCCTCTATCTATTGTCAGCCGAATAAGATCATTTCAACTTCTTAGCGGCTATCCGAACAGGCTTCCTGGAATGCATACATATTTCCGGTTTATTCTGCAGGTGCTGGGCAACATTATTATAGGGGTTCTCCGTTCCATTCAAAAATTCAGCCCCTGCGTATATTGGGAGGATGAATGTCAGCACGTACCGGTAGACATTTTGTTTAAGTTTTCCTTGTAATTAGTCGAATCGTTTCATTGAAGACTGTATCGATTTTTGGTGTCTGAACACAGTTCAGCCATATTATTCTGCAACGGATTATATCAGAGATAGAGCAACTGTTTTGAGCACTTCTTTATGTATTCATCATATCATCGTTGTTTCATTATTATTATTATAAATTCTATGTTGACTAAGAAATTTCCAGAATCAGAGTTACTGGAAAATACTAACTTCAAATATTATATTCGACATCCGTCACTATTGTCACGATGTTTTTTTTCTTATTCTTCTTCGAAAGACCTTATTTATGTTCAAAGAAAGATCAAGAATTCCCGATTTACGGACACCGGCGTAATAAAAGAATGAACGTATGTGACGACGTTCGAGTCAGGATTTCTCGTTGTCAACACTAACCTAATACTATGCTGATGAAAGAAAGAATTATAGATTTCGAATAATAATTATTTTCCTTATACGTGAATTACTTCACTCGTAAAGCTTCAACGACATACGTAACACCTTAACACGATACTATAAATCTGATACGAAATGTTACAAATAAAAACCTACTTTTAATTCTATTAAATAATATTGTTATTATTATTATTATTATTATTATTATTATTATTATTATTATTATTATTATATTTATGATTATCATATTTATCGTTACTATATTTATCATTATTGTATTTATTATCACGATTATCGTTATTATTATATAATGAAAAATAAATTTTAATAACGTAAATACACATCACGATTATCGCGACAAAATGTAGGTTATCCGTAAAAGATTCACGATCCTTCAACCTTGTTAAGTTGTCTTTAAAACTCCCACTATTGAATACCTGAAACTCAAACGTGCACCTTTTTTTCCCTATGAGACTGACGTAAAAATATAAAAAAAAAAAACTTGATTTAAGACTTTTCATCAGTCGGTAGCTCATATCTTGATGCATCCGTATTATCCGTAATAAGAACAGTGTCAAAGTTTTTTTTAAAGTGTTTCTTTCAGACATTGGTCACGAATAACACATATGAAACATTCGTTGCTCTATACATTAGGTAGATGCGTTAAAAATCACGATCACTTCGTTCGTGTTTCATATATAGACACGCATAATGCACGCCACTTATCATATCTTCACGGTGACACGTTACGTTCCCGGAAGGACAAACAAAATAGTATCGACGATGCAGAAATAAAAAACAAAAATAACAAAATAAACAAATAAAAAAATAAAAAAGAAATAAAAAGAAAAAGGAATAATGCACCATCGAATTTTATATATCATGAAAATATAACGGAATAATTACCTGGTTGATATCCGTGACGTTTTAAAAATTAAATCAAATTACACGGTTGAATTCCTTCATGCCGTCCATAATATATATATATATATATATATATATATATATATATATATATATATATATATATATATATATATATATATATATATGCTTATTTTAAACCAATCACAGTTCATGCAAATAATTGTTGATAATGCATAGGTTAATTCACTCTTTACTACCGATATTATTTCAGTTGCACGTGCACAAGGTCCTTTTTAGTTAAAAAATATCGTTTTCGAATAAAAATGGAATTATCACTTTTGATCTCCGGACAGCATTAGCCAAAACGAATAACCGTTCCACGATGGAATCAACCCCACATCAATAATCCATCACGAGCAAACGGTCCCATATGCGACATGTTTACATAATAGAGTGTAACATGATTCACATACAAATGTCGAAAGCTCGCCCAACATAGAACACACAAAATATGACGATCCTCTAAACAAAATCCTCTTCAATAACCCTAACCGGATAATTCATATTTTAGCATTTACCCGAGAATATAAACTCTAGAATTTTATATATATATATATATATATATATATAAAATGTGCACAGCTCTCCCTATTAACCCTGATAATTGATAATTATAGAATGACATAAAAAAAGAAAATTGTGTATACCGGGTGACCCAGAAAAGACCGTCGGCTTTGTTTTTTGAATAGCGCAGTTGGTAACACTGCCGTGCTCCACGTTCAGTGTACACATAAAAGAACCGTTTTTGTCCAGTTTCAGTTATCATGGCATGCTATAATGAGAAGGAGCGTGCGTTTTCCGTGAACGTTATTTTCGGCGTGAATCGATCAAGACAGTGCAAAGAATGTTTCGAAACAAAGTTACGCGGGTGTACCATCTCGCAATTCAATTTTAAAATGGTTTGAAAACTTTCACCTGATAGCTTCTACAACGGTTAAAAACACCCTGGACAAAAAAACCGGTTCGTACCCCCACAAACATCGATGGAGTTCGAGCAGCGATCATTCGAAATCCCGGAACGCTCTGTTCGTCGTCATGCTGCTCCTTTAAACCTGTCGGGAAAGTCCTTTCGCCGTATATTGCTGGAAGACTTGAAATATCATCCTTATAAACCGGTAATAACTCTGGAATTATAGTACCGACCATGTTCAACAAAAACTTTTTGCTAAAACGATACTGAAAAAAATTGAAGATGAGATCGATTTAAACAATCTTTTGATGAGCAATGAAGCTCATTTTCAGCTATCCGTAAACAAACAGAACTGCCGCTACTGGTCCGAATCTAATCCGAATTCAATCGAACAGTCACACAGCGAGTAACCTTCTGGGCAGAGACAGCGAAGTGGGGAATAGTGGGGCATTAATTTTTCACTGGTATTGTCAACGAAATGCGTTATATCGAGATGATAAACTCGTTTTTGCTTCCTCACTTCGTAATCTTCATCGTCTGGGGGCCGTACATGGTTTCGACAGGATGATGCGACGTGTCACTGTTTGGCAGAAACGCTCGTAGTACTGAAAGAAGCATTTGGTAAGCGCATATTGTCGCGTCGCACGGATTTCACTTGGTCGCTGCACTCGTCAGATTTTTGACCGCTCTAAAATTTTTTTGTAGGGGAACACCTTAAGGGCCGCGTTTATGAAACACGTCCACGAGATCTGGGAGAGCTGAAAATTCGGATTTATAAAGAAATTTAAAAAATTCAACGACCTATGCTCGAAAATGTTGAAAAGACTGAATGAATGTATTATTACAAATGACTGTCGTCTGAACGATTTTGTGTTCCACAGATGATTGTAAGCTAACTCACGTTTTCCTATTTTTAAATAAAATTTCATGCAAAAATTTTAATCGAGTAGTTTTTGAGTTATTCAAAAAACAAAATCGTTCGTCTTCTATGAGCCGTCGTACAGAATCGTTAAAGGAAAATAATAATTCGATTTTAAAAAATGTTGTTTACAAAGTTAGTAATTATTTGTTCGGAAAAATTATTCGCACTGGTGCACGAAATAATACGCTATTCATTAGTCGGATAATTAGACTTTATCGTCTTTTATTTCCTGCAATTGAGAGTTCAGTCTTAACTGACGTACTTTCGTGCGGATTTCCTCATTCCGTGTTTCTAGATACGAAAGTTTACTTCTTTCCTCATCTTCTATCTACTTTGATTTTATAATTTCTAATATGCACTTAGATTTTTTTTTATAATTTTTAAAAAGAATGACGATTCACTTCCACCCGCATATCCTTTATAGACCAAAAGTAGCTTAGTTGTTTACCATTTTACACTGATACGTCTGAAACTTGTAGTTATGTTAGTGCCGTCTTTTGTGCAGCTATTTCCCAATCGTACATTCCCCTCTGCCCGTGAGAAAAGGTGGTAATAAACCGCCTACCAACACAAATAACAAAGTTAGCTCGTGTAAGGTGGACGCGGGTGAAGCAACATGTTCACGTTACTTAAATAACGAAAAAGATAATGCTGAATTCGACAAGTGTACTGTTGATGATGATGATGATGATACAGAAATAGTTCAACCTTTTAATGAAAAAAAATCAAGAAAGGGAAAGAGTGGATCACGAAAACGTAAAGCTTTGATCGACGGGTTTTCCATCAACACGGATAATCGTTTCGATAAGTTACAAGTGGACGAGTCGGCGATCTACGACGCTTTATTTCCCACCTATGATAAGGTAAGGATACCACCAATTGTTTTAATGAATAATAGAAACGTTAAACACGACGACGTAATTGTTAAATTAAAATCCGTTTTAAAATCGGAATTTAAAATACGAATTCCAGGAAATAGGAAACTATTTTACACGAATACAACGGACGATTATGATGCATTATTAAATTATTTAAAAATTCATAATGAACAATTCTACATGCATCTCCCGTCAAATAGGAAGCCTTTGAAGATGGTTCTTAAAGGTTTACCACATGGAATTGCTGTGGAAGATATAAAACAGTCAATAAACGCTGTTACTGCCGTACAGACAGTTGAGTTTAAATTAAGGGTAACCAATGTATAGCCGACACAGCTGCGATTAAATGTGCAAACTGTGGGGAAGCACATATTTCAAACTCAAACGAGTGCGAAGTACGAAAGAAGTGCTAGAGCGAAGATCAGTAGGAAGGAATTCCACCTTCAAATCAATATTAATAACTAATAATAATAATAATAATATAAATAATAATGATAATAGTAATGATCAACGAAGTAGTATAAGTATTAATAAAAGTGGTAATAGTAGTGCAGGAAAAAGAACGTATGCGGAGATGGCTAGGGGAATAACAAAAAATCATAAGCTGAATGAACAGGGTAACGTATCAGCATTTACCGAAATATTTAATTTCATTAAAGAATTTAATGTAAGTAAAATCATGTTATTGATTAATAAAATAAGTAATCAATTAAGTAAACTTAAAGATTCTGATACGATAACTAAAATAATGACAATTTTTGAAATTGTATTAACGCATTTTTCTGAATAAAGAGTTAAATCTTAATAAGAAGCCCCAAAATTAGCATAATAGGATGGAATGTAAATTCCATTAAACCAAAACTAAATGAATTGATCCACTTCGTGTATAATAACAAAATAGATATCGTAGCTGTTTCTGAAACAAAACTCGACCAGAACCAATAAAATGTCCGGGTTATCTTATTTATAGAGCCGATCAATGTAGGCGTGGTGGAGGTGTTGCAATACTATTGAGGGATACCATTCGTCATAACGCTGTACCTAGAATTTCTTTAAGAACGTTACAGGTTGTAGGTATTGAATTAGAAACAGAGTATAGTTACTTTGCTAAGCGTTTACAGATCGCCGAAAAACATAAGATATTTTATACATGACTTAAATTATCTATTTAATAAATTCAATAATGTAATAATTATAGGAGACCTAAACGCGAAACATAGTGTGCTTAATAATCATAACAATAATTTCGCGGGAAAATTATTAGTGCATGCCTCATTAAAACTTAATTTTAATATTTTATCCCCCGAAGAACCCACTTTTTTACCAGACTGGCAAAATGGTAAACCTAGTGTAATAGACTTAATATTAACAAGACGTTTTAATAAAATTACTATTCCTGTTTCATTGTCGTGTTTATCGTCGAATCATAACCCGATTCTTTCTTACATAATGCCTGTTGCAAACGCAGCCACATTACAGCAACCCATAAGAAAAATATTTTTATATAAACATGCAAACTGGTCTGAATACAGACGAAATATTGAGTAAGAATTAAATCTCCGCTATACTTTCGAGAATGATACCGTATTAGATGAAGGAATCACTAAATTTACTAACGCAATCTTGGCAGCTGCTGACATAAGTATTCCTAAGAGAGCATCACATATTTTTTGTAATAAAAAGATTAACGTGCCTAATTATATTAATAAAATGATCTCTCTAAAAAATTATTATAGGCGTCACTCAAATAAAAGCAAATTTACGGCCTCATACAAAATATTAAGAACTATATATGTCATGCTTGTCAGACTTACAAAATTTTTGTTAGACAACTGGAAGAACAAAAACTGGAACAATCTACTTGCGGCCATTCCACCTGGTATTAACAACCTTTGGAAAATAACTAAGAACCTAAATCGACAGGTATCATCACTACCACCACTATATGATTCGATCAGGCAAATATCCGTATACACAACTGAAGAAAAATTGGAGCTACTTGCTTCGCACATTTATAATATTTCGGATAGTTGCGGAACTAAAGTCCCACGAACGCACTATTATAATGTGACCAAAACAGTTAAAAATACGACAATAAATTCAGCAAATGTACATCTACATGCAAACACCTTCACTACGCCTGTTGAGATTCAAAATTACATTAAACAGTTAAAAAATAAGGAATCATGCGGTGACGACGGAATTTCTGTGGCAATGATTAAAAATCTACCGAACAAAGCCATTATTTATTTTACTAATATTATTAATAGTATGTTCAGGTTATCTCATTTCCCCACAAAATGGGAAATTGTTAAAATTATAGTGTTGCCAAAACCAGATAAAGATAACAGTAATATCAATAACGTACGGCCAATTAGTTTGTTAACAAACTTAAGCAAAATAGCGGAAAAAGTGATTTTGCGCAGGCTACGAGTTTATTCTGATTCAAATAATATTCTAAGAGATGAACAGTTTGGTTTTAAACCTAAGCATTCTACGGTTCACCAGCTAGCTCGAATAGCGGACACTATTACTGATAACTTTAATCTCAAGAAACACACGGGAATGCTGTTAATCGATGTTGAAAAAGCTTTTGATACAGCTTGGCACGACGGAATATTATATAAAATGATTAAATTTAAATTTCCAATATTACTTATCAAATTGATTAAATCATACTTAAGTCAGAGAACATATTACGTTACGAATTATTTCGAAAAATCGTCAATTAAAACACTAAATGCCGGGGTTCCTCAGGGAAGTATACTCAGGCCTTACTTATTCCTAATGTTAATGAATGATCTTCCAGAACTGCCTTTCGTTAGTGCCGCGTTGTATGCTGATGATCTTGCTTTATATACATCCTCTTATAGGACAGATACAATATATAACCGATTGCAAAAGGCTGCAACTAAAATATTTAAATATTACAACAGATGGAACTTAAAATTAAATGAAGAAAAATCAGAAGCAATTCTATTTACTCGGAGACGACCACTACGGCTAACTGAAATTACAATAAATTCTAAAAGAATTCCTTGGGTCAAACAGGTTCGGTATCTAGGAGTTATCTTAGATAGCAGATTAACTTTCAATAACCACATTACTTTCGCTATAGATAAAGCGCATAAATCTATGCATACACTTTTTCCATTATTTAACAGAAAATCGGGTCTTAGTTACGTAAACAAAAAATTAATCTATACGGCTGTTATACGCCCTAGATTAACCTATGCTTGCCCTGTATGGTCATCAGTGTCTGATAGTACATACAGGAAACTACAAGTAGTTCAAAATCATTGCTGCAGAATTTCGTTGAATGCAACGCGATATACTAAAATTTCTAATCTACACGATCATTTAAATATCCCTTACATACATTCGTTTATTAGTAAAATCTCAAAAAAATTTTACGAAAACTGTAAAACTCATCAAAATAAACTAATACGTGTAATAGGAAATTACAATATGGAACATCTACGCATACGTTATACTAAGTATAAGCATCGTAGATGAAAACATAGATTTTTGTAATTATTAAACTATTGTTAAGTACAGATATTTTAAGCTAAATTATGTCTAAAAACACTGCTTTCGTTTTGTTGATTTATCGACTTTTTAATTTTTGTTACCTTCAGGGTGTGTCTTTTTTGTAGGTTTTTTTCATTTTTTCCTGCACTATTTCTAAAGAATTTCAAAGTGTACTATAAGTTTTGTAATTATACATATTTAGAATTGCTAAGGTTTTATGTATAGGTACTTAGCTTTAAGTTATGAAAGAAAATTTGTTTTCGGTTTATGTTTAAAAATATAATAAAGATTGTTTCATTTCATTTCGTTGGGAGATTTGTCAATTTCTCTAATAATATTTGTTTATTTGTTTCGTATGTACCCTGCTTAAATCTGCTGTCTACTATCAAAATATCTCACGAAGAATATCGGACCTCTTTATGGTCAAATCCATGCCCAGCTGTTCATTGTAAATCATTACAACCAAATATTTCCCAACCTACTGCGGTTCAATAATCTTTTCCTTCATCACTCTTTCGCATTTTCATTGACACTATGTCCTCCTTATTCAAAATGAACATTATTCCTTCACCATACTGTTCCTATTCCTCTACAGATGCTGATCACTTTTATTTTTTTAACCCCCACCCCAGATACCTGATAAATATTAATGTTTAACGAATTATATCACGAGTCAAAAATTACGCGCTGCAGCTGTTCTCCGATGGTAACGTATTAAGACCATTTTTATTCCTGTTTTCAAAAATAGTTTGTTCCTACAGACCGTACAAAAAAGAATACTGGGAAATCCAGAAACATGAAGGAAAAGATGGAATACGTGACATCAAACACTGGACTCGGCAAAATCAGTGACGTAATTAATGCAGTCAGACTTAGGAAAATCTGATACGTTCAACTCTCTTCGATGTGTAACTTTCATCTGAGGATATGCAATAGAATGATGATGATGATGATGATAAAATAGTTCTACACAAACATTCAATTATTTCTTCATTCGGTTTTCACTTCAATATTAAACGATGTACCGTAAATTTATTCGATAATTATATATATATATTTTTTTTTTCATATACACGTATGTTTCTGTTTACAAATAGATTCGGTTTACCGGAACCGATATATTTGAACGTAGTTAGAGATCCCGTCGAAAGAGTTATTTCCTGGTATTATTATGTTAGAGCACCTTGGTACTACGTGGAAAGAAAACAAGCTTTCCCCGAATTACCATTGCCCGATGTCTATTGGTTGAAAAAGGTAATTTAATTTAATTAATAGTAGACGTTAAATTTTATATTTTTTACTACGTAAATAAGAAGTACATGAACGATTTTTATTTAAAATAAATTAAGGTTCCTCGACACACCGGTAATGATTTCATGTGTTCTGCTCGCACGATCTGAGTTAGAATCTCATCCAGGATCAGAATTTCCGATGATAAAAAAGTCCACTAGCCAACTAAATTACCCGTGTAATAGTACAACTTTGCTGGGACAATAAAGGAGTCGGAAAATACAATAGAAAACAATCCCATATTAGTTTCCCCGAGAGTATCGTCTAGCAGATTTTCAGGTTGATGAGGCTCGCTTAATGTCGAAAAGTTGATAGAACTTTATCCATCGTTACGACGCGACATCAACTATAGCCAACAAAACGCGCAATTGTTATTTAATACGCCGTTGTTAAATTTAAACAATATTATTTTCAATAAAAAGTCAATTTTCGGAGTTTTAAAAATATTCAACTCGCTCTAAAAGGATCAATTTAAATTTTGGCCGGAAGATTCGATCGGTATATTAATTTATACCATTTCTAGTAGATAAATCCCGATTTTCAAGACGATTATATAAATTTTATATTTTTGACGACGATTTTTCCGAAAAAAATCGGAAACTGTTCTAACCGAATCCAGACCATCCAAATATCTTAAATATAAAAGAGAAAAAATATCCGACCCACGACTATCATAATATCGGAGAAATATATATATATATATACTCTAACACCAGTCCACCCGATATTATATCGATTTGTTGTGGAATATTACTCATAATCTTGGTCTTGTTAGTATTTATTGTCGGACCTGTTGCGTTAAAGTACCGATACAATTCCGTCAAAATTTTTCGAAAATTGTCACCCTTATCGCTTATCAATATTTATATCGTCGAAAAAACATAGATGACTCATTCTTTTCACTATTAATATTTATAAATGTGGAATTCCGTTGTAGGTTTACATAAACAAATAGTATATTATTAGTCATAATACGAAAAGCTTAATTTAAAAAAATCCCAAAACTGGTTTCATCGATTAACGAAGGAGATTTTTTTTTAACAGGATTACGAAACTTGTATTAGAAGTCACGATCGGGAATGTCAGTATACGGAAGGAGCGACCAGGGAAGGTATCGGGGATCATAGAAGGCAGAGCATGTTTTTCTGTGGTCACAGCGAAGAATGCACGTAAGCTTGTATTTATATATATACATATATACATTCACACACACATATACACATATATATATAGACGTATTAGTCACTATTTTTTAATTAAAATATTCGATTGATGTTAAATTTTTCAAGATATAATAACTGATGAAAACGGTAATTAGAAAAATTTTACATTTTCGAACGCGAAGAAAGAAATTAAAAAATTAAAATTAAAAACGGAAAAGCGTAACCTTAAAAAAAATTGTTCCTGTTAAAAAAAAAATTCATTCACTAAAATTTCGTAATTTAGATGCAAAAAAAAATGATTATGCAAAAATCGAGCAGTCAATTTAAACTCTGAATATAAATTAGTTATATGAGTAGGAAAACCGGTACCGACCTTTTTAAGTATACAAACATTTAAAAGTTAATAACGAAACCGGAATATAAATTAATCAAGAAATTGCACAAATGTAAAAAATTCTAAAAGTTAATTCCTTAAAATTTTGTAATTACATAACTTATTCGAAAGATAACGAACAGCGGTTCATTAAGTGTGAAAAAGTCAATAATAATTCAGAGAATTGAGAATTATTATTATTATTAAATTAAATTAACGTGCCATGTACAGCAGCCAAGGCTAGAGGCACGATAGGAAAAGAGGATTAGATTGAGGAATAGAGACCGGAACGGTGGAGGAAGGTAATTAGATTCGACAATGAAACATGGTCATGTTTGAAGCGAAGATGGAGCGAAGGAGGAAGATTAAGAGACGCTATGAGGAACAATCAACTAGAATGTGGGAAATGGGGAGAATGATGTTGCAGCCGGAACACACTGGAGCCAAAGTTTTATTAATGAGATACGCATGAGTGAGACGCGTATGGCACAAGCGCAATCTTTGAATGATGATTGCTCCCTCACTGATAACTGAGCAGCCGAGAAATCCATTGAACAGGGGTGCGTCAGTGTAAAACATGGTAGATTCATATGAACGTGACGTAATTTCTTTCTTGATTTCTTGAATGGGTAGGTTTTCTCTCCATAGTCTTGGATTTCGAGATCCAGCCGAACCAGATTATCTTTCCACGGAGGCAATATTGCGGTATTATGAGCGGTTGACTGCGGATTTGGGGAAGTTATAGCCTTTAAGATTTTGTCAAAGAGAGTCGGATCTGATTGTTTTAATTTCAAATAAGCTGGATTAGAAGATAAAAACAACTCAATTGTCGAAAAGCCAGAAGCTTCAGACTGCATTACAAAATTGGCTAGAAGAAATTAACGACGATAATCAGGAGGCCATTCTGATGACTCGAATTATAACCTGTCGATCGGTGTGGTGCGAAACGCTCCAGTCGCCAAACGTAAGACAGAATTAGGAATAATATTGATGGTTTTGAGGGTACATGAGCAAGCTGAAGAATATATTGCGGCTCTATGATCGGTTCTTGATCGGATCAAACAACGATAAATTCGTAGCAAAAAGAGATTCGGTTAGCACCATAGACAGTATGTAATAATTTCTTCAGTTGAATCTCACATCGCCGTACGAAATTAATATTAAGTTATTGAGAAGTGTCAAATAATAAATTAATAATTCGATAAGAAGATCATACATAAGTAATATATTTATTTTAATGCTAACAAAATTTTTTTTTCCGTTTAACGTGTAATGTCCCAATTTTTGAAAATGTTTACATAAATACATTGAAAATAATTTAGATTTCACCTATGAAGCGGTATTGTATAATAAACGTCCGTATAAAATTTATAATTTTGTGTCAAAATTTTATAATGTACTACTCAAAAGGTTAATAAGAGATCACGATCAAAATTTCGTTTAAGGAGAAATTCTTCGTTGATTCTACGTTTTGTTTATAAAAGGAAGAAAATTCATTAAATTAAATAAATTGTATTTAAATAAACTAAATAAACGGGAAATCGAAAAAAAAAACGGTTTTTTAGAATAAAGAAAAAATCTTTTTTTAAGATACTAGAAAATGTAAAAACTAAGGACATGAAAAAACACCTTAAGTTCACGTTTACTAGCAAAATAACTAGTTTCTCCGGACGACAAATACGTCGAATTATATTTCCTATTTCCTACACAGCTCGACCGTTACCCAAAAATAATTTGAATTAGAATTATAATGTTTTATTTTGTATGTTCTTAGTTTTTACATATCCTAACTTCATACATATTTCTTTTATATTATTTAAAATGATTTTTCTATCGATTTACCGTGTATTTAGTTTCAGATATGTACATTTATTAATAACTATACACTATGCTAAAAAAATATTTTATCGCCGATTACATCTCGTCTATGAAAAATTACGCAAGCGAACAAAAATTTATTCGGAAAATCTCGATAGATTTATTATAAAATAAATTGGAAAGATTGTAAATGTCGAATAATGAGAAAATGACCTTACGTAGTAATTAATGAAAATTTTAAACATCGGATAGGAATAAATTCGTAATTCCTTACTCGTCCGATTGAAAATGAAAGTACAACATTTTAAAATATTTACGAACATTAAAACAATTTATCATCGCGTTAAATTATTATATATAAAAATTATACGCATGTTGTATCAGGAGCTTTATACACAGTCGGTTTAACCTAATTTACTCAAATAAATGGTGTATACAGTATAGTCTAGCATTTTGGGTTTGCCAAAGGGTAGTACATTATTCGTTTTTAACTTATATATAAGGGATTCCGTAAAATGGGGGTGAATAGAATCATGTTTTTTCTTTAAACCTTCACTACTCCTTGCATATTTGCAATGCAAAGATGAAACAGATTACATTATATTAGTCTTAATTTAACTTTTCCATAAAACTTATAATTTTTATTCCACAGCCAATACAAAATTTTATATCAGCTTCTAAAGACACTGACCCTATTAGTCTGAAAAATATGGTGGATAGAATAAGACTACAATTTTATACAATTATTTATTTTCTATATACTTCCGTTCTCATGAATAGGATAACAAATATAGGAAGAAAATATATAGCCAAGTCATACTTTAGATTTGAGTAGCATTATCTGAAAAATATTTTAGATGCTAGATACCCCGAAATTCAAATTTTTCGTTGATCACACTTGTAATAAAAACTTGGTTTATTCAACTATTTATGACACGTTACTGACACAGTATAAGTAGGTATCTAGATAATTAAGTTGAATTTTATAAAACAGGAATTTAAAAATAATTTCAACTTATTCTAAATATGTATAGTCAATTAAAAGTGTACGGTGCTCTTTTTTTGTACTTGATGGTTTTACAACGCGTTATTTATTCTGCAAACAGGAATTTAAAAATAATTTGATCTTATTCTAAATATGTATAGTCAATTAAAAATGTACGCTCCTTTTGTACTTGATGGTTTTACAACCCGTTATATTTGTTCTGCAATTATTCCACAAAAATCATCCACACCTGGAAATACAAAACCGATGTTTTTCCCACTCGTTTCCTCAAACATTTTACACATATAACTCCACTCTGATCTATATTTTACACTTGAGCAATATAACGTCTTTCCGGTTTATTTGTTCCAAATTTCGCGATAATAAAATCATTGCTATTAAGTGTAAATATGGTAACTGTAGCTGATAATGTACCTTCAAAACTGCTGTTTGAATTATTAAAATCATTCTGCAAAATATTTTGTAAATTTGAATCACTTTCTTCAGAACTACGGTTCAGCGCTACTCTGACCGGCTGCGATATTTATCCTTGTTGTTCTTTTCGGAAAATATTTTCCGGATTGGCACTGTAATAGTCTAGTCAGCAAAACATTCACTATCAAACCAACCAGCGAGCTCTTTTTGGAGCATTTTGAATTTCAATTAGGAAAATAAAATGTAATCCTATTAACCCCATATTTTAAATTACAACATCGTAAAATTAAAAAAAAATATCAACCAAATAATACTTACCAAAAGTAATGTGTAAAATAACAGTGGTATAAAATTTCAAAGCAGCTGAAAAAGTTGATGTTCCGAAAATTAACAAAAATTACACAAGTTATAAAGACAACATTTTTACAGACATAAAAATAACAAAAATATTTATACACCCGGTACAAACAGTGCAGCCATATAAACTATTTTTTAAATATGTGATTTGTATACAATAATGATTTATGTTGTGCTCCTGCAATTTATTTAAATAATGAATTAATGAATGAGTTATACATTATATATAACATTCTCCACAAATTTGATCCTATTCAACCCATTTTACGGTATTTAGTTACGCAGATATTACTGTTTTGTTTAATTCTTGTTTCCCCCCCTATATTAGTCTCTGATTTAAAGTGATGTAAATGCCATCTGTACATAGTTAAATAAAAATATGTTAGTTTTGAATGTTCAAAAAACAAAATATATGATATATACGTTCCAACTTCATTAATCGTTAGCTTGAAAATATTTGTAACTGTCAATAGTGTTGTACTTAGCCTGTATATGAAATTAAATATCTCGTAATTGTTCTTGATTGTAAATTAACTTTACAAAAACGTATTAAGTTCCTTTATAAGAAATTAATAAAGTTAAATTATCTTTTTTATTATTTGAAGCAATATTTTTTATATCATTTATTTGGACTATGTAAATCATTGTACCAACCAGTTCTTTCCTTGGTCTGATATGTTGGGGCGAAACTGAGGAGTAATACATAAATTCTATACAATCACTGCAAAACATTTTAATTCTATTTACAATGGTAAAGAATCACGTTTAGAAATGTGTCCTATCATCGTTCGAGGATTATATGATGTACACTTTAAAAATTCTTTATACGAGTTAGCCAAGTTACTACAATTTAATAAATTTTACACCCGAATTCGAGCGATTTATATTGGTGTTTCTTTGTTTAACTTACTTTCACCTCTACTCAAAATTGATCTTGGAATATGTAAACGTCGGCGTAAGTCGCTAGTTGCATTTGTAGAAACTAGCTCTATATAGTAGGTAATAATTGACGTTGGTTAGTAGCAGGCCAGCAATCGGTTAGAATTTTTATACTTATATATTTTTAATTCTCACATATAAATTACATTTTTCTACAATTGTTTAATTTTTAGCAAAATCTTATTTTATTTTTTTAAACTAACATATGTTTTAATTATCTTTAAAGCTCTCGCGTATTAAGTTTTCTTGATTATAGGTATTGCTGATATTAATGTCTTAGTTTGTATGTATTTCTTTACATGAATAATTATGAACGTGCGATAATTTGTAAATATCCTCACTTATATGTAATTATGCTGTAATACTTAGTTATAGTGATCGATGGTGTGTGGGTGTTGAATGTTGTCGTATTCCATTTATACGTATAAAATTATTTCGTTTGGTTTTTCAGAAAAATGTGTAAATAACGAATAAGGGTTTAGATTGATAATTATTTTAATTCGGCGAAATGTTAGTAATATTTCTTTTTTCTTCATATTATTTAACCGGTATTTACGTACATATTCGAAATTTACACATTATATGTAGGGTGCCCCTGAAAAGACGGACGATTTTGTTGTGTTTTGAATAACTCAATTGAAGAATTTTTCGAGTGTAGGTCTGTGAATTTTTGAAATTTTTTCAGTTATCCGAGTTTTTAGGTCTTCCACATCTCATGGACGTGTTTTGTAAACGCGGCTCCCTACAAAAAAAAACATGTAACTTTGAATTCATTTCGAAACTGCACTGTCGTGATCGATTCACACTGAAAATAACGTTCTACACAAAACATGCTCCTTCTTATTATAGCGTATCATGATAACTCTCGTGTTTACACTAAACTTGGAGCATGAAGTTTCCTTTGTGGTAGTGTTACCAAGTGCGCCATTCAAAAAACAAAAGCGTCCGGCTTCCCTGGGTCACCCTATATTTTATTTGTAATTTTGTAAGGCAATAGCGAAATAAATTTGATTATATATATATATATATATATATATATATATATATATATATATATATAATATATATAATGCAGACCTTTCAATACACCGGGAGCTGTTGAGCAAGCAAAAAGAGCGGTGGAACAACATTATGCCGTAGTCGGTGTGCTGGAGGACATGAATACAACGCTAACAGTTCTAGAAAATTACATACCCAAATTTTTTACCGGAGCTTCCGATATTTATTACAGTGAGTATTTTTTTAAAAAAAAATTAATCAGAATATTTAAAAAAAAATAAACTTTCCATGTAACGAGCTTTTGCGACATCCTGATGATTATTTTTGGAACGTATTTAATCGAAAATACCTCGCGAGGTACAAACCTAAAACACCGTGTGACGTATAATATAATTAAAACACGTAAGGAAATATGTATTATTTCGTTTAAAAAAACAACAAAATACCGAATTGATATTCAAATTATTTCGTTAACGATAGTCAACTGTTGAAATTAAGTTTACGATTTACACAACATGTATTAGCACTGTGAAAAAACTGAAATACGTACGTAGAGACATCTTTCGATGCATATAAATTCAAACTTTGTTAGCCTATCCAGCGCTATGACCGGCAATATTCTAATCTGATTCCATCATTCCTAGGAGGGACTTTCAATAGGACATAATTTCTCGTTCGAAATTTTTCATTTAATTTCAAGTATTCGCCTCTGCGATCGTTATCCATTCTAAACCGATTAGTGCTGTAACCGGCGTTTTTCCCGTTCAGATCGAAAGTAAATGATATAACGTTTGTATATTGTACCAAATTTATTTTATGTTTTTCGGATTTCTAGGCCTTAGCTCATCGAACCCTCCTACAATGAAGTTAAAAATGGAGTTAGATCTTCCGTGATGTCAATTTTGTCGACATGTTCATACCATTACGCATGTTAATTATTCTTAATTTCTTAATTTATTTCCGCCGTTCTTTTATATAATACTTTCTTTTCACCTTATCTGAGCTGACATTTTATTATATGAAAGTTTATCGTTCGCCTTATATCAGCTGTTGCACAATATAAGAAAGAAGAAAGACAAAAAAAAAAAAAAACGTAAGAATTGATTTTATGACACTCATGACCGCGTTCAGCTACTTTTCTATTTCACCATACTAGGCTTCATATTCTGCCACCGAATAATACATCGGAGCTCTAGTGTCGGCTAATTTGTATCGCTACGTATTTTACCAGTGTTTACGAAATATCAGATATCAACGTAATTATCATCTATTTCGGGTTTTTAATAGACTTTAATTTTGTTCTAACCATCCGGGCGTAAAGATGAAATGAGACTGCAACTTTACCTTAATTTTAATTTCAATTCGTCTAAGTATTCAGATATTTTTCCTAAATCTTTTTCACGTATCCCTTCGGTAATTTCAATATTATTATTTTATATGGCAAAAGCTACATCATCGGTGTATCTAAATCTTCGAGATTCCGTTATTGGTAAATCGGCGTGCTATATATATATATTATATATATATTTTATATATATATGAGGCGAGAACACTGAACCCCCTGGTAGTCCGTTTTTCATTTAATTAGTTATTGTACGTAGACTTTGAGAGGTGTAATCCTCAGGAGTTGAAAACCAGTTCATCAAACTGTTTCTAATGTCGTTCATAAGTCGCAAAAAACAACCCTGTAGATTTCTTCTTTCTTCTCTGGAACCTGTGTTCGATATGGCCGATTATTGAATTCACTCGATCTATGCAGGATTTTTATTCCTACAACCTGCAGTTCGATCGGAATAATTTATTCGACGATCGTTTGAATATGATTACATATTTTCCTCACCAACCGTTTAAATATTACGCTCGATAAGGCTATTATAAATTTCAATTTTCATAAGATCGTGAGGGATGTTTTGAACAAGTTCGGACGTTAACCGTTTCTTAAATACGTCGATTTATTAATTTTATATTATCTATCGCATTCTAATTATTTTAATTCGATAAATGCAAAGTATATCTTGTTTAGTTCTTTCTCTTACTCCGAATTACCTTCAGTAATGGTCATTTATTCGTATGTCATTTTGCGAATAATGTTCATACAGGCACCATTCAATTAATTTTGTTTGGTTTCCTGTATACCCATTTTACATTACGGTTCTATATTCGGTTATACCATAATAAATATCACATTACATAATTAAAGTGTTCTTACGAAATGTAATTTCCTCCACCGCAAACTCATTAAATTCTTTAAACCGGTTCGACACTAATTCTGGACCATTTGAAATATTTCTATGGTTGCAACCATTTATAATGTATGAAATATGATCCAAAAAATTACATCTGTAGTTCTCTGTTAAAAATCCCGTATCATCGGATATGAATCCAACATTAAATTAATTTAGTTCTTGTTAGGAAAGTATTCGTAATACCATTGTAATTGTCCATATATTTCGATATTTATTCATATAGTGTTCTTTTAGTTTTACTTTAAACTGTTTTATATTAAGTGCTTTGTTCTCATGCATGTACTATAGGTTACTTTACTGAAATTATGGTTTATTTCTATTTTATTTTTAATAGCGAACAAAAACTACGTGTTTTCGTGTTTCATAATTAACGGGCAAAATGCCTGCGATAACAATCGACGCTAAATATCTAATGGTTCTGTAAACTTTGATGATCTTAATAGGTACAGTTCTTTGAAAACTTTTAAGCATCTTCTGAAATCGATTTGTCTTCGACAATTATCGTAAATAATTCGACGTGATGTTTGCACTTATTCTTTTAATATGCCCTTCCGGTAATTCATCCTGCTATGGTTGTTATAAAGCTTTATTGAAGATCGGAATAAATTTGTTGAAATTTTTTTTCTGATATTATTAAAACGGTTGTAGAATTTTAGATTATATTCTATAATCTTAAACCGATTTTCGCAATTAACCATTATTCCGAATCTTGTCATTTTTTACACGCTCGTGGTTAAAGGGCATATCGCTTTCATTTATTTCCAAATTTCTTAAGCCAACTATGAATCTTGGTGTAGGATTGACATATTTTGTTTTCTAACCTCGTTTTCATTTTTATCCGCAAATGTGAATATTCTCTTATCAATAGGTGTAATATTGTACATTTGAGAAAACGCTATGTTCCAGAGTTACCGTCCTAAGACCTACCACTCTTCAGCTAAGCCCAGTAACGTTTTTTTTCAGCCTCTGTAAGCTATCTTTATGACGGTATATCTGTTATCGAAATATCGATTTATTATATTAAGCGTTCCGTTATTCAGTTGTAATTTTAAAATATAATAATAATAATAATAATAATAATCGTTTAAAGAGATAATTAACCGTTATTTTAAATAATTACTATTTATCGACTAATTATTACGAAAGATGAAAATATTAATCGTATTTGTACTATTTTTTTTTCTCTCGTACGTCAGCGAAAATGGAACAGTTCCGAAAAATAAATCGTAATATATACAAACCGCCGGTTTCTGAAGAAATCAAAGATATAGTAAGGAAAAATTTTACGAGAGAAATCGAATTCTATCAATTTTGTAAACAAAGATTGCACAAACAATTATTGGCGTTAAAATTATCTACGGACAATGTCGTGTAAATCGTCTTACACCGAGGCAGAGAAAAAAAGTACATACATACGCCCTAAATTAATATGGCGTGTACAACCTCCAAAATGTAACACAGCAAACTAGCTGGCGAGCCATCGATGTTCCTGTATTGATTTAACAAAAAACGATTTTATTTTATATATTTCGATTAACTAAATCTAATTGTAGTTATTTATTAGTATATAATAAAAGACACGTGTATCTCTAATTATTATGTTAAGAGACTGTATTTAAAGTTAGTTACACACACACACACACACACGTATATATGTATACAGTATTATTTATAGTGCTCGATTAAATTTTTTAATGAAGAGAATCTATTCCAACGAGACTCCCTTCCTATGTTTTTACGCAAAAAGCCTAACTTTCCTCGTATTTTATTGTGTTTATTTTATTTTTTACTTTCGTTAGCAAAATGAAAGAAAAATGTTAAAATTATTTTATAAGTAATAATAAACTTTCATTTTTTTATTTATCTTTATCATTATATATATATATATTATATATATATATATATATATATATATATATACACGCACATTATTCTCGGTGTGAAATATGGTACAATTAAACTGAATAATTTCTATAGAAAAAATTTAACAGTCGGCTAAGCTTATATATTTAATTGCGATTATTTACGCGTAAAATAAAAATAAACAATTTATAATGCTAAACGTATACATAATATATTAGACGTTTGTTACTAAGATTAAGCACAACAAAATGATAAATTCCATGTACTCTAAATATTGTAATAAAACAACGGGGTGAAGGGGGCTTGATTGTACGGTATAATTTTAAGAATTAATTTTATTTTCCACAACGTCGAATTTTTCACTATTGCGTTAAAAAGTATAAATATATATATATAAAATATTTCCGAAGAATTTGACACGGTTTATGCTGAAAATGTAAAAAATATGGTATGAGGTAAGAATTCTAATCGCGATGAATGTAATAACGTTAGATATATTACTTAGGAACTAGTACTCCTTTATATACCGATATTTATACTTTTTTTTTAAATCGACGTACGTTCGAAGTGGTCGATAACTTAAAATTATTTTAGACCCTAAAAGCATACACGTGCTTACATATGATCGACACGAATAAAAATATTATGCTTTGATGCTTTGTTTTCATTACGATGTCAATCGCCGATAAAAATAACTAACTCCTTTAAACCGAACATATATTCGTATTACGCGCTGCTGGTTATATTAAGATAAATTTCTCTCTTAAGACATAAAAAACTACAAAATAATACATTAAACACCGTGTCGATGTTCATTGTTAAAGAATTTCAACCACGCATACGTATATATGCTCGAGAAGATAGTGTATATTCTTACACTGCTTTATACGTACTTTTTGGAAAAGAACGTATTTATATCGGTACAAACCATACCGATATTTCTTATCGAGGTATAAATAATCGCAGTTTTTTTTTTTTTTTTTAATTAATTAAAATCATAAAATTTGTGGTAGAGGGACATGTATATTTAGCCCAGCTGGTCAACACACAAAAATGTCCATTTTAATCAAATTTATCCCGAAAAAATTACATTGGCCAGACTTGTATTTTATTACGAATAAAACGTAAGTTTCTCCTTGAAAAATAATGAATTTATAATATTGCGTGACGAACATTTATTTCCACCAATATCGAATAAATATGGGTTTGACTTTTTTCAATGTATATAGAATGTGTACGTCAAAAGGAATAAAAATGTTCGATATATCTGTTAATATACATACCCGGTGCACAGCATACATTTTTACGAAAGCTAATAAACCGTTATTCAGTATAAATTAAAAACAGCTACAATAATATCGGTATAAAATTCGACCAAGCTAACCTCGGCCGATCAGACAATCTTCATCCGGATTAATAAGATCATTTTCAGCGCAACTATCGATGAATACGAAAGCGGTTTGAATTAAGAAGACTTGCAGGTAAACATTGTTAGATTTAGTTAAAATGTACGGTATCGATATACTATTGCAATTCAAAGTACACAGAACTATTGATAAAACAAAATTGAAAATAGGATGTATGACATTGATTAGCGATATAATTCACGACAATGTATCAGTAGTTGTAACACAAGAAGAGACACATAGATTTAAAAAAAAAAGATATATTTACAAAGCATGTTACAAAAATAACGAAATTAATATAACACATTCTTCTTACTACGTATACTAAATTAAAAATATGTCCGGTTACTTGTCTAAATAAAATAAATATAGAAGAAAAACAGGCAACAAAACTTGCTTACTGATCATAAAGCTACCTATATATTTTTTAATTATAAACAAACAAAATAAAACACAATCACTATTTTTTTCCTTGCATACAATCTGCTCGTTTGAACACCAAGTAGCATTGCTATACATATAGATCATGATGATGGAACGCTTCCCAATTTACTGCCATAAACTTATAAATATTTAAGTTAATAGAATAAACAATATTTTTTATGTTTATTATACACAAACATAAATTTTGAACAAAAGATAGTGCTGTACATCATAATAGCGCGTTTAATTATTTTGCGTTTGTAGCCGTTTATACTTTAGTTGTAAACTTGTGCGTGCGTAAGTCCCTATGTCGTTTATAAATAAATACTGATCAGACACAATTATAAAAAAAAAAATTGTTTTTTTTTGTTTAACAACATCGTATATATATGGTAACTTCAATGCCGCGTAATAATAATAATAAAAAAATATTAAAGCTATTAATATCAGTTTAAGAGTAGATATTTGAATTCACTAAAATAACGAACGTCAAGATTATTATTGGCGATTTTAATAGTCACAGAGAGAATCAAGGATACGAAAAGAATGATGAAAATAGAGATTTACTCCCAAAAAACAACTTCAGACTAATACACGAACTAAAATTATCAACATCATTTTATAGTGGACGATGGAATCGTGGATATAATCCTAATAACATATTCGTCACAAAGAATAATCTTACTAAGACTCGGATCGGTCATCCACAGATCGCGCTGTTGTATAACTATGGAAGAAATTATTACGCAGTTAATAAACGAAATCGGGTTAGACATTTTCTTATCATATCTTTCGTTACAATGTTAAAAAAAAATTGTAAAATGTGTAAGAAAAAAGAAAGATGCGAATGTGTAGTTAAAGCCGGTACGCGTACATCGGACAAAATGAAGAACTATTATACACTCAAAATACGCTTATAATTCGCAAATAAATACGAAAATTAAACTTTAAACTGAGATTTGTGATAATTTCACAAAATCTTGATTTGACAATTTTCAAGAAGAAAATGGATCAGGCGATTAAACGTATAAAACCATCTTTCGTTGACACCGTTCAGCAAATCTTTAAAAAAATCATACCACAAAAAGCCTAAATGGTATACCGCGAAAAATTCAATGCTAAACCTTTTAATAACGATATATTGTAATTGACTAATCGCGAAAATGGGTGATGATATTAAAATTGGCGGATTTTATGAAAAGTGTACAATTTCGTAGATTCAGTATCTGGCAACCACATAAAAATGTAAATAATGATAAGAACAGCGATAGCTAATCAAATTGCTCGCCAATTATTATCTAATGGTAAAATAATAAAATCAATTTTAAAAGAAAACTTGCGTTTAGAGCGAATAATTTTACATAACAACAAACCGAAGAAACTATAAGAAGAGCAAATAGGGAAAATCTGCTAAAGTCGATAGCCTATATACTGAAAAGCCTCGACGAGGAAGCAATAATCGGATTATAAAAAGTGTCCAATAATTGCATTAGCAAAACAAATATACCAACATGACAAAGGAGAGCACTATGCTATAAAAACCTTACATATTCTAGCGATGCAAGTACCTATCGACCTGTGTTCTTCATGTATTATTATATAAAGTTTTTAAGAGAATAATTCCCTGAATTGGGCGGAAGGACAAGTCTGTTTTAGATTAGGAAAGTCGTACATTGAGCTATCCTGCAGTTAACTCGACATGTATAAGATGAATTTCGAATTTCATCGATGTTACTGCAGATTTGGAAATAGTTCATCAACGCACCAAATTCAATAATTAAACAAATTAATAGAAATAAATGTTGCATGATTGGTAAGTATCGCTTCGGGTAGTAGAAAAACAACTATCTTTAACTTTATTCACTCATATATCACACGTCTGAAGGTATTTTAACTCCCGTGTCTTCATTTTTTTTTTACCAAATTATAAAGACTACTAGACCTGGCATCCGGATAAGAAAGCACGTGCAGGAACTGCAATCTTAATTAAAGATAGAATTTTTCACAATACTATGGAAAACATTACCATAAAACAGGGTACTAAGGCGATAAATCTGGCAGCAGTATACTGCCGTCCCAAGTATAAAATAAGTCATCAAAAACTTGCTGAATTTATAAAAAACAATGGGAAAACGATTTATTATAGGAGGAGATTATAATTCGAAACATACCCATTGGGCTTCTCGTTTGATAACTTTTGAAGACGGCTACACGGAAAAATGCGATACAGTCTCAGGAGGCTTACCACGTACTGGCCCCATCTGATCAAAACAAAACACCGGACCTGTTAGACTTTTATATTATAAAAGATATAGCAAAAAATTATATCGAAGTTACCAACGACTTAACTTCACTGTCTTCTGATCACTCAATCGGTACATTATCAATAAATGAACAGGTATGGCTGAAGGAGCATAAAGCAGCACTAAGCATCAGAAACACGAAATGGGACACATTCAGAAATTTGTTAGAAGAAAATATAAATCTATCAGTCAGATTCAAAACAGAGACAGAACCGGACGATAGTGTTAACCTATTCTCTACTCAAGTGGTACAAGCAGTCTGCAGAAGTACTCCATCACCAAATCAAAAACCACTACAAACCCAGGTCTTTCCTGATTATATAAAAAAAAACAAGTGGCAATCAAAAGACGGTTGAGAAAACGCTGGATGCAGTCAAGAAGTCCAGTTGACAAGACGGTATTAAACAGACAAACTAGAAAACTCAAAGATCTTCTACAAAAATTTAAGAATACATCTTTCAATGAATTTGTTTCTAATTTAACAACATCAAAAGAAAGTAATTATTCATTATGGAAAGCGGTTCGCTACTGTAACAAGCCGGAACCTAGAAATAACCCACTAAAAAGTGAAAATGGAGGTTGGGTTACAACCAAAGCAGAGTTATTTGGAGTACATATGTCAAAGACTTTTCAACCAGAAAGAACTAAATCCGCCATTGAGGATGATATACAAAATTATTTAAAACAGGAACCAAGTAAATCTGATACTAAAATAAAGATGTTTTCACCGAAGGAAATAAAAGAGGAAATAATGAAGTTAAATAAGAATAAAGCGCCAGGATATGATCTCATAACGGGTCAAATTCTGAAAGAACTTCCGCAAAAAACACTAATGAATGTAACTTATATCGTCAATGCAATTATACGAATACAATACGTTCCGATATTATGGAAGTTCGCAAATGTGATTATGATACAAAAACCAGGAAAGCCCCCTGAAAAACTGTCGTCCTATCGGCCTATCTCACTCTTATCAATTTTGTATAAACTGTTTGAAAAACTATTAAAGAAAAGAATTCAAAAATTGATTGATGAAAGCAAAAATATGGATTTAGAACAGGCCACTCAACAGTCCAGCAAGTCCACAGGCTCGTTAATCAAATCGAAACAGCTTTTGAGGAGAAGGAGGTCTGCTCAGCGGCCTTCCTGGATATTCAACAAGCGTTTGATAAAGTCTGGCACACTGGTCTACTATACAAATGTAAAACGGTCCTGCCAGTACAATATTATAATATTATAAAATCCTATCTAGACGAAAGATACTTTCGAGTCATAGTAAATAATGAGCAATCTCAAATTCAAAAAATTAAATCGGGCGTATCCCAAGGAAGCGCGCTTGGTCCCTTGTTGTACTCGATATTTACTTATGATATACCGATACCAAGGAATGTGAGTTTAGCAACATTTGCTGATGACACTGCAATAATGGCGTCACATAAGCTTCCGCAAATATCAAATAAAATCTTGCAAAGTGCAGTCAATGAAATTGAAAATTGGTTGAGCTGATGAAAATTGACAATAAACGAGTCCAAGAGTATCCACATTATATTTACTAAAAGAAGAATTGTTCGTGATAGATATAAAATCTTTATCAAAGGTAGGAAAATTGAACAAAGTCAAACGGTATAATATCTAGGAGTTCACCTAGACCAAACTTTAACATGGACTCAGCATATTAGAGCAAAGAAAACGGAATTAAACATAAAGACTAAATAGCTGTACTGGTTGCTTGGTCCACATTCACAACTTCATACTATAAACAAATTACTACTGTACAACGTGGTATTAAAACCTGTATGCCTATATGCAGTGGAACTATGGGACTGTGCGTCTAAAAGCAAAGATTACTACTGTACAACGTGGTATTAAAACCTGTATGCCTATATGCAGTGGAACTATGGGACTGTGCGTCTAAAAGCAAAGTTAATAAAATTGAGACCGTGGTACGTCTCAAACCGTAAGCTACATGAAGATCTGAGTATAAAGTACATAGAGAATGTAATTCACGAAGCGATTCAAAAACATATATGGAGACTACAGCACCACACAAACCCATTAGCAAAGAACAATGATGGATTGGATATAGCCATTTCAAAACTTAAATTGAGACCTTGCTAATGGGCATATTCTCAAGAAATCAAGTGCGTTCTCACGAGACAACATCCGGTTCATGACATAAATTTGTCAGTACCTGATAAGAAGAGGATTAAAAAAAAAAAAAACCTATTATAAATATATTAATTTGTTGCTGTTTTTGTCCTTTTTCTATTGTTCTTGTTTAAACAGCTTATAAAATTAACGTATGTAAAAATAATGAAATCGCGTAAACAAGCATATACAATAAATTTTGTAATAATGAAATAAAATATTTATACACATAATACACCTATATCCGATGCAAAATGAGTCGAAAATTCAATATTTATACACAACTCAAACAATACTCATTTAAAAAACAACACTTTTAAAAATATTTTATTAAAAGATGATTTAAATAACATCATCATTTATTATTATCACTAATACGCATGGTGTATAGTTATGTTTGAAGAAGAATCAAGAAATGCAAAAATATTTTTTAACCGCTTAACAAAATATGAATTGATAATAATACTTTTTAAAATAAAAATCTCTTAATTTACAATCATATAACAACGAACATAATTGAATAAATCTTTAACTCTTTTCGATAAAATATTTTCATAATCTAAATACATTTAAAATACTTAACCTATAAAGGTGTCCCAACAAAGAAAAAAAAAATTTTGTATAGCGTAAAAAACTAAATACAGAAAACCAGTGAAAAAATAAAAACTATATCAAAATTAACACTTTTCTGAATTTCAAAAGAATATGTATCACTAAAATTTTTTATATTTTAGAAAAGAAAAGCTGCGTTTTAGTTCGTTCAGATTACTATCACCTTACGGTACGTAAATTGTCCTCTGCGAAATAAATGAGGAAACAATACGCAAGTTACCACCATAAAGTAACTTCGATTTATCCAAACGACATTTTTTCTTCTTAAAGAAATTTAAACTTATTTTAGTGATACAACGCACGCATTATGCTTATATAAACAGTCCATCCTATCTTAGAAAAGTACTTTACCTACATCGCTATTAAACAGCTGACTCCATTACAAAAGAAAATCATTAACATGTAGAGTAATATTAATAAGTTGTATTATTTTGAGTACATAAAAATGGCGCATTAACCTTCTTCTTGCATCAAATTTTCCATATTTTCGAAGAAATCATCATCAACTGGTTCCACTTTGATAGGTTCGTCGTAAAACTCTAGTTCTTCTACGCTTATATGCTGATCAACATATTCAATATCAACAAGATTAGATTTATTGTCTTCATCTATTAAATCCGTATCATCGGCATTATTGAACACGATCATTTCATCGATATCGTCACTGTCGTCAGCTGTTAAAAAACAGTAATGTTACAGTTAAAAATAAAAACGAAGGTAATCGAATGTTTTTATTAAATTTTAAAGGGAAAAAAACCGGTTTAATCCCGTATACATATGGATGTTTATTAGAAAAGGAGTAAGACAAGGCTGTCCATTGTCGCCTAGATTATTCAACATATATTCAGAAGAAATTATAAAAAATGCAAATATTGACAACGTCGAATTCAAAATAAATGGACGAAAAATAGGATGCATAAGCTATGCAGAAGACAGAGTACTGCTGGCTGGATCGATTAGAGAAATGCAGATGATGCTTAACAGGCTAAATCAAGCAGGGGAGAAATACGGCATGAAAATAAATATCGGAAAAACAAATGCCATGAAATTCACGAGGACAAATAACAATGCAGATCTAAAATTAAACATCGGAAACGAAGTAAAAGAATTCCGATATTTAGGCATATTGATAACAAATGACGATAGAGATATAAATGAAAATAAAAGTCGTATCGGAATGGCAAAGCAAGCGTTTAGGAATCTAGAGGCCGTACTAAAAAACAGAAAATTAAAAATGAATATAAAGACAAAAGTAAATCAGTGCTACGTCATGTCCGTCCTAAAATATGCACCTGAAACGTGGACCCTGAATGCAGAATTAAATGTTTAAATGCTTTTGAAATGTGGACGTTCAGAAGAATGTGGCGAATATCATTACAACGGAATGGAGTGGTGGTGAAGATGAACGTCGTAGAAGATATTGAAAAAAGAAAGAAAAAGTACTTAGCGCACAAAATAAGAGGATTATTTACAATGGCATGTAGAGAAAATATCTTTTAAATTCATTTTTAATATTGTTAACAACAGTAATAGTGTGGACATGATTTAACCTTAAGTGAAATATGGAATCAATTATGTACATAAAAAATTATTTTATTATAAGTGAAATAGGTTTGTGACGTTTTATAACAAATATATTCTTCACTAAGATAAATTCGTTTTTCAATAAATAAATTTCGCGTGCGGAAGGTAGTTCGCCGTATATATTAAATATAATACTGAATTTTCAATACAGATGATAATTCATTTATTAATTATAAATTTAGGAATAGCAAAGTTAGACATTGAAAAATACAACTTCCGTGAACAATAATCAAAATTACTACCTTTATTACAGAAAGACCTAAGATATTATGATTTAAAAACAGACACAAAATAGAAGGCGAAAAAATATACTGTAAATGCACATTGCCGATGATCTTTTATAAAGTATAATATATGAATATATCCAATATTTCAAAATATTTTCTTAAAATTTGGTACAAAGAAAATCCAATCAGAAACAAATGTAAAACAATAAAAATTCTATAATTACATAAAAATAATTCAAATTAATATTAAAAACTCAGTAAAAAACTTATTTAAAACTATTTTAATAAAATAAAAAAATATTTATTTTAGAAGTTATTTTGTTAATAAACCTTTAAATTTTATTATTTTCATTTAAAAAGTATAAGTAAACGGCTTCTCCATGGGCGTCTGTTTAAAATCATATTTCCCGCGTTTTATTTCTACTTACTATTGTGTTTGTTATTTGTTTGTAAAATAATTGTTTTTATGGTTTTTAAATTTATTCATTACACTTCATTTAATAAAGAAAAAGATAAGTGTTCACGTAAATTATTTTAATTAATTAATTAATTAAATTATCCACTCGTTAACCGAGTATGGAGTACCATCAATTATTTATGAGTCCTGAGGTGGCTAATCAAACCAATTTTTGCGGCGCACACCTTTCCGCATGCATCGCACGTAAAAGCGTCATTATTAATATTATCCACTCGAACCGTTCCAATCAATCCTTTACGTCGATTTCTTTTCCTTTCTTCCGCAGCTCGAGCATTTTGATCCGCTTTCTGCAAACCATCTCGTATTGTCTGTCTCCAGATGGTACGATCCATCGCTAGCTTTTCCCAACTCCTGCGATCAATTTCGCATTCCTTTAATATCCGATGCAAATAGTCTTTATATCGCCAACGAGGACGTCCAATGCGTCGTTTACCAACCAGAAGCTGACCATAAAGGAATTTCTTCGGAAGTCTTTCCTCGTTCATTCTGATTACATGTCCAGTCCATCTCAAACTATTACTATAAAGCAGCATCCGAATAGACTTGCATTTTGCCCGCGTTAAAATTTCGCGATTCGTCACTCGGTCCTGCCAACGAACACGTAGCAATCTGCGCAGCGCTCTCTGATGGAACGCTTCCAGCGACCGTATGTTCTTCGTATATGGGGCCCATGTTTCTGAGCCATAAAGTAGTGTCGGTAAAACAATGGACTTGTACATTATTAGTTTTGTTGACAATAAGATATGTGTATTATTAAATATCCTTCTATCAAGCTTATACATTGCAGCTGAAGCAGCTTGTATTCTACTACAAATCTCGGTGTCCAAGCTGAACTTGTTGTTAAGCATACTACCAAGGTATTTAAAACTTTCCACCTGTTCTATTACACTATTACCTAATTCCAACACATGTACATTTTGCCGTTTGTTTGTGGGAGCTACCTGTACAAGTAATTTGGTTTTTCCCTTATTTATAGCTAGGCCAAAACTGTTGTATACTGCATCAAGTATTTTGATAGTAGTCTGCAGTTCCCGTATGGTGTATGCGACCACAGCACAATCATCTGCGTACTGGAAATCGAATACTCCTACTCTGGAGCATTTAGAAGCTGCTTGTAATCGATGTACATTAAATAATCCGCCATTAAACCTACTGATCATTACTATCTTTTCAGGTCCCAGCTTTTTAACTGCTATCATATGTATGAAAGCCATATACACTGAAAACAGCACAGGGGCCAGCACACACCCTTGCTTGACTCCTGTACTAACTTTAAATGATTCAGAATTGCCATCTCGTAGCATCACCATGCTTGTATTGTTGTCATATAGAAGGGAAAGCAATCGAATAAATTTCGGCGGACAGCCAATTTTCTCCATGCATTTCATCAATAGCTGCCTATGCACTGAGTTCTTAAAATTTGGTACAAAGAAAATCCAATCAGAAACAAATGTAAAACAATAAAAATTCTATAATTACATAAAAATAATTCAAATTAATATTAAAAACTCAGTAAAAAACTTATTTAAAACTATTTTAATAAAATAAAAAAATATTTATTTTAGAAGTTATTTTGTTAATAAACCTTTAAATTTTATTATTTTCATTTAAAAAGTATAAGTAAACGGCTTCTCCATGGGCGTCTGTTTAAAATCATATTTCCCGCGTTTTATTTCTACTTACTATTGTGTTTGTTATTTGTTTGTAAAATAATTGTTTTTATGGTTTTTAAATTTATTCATTACACTTCATTTAATAAAGAAAAAGATAAGTGTTCACGTAAATTATTTTATATTATATATAATTCATTCTTTTTAAAAATCACATTTTTATAATTTCCAGATAGAATGAAACATTTCTTTGCGGAATGTAAAATTGTTTCGTGTTAATAAAAACCTCGAGGTTAGGTTACATTCGTTTAAGTTTTTTTCGGCTAGTTAGAATTAGAATTAAAGAAACGAGAATAGCACATTACCCGGATGAGTGAAAAATATTTTCTGCAAAAGTTAATAGCGATCAAACTTTATAGTTAAGATCTGATATCTCAAAATTTTGATTTTCTCGAGAAAAAAAAATCGAATTTTTTGTACATTCTTGCAGAATCTAGGGCCATAACGTGATTTATATCTAAATATATTTTCCGAAAAAACACAATTTTATAAAAAAAAAAACTTTGTAAAGTTCGGTCACCTAGGCACTCTATAGAGAAAGATTTAAAGAATACATAAAATAATCACCTTTATGAAGCATATCTGTTATATCGAACTTGGGCACTTCTAAATGATGTATTACTTCTACTTCGTCGCCTGCTCCTAAAATTTCATCTTCGTTTTCTTCGCCATCTTCGATGTCTAAGATTTCATTTATCTCTTCTATTTCTTGAATTTCGCCGTTGTTCCCGATAATGTATTCCTCGCTATCATCATCGACATCGATGTCGACTTCTTCTGCGTAAACTTCTTCCCCGTCTAAAATATCAGTTTCCAACAACATTTCATCATATTCAGCATCGTCGCATTCTTCTTCTTCTTCTTCTTCTTCGGTAATGTATACTTCGTCTATTTGTTCGCTGCTGGTTCTTATACTATGCATTTCCCTCATGTGAATTCGTAACGGTTTTAATGACTGAAAAGTACATTTACATAATTCGCAAGTTAGTAATTGTCGATTGTGAATTTTCATGTGCATTTTAATAGCCGAATGCGTTCGGAAACATTTTGCGCACACTACGCATTTGTACGGCTTTTCGCCTGTATGAATTCGAATGTGCAATTTGTTTTCCGAATGAGTTTTAAAACTTTTCCCGCAATACGGACAAGAATAAGGCGTCTCACCCGTATGTATGCGAATGTGTCGACGCAGTACCGATTGATTACGAAACGGTCGTTCGCAATATACGCACTGAAAAGGTTTCTCACCGGTATGCGTGTATGTGTGACTACGAAGACGATATTTATTGATGAAACTTTTATCGCAATAAGCGCAACGGAACGGTTTTACACCTTCGTGCGTTAACACGTGATTTTTCAATAAGGCTTGCGTGTGGAAAGCTTTCGTACACATATTGCACGGAAACGATCGGACGCTGTTGTGTATTTTTAAATGTTTCTTCAAATTAGCCGAAGTGCCGTACGTTTTCTGACAAACGTTACATATGTACGGATTTTTACCGGTATGCGTTTTTAAATGATCTTCGAATAAATCCTGATTATCGTAACAAGCGTCACAAAATTCGCATATCATCACGCCGACTTTCATCGGATCGCCGTTGCAGTTTAACGGATGGTGACCGCTTAAAATGTGACATTTTAAATTAGCCCATTGACTGAAACTTTTCAAACACACTTGACAAACGTACGGTTTATCGCCTTTATGAATAAGCAAATGTTCACGTAATTCGTCTTCCTGGTCGAACTGTTTGACGCAGTATTCGCATTCGTATTTTACGTTTTCCGAATTATGACGACGCGCTATGTGACATTTTAAATTAGATAATTGCGAAAATTGTCTTAAACAAAATTTGCATTTATACGGTTTTTCTTTAGTGTGAACTCTCACGTGACGCGTATAAGTAGAATAATCGCTGAACATTTTCTGACAGCCGGTACACTTGAACGGACGTTCACCGGTATGACGACGAATGTGCGTATTTAAATTACCTTTTTGACTGAAATTCTTGTTGCAGTAAGAACAAACGAACGATTTACTACCTTCGTGTAATTTAACGTGTTTCGTCATCATAGATTCGGTATAGAATCGTTCGCCGCAGTACAAACATTTAAACGGTTTCTCACCTTTATGCATTTCCATATGTTGATTCAGATGATCGGCTGTGTAGAAATCGTGTTTACACAGCGGACATTGAAATTCGTCGCCCACTTTATGTGATTTCGATAAATGATTCATTAATTCCGATCGTGTGATAAATATCATCTTGCAATAAATACATTCGTACGTATCTTGCATCGAGTGCATTTTTAGATGTTCGTTCAAAGTGAATTGACTGTCGAAATTATCTTTACACAACAAACATAGAAATAAATTATCGCCGGTATGATGTTGCAAGTGATCGTTTAACGCCGTATCGCTACCGAACGTCACTTTACAGAAAGGACATTCCAATTTAACGTTATCCGAATGACATTTTAAATGTTCGCACAAATCGAACTTGGAATTGAATTTTTTCTGACAATACTGACAGATGAAATATTCGATATATAAATGTTTTTGAATATGCGTTTTTAAATTACCTTGCTGACTGAAGCATTTCAGACAATATTCACATTTGAACGGTTTTTCGCCGGTATGTACGCGTATATGATTTTCTAAATTAACGCGTTGATTAAAACTTTTCGAACAATGCATACACGGAAAACGTTTCATGTCTTTATGAACGGTCGACATATGTTGAAATAATTTACTTTTTCGATTGAAATTCTTCTTACAATGAACACAATGAAACAGACCGTTCGATATAGATTCGTCGTAATGCGTAAACGTCATATTTGACCTGTCGTTATCTTCGACTACAACCTCTTCGCCGATACCTATTACAACCTACCGAAATAATTAAAATTACATTGCAATTGTCAATAAACAATTTAAGGGCAATTGTACAAATTTACCTGCGTACTTATATATATATATATATATATATATATATATACATATACATATATATATATATATATATATATATATAATACATAAATTAACATAAATATAGGATTTCAAATCAATAATTTGTATTTACATAGAAAACAGCAAAATAATTAATTTTATATATGAATTTTTTAAATGAATATTCTAACCTCCGAAGCGTACTCGTTGAAACTTTTATTTTCAGTGCTATTATCGCTATATATTTCTCTATTTTCAACAATTTCCTGATTATCCACATCAAAATGAAGACCATTGTCCATTTCAATCAAAACCTCATCAGGATCTTGTTTAATCTCCACTTCTCCTTCTTTTAATTTTTCAATCGCGCGATCTGCTTGTAATAAGTACAAATACCATTCATCTTTGGAAGCCTACAACAAAATAAATATTCAAATACAAAATTCAAATTAATGTATGAAATTAATAATCTAACAAAAAGTTGAAAATTATACAATATGAAATAAGAAACGTCATAAAAATATTAATATTTCGTTTGAAATAATGAAATGTGAATAACACAGTAAAATCGTATAAATACCATACCATCTAAAAATAACCTAATATGAATAGCAATAAAATATGTTATTAAACTGAATATGCTACGTACATAGATTTCTAATTATACTAAGTGTTAAAAATACTTCACTTGACCAAATCGCTATTTTAAATAAGAGCCAAAAGTAATTCGTGAGTATTGATATCTTTAAAGAGCGTAACATTGATTCAGATTATTTCCTTGTACTAGTAAGAATTTTTGTTTTATTGCATCTTGTAGTTCTGTGCAAGTGTAAGCTCATTTTAGACTGTTATTTTTTCCCCAAAAATTGTTAACTTGAAACAAAAAGTGAAAAGGAATTTTTAAGAGTCAAATTAAGTTTAACTATTTAAAAAAAAAAGTTAACAGATTAAAATGAGCCGACATTTATACAGAAATACACGACGCAATAAAACAAACAAATCCAATGAATGAATATTAAAGATAAACGCAAAAGATGTATTGAATAATATTGTGCAAAATGAAACTCAGAGAAGACAAAAATCGCATATAAACAAATCAGAAACAAAAAAAAAGAAGACAAAAAAATAGGACATAAGCTAATAAACATCCTGCTAGGATTCAATAAAGAAATTAATAAACGCAGCGAGCGATCGAATGGAAATAAAAGTGACAACGCCCTAAGTAGAAATCTGTAGAACTCTCACAAAAAATTGATATTAATATAAGACATTGTAACATAGTGATTAAACCGGATTGCGTATATGCGGCTGAATATTGGAATTAAATGACATAGAAATATTGGAAAAAGAGAGAAAAAATTGACTTAAGAAGCGAATACGTTGAGAAACAGATAAAATGAAGAACTATGTAAGAAAATATCAAATCTGCCCAATGTTTTAGGCACGTTACACAGAGACTGGATAATACCGCACTAACAAAAAAAAAACTTTTAACAGGTGGATAAATTAAAAATAGCTCAATGTAGTTCTCAACACAAAAATGTATTTCAATGAAGCGCAAATAGAGATCAATTATAAATAATAGGATATGATTTAGAAATAGAGTAAAAGAACTAAACATATTTAAAAGAAACAAATAAATCTAGAATTATAGGCAGAAGACAATAAAGGAAAAGAAAAAGTATACATAGATAGGCAAATTCAAACGAAAAATAATAGAAATGATGAACTACAGCCTACCATCCATTTATGATAACACTGATTATTTAATAATGCACATTTAAATAAATTGGATATGTTTAACACACACGCACCACTAATTTTAAGCTTGCACGGTACAGTTCAAACAAAATTGATATTTAAAGACTGTACAGGTTATAAACAAAATTTATTCAATTTCGAGCAACTTAAAAAAAATTGTTTTAATATGAATTTAAGATTTTTAACGACAATAAGCGATTTTTTACATTTGTTTTCCTAAGGTTTGGCAAGCATGCAGACATTTTAGTATTTGGTGAGGAATTCTAACCATGTGGTGTCATTACTTATCTAGTTCGGAAACACTATCTTGATACTAAACATAAAAAACACTTCTAAAACAATGTATTTAATTTATTTTGTTTAATCGTTCAATGTTCGAATAAACTGTTTGAGAAAACAGTTTTCAATAAATATTAGAAACACTTTAAAAAAAGACTACCAAATAATTTAACAGATAGTTAGATCGTTTAAAAATTTTAAAATGTCACTTACAACCAATTTAATAAATTAATTGAAATTTTACATTTGACAGAAATGAAAATAATTTTTAACATATATTATATAAAATAATACAAAAAAAATTGTGATACATACGACTTCAGGTTGGACACATTCCTCAGAAACAACAGTTTCACAAGCTCCTTCTTCAATACACACAAACTGGTTTTGGTCAGTTGCATCCATCTTTTAAATCTGTATTTTATAGCAACAAAATTAAAGACAATCATGATTGTAATATAGTTTGAAAATTAAACTATGACTAATTGTTAAACTTACATGAATTCAGTGATATGTCAATTCACAATATTTAAGTAATTTCCATATGTATGTTAGTACAGAAATTGACGTAAATTAATTTTTTAACGTGCATACAACTGTCTTTCAGCTTTGTTTTATATATATATACAATTTCTCTGGATATAAAGAAAGTTATAATCCATGGAAGATATCGGTCAGATTTCCGTAACATCATATATGTATATTTTAAAAACTTCAAAAAGTGATTGGCCCTAATGCAATACTGAAACATTTTATTACGGAAATTTATAAATCAGTTCATCACAAATTAATTATTTCAAATTCGAAAAGAACTTTCAAACGTAAAGTCAAAAACATTCTTTAGAAATAAATATGCATTGGCTTTAGGCTCCCGAATTCCTAAATAATTATTAAACGTGCTAAAAATGATGCTGCAGTAACATACTTACGCCAAATAACAGAAAATACATATAAATTAGCGGCAAACTTCCGTTATGCAATTATAACAGCCATTCAATTAAATAACATATTTTTTACAAAAAACATAATGGTTATACTATAAATAATCTGACGCAAGAATTGAAATAATTCATATTTTGATCATCACAGTTCAAGAATGACCTATAGACTATACATAACGAAATATTCTGTTCAATGAATTTACATTTTAGTATTGTGCATTTTAAAATAAATATATAAATTTAATGAAAAATTTTATAATTCATTATTTAAAAAGTATAAAAAAATATTAATATAATTTATAATAGAAAATTTAATTTTTTGACGGCACTCATTTATATTTCATTTAAATTCAAGTATTTACGGAATTAAATTGATAATTTTGGTTGTTTGTTAAAATTACAAGTTGAAAATAAAAACCAATCAAAAGAACAATAATGTAACCTGTAATAAAAAAAAAACTATTTTACCATAAACTCAGATATTTCTGCACACATGCTCTTCATTTATATTAAAAATGGATTCGATTTCAAGTTGTTCCTCTTCATATCACTGTATTTCATGCGTTAATGTATTCATATCATAGTATTATGTTCATGTGATACATGAGGAATTAATAAAATTGATGGCTACATTGCTTTTTAATTATATAATTCGAGTATATTCGTTTTATAACTATTATTCTCAGCATAATCACAGTGAATGAATCTAATTCTAAACATCTTATATTCACTCTAAACAGTTCTTTTGACAATGTAACACTTACATTCAATGGAAAAATAATTTCAATGCCCTCTAAATTAAAATACTTGAGATTGTTTTTGGAACAGAGATTAACTTGAAATGATCATATAAACAGCTCAAACTAAAATCTCAAAGCATGAACTGGCTGATGAGTAAATATTTCTCACTTTTTATAGAAAATAAAATCTTATTGTACAAAACTATCCTCAAACTTATATGGACATATGAAATAGAAATTTGCGAAACAGCTAATAATTCTAATATCAAAATTATTTAGCTTTTCCAATCAAAGATTCCACGGAACATACCCGAGATGATAGCGCCTACATAAAGATCTTGATATACTGACTATAAAAGAAACTGTGAGAAACCACAGTGATAAATATATCAAGCGACTGTACCATCATATTATTTCATTAGCTGTCGATCTTAAGTAAAACGCCACACAAATGACGATTCGAAAGACACACCCAAATTGAATTGCCACAATTGTTCTAAATGATTAAATTATTTTGTATAGCTTAAAACAAACAGCTGCCATTAGGCAGTACTAGACTTAATAACAAAAACATCACTGCTATTTATTGCAAACTTAAAAGCAAATCGTTAGCAAAAAGAAAAAAAAACATTTGTGTCTCAAAATGCAGTAAATATGTGAAACTTGAAGACGTTTTAACTAAATTCGCTACAGTTTTTTTTTTTTAATTTTTACGCGTATATATAGCGGGGCACAGGTTGTTGGAACTAGAGGCACCTTCTCTAGTAAGTAGTCACTCGACCGTCATATGGCGCCAGTTACACCAACGATGAAACAAAACAACAACCACATGAGTTCCGTACGTCCACGTCGTGCAAGTTGGTAATTTGCTATTCGACGGACTTGGCGCATTAGGAAAGCTAAATCGGAACCCACAACATACCGCTGACAGGAAAACGGTGTTAGGTTCACTTGCCAAAGGTACTCCTTTCATTAAATACCGTTAAGTTTTTACTGCATTAATAACAGCAGACTATCAGCAACTCGCCTATGACATGTGCCACAGTGAGGTTGGCATAGAGCGAGTAGGCGAGTATCCGACGCCTTAAAAACGGATCCCTTTATCTAAGGGAGTAAACCCTGACAGAAAATCCAGCGGAAAGCTATAAGGAAACCACTGCTGTACCATTCCCTAGAATACCATCATGGCAAAGCAAATATCACATAGGCGCTCCCTTTAATGAGGGAGGGGTGCGAAGAGTCTCCCGGTTAGCTCTCGTCAAGAAGGATATTAATGTAAGTACGTGGAATGTAAGAATCGTGTTAGAAGTAGGAAAATTGAGGAACCTCACCATGGAGGCGTCTCAAAATAGACATTCCCGACATCAGTGAAGCAAGACGGCCAGCAATAGGTGTAATCAATTATGGCAACGTGGTGTTACATTTTTAATACAAAAAAATATAGTAAAAACAGTGAAACATGTAGCTCCATTTTGCAATAGAATTATCTTATTACAACTAAACAGCAGTTCAGTAAATGTAAATTTGATACAAATATATGCACCCACAGCTGATAGTGATGAAGAAGTAATAGAATTATTCTATAACGCTTTGAAGTCCACCAAAAACAAGGATGTCAATATCATCTTAGAAAATTTTAATGGTAAACTTGGAGAAGGTAATAGTCCAGGTAGTCGGAAAAGAGAGAGGCCACCAACAAGATATATAGACAGAATTAAAAGAATCGTTGACCCCGCATCAATATGAGAAATAATAGACCACGCAGCGAATCGAACTACAGGGTGGTCAAACACGTTCGTTTATGAGGATTTATATGATCATGATGCTCGAAACGAGACACCGATGATTATATATATATATATAATCATCGGGTTATTTCCGCTCGTTCATTTTGTGGTTAACTCCTCATATATAACGCGCCAATAGAAGTATCACTTTAAAAAATATTCTCAGCATGTTACTCAAAACACTAATTCTGGTACTCAAAACTATATAGATTTTATTATATGAAATAATTAGCTTTATTAGTAATTTCGTAAATATTTTGACGGATTGTTAAGAATATCACGTTGACATCATTTTAGGATATCCCGTAAGATATCATTAATTAGATATTGTTAGGGGGGAGATGCATTTATCACAGATAAAATCGATTTTATGATGTGAAATAATTAGGTTTATTTATAAGTTTGTAAATATTCTTAGACAGATTGTTAAAAATATTATGAACTCGTAATCTTTGTATTTCTTTAAAAAAATTACTGTTTAATTAAACATACACATTTCTTGCAAGTGTAATGAAATCAGCACTATTTTTATACCTATTATAGTACAAATTACATATCTCACATTTGGTACATTTTTTAAAGTATCCAAATAATTACATATTTGCCTTCCGTTATCATTTCGCAGATTAAACTAATATTCAACGACTTTTCTCTAATATCCTGCCATCCTTCCAAACAACTGTAAAATTCGAAGGTATGTTTTTTCATTGGAAACTTTTCTGGAAGCACCATGTGACGAATTTCAAAACCGAATACATAAAAACCATCCCTATCCATCGATATATTTTTCTATTGTGGCGGTTCGTGAATTTTGTTCAAGTGTAATCGTTAAAATTTTTGACACTCCCAATGAGATACAAAAACTATTCACGATACTAGTACGTATTCAAATTTTTCAATTCAAGAATTTACAGATAAATTCGAACTTTATAAAACTGATTAAAATTTATATATTTTAATTTTTTAAAATGTGGAAATCAGATTTTTAATATTTATTTTTATTTTACTTATAAAATTGTGTTTTTTAAAAAATTTTGTGCTTGTATATTTTTATATTTTATATTTTACTTTTGGACATCATACATCGCAACAGTAAATGAAAAATTTAAAATTCCACCAGTATACAACTTTTACAGAATCCGGAAAATAGTATTGAAGAAAAAATTAATAAACAAATATATTGATATTAAATTTCAACAAATCAAAAAATAGACAGAACAGAAGCAGATAGCATTTTTGGATCATATTTTCACAATCACAATCACATACTTTTAAGTAATTATATTCAATTTATTATATTTTAAAATGTTTCACATGATAATGACGTAAATGCCGAAAAGCTTTGTGTTTTCTTTAAGAAAATAAATAGTGATTTAACTAATTTTCAATTAAAATTTATATAATTTTAAAAATAATAACGTCAAGCTAGCGATTAGATTGCATAAAAAACTTGTCTATAAAGAAAATCCATCGTTCTGTATTTTTTTTACAAATAACACAATCGTGAAATGTGTCTTCGAAATGCAACTTAGTCAGGGCAATCTTTGCAATGGAAAGAACAGCTAATCCGAAAAATCTTTTTTTTTTTTTGAGTGCATCGTGTATACGTATTCAGTGTTTTTAAACCTGAAAAAGAGCATTCAGTTGTTGCATTTGTCATTGGTATAGTAACGATCGGAACCTCTGGAAATTAAATTAGAAGTTTCTAAATGTTTATATAAATCGTGAACTGGTTTAATGGCGAGACTGTAATAAATTCGAATTTTTACTATATCATATCGAATATTTTGCGGCGATGTTCATTAATATTTTAAATAAATTATCAGAATATTTCGTTCATATTAAATGATCATGTCTTTATCTAACAACGCCAAATATTCTAATTTTTAATATGTGAAAACCTTTCTACAATTTGCATGGTAATATTGTCGATAATTCCGTAAAAAACTTATCGATATCCTACGGATAAATATTCATCATTTTAAGGATTTTCTGTTCGTCGTTTCTTCACACTGATAGTCGAGGGACATTTATTCGAAGTTTGATCATAAATTATCTAAAATTTATTAATGTAAAGAAAAATACATTATAGATATTCTAGATATTTCCCTGTGAACTTCAAACATTCCCAATATAAACTTGAAGCTGGCGTACTGCTGCCCTAGTTTCTAATATTGCATAATAAAACATTTTGTTATTATCCTCTCTGACTCGTTTGGTTTTTGAAATTTATAATAACACTTTTCCTGTTACCTTTAAATAAACATCTACTACACCCTTTTGCATACTTTGAGTTTTTTCCTTTAAATAAACGGGAGTCTTTTCGAAGATAAATTTAAACATTTGATAGATATCTTTTTATTATTCTATGGTTGCTAGTAAACTTTTACAAACCAATTTTTCAGCCATCTCTAAAAGTTTTACCTCAAAAATATAGCTTTCTTTCGATGGAATTTCATGAACTTCGAAGAATTCATCTGAAATATTGTCGCAACATACAACACATTCTTCTTATCGAAGATGAAATCTTGCTTAACATCCTATATCATTATTTAAACGGGGGACAAGTAAAACTCAGTGTTGGAGATATCTCAGTTCAAAAAAATACATGTATGGGCTGTCCGTAAGGAATATGGATTATATTATTTGACGGCGCCTTAAAACTACCATATAATAATGAACGAGTGGATTTACGTGCTTACGCGGATAACTTAATATTCATAACAAAGGGAAATACCAAAAACGAAGTAGAATAAACTGCCAATAACACACTGCATGCTTGAAAGCTGGCTAAATGAAGTCAAATTAGAATTTTCTGTAGAAAAATGTTTTTTGTGTCATTTTTCACCAAATTATTAAAAATGAAAAGGAATAATATTAAGGTAATATTCAAAGACGCACAGTTAAATGTTGTAGAACATTTCAAATATTTGTGAGTAATACTCGACAATAAATTATCGTTTATATTTTATATAGATTCGATCATTTCAAAAATGGACACTAAGTATTATCAGATGTTAAAAGCATGTCGAAATACCTGGGGATTTGATTTCAATTATCTCTTATATAAATCACTGGTTGAAAACACAATGCCATATTGTAGCTCAGTATTTACTGAATGACTGAAAGTTAAATGTGTTAGGAAAAAAAGCGTGCAGAGTCTATAGAACAGCTTCACACAGTGCCATAGTTACAATAACAGGTGTCCCTCCATTAGACCTACTCATCTTAAGCAGAGGAATTATGTTCGCCATAAAAAACTATCACTCATTGCAGTACATTAACAAAACTATCACTCAAGTACATTAACAAAACTATCACTCATTCCAGTACATTAACAAAACTATCACTCATTCCAGTACATTAACAAAACTATCACTCATTCCAGTACATTAACAAAACTATCACTCATTCCAGTACATTAACAAAACTATCACTCATTCCAGTATATTAACAGTACGCTGCTTGATCAAACTAATCTCTTAATACCAACAAGTCGTATAACCCCACATAATCATACCAAAATTTGTGTGAGTCAAGTCAAAAATAATATAAGAAAACATATTCTAGAAATATGGCAAAATAGAGGTGGGACGCCAAACTTACGCTTTGATAAGAGACGTAAGAGAAAGGCATAAGATAATCCTCAAGCCAAACTTTTACACATCACAGTTATTAACAGGACAAGGCAAACTCGCCGAATACCTTCGTAGATTATTCTAGAGAACGATGATAAATGCTCCTGTGGCCAAGTAGAAACAGCGCGGCACATACTACTTGACTGTCCGCCGTATAATGATGAAAGTAAGTTCAATGAAACAAATTTTAATCTAAAAGACAAGTCCATAAGACATGGGTAAACTGTATGGAAGCCCCCCAAAAAAATATCGAAATTTTCGCATTTCAAGTATTACATTACACATTTCAAAAATAACTGATAACTTCGTGCAGTGGTGCAATGTTGGTATATAATTATATGTATATGTGCGTGTGTGTAAAAGCGTGTGTGATTGTTTATGTGTATGCGTTTATTCAATGTCGTCCGGATGATAGCACATGTGAATTATGTAATTCAAGATCACTTATTCAAAATATGAAAATTATCTGTAAATATTTGTAAATTTTTATTGCGAATCATGCACGATATATCATTATAAATATTTTTGTACATATATAAATTTTGTAATTGTTGTATAGTAAACACTTGAATGCGCACGTGAATAAATAGTTCATCGGCAAGTACACAGTCCGCAAGATGGAAATTGTAAATGTGTAATTAACTTTAGACTAATCATAATTTGAATGTTTTTGTAAGGATCCGCGTCTGTCTGATTAATCCTAACGGTGATGCAGGAGATGCGGTCTTCCAAAAATAATATAGAGTAGACTGTACTCACTAAAAAAATCTTAAGAAAATAAATGCATTAATAAAGAAAAAACCGCATCTGTCGAGAAACATCGGCTCCTAAAAAATTAAAGAACAAACATTAAAGTTCATTTATATAGTAACAATTGAACATACTTATTCGAAAGGCTCGTTAATATAATTTATAACGAATTAATAAATTTGTAAATACATTTTTTTTTTTAATAAGTAAATTATACGTGCAAGTGAAAAATATTGATTCAAATTAAATGATTATCAGTTACTAGGAAAAGTTGATTTCAATTGTCGTAATTTATATTTTAAATTACTTTTTTTTTTTAAAAAAAATAATTATCGATACGGAAAAATTATCATTACTAATTGTCCAAACGTGAAAAACTTATAATAAAAATCACACTTTAAAAAAAAAAGAAATTTATTTGAATAATTTAAATGAAAACCTAGTTAGATTAAAGGATGCATTTTTAATCACGTATGCACACGTGTGAATTTTTTTTTTTAATGAAAAAAAAAAAAACAATAAGTAGACAAATGAGAATATACATCAGATCTCTAATACTGAGTATGTAGTTAAATCGGCACTCGAAATATAATTTTCTTTTTCAGTAATAGTCGTAATTTTCAAAATATTATAATCAAGTATTATTTGTTTTTATGTATCTAAGTATAATGAATTTAATATTAACAAATTTTTAATTTCTCTTTTTTATAATAACGATGTACAGAAATATCATACTGTCAAGCTAGTTTTAATGTTAATTCATTTACGATTGAAACATACTTTTCAATGTCTATTGAAGTACAGTTTTTTCTTCTTTTTTTCTCATAAGATGAATTTATCTAACGCTGGAATTATTTAATATATCGTCGAGATTTAAAACTCATTATAGCGAATACATTATAACTTCATCATTTCGATAAAAATACGCATTTCATTAAGATTTCCGCATCGAGATGATTACGTAAAATCAATTTTGTTTTCTATCATTAAGTAATTATTGATCGGTACTATACACATAAGATATTATTCTTAAATGAACGATAAATGACAACACGGTATATCGCAAAAATTTTAAAATCCCTCCCGCTCTCTCATTTTGTATTATATATATATATATATAACATAAGAAAAATTATAATACACACTTTCTGGCTTTTGTTGGATCTGAAATTTGGAGCAGCGTTTTAGTAATCATGTTTCGTCTTTTAGAGACATTATAATTAATTTACTATCAAAGTTAAGTAAAATTATAAATTACGAAAAATAAAAATAATTTTGCTTATTGACTGTTTTTTGAAGTCGATGAGTTACTTTTTATGTTTTTTTTTTGAGCGTATTTTCGCAAATTTATAGTTCTAGTAGAAAAGAAAGTATCTGAAGAAGTTTAATTAAATTTATTAAATCATATGTAACAAATTAAGTGTTTCTAGCAAAACATGTTACATTCTAAAAGAAAGAAAATCTATAAAAGTTATTTTTAAAGATTGGCGACACCGAAACCGACGGGGATCTGGTTGAAATTTAATAGCTAACGCATCGCGCCATCTATCGATTTATTTGTATAGTGTCGTTATAAAATTTGTAGGCTAATCGAATAAACAAGGTTTGAAGGGATAAATTAAAACGGTTCGGTCCCTTTCTACATTGATGGGATTATCAGAAAAATATTGCGGTCGATATTATTATTAAACGATAAATATTTCTATTGCAAACATTTAAATAAATATAATCAAAAGATTCATTTTTTAAAAACAAAGAAAATATTCACCTTTCCGAGAATGACTAGTACCGCGTTAACCGGTACAACTTTAATGTTACGACCGGATCGTTTCCAGTTACCATCCGTAGGCTGGGCGTAAAATAATTTACCTTCCATAGCAAATCGAACGTCATCGTGAGACCATTCTAATACTTCTAGCACAATCTGCATTTCAACATGTATATTATAATTATATAGATAATTAGAGGCATTTCATATATATATATATATATATATATATATATATATATATATATATATATATATATATATATATATATACATACATACATATACATATACATATACATATACATATACATATACATATATATATATATATATATATATATATATCGGTTTTAGCGACAAAATTTCAGGTCCCATGATTTCATCAAGCATTTGTAACGTTATTTTCGACGGTTATAACGACTTGATTTCCGTTGCCCCAATAAACAAAAAGATCGCATATAGTGACGATCTATTCTACAACACACTAAGGAACCGGTTTGTGTAATTTCTCTACATCACATCCTGTGTTTGGAGGTATTGTCGATAGGCGCCATCATTATTCATCAAAGTTCGGCAGTGTTGTTACTTTTTCTTTCCTTTTCGACTTCATTTTGCACATTTATTTTTTCATAACAACTTAGTGGCGAAGCTGCCAGCGTTCCTCTTGGATTAACTAAAGAATGGCTTAGAATGGTATGGCCAACAATTCGTGAAAATTATAATGATTCTGACATATTCAATGCGGATGAAACTAGCCTTTTTTTTTTACAAGGTGACACCTGATAGGACTCTGCATTTCAAAGGGGAAAGATGTCTAAAGACCGAATTAGAATTTTAGTAGCAGCCAACATGAATGGAACTGAAAAACGTAAACTTTTTGCGATTGGAAAATATAAAAAAACCACGTTGCTTTAAAGACGTTAAAACGTTACCACTTGAATACTATAACAATACCAGGGCATGGATGACAGCAGAAATTTTCAACAAATTTTTGCTAAGCTGGGACCAGGAACTGAGTAAAAAGAAAAAAATCATTCTATTGATAGACAATTGTCCCGTTCACATTGGATGCGAAAATTTTAAGTTTATCAAAATTGTATTTTTACCACCAAATACGACATCTGTTCTACAACCAATGGATCGGGCTGTTACTCAAAATCTGAAAATTAATTATCGCAAGCACTTAATCATGAAATTCCTTCAAAACATCGAACAAAATAAGGAAACAAAAATCTCTGTTTCAGATGCAATGGTAATTGTGGGAAAAACATGGCGTGATGTTTCAGCCACAACAATTGCAAATTGCTTCAAACATGCAGGACTCCTCACAAGTGAAATTAATCGACAAATGGAACCAAGTTTTGAACGTTGGGCCGAGTCTCTTGAATTACCACCAACCATTTCAAAAGAAACATTAAAAGATTATACCGAAGTTGTTCGCGAGTTGGTAACCGAATGTGAAATTACAGATGAAGATCTTCTGAACGAAGTGACAAACTCACGAAACAATGACGATGAAGAGGACAAAGAAGAAATTATGGATGACGTTCACCTGTTACCTGAGGTTCTTAGTTGTGCCCAGACTATATAAAAATTTTTATTTTATAATCAAGACGTGTGTACACCAGCCGTGATGAAAGGAGTAGAGGAAGTAGAAAAAAAATTTACCCAATAATTTTATATAAAAAAATGTCATAAACAGAAGACAATCGAATACTATTTTTCTCCACGTTAAACAATGGAACGTATGTACAATTGATTGTTTTTATTTTTTTTTGTGTATCTATCATTTTGTTCAAAGTAATATAATAAATATGCACATAATATCGTACAATACACATAATTTCAGTTTATTCAAACAAAATTTTTTCTATTTAAAGATTGTTGAGCTTGGCTTAGTGATACAACGCACGCATTACGCTTACACACACGGTCCATCCTATTTTAGAGAAGTACTTTACCTACATCACGCTGATTATACAAGCAACCCACTCCATTACAAAAGAAAATCACTAACATATAGAGTAATATTAATAAATACGTTGTATTATATTAAGTACATAAAAATGGCGCATTAACCTTGTTCTTGCATCAAATTTTTCATATTTTCGAAAAAATCATCAACTGGTTCCACTTTGATAGGTTCGCCGTAAAAGTCTAGTTCTTCTACGCTTATATGCTGATCAACATATTCAATATCAGATACATTAGATTTATTATCTTCATCAATTAAATCTGTATTATCGGCATTATTGAACACGATCATTCCATCGATATCGTCACTGCCGTCAGCTGATAAAGAACGGTAATGTGTTACAGTTAAAAATAATAACGAAGGTAATCGGATGTTTTATTGAATTTCAAAGAAAGAAAAAAATTTAATCCCGTAGAGACGTAAATATAAACGTAATAAAGTACACATATAATAATGCGCCCAATATTATGGAATCGCTGATATGCTACTGATCTGAATATACGTTTTATTAAAGAATATATAATTAATTTAACGCGTAAATTTGAAGATAATCCAAAAAAATGAAAACAGTAAAATTTTCAAATGTGTAGGGAAAATATCACTTTAAATTCATTTTTAATATTGTTAACAATAGTAATAGTGTGGACATGATTTAACCTTAAGTAAAATATAGAATCAATTATGTGGATAAAGAATACTTTGTTATAATAAATATGTATTATAAATGAAATAGTTTTGTGACGTTTTATAACAAAATTATTCTTCACTAAGATAAAATTTAATAAATAAATTTCGTGTGCGGAAGCTAGTTATACTAAATATAATACTGAATTTTTAATACAGGTGATAATTCATTTAATAATTATAAATTTAGGAATAGAAAAGTTAGACATTGAATAATACAACTTCCGTAAACAATAATCGAAATTACTACCTTTATTACATGATTCAAAAACAGACACAAAATAGAAGGCGAAAAATATACTGTCAATGCACATTGCCGATATGAACATATCTAATATTTTAAAATCTTTTCTTAAGATTTGATACAAAGAAAATCTGAAGTATGATAATTAGAAACAAATGTAAAATAATAAAAATTCTATAATCACACAGAAACGGTTCAAATTAATATTAAAATTTCAGTAAATTACGAAGCTGTAATAGATATAATTCTAATATATATATAGTGATACAGTATAAAAGTATTTTATTTAAATTTTAGATTAAATAATGTTGCATAAATTATAGCACGAATGTAGATTATAAAAAAAATTAAACGGAACTTTTATTATATATACTATCAACAATTTGCACTATTCTCTAACAAGCTTAATAACTTTTAGAATATACGTCGGATGCGAGAAAGTTCTTAATGAAAAATCTTCGTCCGAATTGTCGCTACAAATCTAGACTAAAACTACCCTTAAAATCCATCATCCCTTATACCACAAATTGGGGTTGAAACCGGTGCGATTTTCCGAGTAAAGTGTTACGACACCGGTCGCAGAATCGCGCGTTTGGATAAGTCGCTTAGGGAGATTTTAACGCCTATATATACGTACCCCTGTGTTCAACCCCCGCGCAGTATTTAAGGGTTGAAAATCGGCCTAAAATCGGACTTTTTTCACTTAGGACGATATAAAAAAAAAACCGAGGCCTAAATCGAAAATCTGTCCCGACAAAAGTTTCTAAATGTCCTAACGAACATTTTCCGTCATAAATATCATCCCTCTATCTATCACCCGGGTCTCGGATAAAGTCGGTTTTTAAAGGGGTTGAAATTTTTGCAAATCATCCCTTTTTTCAAGTTTTTTTAATAGCCGTCTAATTATTCGTCCGACCGTCTAAAGGTATTCGACTTTTTTCCACCTTATCATATAGCGAAAAATTTTACTTCTATATACCGATTCTCTATATAGAATAGTAGCGGAGTTTCTTCGGCCGGAAGAAGACCTATTTTAGGGGATGGGGAGAAATGTGCAAAATTTTCGCAAATTTGCAACGTCCGTTTCGCCGATTTAGATGCGATTTAACGAAAAATCGCTTTCTTCGAGGAAATCAAGTGGGACTATTTCCTTTTAAACGACGTAACACTCAATCGTCTATATAGAACGGTATTGGCTGTAGCCTCAACGAAAATTTTCAACTCGCGATGTCTGTAAAATGCTTAAATTCGTCTATGCCTTAAAGCCGTTTCCCTATCGTCATTATCGCGATCGACGTTATTAGCTTTTTTTTACTACCGACCATTGCCATTCGCCCGAACTTTACCCCTACACTGTCCGATGTATCGGACCGGCTGTAGGGAAGTTAGAAGTTCGGTAGATGTAAGATTTTTTTATATTCTTCGTTCCTCCGCTACTTATAGCCCCGTTCGTATTAATCCTACAATGTTATCGTACATAACCTTATTTAAAACGCCGATCGTAACCTACCTAACGACGTTTAGACCTTCCAGGGCCGATCAAAGGGTGCGAAAAAATCGAAGCTTGAAGACTTTTGGAATTTGCCTAATTCCTATTTACATCTATTAAATTAGCTTTAAAGCCGGTTTCCTAATTACTTTTTAAGCGTCGACCGAAATAACCTTTTTTGCCGTACTATATATTAGCTTTTGTACGAACTTTATCTCGAAACCGTCCGACATACCGTACCGATAGTAGAAAAGTTGAACGTTCGATAGATTTTGCTTTTTTCTAAAGCATCAACATTTCCACCGCTTATAGCTCCGTTTCTATTAAAGTTATAAAGTTAAAGTACATAACCTTTTTAAAAGTAATCTTCAAGAGCTTTCTATCGATATGTAAAACTTTCGAGTCGCACAAAAGCTCGCCGAGAAAGTTGAGGTCAAAGACCTCGAAAAATTTGAAATTCCGCTTTTAGGCCGTTTCGAACCTTTTTAAATGTTTTTTTTCGAAACTTTCGTCCTTTTAATTCGTACGTATATATGATATACACTATATAATGTACGGGCGATAGTCGGCCATGGTTCCATTGGTCCAGGAAATGGAGGTCAAAATGGAAAAGTATCGATATTTCTATAGGTATTGGTCCGACATTTTTTCCCTTCTATAGTCAAACTATTTAGACGGTTCGGAAATGGTGGAAATCATCAAAAATAATGCGTTTTTTCAAAATACTCTCAAACATCGGCCTAATAATCGATCGTAATGAAAATCAGTATTTAACATTTAAAATATTTATAAATTAATATACACATCGAATCCCGACTCTATAGTCGAAATTCGGCGTTTAGCAGATGATGCAGGGTGGTGGGGAAAGTGAAATTTGGATTTTTCTTTCTATATTACCTATAGAGATTAAACTATACACTATGACTTATCTAAAGTGTATTTGACCATTTTTCAATCCGTCTAATACCGGTTGAGTAATAGAGGTGGGAAGTTGGGAAATCGGCAACTTTGGGCTCCTATTACAGAGGCTGTATGAACTTTTAAACAGTCCAGTCTTCTGATATAGGTGTAACTGTATAAAATCTATCGTATGAAGCGAAAAAACCGCGAAAAAAAATTTCAAACCGAACCCGAAAATTTCAAAAGGGCCACTGTCAATTTTTTTAAAATTTCGATTTTATCGCAATAATTCGAGAACGATTCGAAATTCGGAAGAATTGTTCAAACGAAAGTTATACGGCATTAAAATACGCGTCTAACAATGGTATTCTCGTACTTTTATAGCAAATACTCATCCAGAAAAACGGTATTTAAGGGTTTAGGGGTTTTTAGGGCCCCTATGATAGATAGAGGGTTCGGGTTAACGTTAGACGAAAGTAGACGTCGAGGTCTATCATTAATATAATAACGTACATTTTATCAAAATTAGCAGGTAGCGAGAAATCGCGAAATTAAAATTCCGTTTTCGGTTTTTAAAAATTCTGGAAGCCTTTTTTGGTCAACCCTTTCTACAATGCTTTTAACATAGGCAATGCGATTTATATATATATATATATAAATTTTTTATCGAGAGTTGCCGGGCCTGTATGAACTTTTAAACGGTCGGGTCTTCTAAAGTAGGTGTAACTATATTAAATCTATCGTATGAAGCGAAAAAACCGCGAAAACAAATTTCAAACCGAACCCGAAAATTTCAAAAGGGGACCCACTGTCAATTTTTTTTAAATTTCGATTTTATCGCAATAATTCGAGAACGATTCGAAATTCGGAAGAATTGTTCAAACGAAAGTTATACGGCATTAAAATACGCGTCTAACAATTGTATTCTCGTATTTTTATAGCAAATACTCATCCAGAAAAAGGGCATTTAAGGGTTTAGGGGTTTTGGGACGTTTTTAGGGCCCCTATGATAGATAGAGGGTTCGGGTTAACGTTAGACGAAAGTAGACATCGAGGTCTATCATTAATATAATAACGTACATTTTATCAAAATTAACAGGTAGCGAGAAATCGCGAAATTAATATTCCGTTTTCGATTTTTAAAAATTCTGGAAGCCTTTTTTTCGTCAACCTTTTCTACAATGCTTTTAGCATAGGCAATGCGATTTATATATATATATATATAAATTTTTTATCGAGAGTTGCCGGGCCTGTATGAACTTTTAAACGGTCCGGTCTTCTGATATAGGTGTAACTATATAAAATCTATCGTATGAAGCGAAAAAACCGCGAAAAAAATTTTCAAACCGAACCCGAAAATTTCCAAGGGGACACACTGTCAATTTTTTTAAAATTTCACATTTTTCGCAATAATTCGCGAACGATTCGAAATTCGGAAGAATTGTTCAAACGAAAGTTATGCGGCATTAAAATACGCGTCTAACAATTGTATTCTCGTATTTTTATAGCAAATACTCATCCAGAAAAAGGGCATTTAAGGGTTTAGGGGTTTTGGGCAGTTTTTAGGGCCCCTATGATAGATAGAAGGTTCGGGTTAACGTTAGACGAAAGTAGACGTCGAGGTCTATCATTAATACAATAACGTACACTTTATCAAAATTAACAGGTCGCGAGAAATCGCGAAATTAATATTCCGTTTTCGATTTTTAAAAATTCTGGAAGCCTTTTTTTCGTCAACCCTTTCTACAATGCTTTTAGCATGGGCAATGCGATTTATATATATATATATATATAAATTTTTGATCGAGAGTTGCCAGCTCTGTATGAACTTTTAAACGGTCCGGTCTTCTAATATAGGTGCAACTGTATAAAATCTATCGTATGAAGCGAAAAAAACGCGAAAAAAAATTTCAAACCGAACCCGAAAATTTCAAAAGGGGACACTGTCAATTTTTTCAAAATTTCGATTTTTTCGCAATAATTCGCGAACGATTCGAAATTCGGAAGAATTGTTCAAACGAAAGTTATGTGGCATTAAAATAAGCGTCTAACAATGGTATTCTCGTACTTTTATAGCAAATATTCATCCAGTTACCACACATAATGTATTGTACGCGAGAAATGGTTACAAAATGCACATGCCAAAAAATTTAGCCTAAATTGAAGGAATTGCGGTAAATTTATTATCGACGCATATATATAATGTACACACACACACATATATATATATATATATATATATATATATAATATCACGCATATGTTGTTACCGCGTATACTGTAAAATATTTTTTTTTAAGTATACAGACTTCCCACTTGCGTAGTCCGTTAGATAAGCTATATGTTACTTAGTGGGTGGCCCCTAGTTTTAATAGATTTAAAATCCAATAATAGCAATAAGGATATGAATAATACATATATATAGAACTACTAAACGTATAATGTATACAATATTTATATAGACAATGAATACAAACGTCAAGAATGATAATTTTAATATTAATGTGTTCATCTTAAAACTTTTTCCACAATTAATACGGATAACAATAAAGTATGTTCAATATATATATATATCGCGATTTTTCATGCCGCATGTCTGCTGACCAAAATGTCAATGAAATTGGAAACTACGATGATCAGTCCTTACGACACAGATATAAAAAATATAAACATAGACGAATTAAACATATCTTACTAGGGTAATATTAGGTTTAAAATTCAATGATATTATAGATAACTTTTATTTTATTTATTTTTGTATTCTTTTCCCTTTTAAATTTTATAAATTATTTAACCCAGATGGAATTCTAATAGAGATGATTAGACACGGTGGAACCCTGATCATAAATACGATTTGTCAACTTTTGAATCGATGCTTAGATAAAGCTACAATACCAACTACATGGACGGAAGCGGAAGTAGTCCTCATACATAAAAAAGGCGAAACGCAGAACCTGAATAACTATAGACCGATTACCTTACTATCACAAATATATAAGCTGTTCACTCTTGTAATCACAAATCGAATAACACAACAAATAGACTTCAGTCAACCGAGAGAACAGGCTGGTTTCAGATCAGGGTTTAATACAAATGAACATTTGTTAACGATCACAATGTTGATATAAAAGTGCAATGAATACGACATAGATTTAGACATGGTCTTTAGAGACTACGAAAAAGCTTTCGATTCAGTAGAAGTCTGGGTATTGATAAATTTGTTAATGATAATGGAATTAATGACAGATATATTAAGATTATTAAGAACATTTATAGTTCTACTACAATGCAAGTAAACTTATGGATGAAAACAAAAAAGATTCCAATAAAAAGAGGAGTAAGGCAAGATTGGAATGCGAAAATTATCAAAATTGATGGTAAATATGTAAGCCACCTCAGGTTTGCACATCACATAGTACTGATAAGTTCAAACGCAAAAGAATTACAGGCGACGGTAACAGACCTAAATCTATATTATAGCAAGATAGGGCTAAAAATAAACATCCAAAAAACAAAAATAATAACTAACACAGGAAAAACAACAAAAATAACAATAAATTCAGAGGAAATAGAACAGCTAGATAACTACATATATTTAGGTCAATAAATAAAGAAATGATGACGAAAACGGAAATAGCCAGAAGTCGGGTTAAGCTGAATACTTCGAAACAAGCAAATGCCAATTAATCTGAAAAGAAGATTATATAATCAATGTGTACTCCCTCCCAGTACTTAATTTCCCACGTTTTGTTTCTAATTCCTGTTGTATTTGTTAATTGTTTGTAAATTAATTGATTTTCTGGTTTCTATGGTTTTAAAATTTATTAATTATTTTAGTTATATGTGTAATATTAATATTTATAATTTTCGTACTTTACGAGCTAATAAATAAAACTTTATGCAACGGCAATCTAGAGATAGGTATTCACGTAAATTATTTTATATTATATAATTCATTCTTTTCAAAAATCACATTTTTATAATTTCGAGATGGAATGAAACATTTCTTGCGGAATGTAAAATTGTTCTGTGTTAATTTACATTCGTTTAAGTTTGTTTCGGCTAGTTAGAATTAGAATTAAAGAAACGAGAATAGCACATTACCCGGATGAGTGATAAATATTTTCTGCAAAGGTTAATAGCGACAATTATCAAACTTTACAGTTAAGCTCTTTGTTTTCAAAATTTAGATTTTCTCGAAAAAAAAAAATTATTTCCGAAAAAAATCGTATTTTTTGGACATTTCTGCAGAATCTAGGGCCCCTTCCGTGATTCATAGCCAAATATATTTTCCGAAAAAACACAAGTTTACCTAAAAAAAAACACACCGCGTAAAGTACGGTCGCCTACACACTGTATAAATAAATAACTAAATTAATATATATATATATAGAGAGAGAGAGAGAGAGAGAGAGAGATTTAAAGAATACATAAACTAATCACCTTTACGAAATATATCTGTTATATCGAGCTTGGGCTCTTCTAAATGATGTATTACTTCCACTTCGTCGCCGTCTCCAAAAATTTCTTCTTCATTTTCTTCACCATCTTCGAAGTCGATGATTTCATTTATCTCTACTATTTCTTGAATTTCGCCATTGTTCCCGATAATGCAATCCTCTCTATCGTCTTTGACATCGATGTAGATTTCTTCTGCGTAAACTTCTTCGCAATCTAAAATATCAGTTTTCAACATCATTTCATCGTATTCAGCATCGTAGCATTCTTCTTCTCCTTCGGTAATGTATACTTCGTTTACTTGTTTGTTGGTTCTTATACTGTGTATTTCCCTCATGTGAATTCGTAACGGTTTTAATGACTGAAAAGTACATTTACATAATTCGCAAGTTAGCAATTGTCGATTGTGAATTTTCATGTGCATTTTAATAGCCGAATGCGTTCGGAAACATTTTGCGCACACTACGCATTTGTACGGCTTTTCGCCTGTATGAATTCGAATGTGCAATCTGTTTTCCGAATGAGTTTTAAACGTTTTCCCGCAATACGGACAGGAGTAAGGCGTCTCGCCCGTATGTATGCGAGTATGTCGACGCAGCACCGATTTAGTACGAAACGATCGTTCGCAATGTACGCACTGAAAAGGTTTCTCACCGGTATGCGTGTATGTGTGACTAAGAAGGCGATGTTTATTGATGAAACTTTTATCGCAATAAGCGCAGCTGAACGGTTTTACAACTTCGTGCGTTAACATGTGATTTTTCAATAAGGCTTGCGTGTTGAAAGCTTTCGTACACATATTGCACGGAAACAATCGGACGCCATAGTGTATTTTTAAATGTTTCTTCAAGTTAGCCGACGTACCGTACGTTTTCTGACAAACGTTACATATGTACGGATTTTTACCGGTATGTGTTTTTAAATGATCTTCGAATAAGTCCTGATTATCGTAACAAGCGACGCAAAATTCGCATATCATCAGTCCGACTTTCATCAGATCGCCGTCGTCATTTAACGGATGGTGACCGCTTAAAATATGACATTTTAAATTAGCCCATTGACTGAAACTTTTCAAACACACTTGACAAACGTACGGTTTATCGCCTTTATGAATAAGCAAATGTTCGCGTAATTCGTCTTCCTGGTCGAACTGTTTGACGCAGTATTCGCATTCGTATTTTACGTTTTCCGAATTATGACGACGCGTTATGTGACATTTTAAATTGGATAATTGGGAAAATTGTCTTAAACAAAATTTGCATTTATACGGTTTTTCTTTAGTGTGAACTCTCACGTGACGCGTATAAGTGGAATAATCGCTGAACATTTTCTGACAGCCGGTACACTTGAACGGACGTTCACCGGTATGACGACGAATGTGCGTATTTAAATTACCTTTTTGACTGAAATTCTTGTTGCAGTAAGAACAAACGAACGATTTACTACCTTCGTGTAATTTAACGTGTTTCGTCATCATAGATTCGGTATAGAATCGTTCGCCGCAGTACAAACATTTAAACGGTTTCTCCTCTTTATGCATTTCCATATGTTGATTCAGATGATCGACTGTGTAGAAATCGTGTTTACACAGCGGACATTGGAATTCGTCGTCCGCTTTATGCGATTTCGATAAATGATTCATTAATTCCGGTCGTGTGATAAATGTCATCTTGCAATAAATACATTCGTACGTATCTTGTATCGAGTGCATTTTTAGATGTTCGTTCAAAGTTAATTGACTGTCGAAATTATCTTTACATAACAAACATAGAAATAAATTATCGCCGGTATGATGTTGCATATGATCGTTTAACGCCGTATCGCTGCCGAACGTCATTTTACAGAAAGGGCAGTCCAATTTAACGTTATCCGAATGACATTTTAAATGTTCGTACAAATCGAACTTGGAATTAAATTTTTTCTGACAATACTGACAGATGAAATATTCGATATATAAATGTTTTTGAATGTGCGTTTTTAAATTACCTTGCTCACTGAAGCATTTCAGACAATATTCGCATTTGAACGGTTTTTCGCCGGTATGTACGCGTATATGATTTTCTAGATTAACGCGTTGATTAAAACTTTTCGAACAATGCATACACGAAAAACGTTTAATGTCTTTATGAACGTCCGACATATGTTGAAAAAATTTACGTTTGCGATTGAAATCCTTCTTACAATAAACACAATGAAACAGACCGTTCGATATAGATTCGTCGTAATGTGTAAAAGTCATATTCGACGTGTCGTTATCCTCGACTACAACCTCTTCGCCGATACCTTCTCTAACCTACCGAAATAATCGAAATTACATTATAATTGTCAATAAACAATTTAACGGCAATTATACAAATTTACCTGCGTACTTATTATATATATATATATATATATATATATATATATATATATATATATATATATATATATATATATATATATATTATATATAAATAAAATTAACATAAATATAGGATTTCAAATAAAAAATTTGTATTTACTTTTATCGATAAAATAGGAAACAGTAAAAATAATTTTATATATGAATTTTTTAAATTTAAATTTTCATAATTTTTTAAATATTAATATCTAGAAAGAGCGTAACATGGATTCAGATTATTTTCTTATAATAGTAAGAATTTTGTTTTATTGCATCTTGTAGTTCTGTTAAAATGACACCAAAATTTAGTCTATTTTTTTTTTCAAAATTATTAACTTGAAACAAAAAGTCAAAAAAAAATTTAAGAATAAAATTAAGTTTAACAATAACAGACTAAAATGAGCCGACATTGTACGGAAATATAAGAACCAATAAAACAAATAAATCAAATGAATGAATATTAGAGATCAACGCAAAAGATGTATTGAACAATAATGAACAAAATGAAACTCAGAGAGGATAGAAATCGCATATAAACAAATCAGAAACAAACAAAAAATAGGGCATTAAGCTAATAAACATCCCGCTTAGGATTTGATAACGAAATTAATAAACGAAGCGAGTGATCGAATGGAAATAAAAGTGACAACGCCCTAAGCAGAAATCTGTAGAACTCTCACAAAATTGTAACATAGTGATTAAACCGGATAGCGTATATGCGGCTAAATATTGGAATTAAATGACATAGAAATATTGGAAAAAGAGAGAAAAAATTGACTTAAGAAAGCGAATATGTCGAGAAACAGATAAAATGAAGAACTATGTAAGAAAATATCAAATCTGCCCAATGTTTTAGGCACGTTATACACAGACTGGATAATACCGCACTAACAAAAAAAAACTTTCAACAGGTGGATAAATTAAAAATAGCTCAATGTAGTTCTCAACACAAAAATGTATTTCAATGAAGCGCAAATAGAGATCAATTATAAATAATAGGATATGATTTAGAAATAGAGTAAAAGAACTAAACATATTTAAAAGAAACAAATAAATCTATAATTATAGGCAGAAGATAATAAAGGAAAGAAAAAGTATACATAGATAAGCAAATTCAAACGAAAAATAATAGAAATGATGAACTACAGCCTACCATCCATTCATGATAACACTGATTATTTAATAATGCACATTTAAAGAGATTGGATATGTTTAACACACACGCACCACTAATTTTAAGTTTGCACGGTACAGTACAGAATAAATATGATATTCAAAGACTGTACAGTTTGTAAACCAAATTTATTCAATAAAAAAAAATGCTTTAATATGAATTTAAGATTTTTATCGATAATAAGCGATTTTTTACATTTGTTTTTCTAAGGTTTGACAAACATGCAGACATTTTAGTATTTGGTGAGGAATTCTAACCATGTGGTGTCATTAATCTAGTTCAGAAACACTATCTTGATACTAAACATAAAAAAACACTTCTAAAACAATGTATTTATTTTATTTTGTTTAATCGTTCAATGTTCGAAATAAACTGTTTGAGAAACCAGTTTTCAATAAATATTTTTGAAACACTTTAAACAGATTACAAAACAATTTAACAGACAGTTGCATCGATTACAAAAATTTTAAAATGTTGCATACAACCAATTTAATAAATTAATTGAAATTTTACATTTGCCAGAAATGAATATAATTTTTGATATATGTATATTATATAAAATGATAATAAAAAAACCATACCATTTCAGGTTGGACATATTCTTCAGAAACAACAGTTTCATAAGCTCCTTCTTCAATACACACAAACTGTTTTTGGTCAGTTGCATCCATTTTTTAAATCTGTATTTTATAGCAACAAAATTAAAGACAATCATGATTGTAATATAGTTTGAAAATTAAACTATGACAAATAATTAAACTTACAAAAAACTTACTCGTTATACACGAATTCAGTGATATATCAATTCACAATATTTAAGTAATTGTCCGTATGTATGATAGTACACAAATTGCCGTAAATTAATTTCTTAACGTGTATATTTAACTGTATTTCAGCTTTGTTATATATATATATATATATATTCAGTTTCTCTAGATATAAAGAATGTTATAACCCATGGAAGATACCGGTTTGATTCGCGATTTTAAAAACTAAAAAGTGATTGGGCCTAATACAATACTGAAACATTTTAAAGTTTATAGAAATTCATAGATCAGTTCCTTACAAATTATTTCAAATTCGAAAAGAACTTTCAAACGTGAATTCAAAAACGTTATTTAGAAATACATATGCATTGGCTTTAGTCTTCCGAATTCCTAAATAATTATTAAACCGGCTAAAAATGATTCTGGAGTAACATACTTACGCCAAATAACAGAAAATCATATAAATTAGCGGCAAATTTACGTTATATAATTATGACAGCCATTTAATTAAATAACGTATTTTTTACAAAAAAACATGATTATACTATAAAAGTATAAACAATCTGACGTAAGTAAGAATTGAAATAATTCATATTTTGGTCATCACAATTCACGAATGACCTATAGACTATACATAACGAAATAATAATTTTAATAAATTTACATTTCAACTATTGTGCATTTTAAAACAATTTTTATAATTCATTATTTAAAAAGTATCAAAAAATGTTAATATAATTTATGATGGATTTTTTTTCACGGATCACATTCATATTGCATTTAAATTCAAGTATTAACGGAGTTAAATTTATAATTTTGGTTATTCATTAAAATTACAAGTTGAAAATAAAAATCAATCAAAAGAACAATAATTTAGTCTGTAATAACAGAAAAGCTATTTTACCATAAACTCAGATGATAAACAATATTTCTGCACATATGCTTTTAATTTATATTAAAAATTGATTCGATTTCAAGTTGTTCCTCTTGTTATCACTGTATTTTATGCATAAATGTAGCAAAAAAGAAAGACTGGATAAATGAAAAAATATTACAACTAATGGAGGAAAAAAGGAAACAAGAATAAACTGGAATACCATAATGTACAGAAAGTGATAAAAATGGAAATTGGTTGAAGGACAAGTGTAAAGATATTGAGAAATTAGAAAAGAAACATGACAGTTTTAATCTGCATAAAAAGATTAAAGAAATAACACATACGAGGCGTCAAAGAAGTTTAGCAAACTTCTGGATAAACATAATAAAGTGATTATAGAAAAAGACAAACAAATAGAGGTATGGGAATCATATATCACCCAATTATACAGTGACACCCGAAAGGAATACAAAGCCGAAACAGAAATAGTATTAGAAGGTCCTAAAATAATGAAAAGTGAGTTGAGAAAAGCAGTGGAGCAGTCAAAAAATGGTAAAGCTGCGGGGCCAGATGGAATCAGTGCCGAATTAATTAAACTTGTTGATATAGATAGAAACAACATTTTGTTAAAATTATTTAATCAGATATATAATACGGGACAAATTCCTAAGGATTGGTTAACAGCAACTTTCATACCATTACCAAAAGATCATTTTCAAAAAAATGCAGCGATTATAGACTTATAAGCTTGATGAGTCATATGCTCAAAATATTTTTGAAAATTATACATGCTCGTATATGGTGTAAAATAAATGAGGTGCTTGTGGAAACGCAGTTTCAGAAATCGGTTTGGAACTCGCGAAACACTGGTAGCTGCTCAAGTTCTTATTCAAAAATGCCTAGACAAACAATAACCCGGTTTTGTTTGTTTCATTGATTATGAAAAGGCATTTGACAATGTAAAACACGACATTTTATTAAAGCAATTAGAAGATATAAGACTAGGTATAAAAGATATTAACATTCTTAAACAGTTATATTGGAATCAGCCCACATTAAAACCAATCAGATGACACTAGAGAGAGATCAAAATACTTAAAGGTGTACGGCAAGGCTGTATTTTATCGCCAACACTGTTCAATTTGTATTCGGAAAGAATTTTTGAAAATGCCCTGGATAATGTAGAAAAGGGAATAAAAATAAATGGCAAATGGATGAATAATATTAGATATGCAGATGATGCAGTTATTTTTGCTGATAATGTGCGGGATTTACAGTACATGTTGAATAAAATAAATCAAACGAGTAAAGAAATGGGACTTGAGATTAATATACAAAAGACGAAATTTATGGCTGTTAGTAAAACATATATACAGGATATACATCTGCACATTGCAGGTAAAGAAATTGAAAGAGTAACAAAAATTAAGTATTTAGGATATTGGCTAACGGATGATTGGAATCCCGAATACGAAATTAAAGTTAGAATAGAAATGGCGCGAAGCACGTTTCAGAAAATGAAACGATTACTGTGCAACTGGTATGTAACAAATCTAACGTTGTATCGAGATTTACGTATAGATTATGTGAGACACGCAAGAAGACTTGATAGCCACCCGAATACTTTTGCTAGGGGATTGCTTGATACCACCGGTTAAGATAAATAAATTAAATATATTACGTAGGAAAAATTAAAACAAAAAACCTACAAAAAAGAACGAAACGCTATAATTAACTTTAAATTAGTCGTAATAATAACTTAAATCGCGTAATTGATTTTGAAACTAAATTAAATTAATTATAAAAATCTGCTCTTAAGTGTACGATGTTTATATTTAGTGTAACGCTCACCTAGATGTGACATGTTGTAACTGCCTATGTTTTTAATTAGTTCATTAGCGTGATTTTCACACTTTTTATAAAATTTTTGCGATATTTTGTTAATATATGCAGTAAATGGAAGTTTTAATTGATTATGTAATTGCGATATTTTGTCGTAGCGTGTAGCATTCAGCGAAATTCTGCAGCAATGATTTTGCATTATCTGTACTTTTTTATAAGTACTATCAGATACGTATGACCACACAGGACATTGGTCGGATTACGGTAGTATAGATTAGTTGTTTATTTAATGTACTAAGACCGCACCTTTTATTAAATATGGGTTAGAGAATGTGGATAGCTTTATAAGCTCTATCAACAGCGTACTTAATGTGTTATTAAACGTTAAACGACTATCCATTATCACTCTTAAGTACTTAACTTCTTTGACAAACGGAATTTGCTTGGATTTCATCACAATATCAGACAAGGGTGGTAGTCTTCTTCTTGAGAATAAGATGGCCCCTCTATTTTCTCAGCATTTAGTTTTCACCGCTGGTAATATTTGGAAATTGAGTTTAGTCTTCTGTAATATCTTACGAATGCTATCACTTCTATATGAAGTGTAGTATAAAGTTAAGTCATCAGCACATACATCTATTATTGTTGCTTGTGATTTATATAAGCTTAATATTAACCTTCTATCTTTCCAGTCTATGTTCTTTTCCTTTAAAATTTTAAATAATATTTTCCAATCGATGTCATCGAACGCTTTTTCTAAATTTATAAATGTTACATAAGTATTTTTGTTTACATCTAATCAACGCCAATATCGCTCCTCTTGTTCCCGTTCCTTTCCTAAATTCAAACTGATCGTTTTCTAGATTTTCTTCAATTTTCCCTTTTAATCGGGTTTTCGGAATGTTTAACAGGATTTTCAAAGCGTGCGACAATAGCGCAATTGTTCTGGACACTGTTTTCGTAGCAGTCATTTATTATCCGGAATAATGATTTTTCCATTCTAAGTATTACGCATTTTAGGATTTCCCCTGGTATTCTATCTACTCTTATTGTTTTGCACTTCTCCTCGACGATTCCTATTTTCTAAACCATTATTGTTGCTGTTACATTCTACTACAGCGTTAAAATCACCCATTATCATACAGCAGAATGAATTCCTCAATTTGTTCATATAATTTTCCTATTTCATCATCTTTGTCCTTTGTGGTTACTCGCCTTGTCACAATGCCGTTATAGGGTTTATGTAGATACTTTTTTTTAGACTCAAGGTCTCTCTTCTACACCCTGATAGCATTGCCGATCCTGCTCCGCGGCTGTATTACACAGCCAACCTCCATATCTGGAGGATGTTCCACTATCCGCCACCTGTGGTGGACGCGCCCTGTCCTCTGGAGTTCGCAGTCCTCCGGTTGCAAATATCTGCGCACCCCGGAGATCATAAGCAAAAAGAAAAAAAAACATGTATGCTCGGAGCACAGGGAACAAGTGAAACTTAAAGACGTTTTAACTAAATTCCTTTCATTATCGTTTCGCAGGTTTAACTAATATTCAACGCGAGCGAATTAAGATCTTATCGATTGTTTCACTAAACTTTCCTCTAATATCCTGCCATCCTTCCAAACAACTGTAAAATTCCTAGGTACGGTTTTTTCATTGGAAACTTTTCTGAAGCACCATGCGACGAATCTCAATACTAGGTGCATAAAAACCATCCCTATCCACCGATATATTTTTCTATTGTGGCGGTTCGTGAATTTTATTCACGTGTAATCGTTAACATTTTTGACACTCCCATATGAGATACAAAAAAGTATTCAAATTTTTCAATTCAAGAATTTAGAGATAAATTCGAACTTTATAAAACTGATTAAAATTTATATAATTTTAAAAATAATAACCAGTCAAGCTAGCGATTAGATTTCGTAAAAAACTTGTCCATAAAGAAATCCATCGTTGTGTATTTTTTTTACAAATAACACAATCGTGAAATGTGGCTTCGAAATGCAACTTAGTCAGGGTAATCTTTGCAATGAAAATCCGAAATATCTTTTTTCTATTTGAGTGTATCGTGTATACGTATTTATTGTTTTTAAACCTGAAAAGAAGATTCAGTTGTTGCATTTGTTATTGGTATAGTGATCAGAACTTCTGGAAATTAAATTAGAAGTTTCTAAATGTTTATATAAATCGCGAACTGGTTAATGGCGAGACTGTGAAATGCTGTATAACACAATAAATTCGAATTTTTACTTTATCATCTTGAATATTTTGCGGCGAGGATGTTCGTTAATGTTTTAAATAAATTATCAGAATCTTTCGTTCATCTTAAATGAACATATCTTTATCTAACAACGCCAGATATTTGAAAGCCTTTCTACAATTTGCATTGAAATATTGTCGATAATTTCGTAAAAAACTTATCGATATCCTACGGATAAATATTCATCATTTTAAGAATTTTCTGTTCGTCGTCTCTTCATATCGATGTTCGGGGGACATTTATTTTAAGTTTGATTATAAATTATCTAAAATTCATCTCGTAAAAGTTTCTATTTCTTTCCAAACAACGTAAACTTATACTCGCTTAGAACAGCGATTATAAACGGACAAACTAATCTAAATATGTTCTTAAGTCGGAAAGAGAACGTATCGACATGCAGTCCTTGTTACAAAGCACTGGCACAGAAACAATAGTTCTCGACAAGCTGTTGTACTGTATCAAATCGAGTCCGGAACATTATTATAAATTGGACATATATATCCTATAATCTACGGCGGAAATTGAAGGCGTTCCAACCATATTGACCCGCTTTTATAATCGCCACTCCCAGCGATTGTAGGTGCATAATTTGCTTCTTTTCTGATGCGAATAAATCTTTCTCCTTTTACTAAAGATTTAAAACAATGCTGTAGTTGTTTATGTAATTTGAAATTTTATATTATACATAGCTGTATTGTCTTTATTTTTCTACTACACTCGAGCGATTACACATACGAGCAGCCACAATTCAAATGTAATATCCACCCTAAATTCATACAAAACGTATACATATTTATCTTTTCAAAATTCCTATATAGGTGCCAAATGTATTTCACAGCAAACGTCGCTACCTTACAATCACTTGATTCCAAACACTTTGCTGTACGAACCATTCTAGGTGTACGCCAGTGTTCCTCCTCTACCAGCATACATACATTTAAATTTTTAATTTTTTATATAATGTGGAATGTAGTGATTTTTTATAAAAAATCAATTGAAAATTAGTTAAATCACTAATATTTATTTTCTTATAGAAAACCCAAAGCTTTTCGGCATTTACGCCATTATCAAGTGAAACATTTTTAAAAAATCATAATTTTAAAAATATAAATTAAATATAATTACTTAAAAATATTCGATGGTGATTGTGAAAATATACTCCAAAAATGCTGTTCCGCTTCTGTTCTGTCTATTTTTTGAATTGTTGAAATTTAACATCGATATATTTGTTTATTAATTTTGTTTTTTTATATTAATTTTTTCTTCAATATTATTTTCCGGATTCTGTAAAAGTTGTATACTGGTGGAATTTTCAATTTTTCATTTACTGTTGCGATGTATGATGTCCAAAAATAAAATATAAAATATAAAAATATACAAACACAAAATATTTTAAAAAACACAATTTTACAAGTAAAATGAAAATAAATATTAAAAAATCTGATAAATAGACAGAACAGAAGCAGAACAGTATTTTTGGAGTATATTTTCACAATCACCATCAAATATTTTTAAGTAATTATATTTAATTTATATTTTTAAAATTATGATTTTTTAAAAATGTTTCACTTGATGATGGCGTAAATGCCGAAAAGCTTTGCGTTTTCTATAAGAAAATAAATATTAGTGATTTAACTAATTTTCAATTGATTTTTTATACATTTAAATGATTATGATATTACCAAAAATATTACATATTACGGGAAAGAGTATCATAAAAATACCTATTATTCCTCTACACGAACTGAACACTACAAACACCATCCATTATTAATAATAAAACTTATCTGGATACTGTATTCTTATATTCATATTAATAATTAGTCTTGGCTTGCTCTACCTTCAGTCACTAAACCCAGTCTCAATATATAACCATCGAGCCCTGGGAATACTTTGAAATAAACATTTATTTAGACATAATGCAACAAACAAAATACACATCCACCGAAAAACATAAAACAACTTGTCCCATAAAAATTTGCAAACATATTCAAACTGCATAATGGCTTATAATGATGGCACAAAAACAAACGGATCTCCGACTGGTTGTTCAAATGATGTTTTTGAATTTATCACCCCTGCAGGGTTTATATATACATATATATATATATATATATATATATATATATATATATATATATATATATATATTTACATATACATATATATACTGGATGATGTTCTGTCAAAACAAATCTTTAACCATTGAATTATATTGAAACAACTAAAATATTAGCACATACTTAAACTGAACATCGTGCTTCGTGAGTCGAAATAACCTTAGTAGTTAAAAACGACAAACGAAGCACACGCCAGATAGAAAAAATATATGTGAGTCTCGCAGAATATGTGCTAATAGATTATAAAGTTATCTAGATGAAAAGTTCGTAAATTTAGTTAATTAACTTTTATCTAATCTTTGAAATTACAACAAATTCACAAATAAGAAATAAATTCAATAGCATAAGAAAAAAAAACATTTATATATCGAAAATTAAGTATTTCGTACGAAGAACACACGATGTAAAATGAAATATAAACACACACATATATACATATATAAATAGAAAAGGATTTATATAAAAGGGTAATTATTTGCAAACGATAAATTATATATATATATATATATATATATATATATATATATATATATGTATATATGTATAAAGATCTGTATATAGGATATAACAATAATGAAAACAGTTATTTTTCCTTTATTCCATTGATCATGTTCTCATCTGCATACCGTTTATCATTATATTTGCTAATGCATTACGTCTTTTTCTCCAACGTCCAAGACCATGACTGTGGTATTGTAACTGTTTATACCATTGCTGAGTTTTATAATTATCTTCGGCCTAAAAAATACATAAAATATACATTGCATATTATAAAGATAAGTAAAGTAAATTGTAACAAATAAAACTGGTAGATAATAGCGCATATGTAAACGAGAAAGCCTTTAATGAAGTTAATGTAAAGTATAGCAAATGCCTTAATAAAGCAGATTACGTTTCAGTCTTCTGTTTGTATTTTCAATATCTTAATGATAAATGATTTATAGTTATAGTTTACTATTGTTCTGGCAACGATAAGTGGATTATTGGTATAAATTTTTGGAATTTATATACGCACAATACCTTGTATACAGGATAAACGTAGTATATCTTGCATTCTTTGAACTTTAGTATATCTACTAGGTGCATTTAATATAATTCGGCAGCAGTTATTTTGGATTCTTTGAAGCTTTCTGTATGAATTTTTAGATATATAATTCCAAACAGCGGACCTATATATATATATATAAGTATCGGGCGAAATTTATAGTTAAAAATAGGGAGCATATTTTTGTTCTTGTCTTGTTTATATTATGATTTATATTAAATACGTTCGGTTCTCGTGCTCCACCATGTTTTTCTTTTTTATACAAAACTCAGTGTAAGCGATAGTCTTCAATATATTTTTTTTTTTTCGACAAGTACACTAAATCTGTATTGTTCTTTTAATATTTAAAAATATAAACTTAAAGCAGACGTACTGGCCTAGTTTCTAATATTGTTCAATAACATTTTGTTGTTATACTCTCTGTCTCCTTTGATTTTCTAAATTTATGATAAAACTTTTCCTACTACACTAAAATAAACATATATTATACCCTTTTGCATATTCTTTGAGTTTATTTCTTTAAATAAACGGGAGTATTTTCGAAGATAATGAAAATAAAAAAAATAATTGTAGTTTCAGTGATTTATCGGTAACTGAATGAAATTTTTATCATTTGATCATTCAAAAGACACGCGTTGAACTCATTTGTTTCTTTCGTTCGTTTATTTATTTATTTTCAAGTGTTCTTTTCTATTTTTCCAATTTATACTACCAATTTATTTATTTATTTATTTTTTTTTTTAATTCGACATTTCTCCAATAAAAGTTTTATACATAAAAACTCGAATTAATTTATATTCAACTTTAAAAATTAAAAGTATGTATATTTTGCTTTCGTCTTTGATTAGTATTATTAAATGTTTTCTATCACATCATTTAATTACGAAACGATTTCCTGGAAGAAAAGTCATCTTTAATCGCAGATTAGATGTAGTGACAGAATTACGAATTTTTCATAGATATCTAATCATGTTTTGTTTGAAATAACACTAGCAATATCCAAAATAGCGAATTCAATATAGGAAAATAGTAAAATATTACAATTTGATCGAATAGTAATATAAATTTAAAAATTTGATAGATATCTTTTTATTATTATGTGGTTGTTAGTAAACTTTTACAAACCAATTTTTCAGCCATCTTTAAAAGTTTTACCTTAAAAATATAGCTTTCTTTGGATGGAATTTCATGAACTTCGAAGAATTCATCTGAAATATTATCGCAACATACAACACATCTGTCGAGAAACATCGGCTCCTAAAAAATTAAAGAACAAACATTAAAGTTCATTTTATAAAGTATAAATTAAAAATACCTATTCGAAAGGCTTGCTAATATAATTTATAACTAATTGATAAATTTGTAAATACATTTTTTTTAATAAGTAAATTATACGTGCATATGAAAATTATTGATTAAATTAAACGATTATCAGTTACTAGAAAAAGTTGATTTCATTGATCGAAATTTATATTTTAAATTAATTTTTTTAAAAAATAATTATCGTTATCTGTTCGTGCGCTCAGGACCCGGTGCTGAGGTAAGTGTTTCTCTCCTTCCTACTCCAGAGTTGTACGTGCTAGTTGCGCATTTTTCGGGTGTGTACTTTTTACATATTTCCAATTTTTTCACTTTTTAATACCATATTATTAAGCTAGCTTTCTGTGGTGATTTTACTTCTAACCTGGTGTAATTTGGATGTTTAGATCATAAGTTATTGTGTTTTAAACTTTTTCTGATTTTTTTTATGTAGTTCATAAGTTGCGGGTTTCAGTTTTTTTTTTATTGATTTATTATTATTATTATGGCTGACCTACAAATGTTATTGATTTAACTGTCAATATGAAGAATGCTGTGATAACTGGTGCTGATGATATTGGCAGGGAAATAGCTGAGGCTTCTTTGGTCTTAAGAGAATTAGAATCGATTGTTAAAGCAAAATCTACTGATGTTAAACTCGGCTGTTGGTGCTGTTCGTCACTCGCAGAGATGTATCTTCAGGTGGACTTTCTTACAAGGCAACAGTTACTGGGAAAAAATCAGTGCCAAAAAAATCATAGTTAAAACTGAAGATGCAGATAAATTTTTCAGCCAACTAAAATAAAAGGCATCACTTCATAAGAAAAAGGTGAGTGTTGCCTTTTATAAAAAGATAAATAGCACAACTACTATTATTAACACTTCATCTAAAGCTGACTTTACTAAGCTGAGTAATTTAATTAAAGTATTCAGGATTTCGCTGTCCATGAAGACAATACTTATCTTCGGAGCCAATAATATTGGTGAAGAAGATGTAAAACATCATTTTAAAGATCTTTCTGACTCTGACTCGATTACTGTCGATAAAATTACAAATACTCGCGGATCGCGGATATATGTTCAACTGTTGCCACAGCAGTTTAAACTCCTGCCATCTAATGGTAGGATTAGGATTCTGTGGGAATCGTTGCCATTTGTTGAAGCGATTAACCCTCGACTATGTAAGAAGTGTGGAAAATATGGTCACTCTGAGAAGTTTTGTCATGCGACTGAAGATTATACATCATTCCACAAGTCCTGTACAGATAACCATATTTATTCAGCTTGTGTTTTTGTTAGAATCAAGAGCTCAAGTTGACGATGCCGCTCTTTCTAAGGAGTTTCTGAGTTTGCTGAGGACACGGGAGAGACTATGGTGACCCTTAGGTGTAAATAGTTAAATATTGACGATTTATACTTATGCCAATCCCTATTCTTGAGAGATTTTTACACTTCTAATTACAATTTGTGCATTATAGCTGAGCCCTATCTTTGAGGTGGGATTCTATCTGTTCATAGTAATTTTTATGCTTAAATTAATAATCGTACTGCTGTTGTTATCAATAAGACTGTTGCTCATAGATTAGTATTTTATAAATTCAATTTGATTGCTATTGAGATTGGTAAAATTATTATTTTATCTACTTACATATATATATATATATATATATATATATATATATATATATATATATATATATATATATATTTATTTGTATTGCAATCTTAAGAAAAAAAATAAAAATCTCAAATAAGCAATAATTATAGATACATTATTTATGCACGAAAACATAATAATGTAGATGCATAGCCCAATGATATGCTCTACTAATACATAGGATATAAACTTTTATAAATTCAATAAATGATAGATATATTATTTATACACGAAAACATAATAATGTAGAAGCATAGCCTGGCTCCACTAATACATAGGATATATAACTTTTATGAATTCAATAAATCATGCTGTTTAAGTCGCTGCAGTCTACGTTTTCCCATATTCAGCAATATGTTTACATGAGCCACTAGTCGTCGTTCATGCGAAAATGCAAAATCGCAAATTGTTTCATCCACTTTCTTCAACTGCAGATCCCGCTGGAACCACCTCGCTCTTATGATCAGGCGTATAACTTTGTTCTGTGCTCTCTAGATGATTGCACGATTCGATGTTGCGGCACATCCCCGAAGCTCCAAACTATAGGTCCATTAGGTTCGATCAGAGATAGATAAATTAGCCTTTTATGATACAAACTTAAATTCGAATTATGTCCTAGTAGCCAATAAAGTTGGCGGATTCTGGCGTTAATTTGGTCGGCCTTGGCCTTAATATGGGCATTGCAGGTTAACCACCTTACGTCTAAGTGCATACCTAGATATTTAGCAGAAGCAGATGTTGGTATCTGTTTTCCATGTATGTCTATTGGACGCATTCCATAGGCAACATGAACTGATTTTGCCTCGTTTAACTTTTCCAATTCTGCATCCACAAGACCGTCTTGTTGAGCGCATCTTGTAATATATAATTGGCTTTTATTTGTGTGTTAGCAACAGCCAGGATTGCGGTATCATCAGCGAATATGGCAAGTGTAGTGCCTTCAATTTTTGGAACATCAGCAGTAAATATGAGGTAAAGCAAGGGACTAAGAACACTGCCCTGAGGCACCCCGGCTTGTATCTCATAGAAGCTGGATTTTTCTGATACATACGATCGTAGCAGCCGGATGTAATTAGCTGGTAAGCAACTAGACTTTGGACAACAGTTCTGAGTGCAATCGATTCTGTGTTAAAGAGTTTTCCTAATTTCAGTATTGTAATTGCGGGTGATTTTAATATAAGGTTATCTTCTATGGAGCTTTCTGTGAAAGATTCAAGAGAATCATTCAGTTACTTGATATTGTTGGTAGTAATGATTTATCATTGCGAATAATAGATTACCCACTTTTATTAATTATAATGGTAGTAGTATAATCGACTACCTATTAATATCTGCTATTGATGTACTATTGGTGATGCAACCTTTTGCTCTTGCATTTCACAAAAATGTGCTCTATTAGATTTACCGCGGAAAACTGATCGTCCTCTTATATCAGTGTCTTCAGTGACTACTTATGGTACTTTAGTTCCAGTTATCGATAATTTGCTTATTGTTTAAATTAGTTAAGAATTTGACTAACAGGAAATAACCTAGGGAAGATAGAATTACTAATAAAGTAATTAAGCGTCTTAATTTGCTTTTCCCAAATCTACCGATCACTCTGTTTAATAAATGTTTATTGTTGAAAACCTTTCCAAAATGCTGAAAATCAGCTACGATAAAACTACTACAAAAACCGTATAAAGATGTGTCTGAACTATCAGCTTATCGTCCTATCTCTCTACTAAATGGCGTACGAAAGGTATTTAAGTTATTAATACACTTTTGATTGAGGAAATTGAAGCAAAAAATATCTTGTATGTTAATCAACATGGTTTTAGATCTGGTTGCTCTTCTGAGCATGCAGTTTTCCATTTGGTTACTTTGATTAAAGATGAACTTAAAGATAATTGTCCTGTGGTAGCTGTCTCCTACGATATCAAAGGTGCTTTGGATAATTGTAGGTGGTCTGCCATTATAGAAGTATTACAAAGTAGTAAAATTAATCCATATGTTTTCAATACAGTTATTGAAGTTTTCAATTACGTTTGTTTATAATTTAAGTATTTGGTATTTAAAATTTCTCTTTTTTATAATAGCGATGTACAGAAATATCATACCGCCAAGTTTGTTTTAATTTATGTTAATTCATTTACGATTGAAACATACTTTTCAATGTCTATTGAAGTACAGATTTTTTCTTCTTTTCAAAAAATGAATTCATCTAACGCTGAAATTATTTAATATATCGTCGAGATTTAAAACCGATTCTAGCGAATACATTATAACTTCACCATTTCGATACGCATTTCATTATGATTTCCGCATCGAGATGATTACGTAAAATCAATTTTGTTTTTTATCATTAATTAATTATTGATCGGTACTACATATATATATATATATAAAATATATATATATTTATATTTATATGAATTATTATTCATATTAAGTCAAGTGCTTACCCTCTGTAACGAGAATCTTCCACTTTTACCTCTCAACAACAAGAGGGAAGCATCTCGAATACCATTCTCGCGAGGAAATAGTAACAACGGATCTTCGGTACACGGATTATAGTTTTCAGCGGGCTAATAAGTTTTAAAAAATTATTTAAAAATAATGATACGTTAGCTTATGATTAAATTATTATATCAATATCAAATCTTAAATCAACGATAAATGACAACACGGTATATCGCAAAATTTGTAAAGCTCCCTCAATCACTGATATATATAATATATAAGTAAAATCACTCTATTCTATATACACTGAGTAAAATTTGACTTACGTATAATCTAAAATTCGGAGCAGAATTATTTATTAAAGATGTTTCGTCTTTCTGAGACATTATAATTAATTTACTATCAAAAGTTAAGTAACATTATAAATTAAAAAATATTAAAATAATTTCGCTTATTGACTGTTGCAATTGAAGTTTTTGTAGTCGTTGGGTTAATTTTTATATTCTTTTTGAGCGTATTTTCGCAAATTTATAGTTCTAGTAGAAAAGAAAATGCCTGACGAAGTTTAATTAAATTTATTAAACCATATGTAATAAATTAAGTGTTTCTAGCAAAACATGTTACATTCTAAAAGAAAGAAAATCTGTAAAAGTTATTTTTAAAGATTGGCGACACTGAAACCGACGGGGATCTGGTTGAAATTTAATAGCTAACGCATCGCGCCATCTATCGATTTATTTGTATAGTGTCGTTATAAAATTTGTAGGCTAATCGAATAAACAAGGTTTGAAGGGATAAATTAAAACGGTTCGGTCCCTTTCTACATTGATGGGATTATCAGAAAAATATTGCGGTCGATATTATTATTAAACGATAAATATTTCTATTGCAAACGTTTAAATAAATATAATCAAAAGATTCATTTTTTAAAAAGAAAGAAAATATTCACCTTTCCGAGAGTGACTAGTACCGCGTTAACCGGTACAACTTTAATGTTACGACCGGATCGTTTCCAGTTACCATCCGTAGGCTGGGCGTAAAATAATTTACCTTCCATAGCAAATCGAACGTCATCGTGAGACCATTCTAATACTTCTAGCACAATCTGCATTTCAACATGTATATTATAATTATATAGATAATTGGAGGCATTTCATATATATATATATATGTATATATTCGTAATTAATCTATTACTTCTTTCAAAGTGAAAGTAGGCCCTGCATGCACAAGAGGTTTTCAATCGTACGGTAGTTCAATAGAGTCAGTTATTTAACCACTTTGAAAATTGAAGTTAAGCGCACGAGTGTCATACACCCGCTTTTCACGACATATTTTATCGTTTTAATTTGAAACCGTTAACTATGAAGTTCATTCAAAAAGCAACGTCGGTTGCATTATTATTAATCGTCGAAAAATAAAAGAAAAAAGAAAAGAAAATATGCGTTCAATAAGCCAAAGGTTATTAAATGGACAATTCCATAAATTATTTGAAGACTTATGTATTTACTCGAGCAAGTTCGTTAAGGACTTTCGAATGAAGAAGGAATCATTTGAACCAATTTTGTATCAGAACACAATATGAGTTATCATCGGTATATTATTAAACTAATTAAGCGCTATCGTATAGTTCATGTTCAATTGGTTGTTACAGGACAACTGCCTATTAATCTTATTCGTAATAGTTTACAATGTTATAAATAATACTGGTGGAGGTGGATTATATAATCCGGTAACTCAAACATTTGAAGTGGATAATGTTTATATTACTCGAGCTTCAACGAGTATTTGTTCGAAGAAATTGTTAATGAATTTCAACAGTGCTGGTATTTGCATGGTACTAAATTGTTATATAAGTTTATACAGTTACTTGCGGAAAGATTCAGTTGTAGATATTTTTAGCTGGATTATTTTATAACGCAATTTTGGACTACAAAGGGGAAGTTTACCAAATATTTACATGCATTATAGATCAAATCCAGTGATCTATGTTATAAATGTGGACAAAGTGACACTGTTATACTATCAATATATTATTGTAAGCTAAAGGAATTAGAAATTAAACTTATAGGATGCTTATCTCAGCATACTCAATCATAATATTTTATATATATATTCATCTATTTGGTTACATTGTTAATATTTCTATTAAATTAGTTACATATGTCAAATGGTATCCCATCCTTTAATTTGAATTTTGTTCATCTTGTTTGTATTAAGTAATTTTATCCTGTGCCCATTATAGTAATAAAAAAAAAAAGAAAAAACAGATAAAAAGTGGGGGGAAAAAGGAAAAAATGGGAAAAAGTAATTTTAAGTTAGATTGTAAATAGTTTCGATTGCTTATTTATACGTAGAAACTAAGAATGTATTTATTTTAATTTTTCGATATTTTATTTAGTAAGAATGATTCTGTTTTAGTTTAATTGATTTGTATGTTAATCTGATTATTGGTATCATGCACAATATCTGAATACTTTGGTCTGGATATTTTTTTATGAGTGTCTTATGAGGTTATTTATGTGCCCTGAAGTTTGTCTTGACCCTGGCTGGATTATGTGTAATTGTACATCAATATTTGAAGTGTTTATGACGTTCTGGTATGTCTGCACCGGCGCTGTAATTTTTTTAGAAATATGAAGGAAAATTTAAGTTAGTGCCTAATTGGAAGTTAATAGGATAAGCTGGTTGTGTGTTTAATCGCTGTTGCAATACTTGTAAAAATCTAATTTTAGTACAAATTTTTTGTTACGTGGTCATTAAATGATGACCATAAAAATAACGAAAAACAATTGGCTTCATCAATTTCTTCTTCCTTGTTATGTTTTAATATTTTCAAAATGAATTTTCTCATTATTAAAAATCCTTCTAGATATCTATGAGCATGTCTATTTTTTTTTTTTTATCATTTTGCAGGTCCATATCACTTTGTTCTTCGTCGTGTCTTTATTAATCGACGGCAGATTGTAATTTTCACTTGTTACCCTTTCTTGCAGTAAACTGCTCGAAATACATACACTTTCTCCTTTTGCGTTGACCTTCTCCAGGTACTGTTTTTTTCTGCGTCGCAAGTTCTTTGCGAAAATTATCTTTTACATTTTTCTATACGTCATTACCTATTTGTTTAAAAGAAAAATATCGGACTCACATTACTACGATATTATTTTCAGATATTTAGCAACTGACTTTAACTCATTACGGTACGATTATTTATTGGGCGCAAGTGTACTTGTGAAGCAATATTGATGTGTGCTCAACCTTTATACATGATAAAAAAAAAAAGAAGATTAGTTACATATTGCTAAAGAATTTAATGAAAGAACTAATATGCGATTTTAATGCTCGCTACTCCCAGTTGGACTCAAAAAAAAATCGTAAGAGAGGAACAGAAATTTAATTTTGAAATTTGTAGATAGTCTAAATTTAATATAATTAAACTTAATATAATTATTTCAATTCTTTATTAGGAAATTTTTGTTCAACCGATTTTAACATATGTAGCTCAACATTAGCTCATATAACAAGTTGGAAACCATTAGATAACTTGTTTTAGAAGTGATTCCATTAAATAATCCCGGTATTCGGGCCGGACGAACTGTCTGGTGCACTCAAAATGTGAGAAAGTTAATACACCACAGGGATCGATACTTAGCTGCACTTTAATGGTTTCTTCACCGATGATTTATTGATTTATACGACGTCAAACAGTACGCGGTAATATTTACAAAAAAAAAAACACTGACTAAATTCAAAAATAGACTGCTTATCAGGGTTTAAAATTCTACGCTAAAAAAATTGAAATGTATGCGTTCTGTTCATGCAATATCAGATTTCGTAATCTGTACTTTAAAATATCAACGCTGCTGAGTATAATGTTAGACAGGAAACTCTCGTGGAAAGAACATATAAAAAATACGAAAAGAATTCGTCAAAATGACTTAAAGATACCGAAAATGACTGCTCGTACACATTTGGGAGCTGATAGGGTAACATTAAAAATGCAAAACTTCAGTTTCATCTGATCAAAATTAGATTACGACTCAATTATTTATAAGAATGCGAAACCTAACGTTCTCAAACAGTTAGACGTTATCCAAAATATCGCATGAAGATTAAAAACTGGAGCCAACATACGACGAGTATTCGTATAAAAGCAAACAATTTTCCACTGCCGGAAAGAATAATGCTACTACACTTAAAACAACTATGTAAACTGGGCAACGCTTTCTAATAATCCGACTCATCCAACTACAATGCATTCATTTTTCCGTGCTCAATACAAAAACAAACTTACTAGGAATACGATGAAAAAATTATCTTTGTGAACTGAATTATAAAATTCCTAAAATGCATCGATATAAAGTACGAGATACGTCGAGCTGAACGAACCACAAATACACACATCGACACCAAACCTACAAGATTAGGAAATAAGTTCCAAGTAACATCAGATCATTACATAATGGAGCTGCGCAACGATTACAGCAAAAAATTGCCACCGAATACATCAAGCAGAGATATATAATCAATTATTATATATATATATATATATATATATATATATATATATATATATGTGTGTGTGTGTGTGTGTGCGTGTGCGCGTCAAAAAGTGAATTCACAAATAAAATTCGTTACATTAATATTATTACGCGAATAGTTTCTAACTTATAATTCATTTTAAAATTTTATAAAAATAAACTTTCACAAACAGCAGCAAATTAATACGTTGAATTGAGTAAAGGAACAAACTATTAGGGTCATTATATATATATTTTTTTATTATTATTGTTTTTTTTTGGAAATGGGGTGCCTTTACAGCTTACCTAACGTGATACTGTGGGGACTATCTACATCTTAATCAAGCATGTTGGCTTCTCTAAAAACGTCGCTATATGGGGGAACAATTGTAGATTATCCAGATGTAAAATGGACGATACATTATACGGAGGTGTAATACTCGAAGAACGTAACAAAATAAGGTAAAACTCCGAACGCAACGGTGCAACAGCAGAACATTCAAAAAAGACATGATTCGGGCTGCAGACTACCTGTTCAGAATGGAGGTAACAGAAGAGACTTTTTCTAAGCTGCATACGGAAAAGACGGTCAGGCAACAAATGATGTCCAAATCGCAATCTGCTGATGAGTATAATTCCCTTACGACTAATCTTTTTAAAAAGATAACCACGGGAGTTTGGGGAGAGACGGCTGGAGTAATAGTAATAAGTAAGAGGTGATTTGCTCTTAGTGTACATTAGGTCCCATTGATCCCTATGCTCTAGCTGAATAAAGTGAATGATATCTTTGTGGGTTATTAAAGAGAGTATATAATATGATAATATCGTAGAAGCAGTAAAAACAGTACATAGGGTAAGAGTCGGAGTTACCATAAATGAATTAAATTACTTATACAGTACGAGTTTAAGATATCATTGATTTAGTGTGAATGATCACCAACAAATCACTTTTCTTTTAGATCGATAAACAATAAGGAGGTAAATGGTATGATTTATATATGTACGTGTGTATAAGGAATAACTTTTTTGTGGGGGGGGGATACCCTGACAGCCTACTCAACGTGATTACGGTACTTACTAACTCATATTTCTATAAACTCGAACAACTTCTCTAGAAATATCGCCATGTCTGGAAACAGATGTAAATTCTCAAGGTGAAGAAGGGAAAATACGTTATAAAGAGGGCCAGACGCGCGTAGTAATTTAAGGTACAGTTCAGAGCGTAATACATTCGAAGAACACGTGATCAGGATTTCAAATTGCACATCCAGCATGTAGAGGGCAGTAAGGAGTTTCTCTAAGCTGCATCAGAAACAGGCGGTCCGGCAAAAAGTAATGCCCGAACCGCAATCTGATGATTACCTCTCCGCTTAATGTTTTAAAAAAAAGTAAAACCATGTAAAAATCTGGGAAGAGACGGTTGCAATTGATAGTGCCTAGTAAGAGGCGACTGCTGTATACACTCCATATATGTCTGTTCCCAGAGTTTCTTATGTTCTGTCTGTATAAAATATATAATATCAAGTACTGAAACTGAACAGGATACTACACCACTAGAAGACCCACCTTTAGTTAATGAATCTGCAATTTCATTGTCGAGGTTTCCTCTATGTTCCGGTACTCATAAGAAATACACAATATACTCAAGTTTCCCCGATGATTACGGTTCGACATGATGAATGAAATCAATGAATCTGACGCCTTCCTCTTTTTCCAATAGCCTTCAAAATGTTTTGTGAGTCGGTGATAATGAGATAATTACCGGGAAGCTTCATATCAATTAAGAGTGATAAGGATAGAGATACATACTGCTACATACTCAGTGGTAAATGCGGATTCAGTATTAAATTTCCAGTTTTATAATTCATCTATCGATGAATCGAACATTATTATCTTGTATAAATAATTCCCGTTTTCTTGATATTATTTTTATTTCTCCAACGATCAGAAGGAATCGACGCTTTCGTTAATAACTAAATTTCAAAACGCTCTGTTCGTACGTAATAATGTGATGAAATGTAAAACGCACTCCAGAGCGCGGTAGTAGTTAAAGACAGACTAAGTTTTTGATAAGATTTCTATTCCATAATAATTCAATTATCTATTTAATAAATAAAAAAGTATGATATTTATCATTATACTTAATCCATTATTTTATTAAATCGATTTTTTTTTTTTTTTTAAAAAAAAGTCACGTATATTTAAAGTTATTTACCCGTTGTAATTTAAAATTCAAAGAATCGTCGTTATCTCCAGAAGCTCGTCTACCGTTCATTATTGATATACGTCTCCATAATTTTGTGTTACTAATATCTTTAGTCAGCTATCAATAAAAACATATAATAAAAATGAAAACGATTGTTATTAAAAATAAATAAATACTTGGAATAGTTTCTAATAAAACGTAGATAATGAAATATTTAATTGCACAGTAACATACCGAATTTATATGTTCCAAATGTAACTCTATATTATGTTGAGCATCTCTTAACTGTTCTCGTTGAACAGTATGATGCTCTGGAGTTACTTTGTACAAGCGCGCCAGCAATAGCGGGTATTTGGTAACGCGTTGTACCGGTACCTGAAATTATATATTCTCGTATTAATTTAAAAATATGATAATAAATAAATTCGAAGAATAACACCTTTTAGATAAAAAATAATTTCGAAGATAACGCGTTACGAAGAAAAAGTTGAACAAAATCAAAATTATACGGAACTTTTCAAAATAATAATATCGATCACAACTCAATATTTCGTAGTCGAACACCAGGGTCGGATAACACAATAGTGGTCAGTGCGGGAGAAGAAGTGATAAGCTATAGTTTTCGATTACTGGGATCACTTGCTTCTGTGGATTGATTATATGTATTATGAATTATGACTGTAACTGTGGGGAATTTTAGGAGTTTTTCAATTATTCAGGGATTATTCTGTAGTATTGTTTGTATCGTATTTTTTGTGAGTTAGTAAATATGTCGTGGATTATGGTACTATTTACATTGTAACGCTATATAATTCCTTATTAATTGAGTATTACATACGCCAAAATAGAACAGATATATCGTGCGCAGAAATATATCATCGACTGCTTTCAAAATCGTCACTTTTGTTCGGCAGCCTTAATGGATGTCAATCGAACGTTTGATCGTGTATAGTCTTAAACCGCGCATTAATGCCGTATTTTGATTTCTTCTAGTCGTATATAGTGGACAGGTATTTTTAAATAAAACATGGCGAAGAACCATTCAACTTTCACGCCATTAATGCAGGTGTGCCGCAAGAATCTGTAGTAGGTCCGCTTCTTTACGTCATCAGGAAGATGTTAAGGTAACGTCATTTGCGGATGAAACAATTTTCCTATCGAAAAGCATGTACGTAGTTGAAGCGTTCAACCAGTTGCAATCTAGCTGAAACTGGGACTGGACCGACCCACAAGTAGAGAATGAAGATCAATATGTACTTCTAAATCTGTGCAGTTGACTTTCACGACTAGACGCGACACGTGTCTTCTTATATGTCGATGATGTCAGTGTTTGTAGTTTAATTTGATGCAGTGGATGAATCTGTGCATATTAAGAACTTTTTCGGATGTAAGATTTTTGACACTAACATAATTTCGGCCATGACGGTTGTTGCTGAGGAAGATTAAAAACATCAAAATTCGTTGTTTCCAAACCGTTGCGAATTTTGAGACATCAGATTATCAGACTGGTATATGGTAAGGATAATTTCCATTGAGAATATCGTAGAATTTTTCCTTTAAGAAATTCTAAGAGATAATTTTTTGGGGGGTATTTATTTAACTTGATGTTTATTGTAGTTAAAAGTTTAAGGCGGTAGTTTGAGAACATTATTTGTTTTAAGCTTCGATAGTGTAAACTGAATCGTTTTTAGTAGATTATTTGTACGTTCTGTTAGATGCTTGGAAGCTTTCGGTTTATTTTTAGATAGACAGCGAAATTTATTTGTTATTAAACCGTTATAGACCGGGTTATAGATTGATGAGAAAGTAATCCGATATAGTATTTTAGAATTTGTCTTCCGCACGTGAGATATTATATGTATTCTTTCTACATGCAGAGCTGAAATAAAGATCGTACGAAATGTATTTAGGGATACTTTAACAGCAGCGTTTTGAACCATTGTGCACGCGATAGCGCCTATCATATAGTATGCTAACATTATGTAATCAGCTTATTATATACGATTTATATAATTTTATTCGAGTTTCTCTATCGCATGCTCTAGACTAGATGAATGATTGAGCATCTTTTCAACGTATTTAATTTTTGATTTATTTATATGTTCTTTCAAAATTAATTTTCTATCTAGTCCGTTAAAAGTTCGTCCGAATAAATAATTCTCATTTAAATACGTAATATATCCGTTTTGATAAAAATTTCTAGTAACAATTAACGATCCGGCTAATAATCCGGACTAACTTAATTATAGGCGAACATTCGAAACATTAACAAATGGAAATGCGAAAATGTATATTTTTAACAGGCTTATTAGTGTTTTTCACTCGTTAATAAAATATGCGTTATCTCAAAATAAATCCGTTCCGATACTCGGTCGTATTTACGTGAGCTGGGCAAAATAAATAAACGTTCGTAGCAGTTTCGTCGGATAATTGCCGTTGATACGCCTGTCAAGAGACGAACACCGGCCCGGAATTTTTTCCTTTCAGTTCCTGTTGCGCCGCATTGAACCAGTTGATTCCAAATTAGATACAATAATTTCGGAGCATGTAATAACGTTTGAAGAAACAACAGTTCTGAAAGAATTGTTAGGGAAGCTTTAGAGATTGAAAAATTCAAGAACTTCAACAGAGAGGATGGCTTCCGACTTGATCCAGCGTGCAGAACGGTGATTGGTCAATTGAGAACCAATAAGATGTAGTTTTCTCTACATAGTTAAGGTAGTAGTTTAGTTCTGATGATGGGCACATTGTTTGAAACGTAAACTCGGGTTTATTGATATATCGTTTTACTTTTATTAATAAATCGTTTTTTTTTCAGTTCATTCCAACTCTTTTGATATCCTTTTGCTATGGCGTTAATGGTATTTCGGTCGTTCTTTTGCGGTCCACTGGCCACTATTCAGTAATTTTCTTCGATAATCTGCTATCATATCTTCCGACGACGTTTGCGTTCGGCAATATGTTCTATAATTTATCTGATTCGAGATTCTGTTCGTCTCTCTTGCGATTTTTACACGACCTTCTTTATAATTATTCTGCGTGTACTTACACACGTGTCCATATGACAAAATATTCGTCATATATTTTCTACTGTAAACCGATTGGCATATATCTTTGGCTATAAAATACACTGCTATTCAATTTACCAAACGCTAATCGTGTCGAGTATTACTCTCCGGGTATTGTTAGGTGTTTTTTCTCTTCACCATACTAATTACTCGCGCCCCTAATATATATAATCATTATATATATATATATATATATATATATATATATATATATATATATATATATATGTGTATATCTATAAAATGTACGGACAAGAATACGTACCATTAAAAATGAATTGAGATTCATTCTGCGCAAAACCGTATTTTCCATTTGCGAAACACGCAAAAATATTCTTAACAATTCTTTTTCCTTTTCCAGATTCGACAAAAGTAATGCAGCACTACCCTGCGAGTATGCGAACAAAAAAAAAAAAAATGAGTAATAAATAACACTTTAAACATTAAAATTACTTATATCAAGTATTACTTCGTAAATGATAATAATCAAAATATATTTAAGATATTTCAAACATTCTTAAAATGTAAATGCTATAAATGAACAAATTAAACAAAATAATACATTCTGTAATCCAACAATAATAATAATAATAATAATAGTAGTAGTAATAATATTTTATAACATTTACATAACATTTATAGTCAAAGAACCCGCTATGCGCACAGGTGCGCTAGTTTAATAAATTAATTAATAAATTGTTGTAGAATGTAGAGAAAACAAAATATGTATAAACTTTCTAATAAACGTGACGATGACATAATAATAATAATAAAATACTGAATAATATTTGCGCTTTTTTAACCTGTGTATATTTTTATTATTATTATTAATTATTTCTGTTTGAGTTTTAGAATACGGGAAAACAAAAAAAAAAAAATTTTCTATCAACATATCAAAATCATACGTATACAATACATGGAAAATATATTTAAGTACGAATCGCATACTATTAAAAATCATTTATAATTATTTCAATCGTGGAGAATTTCGTTCCACAATTTCTGGAGTTATAAACGAAGACGTCACAATTTTTGGGCAAATATGAGAAAGAGCTGGAAATGAATTTTGACACAGACTACGTAAACGAAAAATGGCGCGACAATTATCGCGCCTGATTTTGTAAAACGAACTTACAACCGAAAAAATTAGTTTAGCTAATAAATATTGCGAAATTTTTAATGAATTTTAAAATTTTTGTATCGTATTTTTTACTTATAATAATTTTTTCATAGATTAAAAAACAATTTTCGGAATATTCGAAACGGTGACCGAGAGACATTAAATTTTCATAATTTTTATGGGATTTTCGGTACTACTATACGATGTTGAAATTTGGGCATTAACCGAGTCATTAGAGAAGAAACTATATCGTATAAAAATAAAAAGGACGGACGAAATACGAAACTAAGAATTATTATAAATCGATTAAATAAATGTAAAGAAATAAATGAACAAATATTTTATTAGAAAAGTTACATACAACTTATGTTGTTAACAAGTAGTTAATTGCGTACTGGATATTACCACAATAAACAAAATTATCTTATTATAACTGAAAGTTAATTATGAGGTAATTATATATATGTATACGTACAATGGCAGGGGCGGAAAATATATAAAAACCTGCAGCATAAAAAGGAAAAAAACGGAGAAGAGGTTATTAAAAAGTTACAAAATAATAATTAAGGTCAAGCGAGCTTATAATAAATTGCGCTTAACGCGTTTATGTTTATACTTAGTATACATAAATTTTAGTTGCCTGGAATGGTGCACGTTATCGCGATATACAAACATTTATTGAAAAAAAATCGTTCGATACGTTTAAAATAAAATTTCTAATATAGGGTGGCAATTTTAAGTAAACGTGCATTTTATCGACTTTCGTGTAACGAGGCACGTTTAAAATACATATTTTTAAACATCTATTTTGAATAATTTGCAGTTTATTAAAAGTCGCTTCAGATACTGAGCAACATGCTGAGCAGGCATATGTTATTATTGATCGGATTAATGTAGATTATCAACGTGTTGTTAATATTAAGGTAAGATTTACGATTAAAAAGCGAGCCTATAGAACGGATGGCTTTATTAAGACTAGTATTGTTTACGCGTTTAGTAGACGTCAATCTGCCGTCTAAAGTAATACCCAGATAGCGTACCTAATCACTCCAATCTGTTTGAGCATCTATAGTAAAAGAAGTTAAGTAAAAATATTTTGAACGCATAATGCGCAACCGGCCGGAACAATATAGAGTACTTATATAAGGCAAGATCGCCGGAAGTAGACCGCCAGAAGGAAAAAAGAATAAGGTGGACACGGAATTTGACAAAGCCGTATAATTTAACTACAATTGAATCCCTAGACGTATTAGACAGAAAAAGAAAGAAACTTGGCACGATGGAATTCTGTATAAATTAATAAAATATGGTTTTCCATATCAACTAGTTTCCATGACTAAAGCATATTTACATAACAGGAAATTTTATGTGAAAATTAAAAATCAGAATTCTAAAGTCAGATTTGCATCGGCAGGAGTACCTCAGGGCAGCATTCTTGGTCCATTCTTGTTTATTATTTACATAAATGATATTAGTACAATTAAAAAAGTTGATGTTAATTTATATGCTGACGATACTGCTCTGCTGACGTCATCATACCGTATTGATACGATTAGCAACAGATTAACCGCTGCAATTAACAAAATGTCCAAATACTTTCATAAGTGGAAAATTAAAATTAATGATAGTAAAACAGAGACTATTATTTTCACAAAGCGTAAACCGGCTATAAATGACTTCGAATTCATAATGAGTACTTAGACTGGAAATCTAAAGTAAATTATCTCGGTGTAACACTAGATAGTAAGCTAACTTTTACTAAACATATTAACGAGTGTATCTACAGAGGACATAAAAAAATGAGTGTACTGTTTCCAATATTTAACAGGAAATCTACGCTATCACCGGTGAACAAGTTTTTGATTTATAATCAGGTAATTCAACCTAAAATTCTTTATGCTAGTCCTGTATGGTCGAACACCTGCCTAAGTAATATAAACAAATTACAACGATTACAAAATCATTGCCTAAGAATAGTGTTGAACAAATCCAGATACACGCCCATTAAAACAATGCATGACATTTTAAACTATCCCTATACAGAAGAAATAATAAAAAACAGGACCTTAAAATTCTTTAATGCATGCTGCATGTCTGCTGACCGAAATGTCAATGAAATTGGAAACTACGATTATCAGTCTTTACGACACAGGTATAAAAAATATAAACATAGACGAATTAAACATATCTTACTAGGGTAGCGTTAGGTTTAAAATTCGATGATATTATAGATAAATTTTATTTGATATATTTTTGTATTTTTTTTTCTCTTTAATTTTATAAATTATTTTAAACATTGTGTTTAAAATTTACTTATGAATTACGCGTTGCAGGTTTTTTACGGAATTTTTCCTGTAAATTTCATTAAGCCATGAATGTTTATAACTATCACTCGTGTATATTTTTTAAAATTATTATTAAGTTTATCGGTTAAGGAATTTTTTATATTTCGGAACGATAGAACGCTATATATTATAAGTTATTATTTTCTTGTAAAATTTAATCAATCAAAATATACTTTTCTTCTTCTTCTTCTATATATATATATATATATATATATATATATATATATATATATATATATATATATATATGTATAGTGAGACATGTAAAATTAACAAAATTAGGGATTATTTAACACAACTAAGCCCATTTTGTATGCAAAAATAACCTATAATTGGTCAGTTACGATGTTCATCAATAACAAGAAGATAATGATGATGATGATGGTAATACGGTAAAAAGAATTTGGAATAAAAAGTGCTATTTATACAGCGATATAACTTAAAAACCTTATAAATCTTCCAGCTAAAAAAAATCTTCCGGTATAAACTTGAATGTAATAAATACTACTATTATTAATAACGTTAATAAATTAATTAAACATTCGATCTATCCATCAATAAACCGGTGTATATATATTTATTTGTGTCTTGAAAAGTATAACAATATAATTAACACATCATCACCATATACACTCTTAAGACGGATCCATTGCTATGATAATTATCCCGGTCTTCCGCAGTTCTTTTTAATTCGCGCAGTTCTCCAACTGCGTGTCTTTCAGCAAGGCTGTTATAAATGCTTTTTTGGTCTTCCGACAGTTCTTTTCTCTCGGATTTTACTTTCAAGAATATTTCGACGTAATCATGCCGAAGTACAAGACCTAAAAGTTAATCTTGTTTTCCTTATCCCGATTTAATAGCAACCTTTTCTCTTCAATTTACCGTAGTAACCTGTTCATTTAGTACTCTTTTTTTTTTAACCAGCTTATTCGTTCCATTTTCCTCTAAGCCAACATTTCGAACACGTTTGTAACTTATTCGTATTCACTATATTTAATGCCCAGGTTTCAGCACCAAAATACGTTGTGGACTACATTTTTAACCATTTTTTCCAAGTTCCAAAGATTTAGACTCTTAATATGCCTGGTTGGTCTTCTAACGCATATTATTGATTTCAGTATCACAATGAAGATCTTCTATTATAATCTAGGTATTTTTAAATCTCCGCACTTGTTCTGTATACCGTGAAAATATTAATAACAAAAAAATTAACAATTATAAATTCAAATGCGCGTAAATTGCTCTGTTAGCGAATTATTAAAAATTATTTATACTAATTAATATATAATACAATATACGCGAATTGTTTTAATAATTACGATAACTGCGAACTTACTTGCTTGGTGCAATACGACTCGAACGCGTTCAGCATTGGCATGACGTCTAAGAAAATTTGACCGATATTAACGGTCAATAAATCTTCGTCGCCTTGTTCCAACGCTATTTCGTAGGCGTCCCGTAATTTTTCGGCCATTGCCACGCTGTTTTCTAATAATTCTTCAGCGTTCAAAAATATAGCCGACAATTGTTCGGGATTTAATAAACCGGCCACTAACATCGGTTTGTAAAATTCGTCTAATAAAATACGTAAATCGCCTCGATATTTCTGTTCGGTTTCGACAATTTCGCAGATAATTTCCCGTCTTTCGATACGTTTTTTCGAACATTTACCGCATACCAACGGAGCGTATATTAATCCGCTAGAAAATAAGTAATCACCGCGTTAGAGAAATTGGGCTACGTTAGGATTAGTTTTGAAACAGATTACATTCGCGAAATTGAAATATATTTCAAATTTCTGCTCAATTCACCGTAAATGAGATGAAAATGAAACGACTGTCCGAAATACTGTTTAACGACGCAATTACATCACGCACACCATTTACACATAAAACGAAATACACGTTTGTTTGTAAATCATTTATAAACGATAGTCGTATTGGAATAAATACAGTGAACGTACGAATATAACAAAATTAGTAGTGGATTTTTTAAATCACGTAGAATGTTTGAGCTGTGGCAGCTCAGGAATTACATTACATATGGTATATAATAAATTTTGGACTAACCATAAAAGCGGAGAAAATCAAGCTACTTTTATACAACTAGAACTTAAGAATAAAGGAGAAACTTAAAACACACTATAATATATAATAGAACAATTGGAAAACACTATAAATATCTCGGAAATGTTTGCTAAATAAAAATATAATCTTAGATAATGGTGGTAAAATATAATAGGAAATACTTCTATCAGCGACCCTTTTAAATACATAATGAAAAATCATTCATCATTTTTGAATAATTTTCTCGACGTAGCTATACAAAACTATTTTTAACGTTGTCTGTGGCTGTAAACTGAAAATAATAACAAATTAACTGTTGGTTTGTTTAGCTATATTGTTGATCGAATAAATTCCTAAACGAGTTTGCAACAAAAAATGCGAATCGTTCACAACATTTCGGTAATAATAATTATTTTAAATAATTCCTGATTCGTAAGAGTTGTATAAAATTATTTTTATTCGCATCAATGTAATCTGTTTAACATTTTTATAACTCATAATTATTGCGTAAATTACATTTATTGATAAATTTAATAAAACACCATATTTCAAATACATTTTTTCTATCAAATATAATTTAATTAAATTACAAAAATTAGTTAAAATCAGTAAACGTTTATTTTCTCGAAAAAATCACAAAGCTTTTCGGCAATTACGCCATTATCAATTGATATTTAAATTAAAATTAAAATAAAGATTTATAAAATAAAAACGCAAAATATAAATTTAAGATCACAAATTTACAAGTATAAAATGAACAATAGATACATAAAACAATCTGACAGTGACTGTGGTACTCGTATGCATAGAAACGATAATAATCGAATTTCCTGACAAAATTTGATTATCGATAATATAAAAACAGAAACATATTATGATAAAATATTTAAACTATAATTTTTCATAATTAAATTAATTTAATTATATATTAAAAACGATTTTCTAAAAAATTAGGTAACAATTTAATTACTCAGTAGTTGTTTCTATCAGATTGTTTAATCTTGTGTTTTTATTTTTTAAATCGTTATTTTTATTTTAATTTAAATATCACTTGATAATGGCTTAATTGCCGAAAAGTTTTGTGATTTTTCAAGAAAATAAACGTTTAGTGATTTTAACTAATTTTTGTAATTAAATTGATAAAAAATCACTACATTCCACAATCTAAAAATATAATTTACACGATAATTTATGTATCTTTTTATTTAATTTCCTTCCGTTTTTTATTATTTACAAAAAAAAATAATAATTGATAAAAATGCAAACGAATATATTTGACGATCTTAAGGAATTTTCGCGGAGGATTTCCAAGGTTTCAACTATATTTGGATATATATATATATATATAAATGCTCCACATTCTTACCTATCAGTAACTTGGATTTCAACACGTTGCTCGCAATCTTCGCAGATATGTTGTTCTTCAGTCAAACCGTTTATAGGCAAATGCTGCCATTTACTACGGGAACATTTGCTAGTTTCCGAACCGACTCCTGAATCGTTTCTTTCGATATCCGGATATGTTTTATACGTCTGTAAAATAATAAACTTATTTATATTTATTGGCGCGTTAAAATACACGCGACTATTGAAAATTTTCTAACCAACAATCGGCGCTTAACAGCGCAGGAAATGAATAAAACGAATTCAATGGAAGTTCGGATCGGGCGTAGAATAACGAAAACATATTGGAAAGAAATGAAAACAAACAAAGAACCTTAACGATTCGAAGCAGTATGCAAAGAAGAACCGGCTTTTATACTTGAGAACGATACAATAGCCGAATAATAATTGAAAAATTCAATTTATTTCTTCACATATATCGCTCGTAATGAATAAATAAAATTAATGATAATAGTAATAATGAAAATAATTAACTATTGATGTCGAAACTGAACTGAAAATTTTAAAAATTATAGCCCTTTGCCTAGACCGATACAATAAGGGAGAACCATATACGACTTGGACACTGACGCATTAAAGATCTCTCTTTATAGAGACGCTTCGGAATCATTGACGCAAATCCTTCATCCGTGAATTTCGTCCCTCACCTACAGACAGTTTTCCGCAAATTTATCCTTCAAATACCGATTTCTCGATAGTTCGTATGCCTTTCACGAAGGTCTGAACTTTACACAGAGAACTATTTAAAGAATTAACTAAATCAAATACGCGTATTTCTTCTGGAATTATCCTCTCAAGTACACCGACTGAGACTGAACAATTTATATAAACATACCTAGTCACATACAAGCGCTAATTCGTTATCGATACGTGTACTTGCATATTTACAACCACGCTCGCGAATATATATAGATTTTAATATTCGGCTTAAATAGATTATATAATAGCTACACGTATACTATGTATATATATATATATATATATATATATATATATATATATATATACACCGCGTGACGATTTTGTGCATTAATTCATCTGGTTTGAACTTATAACAATCTTGTTACTCACGTTACCTCATGATGATACGAAGTAGTTTGATATATTCATCTAAATTCACGGATAGATCGAATAAAATTACGTAAATCTAACGTGAAAATGGAAGAGTATATGGTTGCTTAAGACTCGACTAACGGCTAAATGACATAAATTAATATATACTTATAAGAAACGTATATTAACATATTTCAACAAACGGCGATAGAGCATCGAGCTAATGTTGAATTTGGTCGATGCTTCGATCAATTAAACGTGTTTCGAAGATACTTCGCTCGATAGCCAACGCTCCATATTGTTTCCAACATCACGCTACACCATGATTTACAAATCGAGTATGTGTGGGAGTACTATATCAACCGATACAGGAGAGGTTTTCCGGCGATTTAAAAAATAACTGAAACACGGAAATATCAAGCATGTATCGGCCAGTATTGCCTGGTAATCCATGTAGAAGATTAAAAAAGAACACGGACGCGAGATATTCTTGATCCTACATAACTACGATATCGGTTGTGGACCGTCGAAAAGAATACTCTGTTTGGAAATGACTCTCCCTTCGCCCGTATACACTTTGTAGGATGGGGTACCAGTGATGTATTGATAGCGAAAGCAAGTAAAAAGAATTAAATATTGAATATTATCAATACTTGTGCTCTCCACACCTGTGACACCAAAAAATCGATAATTTAAAGGAAAAAAATGTTAAATAACGTAAATCTAACGTGAAAATGAAAGATTCTGTCTGTTTGGGTTTTTTTTTAAAGCTTGTTTCTCAACTGAGTCCGAATGGTGTAAATTAATATGTACATATATAAGTAATGTATAATAACATATTTCAACGTAATAGTATTAGGCTGATTTTGAACCGGGTCGATGCTTCGATCAATTAAACGTATTTTTTAAAATTAAAAATAATTTTTTTAAAAAGTTGACTTATCAACATCGAGTAATTAATTTTAATTCGACGGACACTAACACGTTCAGAGCGTTTACTATAATTACAGAATAATTTCTCTTGTCATTCATTTCAATTGTCATTCCTTCAGGTTGTCTGATTTTTCTTCTACTTTTCCTCGTTGCCGTTTTTTTTTTAGATTTCTATAATCGCACATTTAGTCAGTTTTTTGTTTTCGTTCGACTAAAATTTCGCTTTTTTTTCTCCTGTCGACTTTCATTATAATTGACTTTCATTATAATTGACTTTACTTTCTTCGCGTCTACGGTATATTTTCCTCGATTCAATTTAAAATTTCTTCTCTATTAATAATTCGTACTTCAAACGACTAGTTCGAAGTAAACCTATAAAATCGTGCGAATAATTTATCGTTTTTCCGTCATTATATATAAACCGGAAATATGACTTATTATCTTTCACGTTACACTTCACCGCTAACTCGTTCATCACACCTAATAAAGCAGTTAACGATTTACAATATACCATTCAGGTGTCAGATAAATCTATATTCTCATCAACGCGCGTGAATTGAAATTTCTTCTCACACGAAGTAAATTCTCTCTCTCCGTGGAAACTATATATATATATATATATATATATATATATATATATATATATATATATATATATATATATGTATACACACATTCATTCTATAGAATATGTACGAAACAAAAACCTATTTCTTAAAATAAATTTCCTCACAAATCAATTTTATTAACGCCTTTCAATCCTTCAATTAAAAATATGTAGTTACTTATTTTTCGCCGAACAGCTTGGTTTAGGAAATAAAAAAAAATAACTTCAAGATTTTCCAAACATACTGAATTATTATTATTATTATTATCGTATCAATTACGCGCTTATTTAGAGATATTCTGCATTATAAATTCACGTTCGACAGCCAGTCTTCTGCGCCTTCTTCTAGTGAATGTAGCCCAATCAGTCCTTTATTAAAGCTATTTACTTTACACGAATTTATAAAGTGTGACATCGTTTGGATCTCGCCACAGCTGCACAGCTCCGTTTCCGACAGTTTCCATTTGTTCATTAAATATTTGCAACGACCCTGGTTGGTTCTGACGCGATTTAAATTGCACCATGTTTTTCTGTTGAGACCAAATCCTGGCACCCTGCTAGCCGGATTTGATATTAATTGTCCTCTGCTTAACCCATATTTCCTTCCATTTCGTAGATGCGTCGACACTGCTCTGTAGCTTAGCCGTTAGCCATGCTGGTTTCCTGCTGCAAAGACGTGTAGGTGGGGATCTTTGATAAATTTTTCTACGTGAGAGTGTATACTGTTGTATTTAGCCCATTCTCGTTTGAATGTTTTTTCTCTGCGGATGTGCGGTGGAAATATATTTGCCGGCACGGGAAGCCACATAGTAGGAGTAGATTTTAGCGTACCGGTTACTAAGCGTAGTGCTACGTTCAGTTGTGTATCGATCTTCTTAGCATGCGAGCTGGTCATCCAAACGGGGCAGCAATATTCTACAGCTGAAAACACTAGTGCCAGTGTAGCAGTCCTGATGAGTTTTGTCTCTGCTCCCCAAGCTGTACCTGCAAGGCGAGCGATAAGGTTTACTCTTGTCTTCACTTTTTGAGCTATTTTTTCGAAGTTCTCTTTGTATGTGAGAGTTCGATCAAGAACGACGCCTAGATATTTTGGCGTTGGGTTAAAAGATAAATCTTTACCGTTGAGTTTAACATGTATTTTAGCTTTTGCCATCTGTGAGTTGAGGTGAAACACCGAAGTTTCTGTTTTTACCGGGTTTAACCTGAGTCTCCATTTAGCACAGTATTCATCCAAGCTGTGTGTAAATCTTTTGTGAGTACGTCCTCGCCATTTTTTAAGTGCTTGCTTTGAGTTGCAAGTACAATGTCGTCTGCATACTGGAAATTCTCCGCTTGGAGGACCGGTATATCATGTATATATAAGTTAAATAAAAACGGTTTACTGTTAATTTCGGCTAACTCTGCCACTACGATTGCGCGCAAGATATTTGAAGAAGAAACAAACTAGAAGTAAACTAGATAATGAACGCAGATAACATACTGAATAGTAGCGTATTCTGATGATATTGCAATTGCAGTGCAAGATAACAATATTGCCGAATGTCAAAGGAAGTTAAACATAATAAGTGCATACATGGGAAAATGTGATTTACGACCAAGTCCGAACAAAACTGAAGTTGCCCCATTCCACCTTAATAATAGGCTAGTAAACACACAACCAAATCTGACAATGGATGGAACGCAACTTAATAACACGAAGAATCCAAAATATCTAGGAATAACGTTAGATCGTTCGCTCACGTACAAAACACACCTCACTAACCTAAGCCAGAAAATTAGAACACGCGTAAATATCGTAAGGAGATTAGCTGGTACGTCGTGGGGATCAACAGCTAAGACTTTGCGCATATCCGCTTTATCATTAGTTTATGCAGCCGCGGAATTTTGCTCGCCGGTGTGGATGAACAGATGTACGGAAATTCAGCTTAACGAAGTAATGCGTATTATCTCAGCAACGATACGCAGCACACCGACTGCACGGCTTCCAGTTCTTACGAACATTCAACCGCCTCATATTCGAAGAACCGACTCGTTGAAAAAGAGCAAAATTCAAAGAAAATGAAAATTTACTAATTACAAAATTTATAAGAGAAGCTCCTAAAGTTAGATTAAAACCTAGGAAATCCTCATGGGCAACTTTGGATCAAGCACGATTTGCATTCGATTGGAAAGAACAATGGCCCAAGGAATGGAATTCGGTGCGTAATTCGTTCATAAATGTATCCCTCGTCGAAGACCCTACGGAGCAACCTTTAGGAATGGAACTTCGACGAAAGGAGTGGCGATTCTTGAACAGAATCCGAACTGGTCATGGTAGATGCGGTCACCTCCTGCAGAAGTGGAGTATTTCTGACTCGGCTAGTTGCTGTTGCGGACATCCCATGCAAACGATAAAACACATCGTCGAAGAATGCGAAGTATACTCGGAAAATGGGATTACGGTTGAAGATGTACATCATCTGCGCGGCGGGAGTTTAGACTGGCTTTCCCGTTTAGAGCTCGATCTATAAATCATCATCATACGATACGATACTATCGTCCAATTGAAATCGTGCACACGAACCCTGACAAATAATTTACGATATTTAGTTAACTTTATCCGGTGCTGCCCGTTTCATTTAATTATTTCGACGGAACATTATCCTATCGAGCTACTAGGTATTACGATCGAACAATTGTCTCTTTTTCTTTTTTTTTTTGGCTTCCATACAATTTACCTATATCGATATAGTATTGGAATTATAAAACGAATAAAAGGAATTATAATATATGCTGACTAAAAACAAATGCAGAAATGAGTAAAATTAAATAAAATTTAAGATCCAAGAATACGACGTGGTTATAAGAGAAATGAAATATTTTGATGAAAGACTATGAAGAGCTTGATAACGAAAATTACTAAAATGAGAACACTCGTTAATCGATATCACCTATAAATTAGAGCCACCGTGCGTGTTGTGAAAATTTTAAATTTATAAAATTTCCCCGAAAAAAATATTTCGCAACAGTTATAAATTACGTACAATTACCTTATCCGAAGAAGAAATGGAGCAACTATCCCCGGAACCGATGAACAAATTCGTTAATTCTTCGCTGGAATCGCTGATTTGACTAACGCGGCTGCTGAGATCTAACGAATTAATTCTCGAATGATTACTCGCCGCCGCCAATTCCGCATTTCGTTCTTCGTCGTCTTCCTCTTCCTCTATCGATGATTCTTCGATAACGAAATCTTCTTCCGGTTCTTCGGGGACGATGCCCCGTTCTTTAGCTACCGCTAAGTACTTTAAAATATCGTATTTGGACGCGCCTTCGAAAATAGATTTAACCGGAATTACTACATCCCCGTTATTACAAGTAGCATCCGTTTTCGCCGGTGGAGGTTCTTTAGGTAACGGAGGAGGTACGTCCGATATTTCTTCGTATATGTGTTCGTCGGTAATTTCAACTTCACGTCCGGGTAATTGTTCTCGATGTCCATTACGATTTAAATCGATGTTGTAATTGGCGATACTCTCATCGATCGTAGTAGACATGTAATGTAAACCGTCGTCGTTAATAACGTGTTGGTCGTCAGCTGTCGTTATTGACGACGTTACGTCTACACTATCGGATTGATGACATCCTTCGCAACCGTCTTCCAAAGAATCTTCTTCGCTGGAACACGACGAACTGAAATCGTCTACGACTTCTTCTTGTCGTATTTCTAGACAGTTTCGATTTAAAAACGTACGATTTTCATTATAAACGCGTTGCGATAGATCGACTTTACCGACGTCGAGATCATCGTCCGTCTCTTTTGACGGATTACAGCCGGACGATTTTAACTGAATAGAAGTTACGTGTTGATCATTCTCAAATTGTCGCTGCGGATTGACGTTAGAAAAATTAGTCGATTCTCGACCGGTATCACGCTGATTGGACGGAGACTCGCCGATACTAATGGTAACTTTATGTTCCGTCACGGAATACGGTAAATCCGGCTTTCCGATTTCTCCGATCTGCACGGACGTTTTCTTCAATTCTCTATCGGACGACGACGATGAAAACTGTCCGTTAACTACTACAACAGTCCTCGGCGAACCGCTGTTACTTTTAACGACGACTTCTTTATCGACCGGATCGGCGGGCGCTTTAACTAGCACGATCGATTTTAAAATACTTTGAGAGGATTCGTTGAAGGCGGCTTTATTTTTCAAAAATGTCTTCGTCAAAGATGGTACCGCTTGAATTATTTCCAACGATTCATCAACCGCACGAGTAGCACCGTCAGAATTCGCTCCGCCGCCGCCGAGATAGTAGTTGGATGAATCATTTAAACTCTTCCGAATGAACGGGAAATATTGTCTAGGCGGTAAATACGGTTTGAAATTCGAATCTGTAGCAGCGGTCGTTTTTAAACTCGTTTGTAACATACCAATTTCGGCTGTTATTAGCGATTGCGAAACGACCTTACGTCCATTTTCGATAATCTGCGTCGAACCGCAATGACTAGGACTCGTCTCGTTACTGCTGGAACCCGAATCGACGGAACGATCGTTTTCGTTTAAACTATCTCGATCGAAACCGTCATTTCGAGTCGCTTTATCGTATTGTTCGTTTCCTGAAATCGAAAAACATATATATATATATATATATATATATATATATATATATATATATATATATATATATATATACATATATATATATATATTTTAAAATTTACAAAATATCATCTCAATTGTTTTCGGACGAGTAACGACGTAATTTTTATTATGGTCGATGGGTGGACCAAAAGAATAACGCAATGGACACCTAGAAAAGGTCCCAGAATCCGTGGTCGCCCGTGTACGCGATGGCAAGACGACATTCAAAAGTCAGTTGGAGTTAAATGGATGAACTCTGCTTGGGACCGAGTACAATGGAAAAAGAAGGGGAACGCTTACATCCAGCAGTGGCTAGAAATAAGCGAATCGTGATCGTGAATGTAAGATTAAATTAAATTAACGCGCCATGTACAGCAGCTAAGGCTAGATGCACGATAGGAAAAGAGGATTAGATTGAGGAATAGAGACGAAGAAGATGATTACATTCGACAATGAAACATGGTCATGTTTGAAGAGAAGATGAAGCGAAGGAGGAGGATTAAGAGACGCTCTAAGCAACGAGTATGACAGACAATCAACTAGAATATGGGAAATTAACAGGATAATGTTACAGCCGAAACATACTAGAGTCAAAGTTTAATTAATAAGATACGCATAAGTGAGACGCGTATGACCCAGGCGCAATCTGGTGATAACCACATTATCTCTGCGGTTTAGAAGCAAAGTTATCCGAGGATCGATCGAATGTTTGATTTGCCGCAGTTTGTTGTTCTGTGACGTCAACTGCCACTTCTTCTGCCATAATGCAAGAAGCTCATTTATGATGTATTTCTTAAGGTCTGGAACATCCGGAACCGACAAGAACGTAGCAACTTCCATGGCCGCTATATCAGCTAGTTCATTCCTATGGACCCTAGTAAGATCATTAAGGCGATGTTTCATAATTGGAGTCATTAAGGCTATTAGATAGCAGTTTTATCGATATCTTTAATTTCCAATTCTCTGTCTTTAATAAAAAAGAAAAATATATTATCGATTGTCGGCATGTGGTGGTGAAACGCAAATATTAGTAGAAAAGACTCCCGATTTCCTGTCAGATATTGCATTCAAACATAAACTTAAAAACCGCAATTAAATTTGTATAATTTACAGATGCTTTCTGGGAAATGAAAGCTCCAATCGTACTTGTTTAATTGTGAATGCCCTTCAGTTCACCGTGTATACAAATAACTTACTCGATGACGTGAAACAGTTTAATTTTAAATTTTTCGCCTTCATTTCCTCGTTTGAAGCATCTAGAGTTTGCGGATAGACGCATTTCATTAACATTATAATCAACATTAATGCAGCTATGAAATCAAAACAACGAATAACTTAAGGGGGTCTGGTTTCTTTCTGCTGGTTAAATTAAAATTTGTGTAACAATAACATAAAAAGGGCACTAAGAACTATTATTGCAGCTCCTTATGTTTGTGAAACAGATAAGCAAACAAACATGTCGCCCGAATTATCATTGAAAATCCATTTGCTACCAATCTGCCGAATAATTCCGGTGAAATACGCAGACTGTTGCGAAATAAGAGGTTAGACTTTGTACACAACACGTATAAATTTAGAGGGAGTTATTTCTCTATAAAACATCTTTCATCATATTAAATTAATCTCTAAAGTTTGTCAGTTGTGATGAGAATAAATGTATTTGAAAAAGTTAATTCTTATAATTATTAACATTTTTAAATTCATATTTCCTAACTACGTTTCTATCTAATAATTTTTTTTCTTTTGTTTCTTATCATTATAATAATCTTTTATTTTTTAGTATAATTGACTGTGTTGACTTTTGTACTCTTTCATACACGCATTGTCGTTTGATAACACTAATCACGTCACGATATTAAATTAAGCTCACATGCAAAATTTATCTTCTTTCTTTCAATCCTGGATTTTAAACGCATTAAACACTTTAAAATAATAAAGTAGAAAATAAATATATAAATCACCATACGACATGCTGCGACATAATTCTTATCCAGTGAATTATAAATTTTAATCCTATATATAATATAATTTATAAATTGTGTAATCGTTTAGTTTAATTTGTTATTGTATCCTGGTTATTCAATAATTTTGTGTCCTATTACTATTTAGAATTATTATTTAGCACCACAACGTCAGTGAGATTTTAGCACTACGGCGCCGGTTTTTCCGTCATTTTTCCTGCAGCGAATTAATGATAACGACGAGAATTTAAGTGCAGTCGCTGCAATTTTATATCCACCCGCAGAATAGGCTTGATATCGTACAGCAGGCATAAGCACAAAGCTGGTATCTGAGACAGCGGACTGAATACACTCGTTAAGCGAGTTCCCACAGAAGAAGGATACATATATATATATATATATATATATATATATATATATATATATATATAAATATAGTACAAAATGATTCGACCAAATCGATGGATAGTTTAGATCGTATGAATCGACTAGTTGAAAATTGCGACAGGATTAAAATTATGGTTATTTTGAAGTATCAGAGTTGAAAATTTTCGATTATACGTGTATAAGAATAAAGTTAAATTCGTCAGATCCCATTCGTAAAATTAGATTACGAAAACATAATTTTATTTTTTTAAACTTTTTGAATTTATTTTTTGAATTTAACGTTAAGTTTAACGTTTTTTTTTTTTTTAAACGTATATTTGTGATAAATGTTATAATGATATATCTCATAATCACACCTCATGTATACACACAACAACACAGCAACACTCATACGACATAATACAATTATTTTAATACTACTTATCCCGTCAAGCTTTCGCTTGTCGACCGGTAATTACATTTCTTATGATTTAATATTATACATTTACGCTTAATATAAATTTTTATTTTGATTACATTTATTATATTGATTTCTTTAATTACCGTTTATTTGTGTAATTATAACTCATTTACACTCTCACATACTCTCTAACTTAACTGCCAAAGTGAGCTTAAATACTGATCAGTACCATGCTCACACACACACACACACACACACACACACACACACACACAGATACATGTATACATCTGTTAGAGTAGTTTTAATTCATATTAACTTTCAATTTGCAAACAATATATTTCCACTCTAATCATTCACATATAGACTCCCATTTACACCAAAATTTTAATTTTCCAATCGGTAGTAGAACCCTGACATCCGCATTGTATCATTCTATATTTGTATTTCATAATCCTCGTCATTTCATTATTCTTATAGTATTTTATCCACATTTTCCTTATTTTGTAATCATTTTTTTAATTCACGTTTTAGTTTCCTCTCCACCATTTCGTTCAATATTTCTTCTGGTATCTCGTTCATCATACGCGGCAATATGTACATATCTGTCTGATTTCCATGCTTCGATTTCGGTATTTGAGTATGATATTTTTGTATCTTCCTTAGATCATATGCTATTTCTTTTCTTTCCCTATCTTTTACAGGTTTCCGATTTCTAATATAATCCAATATTCTAACCATTAAGCACAGTCCTTTTATATCCAGCATGTTTTCCTCCTTCAAAAGTTTATGTAATTCAATTCACTATCATTATCTCTTGTAATTAGTTGTAAGGATTTTCTCTGTAAACGATCGATACGTACAGTATAATACTTCTTAGCTAAACCCCATGCCTGCACACCATATCTTAATCGTGAATCTATCAGCGCATAATATACTATTTTTAATGTTTCTTTGCTAACGTAGTTTTGTAATATATACAATGCTGGCAATGTTGCTCGAATTTTTTTTTCCACAGAACTTATGTGTTTATTCCATTTTAAATTTTCGTCAATAATTACACCCAAGTATCTGTGTTCTCGTACCATTTCTATTTGTTCGCATCTTTGTTACTGCACTTATTCTCCTGTTTCATGTAATGGGCACAATCATTTGAGTGCATCTGTAATATAGGCTTGTATCTTTCTATATCAATCATAGATTTGAAGAACATACATTTTGTTTTTTTAGTATTTATTATCAGGTTATTGTCATGGGCCCATATGCTAATTTGTATTAAGTCTTTCTGCATATTTTCAATGGCTATTTTTATATTTATATAATTATCGCTATGTCATCGGCAAAAGCATATATTTTACTATAATTTAAATATTTTTGCAGACCATTTACATATATATTAAATAAGATCGGGGCTAAGTTGCTCCCTTGCGGTACACCATTTCTCATTTTAAATTCAATTTCTTTTACTACGGATATACTTACTACGCTCTTTCTATCACTCAGATAATTTTTAAACCAATTCCAGGACTTTACCCGTTATACCTATGTTATTCAATTTTATTAACAATTTATCGTGGTTCACTGTGTCAAAAGCCTTTGTTAAGTCAATGAACGTCACTATCACTTTATTTCGCATTTCCAGATTTGTCTTTATCTCTTCAGCAAAGTCGCCAAGTGCTTGCGATGTTGATTTGTTTTTCTTAAACCCATATTGATTTCTATCAATAACATCATTTTCCTGTAAGTATTTTACTAAGTATGATCCTACATACTTTTCCATTATTTTTACTGTAACATTGTTTATTGCAATAGGTCTATAGTTTGTGACTTCGTTATGTTTTCCTTTTTAATATATCGGTCTTATTAGTGATGTTTTCAATCCTTGCGGTATCATTCCATTTTCTAACGTTTTATTTATTAAGTTTGTTATTTTCTTTGATATTTTATCCTTCACATATTTCATATCCTTAATTCTTATATTATCGTTACCACAAGATTTTTCAGCTACTAATTTGTCAATAATGTTTCCTACTTTTTCTACCGTTGCTTTAGGAATACACATATTACTACGAGCATAACATTCATTTGACTTTAATTTTAGTATGTTACACTTGTGTTCTTTCTATATTATGCTCAAATTCCTCACTAAATAATTTTATTACATTATGTATACCATTCTTTTTACACAAGTATTTTTCTATTGTTTCATCAACCCCAAGGGTGGTTTCCTTACCTATTAATTTCCTAACATTTATCCAAGTTTTTCTAATATCACCTCCAGATATTCTGAATTTTTCTCTGTTAAACTCATCCTTTTTCGTCTTAATTATTTTGTTTACATTATTTCTCAGCGCTTTGTACTTTTTCCACAGTGAAGTGTTATTTTTATTTTTTTTACATTTTTTGTATAATAGGTCACGTTGGTTTATCATATCAATTATCTCTTTGTTTATCCAATTTTTTACAGCAGTTATTTTCCTACACTTTTTTACTCCCCTGTTATGTTTACATGCCGAGTATATTTGGTCGAATGTTGTTTTTATTTCTTCGTATACTTCGTCGGCATTTTGATAGTCTGTGTCATTATTCATATTTATACCATTCAATTTAGTTCTAATTTGTCTTTCGTTGTAATAGTATCTACACGTTAGAGCTGTTGGTTTTATGTACCCCCTTGATACACACCTCACATTTTATCATATTATGATCGGCTATTTTAGTGTTAAGATTTTTATGCTTCACTTTAATCGATTTATTTAGCTGTTTAGTATAAATATGGTCTATCTGGGTTTGTGTGTAACAGTCGCCCTTCCATTCTTCCCTAGTGTATCCTTTCATTCCGCTCATATATCCCATTTCTACCAGTGTAGTTTGGTAATTTAATGCTCTTAAATCATTTTTTGCAGTGTCAATATTTATATCACCTATGTACACTACAGTTTTTTTTCGTAGAAATTTTTTATCTAACTCGACTATTTCATTTATATATTCCTTTGTATCGTACGTTGGTTGTCTATAGATAGACCACACATATAGTTTAACTTCGTTTACACTTAATTTCATTAGAATACTTTCCGCCGTCCTCATGTTATAATTTATCACATTTGTTTTTATATTTCCATCTCGTCTAATATAGATCACTAGCCCATGTTTAGTACCTGTCTCCTCTAAATTGTAATATTTGTCATAGCCCTCGATGTTGAATATGCATAGGTCAATAATTCAACAACGGGAATGTAAAACGTATTAATGAAAACGCTTTCACCTTTTCCGCATTTATCGACATCTCCATTTGATCGTAACAATTAGCATGAAGCACGCGTTTAGCTATTCAAATGCTCATCTTTATGTACATAGCGTTTCGTGATCTATACTCGATTTCTACACGTTTAACGAGTATATTATACACTATATATATATATATATATATATATATATATATATATATATATATATATATATATATATATATATGTGTGTGTGTTTGTGTCTATGTAGCAATTCGTATCGTGTACATAATTGTTACAAATTTCAACGATGTATAAAGAGAGTTGTAGTAGTCCAAAGCGATTTATTCACGTGGTTAACCGGAAAGTTTAAATGTACATTTGCATGAGAAAGAAAACGTTAAAAAAGTCGGTGCCACCCGACTCCCGAAAATATGAAACCTGGTTCGGTCATTTGCCGGATCACAATGTGGAGTTTTCAATTTTTTTTTCTGCTGCTCGCTGAGAATTTTGATTTTCGAAACGCTGGTTTATTTGGTTCAATTAGTTTTTTAGAAAATATGTCCCGTTGTCATCGAGGAACATTGGTAGCCGGGGAGAAGAAAAAAGCCACACAGAGCTGATATGAGTCGGTGTTTACAACGAGACATCTACAGAGTTGGAAGAAAAGATGTCAGAGGACAAAGACGGAACAGCTATGTTGATGGTACTACCGCCGATATTTTGCAAAATTTCTGTACGTTATCCAAGACCAAAACAATAATATCATATGCATGAAATTAGTACATACCCATTCCGTTCTAACTCCAATTTCGTCTTCTTCTGTGACGGCTTCTTTAAAAATTTCTTAGCAGTAATAGAACAATACAGGTGATTTTAGATATACGTACGCGGAATTTCTTTATCAGTCTCGCCTTCACATCGAAGAAAACTGTTAACTGACTCCAGTAGAGTGTCCAAATCGTTAATATCGATATGGTTTTTAAGATTTTTATTAGCTTTCCGTATTTTACGCAATCCGTAGCTTTACGCCGATCAATAGATGAACGATATAGTTCACGATTCATATCGCAACATCTTCGAATTTGATTAGTTAGAGAGCGAATTCCTTCACGTGTGACACAAACCACCCTTAAATTCAAACTAATAAAATCGAATTAGACTACACAATCCGTAAAAGGAAAAAAATTTCCGCAGAGGAGTAAAATTTTGATCTGTACGTCAGACTACGGTTATTCATTCCGTCGTATACGTTTAATGTAGCATTTCAAATATGTTAAAACACAACAATAGGCGGGAGCAACGGATAAAGGAAGAGGAACTGAGAGCCCTCACTTTCAAAAAATCTACAACCGGAGTTAAACAAAACGACAAGGATAAAAAACCTGGAGAGTTTTTGACCATTCTACGAATTGTCCAGAGAAATTAACGAGTTTTAATTAAAATAGGTATTGATGAGAATATTATATAGTTATTTAATGTTACTTCTAATTTTATTCCTATCTTATCAATAAAAATGTACATTAAAAGTTGTCCCGCGTCTAGTAAAAGTAGCAGTAGCAACAGCTTATACATACATACATATATATATGTATATGTATATATATATATGTATATGTATATATATATATATATATATATATATATATATATATATATATATATATATATATATATATATATATATATATTAACGTGATGGCATTAGTAATGAAAAATAAAAATCTTTTTATTACTTTTCCTTTCTAATAACTTTCTCTTTCATATACATACGGTTAATATTAATTGAGTGTATAAAGTATATTCGGGGAAATGGATTTAGCCAAAGGCGTATTAACGCATTTCGTACTCTCGATGCGTCAGCGCAATATCTCGGGAGCGTGTTGTAATTTCGTTTCCACGTTACAAATTCTCAAACACATACACATACATTTATACATATATTACATATGTTTAGTATTAAATAACAGATCTTTCGATGAGATCAGTTATAACTGAATCTTCAAAATTTCAATCTTGTAAAGTAATCAACATAAAAATAGTTCGTCATGATAGTAATGAAAACGTGTTATTTGCATTATACACACACAGGTATATATATATATATATATATATATATATATATATATATATATATATATATATATATATATTGTATTGGACGTTAAGTAATCATCGACTCCATCACTAGCACGTCACAATCATATTTTCATTGTTATACATCGAACTATAGATAAATCTCGTATATCATCTTTTCCAACGACTAATTCCGTTTCCTATTATATTCAATGTAAAAAGCATGGCGAAACTTCCGTATACTTGGATGAATCCTTTAATTGATTTTCAGTTCTTATAGCAGACACTTTGAATTTTCTTTACATCGATCGAATGCTATGGTAGGTGTGAAAAAGTTGAGGTTTTAGGTATTGCTGAAAAGTCCGAATAATTTTCTCGTGAACTTGGTTTAGATTATTTTATAGTAAATTTCGGAGGAATGGTTCAAATTGTAAAAGAATTAAGAAATAGCATATATAAAAACGAATTTCATAAATTAGCTCCGTCGAAGATTTTAGAAATAGGTAAAATTATAATTTATTATACTAAGAAGATGACGATTAATTTTACTTAGATATTATCGTTATAAATAATGTTAGATTTGCCGATAATGTCGCAGTTATCGCTAGTAGTTTCCGAGAAGGACTATTAATTCGAGATATACACAGACGCGCAAATAATTTCGGAATTAAAATAAACTTTAGTAAAACCGAATATATGAATATAGCTAAAAAGAATCGGGGAAATATGAATAAATTACAATTTTAATGAGAGAGGATAGAAAAAGTACCATACTTCAAATACGTAGGAAGTTGGATTTCTGAAAAGACAAACTCGGATAGGAAGTTAAGGATTCGGATAGCACCGAAGATATTCCTGAAACTCAAGTGACTATCGTGTAGTCGTGGTATTAGTATGGTAAAATTACGCTCGGCGAGATGTTATATATGGGCTGCAGTAACATATGCGGCTGAAGACGCTCACAGCAGCCTCGTCGAAAAAGATTGAGGATTTATCGACGACTTTTGAATATAGGCTGGATGGTGAAAGTAACTAATGCGGAGGTGATGCGTCATTTGCCAAAGACCCAGGAACTGTTAACCATAATTAAAAGAAGAAATATCGCATATCTTACGATGAGAGGGGGATAAATACGAACTTATTCGGCTAATATTTTACAAGGAAACATAGGAGTATCAAAGCGGCGGCAGACCGAGCATATCTCGATTAAATAATATAAAAAGCTGGATACGAACTAACGGACGCAGCACGTCATCATCATCAGTATTTAAGAGTATGCTCTTGTCGTTGCAGCTAGCCAATCATTTTCTTCCATTACTTCCTGTTGTCAGCTATGCTCTTCAACTCTTTATACGTTATTTGCATTCTTTATGTTATTCTAGGTCTTCCCCTTCTTCTTTCCAATTTTCCTTCGATTATGACCTTCATGAATATGCCGCAATATGTGCCCTAGAAGTTATTCGCGTCTTCGCTGTATTGTTTCTATTAGTTTCCTTTTTTCATTTACCATTCCAAAAACCTCTGAATTCCTTTTTTTCTGCGTCCATGAGATCTTCATAATACAGCGCCAACCCCGAATTTCGAAGGCTTCAAGCGTTTTTTAAACTTTATGTTAACACCCACGTTTCTGCACCATATAGTAATATATTCCATATGTACGTTTCTAAAAGTTTTTTCCGTATTTCTATTTTCATGTTTTTATTAAATAAATTTCTCATTTTCACAAACGCTTGTTTGGCTATCGCAATTCTTGTTTTTATTACGCAGCACGTAACGGAAGATTATTAAACACGTTGGTCGCAAACGTTCGCTAAGCGGGCAAGACAAAACAAGAAGAATTATCGTTATGAAATTATAGATATCGGAGAATGTAAGTAAAAGATTGTAAACGGAATTTATACTTAATCGAATTGCCATCTTAAATTTTCGTAACATAAATTTGTAATTATTTCATTAACATACTATTACAAAAGGAAAAATAAAATTAGAATACGCGTATTAGTCTTATATCCGATATGATCGACCATTTAGGGTAGAAATTACGAATCAATATATATAGTTCATGTTAGCGAGAGCTGAGAAAATTTAAATATATATGGTGACTCAGAGAAGATTTTTCTGAATAGCGCAGTTGGTAACACTGCTACAACGCACCACGTTTAGTGTACACACGAGAGATTCGTTTTGTTCAGTTTTAGATATCATTGCATCCTGTAACGAGGAACGCGCGTTTTGCATGGAACTTTATTTTCGGCGTGAATCGATCACGACAGTGCATAGAGAGTTTCGAAAAGAATTCAAAGTTACGCGATTTTTTCTTTTTGTGGGAATAAAGAACCGTGTTTATGGGACACGAGTTTCTAAAAAAATACAATGACCTATGCTCGAAAAGTCTTCGAAAATCTAAAGACTGAATGAATGTATTGTTGCAAATCCATAAATTAAGATAATATCTCGTTTTCCTATTTTTAAATAAAATTTCATTCCAAAAATTTTGGTCGAGTAGTTTTTGAGTTACTCAAAAAACGTCAAAACTTAAAAATTCTCTTAAAATTGCGTATCGTTTATTAATTTTTCTCTATTTTCTAGTTAAATTATATTTTTTGCTCACTCGCGTATACACGCATATATATATATATATATATATATATATGTGTGTGTGTGTATATGTATGTATATTTGTGTGTGTGTTTCATGCATGCATGAAATAATAATAATAATAAGAAGAAGAACGAACAACATGGATGAAATAGTATGGACAAAGAATTATCGTTCAATATTACACGTTAATTTGTTTTTTTCTTTTTAGAATGCTTATTTAGTACACGCAATAATTAATATCAAAGTTATTACACGTTAGTTAAATTTGATTGTAATAATAATTTTTAAAAAAATGTAACTAAGCTATTTAATATATTAAAAGCAAAATGATACCGTTTTTACGACTGTATTTGATAAAATTATGGCCACGTGTATTGGTTAAGAAATTGTCCACACACCAGTTAATTACGTTAGAAAGCAGCCATTACGAGTATTAAAATTTACGCGAGAGTATTAAGAATTGTAACGTTAATTTACGACTAAAATTCAATTTATAGCTTTATATCCGTTCAGGCAAGTTGAATCGACTATTTCTACGAATTTACAATCGTGATCGTCTAAATCGCGAAAATAATTTTAAAAGTGTCGCTCTTCGCTAGAATTTAATATTTTTCAGATTTAAAAATATAAAGCATCATCGAGCTTCGTAAATATAAAATACTATTTACTAGAGAAAGTAAATACAAAATTAATGATACACGAAGCTCCGAAAATGAATAAAATACTTGCACACAGAAAAAAAACACGTTATACCTATAATATAAAAAAAATTTGATAAAATTTAAAAATATATAAGATATAAATTAAATTTTTCAAAAATTAAATTTATATATAATAAACGTACGTTTAATTGCATTTAGATTTTACAATCGTTAAGCTATATTTTATTTTATTTTTTAAATATATAAGACAAACCGGTTTTTTTTTTTTTTTAACTTTATCGAGATATTTTATTCGTTAAATTACAATTTTTAAATTTTTGTTTAAACAACGTAAAATTGGACCGGACAAAATTTTAGACTAAGAAAAAAATTTGAATAAAAATCGATAATTACCCGCGTTCGATGACGATGATACTTCGGTTAAAGTAGATGTCGCTACGGTAGTATCGTCTTGTTTTCGTTGTGGTTGATGTTCGGACGAACCGATGACAGTTTTCAAAGCGGAATCTTCTTCGTCATCGGACGTTTGACGCTGTTGGATCGATACTAACGGTACTGGTCGATAAATGGGTGAGGTAATTCTTCCGGTGTTCGATTCATCATTATTACTAACTTCGACTTGGCCCTGGTAAATATCGCAGCTGGCCAGAGTTCGTCCGTCAGCGTTGAACGTCGATCTCGATAATAACGTCCTATCGATAGTATGTTGACTGGCGATATTACTAGTATTACTATTATTATTATTAACGTTACTATTACCGCTAGTCTTTTCCAATTTACCGCGACCATTACGACAACCACTTTCATCTTCGAAACGTGTTCGAGTTGTCACTACTCGTTTCCGATCCTGATCTTGGATTTCTTGGACAGTGCCCTTGAACTGAACTTGCTTTTTAACTTTTCTTCTACCGGCCGTCGACGTATTGCCGGCGGCTGCAACGGAACTTGTTTCAGAGTAAAAGTTCGTATTAGAATTTCCGCGGGTTATATTATCTTCCGATTTAACATCTCCGTCGTTAGAATAATTACCGTAATGATTGCTATTTAAACGGCCGTTACAGTTATCGCCTTCGAGCGGTTGAGGTCGTCGTTTTTTTAAAATCGACTTAACTTCGTAAATAATCGTCGTCGTCGTCGTCGTCGAAGGTACGGTAATCTCTTTCGAAATGTTACTACACCTATCGCTAGGTAAACGCGAAGTTGACGCTCTTCTACGAGGGGGTCTCTTAGGAGGCGAGATAGGAACTGCTAGTGCGGAGGAATTATCGGAAGCGGATAATTGAGGGGCCTCGTCGAGAAAGTTAACGTTATCAATTTCTTCTTCGTTTTCATCGTCGCGAATCCAATCGTAGTTTTCGTCGTTAACGCGACGAGTATCGTCATCGTCGGTCGTATTAGGTTTACCGGTATCGTTAGAAGATCGTTCTATCGTCGAGAAAATACGTATTCTTCTACCGGCGATACTAACTCCTTCGACAGATTTACAAGCGAGCTTATTATTATTATTATTATTATTATTATTACTATTATTATTATTTAAATTCGTTTCTTCTTCAGATTCGCCGGTTCCGTCGAAGAAGACGCTTCTAGCGGTAACGGTTTTACTTATTTTAGATTTAAATTTTTCCCTCAACGAGAATCTGTGGGAAGATTTTTTCTTCGCAGAATCGTTTTTCTTATCGACGACGAAATTTATTTCATCCTCGCTAAGTAAGCATGTTTCGTCGACGATGGCCGATTCGCAATTTTTACCGACTAAATCGTATGGATTTACGTCGCATTCTAATATAGATCTTCTCGTTCTATTACTAGCGTTCGTAGTCGACTCCAGTAAATTCGAATGATCGTCGTTAATTTCTCGACGATGTTGATTACCGTTACTTTTCGGAGAACAACTTTTAGCTCTAACCGTCATTCCGGCTAATCTATTCTGTCTGACTAAATCGTAAGGATCTATTTTAGTAGCGACCGGTATCGACGGCGATAACGATAGCGTATTATCGCCGTTACATTTACGGCAAATCCAAAAAGTAGAATTTTCTTCGTCTTTACCGACCGATCTAAAATCGGCTGCTATTACGTTGTTATTATCGACCGAATCGCAATAGCAAGGTAATCGCGGTCTCGAATGATGACGTTTTCTCGTAGTCGCTATTAGTTGTTCACCATTCCGTTCGAAACGTATAAAATTAGGTCTGTGTAAACTACCGCCGCCGCTCGGCATAATCTGTTTATTTCGATTATCCGGCGGATTATACAGCCAAGTTTCGGCGTATTTCATCGACCGACAAAGGGCGCCGCTACCGCTGGATAAACTATGATATTTACCGTAATAGTCGTTCAGCATAGGTGTACCGGACGGAAGTACCGTGACGGCCATTTTAGTTTCGGAACAACGGAGATCTTTTCTACGAACTTTTTCCGGAGAACGACAGTAACGATTTTGTAAATTCGTCGACTGACGGTCGAAAGTCTGAAACGATAAATTAAATGTTTTACAATTTTTCCGAGAAATTTTGAAAAAAAAAAATAATTAAAAAAACAGATCGTAGCTAATATATAAATTAATCGCGATACGTTACGAAATTGTTTATTTAAACCAATCGTTAACGGCTTAAAGAATTCGTTCAAAATCAGAGTAATGAGAATTAAAACGTTGAAAAAACACAACAAGCTTGATCAATAGCCCTGCTTCAAGAATAATATTGCAATATCGAATATTAGAAAGAAATAGCTTTGAAAAGCGATATATAAATTCAACCAATTGAAAAATAAGCAACGATCTGAATATAATAGGAACAGTTGTGGAATATTAACTTTTGGCAATAGAACAGTGCGTATACTGAGAAAATTAATGTCCAGTTGAAAGCCGCAATGCGAATAATTAGCGGGACATTAATGTCGACGAATAAGATTTCCCGTTCTTAATATTGCAATATCGAATATTAGAAAGAAATAGCTTTGAAAAGCGATATATAAATTCAACCAATTGAAAAATAAGCAACGATCTGAATATAATAGGAACAGTTGTGGAATATTAACTTTTGGCAATAGAACAGTGCGTATACTGAGAAAATTAATGTCCAGTTGAAAGCCGCAATGCGAATAATTAGCGGGACATTAATGTCGACGAATAAGATTTCCCGTTCTCGCTCACATTGTTCCCCCATAAAAAAAGACTATTAATACGTGTAGAAAAAGACTACAAACCAATAAGGCAATTAAAATCTAGATAGCCACTCTGGAAAACGGCAGTACATATGGAGAACACGTCAAGAAACTGGAAGGAAAGATGAAAGACCATTAATGTAGGTCCGGTACAACATATCAGCATTAAACCGCCGGGAATGGACCTATTTCAGAATAAATAGATTCCGAACGGAACAATCTATACGTTGAATAAATGTAAAATGGCTTAAAATCTTTTATGTGAATGTGGAGAACTTCAAACTCACGATCATTTGTATAGTTGCAAAATCTTCGCTTCAAATGAAAATAACATTAATAGACATGATGTGCATAGCGCCACGCGTTCCAGTGGATATCTGGACTCTCGATAGATATTTAAGTATATCTATTTAGCTTCATTCGAACGAACGAACCTGATAAAATCCCATCGTCTAGTAAAAATAAGTAGTGGCGAATCATAATAAATCGATTAAGATAAAATCTTTCTGGATTTAACAATATTGTTACGGTAGCTACGGAATATTACACAAATCTATACGCAGAATCAATGAATTTAAGTGTTCGAAGAGTTTGAGAAGATTATAACGGAAGCGGAGACGAAATAAATGTCCCGCCATTTTTAAATATTGAAATAGAAAACGCCATAAATCAATTGAAGAAGGATAAAACCCAGGGAGTGATGGGATTACAAATGAATTAATAATCATTACGAAAGATGTATTAATTAATAAAATTACAAGTTTATATAGGATATTGTTTACGGAAAAATTACCTGAACATTGGAATGAGACAATTGCACAAAAAACGAAGTAAAGAGTACATGAATATAGACCAATAAGTCTTGTACAAACTTTTTACAAAATATTTGCTAAAGAATTGTACACACGTTTAGTAAACCAATTAGATGATCAACAGCCTCCGGGAACAAGCAGGTTTCCGCGCAAACTACTCCACTATATATAATTTACAAATAATACAGCAATTAATCGAAAAAGCGGATGAATACGAAATAGAAATATTTTTTGCATTTGTTGACTTCAAAAAAAGCCTTCCATTCAGTAGATCGCGATTTCCAGAATCAAGGGATACATAACAAATATATAAAATTAATAAAGAATAGCTACGATAATACTCGGGGAAAGATAATATTGGATTAGGAAGGAAAAAGCTTTCCATTGAAAAAAGGAGTTGGACCCCCTGGTCGTCAGTCTTATTTAAAGCGGTTTTAGAAAACTATTTAGGATCTACACCATGGAAACAATATGGAACAAATATCAATGGTACACATTTAAAAAATTTACGTTTCGAAATAATGTGACACTTATAGCTTCCACGGCGGAACAATTACTGACGATGCTTAACGAACTAGAAGAAATTGCAAAAAAAGCAGGACTGAGTATAAATAACGAAAAAAAAACAAACGAATTATTACACATGGCAAAATGCGACCATTAACTCGAACAAATTATAATGGTTTGAAAAGTTATATATCTTGGACAACTAATTTCGTTTAAAGACAAAACAGACAAGGAAATAAATAGAAGAATAGCAATCGGCTGGAAAAAATATTGGGCTTTGAATTCTTAATAAGAAAATGACCACATTATTAAAAGCACGAGTATTTAATACATGTATCATACCGGCGATTAGATCACAAATATGGTCATATAATATTAAGCAAATAAAAAAGTTACAAATTGTGTAGCGAGCGATGGAAAGGAAAATGTTAGGGTGTTACAAAATTTGATAGAATAAACAATTTTTCATCAGGTATTTGGAATAGTCCATGTCCGCGGTAAATATTATTTTCTTTTTTTGAGAACGTTGCACAAAATATAAAAGAAATCCTATCGGGTAAATAGTATGATATTATAAAATACTTTTACGACTCAGTAAACAATGAGAAATTTTGCATACACAAACCGAATCTAGTATACTTCGGGAATTGGTCTCCTTTTGTACTGGATATTCACTCGTGACATTCCGCGAACAACCAACGCGTTTGTAGCAATAGCAATTGTCCCTCAGCAACTTACAAAAATGCAGTTGATGATACTGTTTACAAAATTCAGTTGATGATATCGCGTTGATTAATAAACGGAGTACGAGTTAGGTATCATCGTTACCGAAAGAATAAGTTGTAGGAATAAGTACATTATAAATAGTAAGCGAATTTTGCAAAGCCGGTCTTAAATGGCTTAAGAACAAGGAGAATAAAAAGTATTTATTGTATGTCGGAGTTCACTTATATTGTTTACAAAATGCAGTTGATGATATCGTTGATTGATAAACAGAAGTATGAGTTAGGTTAATCGGTTGCTTAGTCCGTGCTTCCAGCTCTATGCGGCCAGCAAATTAGTCCCGTATATTAAAGTATTTCTTGTGGCTGTACGTCTGCTGAATTGTGTGGGCTATACTTAAACGTATTATCAAAATAAGAGATTTCTTTAATGCTTTCAGTTACACATTACGAATAATTTAAATAATGAAGAAAAATGTCTGGACGGTGATAAAACCTAGAGTAATATTAATCGTGTATTTATACCGCTTTGAAAATAACTCTAGATAATGTCCAACATGCTATATAAATATATATATATATATATTTTTTGTATTTTCAACATTCTATATCGATCGAATATCGTTATTATAAAAATAGACAATTTTTTCAGCGTTCAAAATTTGTATACCGTATTAGACTGTTAAATATAGAAAATGTGATTATCCATGTAATCAGCGCAAATCGGATTATCTGTAAAAATGTTGAAGAGAAGGAAAATATTGAACAATATTAGCGCGGATATATCAATACGCGTATCGATATTGTTAGCGCGAGTAAAACAGAATACTATAAATTACTAACCGCTTGTACACTTTGTAAAAGCATTTATATTTATATTTGTATTGATTTTTACAAATAGAACACTTTATATCGTTATTGTGTACATCTTTTCGGTTCCATATATTTCAACTATCATCGATGACAGTCTGTTGCAGCCCGTATAAGACAGTATTTTCCTACCGACTCGAATTATGAACGAATGCGTTATTTTTCTAATATAATTAAATAAATACCAAACTTTGTGAATTTACATCCATTTCCGGACATAGCGTTATTCCTAGAGAAGTTGTCCGGGTTTATAGAGATATAGCGTTATACACTTGTATTCTATAATACTTACCGGTGTAAATAGGATCTAAATTTATTTCTAATAAATTTTGAACGTTGGTACAATACGTCTGTATGTTCGGATTACAATCGGTACATATGCAAGAAGGAATTAAATGATCGCAATATATATGATTTTCACAATACAAAAGTTCGATCGCTTCCATCGTAACTGATCGGATGTAAAAAGAATTGTCGTATTTATAATATTTATTTCGTTAATTAGTTAATTAGTGATAAGCGTTATCTATCGGATGATGTTGTAAAAGTCAAAACAAGAATTATTGTAATGTCCATCCGACCGTAGAGTTTAGAGTAAATAAGTAACATCCCATCCCTTCGATGATGATAAGAGTTTGTTGTTGTTGTTATCGGATGGTCGGATGATGGTATTTTACTTTAAACTTTACGGACGGATGTAATTATGATATCGGATGGATTTTGTCGGATGATAAGAGTTTTTATTTTTTTGTAATTACCATCCGTAGTATAGTTCACTTCGATTATCCGCCATCCTAAGAATTTTTTATTTTTTTCTCTATATTTTTTTAAAGCTTTAATGGTTCTAATAGAACCAGCAGCTAATAGCTGCTTAAAGCTTTAAAAAAATATAGAGAAAAAAATAAAAAATTCTTAGGATGGCGGATAATCGAAGTGAACTATACTTGAGTAGGCTATAAGGGCATCCCCATTAAAAAAAAAATAAAAAAAAAACGTCCTATATTAATAATAGACGATGTAATCGCCGAAAATTTTGCGTAAATCACTAAGTAATGGGCGATTTTTCGTGACCGACGGACAAGCTCCTAAAAACTTATAAGACAAACGAAAAGGATTATATATTTATAACAATTTAAACGTTGTAATCGAGGCTATCAAATGGACACACTGTTTACAATCAATAATATTGGACAAAACATCTAACAGACGGATTTTCAATGCGAGTAAATCCAAAGATTGAGGACGAAGAACAAAAAAAAAGCACAGTCGAATGTTATTAAGAAAATATACAAATAGAAAAAAATAAAAAAAGAAACGCGACTTTCCAAATTATAAATTACGGTGTAATCGGAAATTTAGATAATTTGAATTTAGTCAAATTTCGCCACTTAATAGGAACCCGGCTCAAACTTCGGGAAGATGACTGCAGCGAACAACATTTTAATCATAAAATAAACATGACGACCATATAACGAATAACCGTATTATTATTATTATTATCATCATCATCATCCGGCTACTTCGAAATAAACTTGCATAACCCTGGCTTAATATAATTCTGGCGCGGCATTAAGGATTTTCTGAGTAGATTCGCGTATTTTTCTAAGATAAAATCTAGCACGCACGTGTAATAGCGCGGAGAAAGTTAAACTAAAACAAATAAAGAAATCGTAAAAGTAAAAATTAAAAATAAAACCTAAGCAAACTGATACACCTTCAATGGCAACCGGTAATGGGATTACAAAGAATAACAAAAATATTTAAAATATACATAAAATACGTTAATAATAATAATATATATAAATATAAATATATATATGTGTGTGTCTTGTAAAAGATAGAAGATAGACGTAATCGTAAAATATGTAAGGTGTGTGTGTGTGGACTAGTAGATAGGTTGTTCGCGATTGTCGTCTAGAAATACAGAATTATTAGTCACGGCGTGGGCATTGCTCAGAATTCTTTAATCGGTTTCGTGTATATAACCTTGATAAGGTTCTAAATCTTTCGGAGAATGTCAGTCGATCTATGATTACGAAATCACTTATATCCTTTAAAGAGTTTAAAGAATTTTATCTCGTTCGAACTGTTCCTTATTTTAATGTAACATTAATAGCCAGGTAAACGTAAATTAACTCCAAAGACGTCATACCACATTGCGCGCCGTATATATATATATATATCATCGATAAATTATAATCTCACGCTTTATTATTATCATTATTCGAATATTTATATTATTTTTGATTATTATTTATAATTAAAAGCACAAGTATGTAAAAATTCTATAGAAGTTACATTAAAATTGTCACGATACGTGATTTATAACTTTCAGGCTCAAAAACATTGGCAATTTTTTTCCCTATCTATTAATAATATATCGTTTAAAAGAATGCGTTAAAATATTCATATTCGACGCTAAATTAATTCGGTACAAGCGCACTATTTAGCCTGAGGAAATATTTTTTTATTATTTAAAACAATTCTTTTCTCGCGCAAAAATTTAGTTACGGATTTATTTTACTCAACCCGTATTAACATATAGCAGCAAAAATCTACATTACATCCCTAGAACTTTCGCAAAAAAAAAATAAATAAATTGTACATTAATACGTGACAGTTAAAATATCCGCTTATTATTCAAGCAACTGAAATACGTTTTTAAAAAACAATCACTTTTTCTAATTAAGGTACGCGACGCTATAACAAAAAGTGGCACTAAAAAATTGGCCGAGATTTTACACCTTAATAAATTAGAGACAACATTGCAGAGAACATGCGTTAACAGTACTCGAAGATTCATCATCATAATCATCATATTGTTCGTAACGTCCTGCCTAGCTATTGTACGTTTATTTTTACGTACAAAATTAGTTAGCATTCGAGGCACTATTTATAACGCAGATGCGCGTGCACACGATGTTATACGGAGTAGGGTGCCAACTGCCTTCTACGTGATAATTAAGAATTAAATAATGATGAAAACTTTCTAGTTCGCGTGTTGGTTTCGAACCCATCGACAGTCAAGTTGACAGTCGAGAGCAACTACGTCATCGCGACATATATACTCTAAGATTAGCTTGTACATATCGCAGCTTTATCATTAGTCTATATTGTTCGCCGATGTGAATAAACAGTTCTCGTAATGAATAAAGTTGATGTTCAACTGAACAAAGTAGTGTTCATAATCACGGCTGCATAGTACATCACCTTTTCATGGTTTCCGGTTTTTACTAACATAGTTCTCATATTCGGTTCTTCGAAGAAGATTTCCGCAAAGTTCAGACAAAATAAGAACCGCTTAATTATGAAATTCGTAAAAGTAGCCAATCCGGATTAAAATATATAGAAAATTCCCTTGGAAATCGGTTGAATTTGCACAGTATACACAACTGACTGAAAGGAATAATAAACTAATGAGCGGAGGTTAACGCGTAATTCCTTAATAAACCGTGCCCTTCTCGACAATCCTACAGAACAACTTATGAAATTTCGTAGGAAAAAATGGGGTTTCATTCGAACTGGTCATTGCAGATGCGCGGACATGTCTTGCAAAAGTCGTGCATTTCCGAGTCGACAGGTAGCTATGTTCCCAAGCAAACAATAAAGCGCATTATTGAAAAATTAAGTTCAGAATAATATTATTATATATCAGCTTTACTATTTAAAACATGTTTTTTGAACACTTGCGACGTTTATATTTAACAATGTACCAACAAACCTTGACCTGTGGAATATTATAATGGATTAGAGTGGCGAAATGTCGTATCGTACCTATTCATAGAAGGCAGAAATCAATTCTAGATAAACTAAATCTAAATGAAAGCACAAATAACAAAATTAAAAGTTTTATCGATCACGAATTATATTAAATTGGATTGTCATAAAAAATTCAATTTAATCGAATATATCGTTTAACTATGGAAATACTAGATCAAGAGGTGTGAGTAATGCGGCTGCTCTACGTTTCAATATAAAATACGGATTCGTATGTAGGCGTTTTATACCGATGCTATGGTCTATAATTCCCTGTCGAAGTAATTAAGAACAGATGTTATTAATTATAAACGAAAATGAAGATGCGTTGAAATAATTTCTGTTATATAAAAAACTAATTAAAGTTCTTTTTTTATTTTATTTTTTTTTGTCGTACCGGCTAAGAATAGCCACAAACGACATTAAAACTAAAAGAGAGAGAGAAAAAACCAACAAAAATAATAATTAATCTAGCTGACCCGACGGAAGGCTAGATTTTCATCGCGATAAGGAGGGTTCTTATTCCAAAGCTTACGGTGCAACATCACAGCGAACCACCTGACTGCTTAGGTGATGCATCACGACACCATTTTCTTCTTTTTAGTCTTCGACTATAGTTGACTGGATGTTTAAACATTCTGCGTACTAAAGGATTGACATTGGTCTGCAATTTTTCGAAGAACTTTCTGTACTGCTTCACCTAGACATCATTCACATACGGCATATTTAAGTCGTTGTGTAGTACATAGTTCGGTACGTAGTATGATGCCGATGCAATAGTGCGCAATATCTTTGAATGTTGTTGTATCTTATGTAATAAGTTGGTTTGACATGTTCCACCATATACTTCTATATCTCCACACAGGAGAAAGAATTGACTGATATATCTGTCTTTTTGTCGGAGATTAAGAATCGACTTTCGTCCAAGCAACGACGATAACAGTCCGGCACGAGTTGCAACCAATTTTCTTACATTACTTACACGAACTCGCCAGGTTAGTCGTTTATCCATATGTATACCAAGATATCTAACAGATTTGACTTGCGGAATTTCAGTCTTATGAAATATTAGCTTAGGACACGTTATAAATCTGTTTGTAAACGTGATGTGCTGGCATTTAACTGGATTAAAGGTGATGCGCCAAAGACGGGCCCACTCTTCCAAACGGTCGAGATATTTTTGAACCGCAGTATTAGCACATGCGGCATCCGTGTTTGACGCGAGTATTGCAATATCATCGGCGAGTGTAGCTGATAAAGTTAAGGTTGAATTTGGTATGTCAGCAGTGTAGATAGAATATAATAATGGTCCTAATAGACTGCCTTGAGACACAGAAGATCTGATTGTATATGCTTCTGAGAATGAGTCTTTAATTTTGACAACGAACGAACGATCTAATAGATATGATTTAAAGACATATATCCTCGTTTAAAATTTTGCGTAGTTTATACAGCAGTCCAGCGTGCCATACTTTTTGGAATGCCTGAGTGACATCGAGAAAGGCTGCGGAGCATATTTTTCCAAAGTTAACGAAATTGTATCGACTAATCGGTGGCATTGTTTAATTGAAGAATGGTTGGTACGAAAACCAAACTGGTGATTCGGCATCACATCAGCATTTTTTATTATTGTATTAATACGACTAACAATCAGCTTCTCTAGGATCTTCGATAATGAAGAAAGTAAGTGAAAACCGTATAGAGATGTTCAGCGACGCGCATTTTCCTTGTCCGTTTTAATCCAACTGTTGTTCAACTTAACATTATATGGTTCCTCTGACGATCGTAATAGTTTTTTTGTTGTGATCCATAACAATTTATTGTCATCATTGATTGACTCTAAATAATGATTAATCATTTTACTCATTTTACTTTTGTAATCGTTAATTTTACTTTTTAATTTGTTTTGTAATTCGTTAAATTTTTTCTTCAAAGATGGATAGCGACAACGTTGCTATTTTTTTCTGGCTGTTCTCGTTTCCTTAATTAATTTCCTTATTTCTACTGGAATGTGAATACTTTCATGGAATGGTTTGAATTCATATTTTGTGGAATTATTGCATGAGTATTTAATGAGATCTGTAAATTGAGTTACTGCTGAATCTATATCTTCAGAGTTCTTTAATTTTACTTGAAGATTTATATTGTTTTCAATTATTTTTGAAAATATTTGCCAATTTGTGGATTTAAGGGACAATATGTTATAAGGAGGACCATTATGGAACGCGCGGAGTAATTTAAGGTACAGTTAATGCATTTTTAATCGTTTTGACAGGTTCATATGTATCATTCTAACACACACACACACACATATATATATATATATATATATATATATAAGGCAGTGTGTACACGTTGCATGAGTTAGATGGATTATGCATATATATTCATGTTCCCTCGGACTCAGGTTACACCGATCAGTCGTTGGTTCATCACTTTTTAAAATCTAGATGACGCTAATAAAGGAATAGAAACCAAGTTTACTTAGAAACTTAAGCAAGGTCGCAGAAAAACTTATTCTAATCAAATTAAGGGGACACTCCTAACAATATTGTTCCCAATATACAGTTTGGTTTTCATCAAAATTTATATATATATATATTTATTTATTTATTTTTAATGGAGATGTCTTTACAGCCTACCCAACGTGATCTTGTACGTACTAACTCATATTTCTATAAACTAAGACAACTTCTCTAAAAATATCGCTATATCTTGAAACCGATGAAAATTGTCAAGATGAAGAAGGGACAATATAATGTATGGAGAACCGTTACATGCTGAGCGTAGTAATTTAAGGTAGAGTTCATAGCGTAATGCTATTAAAGAAGGGCATTCGAAGAACACGTAATAAATTGCACGTTCAGCATGTAGAGGACAGTAAAGAGTTTCTCTAAGCTGCATAAGGAGCAGGTGATCCGGTAACAAGCAATGCCCGAACTACAATCTGCTGATAAGTACAATTCGTCTCAGTAGAACCATGGAAATCTAGGAAGAGACGGTTGCAATTGATAGTACCTAGTTAGAGGCGACTGCTGTATACACTGCACATATGTCTGTCCCAGAGTTTCTTATGTTCCGACTGTATAAAATGTACGATATCAAGTGCTGAAACTGAAGATAATACTGAATAGAATATCGCAACACTAAAAGGCCCACCTTTAGCTAATGAATCTACAATTATGATGCAGTTTCAACATGATGAACGAAATTAATGAATCTGACTCCTTCCCTTTGTTTTCAATAGCCTTCAATACTCAGCTGCGACCACTATACCCGTCATGTCGGTCTTGTAGCCCCCATTGACAACGAAGAAGAAGTATCGTATCGTCAATAATAACAGTTGTAACAATTAAATTATAACATCCAAACGTAACTTTACAATAAGCTATTAATGAGCCGAAGTGCCCGGATCTTATAGCTAGCGCGCGATATCTACAACGAGGAATTATAGAAAGACGTTACATTGTAGTTAGTAATAGATACGAAGTCATAAATAATCATCCTCAATTCGAAGACACGACGTAATTAAGAAATCGCATTACGACTACTAATAAACAATTTTGGATTACGTGAAAGTATCGAAATAAAACCAGCTACAAGAAATATCTAATCATCGTTATCATCGAAATTAGCGTAAAAATTTCTTTTGACGTAACTTATTACCGATCATTCGTCATCGTTCGATCTTGTATATTAGCGTAACTTTTCTGTTTCGTATTCGTGCACGGTCGACATTTAAAATAACAACGGTACTAGCTTAAATCAACAATAATAATAATAATGCCGATCATCCGGACGTTGACGTCAAACACTTTCTAACGCATCGTACCAGAAGATAAATTAGTTCTGTTTTTTCTTTTTTTATGATTACGTTTCTTTTGGCAACCGACTGTTAGATGTAGTAAATGAAGTTGGAAGAGGAAAGACATTGTATAATTGAGGAAGCATTGGAATACGGACGTATATTTCGATAAGAAAGGAGTTTAAGGCAGTGTAGTAAAATACGCCGAATAAGAGAAGGTTTTTGGGTAGACAAAATTGACAAGGATCAAGAGGTGAGCATGTTGAAGTAAACGGTCTTGAGAGTGATATGTGGTTAAGGCAGAGCCTGCTGAATTCTATATAGTTTGAACGGGACAATGATTTAATTTAATGATATAAGAAGGAAGTTACTGTGGTATGAATTCCACTTCTGTTTGTTGGTTAATGGAGTTTAGTACCGCAGATGACGGGGTCTTGTTAAAGGAACATAGTATAGAATGGGCTGTCATAACTTCGAAGAATTTTTAAAACGCGAATAATATATAAACGCAACAGTTTTTAGTTTTGCTATTAAATTAATAACTTTAAAAAAAAAATCGAATAAAAGTAGCAAAAAAATTGAAATTTTTTACATAATCGACTTTCTTAGCGTAAAAAAATATGAAATTAATAGCGATAAATTTATTTATTTTTAATACTAAAAATTCTATCATTTTATAGAAAACCCAAAACAATGTATTTAAGTTCGGTCTAAATCGCTTCAAATGCTATATAAAAATTAGTCGAATATTTTACATTTATCTTTGGTACCGATTGCAGAAGGCTGCCTTTTTTTACAAATATTAGAAACACTGAAATCTGCGATTCAACACAAATAACACTGAAGCTGTACTATTATAAGGAGATTTCCAAAATCAGTAGCCAATCTTGTTCTTAATGGTGCGTGTATTACCTGGTATAAAGAATTAGAATACTCGGAGGCTGGTTAGTTTAGACTTTCGACTAACCTTCACCAGACACATAAATCGGACTGTAGACAATGCATAAAAAATAATCCGGAGACTTTCTCCCATATTTCATCTGGGATAACATCTTAATACTGCCAACAAAAATTAGTTAACGTGTGATTATCCAGTCTGGGTTTCAATCTCCGACAGTACTTACAAAAGGCACAAATGCACAAAACCTTCCAAATATTCAATAATTCGTTAATAAAATTTCAACAAAATTTCTTTATAATTGTAAATTTCACGATGATGACTTAATCAATATAACGAGTGACTACGATATGGCTAGCCTCGGTATTATACGCGTTATAATTATCGTTTATTTTAATTTATTACCGTATTCTTATTTAATAATTTTACGTCGTATTACTATTTACAAAGACAAGTAACCTACATGCTCGAAATATTATACAAAATACAGCTGTTCGACTAGCCATCGATATCAACAGCTTACACACAGAAGCAACAGAATGACCCCTCAGGATCCGTTAAATTTGACACCTCCAACTTTATATCAGTGCGTCCGACACAATCTGCATTCAGCTTAAATTCACCGCGTACTGAAAAAATTTTCAAACACGCTATCGATACTAAATACAAACAAACCATTACTGTACAAAAACTTAAATCCAATTATGCCACCACAGACTAATAATCCATTCAACTTGCAGTTACATATTTAAAACCTGAAGAAAATACTGATCAAGAAATTATTCAATCTGTAACTTCACGAACATCTCAATCATTGACATTTTATACGGATAGCTCAAAATTTGACTCGTTCGTCGGCTGCTCCATTGTTAAAGATAATGCCGTTTTCATTCAATTCACACTACCGCAATCATTTACAATTTTATCCGCCGAACTATATGCAATTATTTGGCAGTCGATTTTAGTATAAATATCGAACTCGAGTCTAGCTTAACAATAATAATCTGCTCAGACTATCTTTCAGCTTTGAACGCTATTCATAATGTATATAACAATAATACATATCCTATAGTGGAAACAATTGTAAAATTAATTATTAAAAATACTGCACGACTCGTTATATTCCTCCGGATTCCATTGTTGGAATGAATTAGCAGATAGGGCAGCAAAGGAAGCAGTAATTGCATTACCCGCGCCTAATTTATCAATAAATACATGAGAACAATCATTATGTCAGTTATGTAAAGAATAATTGCACTCTACACCGACAATGCATCAAGCCAAAACTAACACCTTGGAAGACAAAACATCGGACAGATTACGTAGATATCAGTAGACTCCGATCGGGGCGTAATCGCATGTATATCTTCTTAATAGATCAGAAGCTCCGTTGCGTACAGCCCGCAACATTGTGCTTATACGCTATCTGTCCAATATATACTAACAGAATATCCCCAATACAGCCTAAAGAGGTCACACTAGAGAATTTCATTTTCCTTTCTACACTTTGATGACAACATTCCTAAGCTGCCCAAACTTATCCTGTTCCTGCGAATCACTTAATTTAATACTTATTTACCTTTGTGCCTGTAGCCATTAGTTGCTGTACATGGCACATTAATTTAAATAAAAATACTAATAAACTATTTCGAAACGAACGTTATATGTCGTTTTATGTACGAAATAATGAATAAATAAATGCTTCTTCTTCTCAATATCATTATATTGAAAGTGAAGCTTATACGTATAAACTACAAACATTTAAATTCTAAAAGACGTATTATATACCGCGTGATAATATCTAACGCCAATTGTTCTCTCAAATTTTGCATAGAATTTCTGAAGGATCTCCAGAAAGGAAAGACACATTACGCAAAGAAGATCGATTAATTTCGTCGGATGAAGAATTTCATAATAAAGTATACAACACATACATATACATACACACACATATTTAATATACCTGGCGTACATAAAATAGCTACTACTAATAGAGAAATCCAAGAATCGAACCGATTTCCATTTTCGACTGTGTAGAACCGACAGAGCAGCGGTAGAAAATTTCACGTTCTAATTCTTACAGTAGACAAACAGAAGGAGAAACAAAAAACGCCGTCAAGCGAAGAATTGTGCAACCGGCGACAAATCTTTTATCTTCTCTCCCTCTATATAGACCGTTAGAATTTCATTTATTTTCCGCTCCGCTAATCGTAAAATTCCGAATAAAAGAATATTCAAATCCGACAGACGATCGGTTCATTTATTAACCTGGACGTTGGGATTGCGAAAATAGAGGCGTAGAAATGTTTCAACTACGCTAAACGGAAATATAGTACCGACTGTTCATTATCTGTAAAATTAATAAATACGTAACATTTAGCAGCGTCCTTCCAACGCGAATGAAAATTAACCTAAAAATTACCTTCGGCAGAAATCGACAATCGTTTAGTCAAGACGAATTTGTAATACGATGGATAGAAAGATAAATATAGAGATATGAACAGATGTAGATGCATAGGTAGGAATATATAAACATATACATAGATAGGTACATGCACATTCAAAATCTGGAAAGACATACATATAGATTACGTTAATCGAAGGATACTTTCTCAACTAAACAAAAATCAAGAAGTAAACAATGAAGTCGGAGCTAAGATAAAAAAGGGTGTAAGTCAAGGACGCTTCTCGTCGCCGGCAGTTTTCACACAGAACAAAAACATCCGTATTAAGATCTCCATGGTTCTACTTTTTTTTAAGCGGAAAGGAATTCAACTGATTGTGATTCGGGTATTACTTGTTGCCGAACCGCCTGTTTCTGAAGCAGCTTATAGAAACTTCTTACTCCCTCCACAAGCTGACGTGCAATTTGCAATCCTAATCACTCGAATACCCCTTTTTTTTTTATATAACATTACGCTCTGAACTATAACTTAAATTATTGCATGCGCCTCGTAACGGTTCTCCGTACAATGCATTGTCCCTTCTTCATCTTGAGAATTTACATCTATTTCCAGACATAGCGATATTTCTAGAGAAATTGTCCGCGTTTATAGAAATACGAGTTAGTACGTAGGCTGTAAAGGTATCCCTCTTAAAAAAATAAAAAATCAACGAAGTCAGATATAGTACCATACGGTGTGCCGATGATATTGTATTGGTAACAGAAGATGAGAAAGTCTCTCAATTATCATGGAATAATGCAAAATGAGGATAAACGCGGATAAAACTAAAGAATATGCGCATGATAAAAAATTAGACATGACTGTAAACGGAAAAATAATATCCAAAGTAACGGAATTTCCATAACTTGTCAGTTTGATAACGTCAGACGGAAGAATAGAAAAAGATATCAAAGAAGTATAGCGTTAGCTAAAAATGTTTTTAACGAAAATAAGCTGCCTTCTTACATCCAGCAATGTTTCTTTACATACCGAAAAATGGTTTATTAAAACATTTGTTGGGAGCGTCGCAATGGTTACGAAATTTTTACATAATGAAAATTTTGAACCACCTACCATCAACAATAATTTGGACAATTACAAAATATTATCGTAAATACGCCAAATAAACAGTTTATTATATTAAATTATTGAAGACGCTCAGACAGACTATCGAAAATAATTATTGGAATTAGAAAATATTATCAGATTAATATATATAACAATTACAATAGTATTTATTTCCATATATTAATATATACATTTATAATATTACACACACTAGTTACTTAACGTTAAGTTGCTGTACTCATATGTTATAAAAAAATATTTGTATTAGGAAAGAAAGTTTCAATACTTTGCCCATGTAATAAGAGGAGAAAAATATGAAATAATAAAAAGATTTATGCAAGGAAGAATCAATGGAAAAAGAGACAGAGGACGACCAAGAAGACTGTGGCTGCATGACTTAAAGGACTGGACAGGATATACGATGGAAGAATTGTTTAGGATAGCCCAAGACAGACATAAAACTAAGCGGATACTACTAAAAATCAGGCCATGATTATCTCTTAACTCCATGTGGGAAGAGACAGAAGAAGATATTAGGAAAATTAAGTCCGTTGTCAAGCATCGACCTTTTCCAATCAACAGACGTCCCCCAGTTGTTTCCATTCCAGACGATTCTGTATTTTACTTCAAAACTTTCCTGCACGTTTGTCAATATCGTCCCTAACTAATATTAATTCCCCCAAGAACTCCTGCTGTATATGGAGTTTGCAATGTATAAGAAGTTCACAATTGGAGAGTAAAAATTTAATCTTTCTTTCTCTAATCTCAATTCAAATGTGAAACCGCGAATTCTGAGTGGTCAGTACTTCACCGCTCTTCCTGTACTTGCACCTTATTAAATTTTAAATTTATATTTAAGTCTATATTTATATTAAGGTTGTGTTACATTCTTTGTTTGCTTGTTCTTCCTTATTGGGAAGTGTAAAAATCTTGCCTATAAGTTCCAAGAACCCGAAAGGTAAATGACACACTAGAAAATCAAATAATTTTGTTTTAAGATGAATCTTATTTTTAAGTCCCGCTGATTATATGTAATATATTGTTCAACTTATTTATCAACATTTATATTTAGTTTACTAATTTTCATACACTTTGATTACTTTTTATTTTGTTTTTAGTTATTAACATTTGTTATTTTATTTTTATTTTTTAATTTATTTTGCACCTCTTTATAATTATACGACTTCATTTATAACGCGCCCTACAAACTCAATCATAAACACAAACTTGATGGACTAAGGGACTGTGTTATTTATCCTTTTCCATCCTATTTTTTAAGTTACACACTGCAGGGAACTACTGCACACATAATTATCTTTTGTATTACACATATGTGTTACTTTTAAAGTCACACAACACTTACAGGCATTTATCATTAAGCACATTAGTTCCCTGCAACTTTATAAATAAAATTTTTCAAATGCATTTGCCCTACATATTTGGAATGGGGAACTATTTCAATAAAAAAAATCATATATACTTTAATATTAGTTAACAAATTCTGATACTTTCAAAATCCAAGTTAAATTAGGGAATATTAATAAAACGATAATATCCATTAATAATAATATGTAGCCCTAAAAATTATAATTATATATATATATATATATATATATATATATATATATATATATATATATATATATAATTTACAAACGTACTTACAATCGGAGTCACTCCTGTCTTAACTATCAACTTAAAAACGCACGTCAACCATCGGCAATTTCTTTATTAAAACGGTCGGTAGCAAATAACCATCTCATACGAAAGTACAGATTTACACTCGCGTCGAATATAACTGGATACCGAGAAGAAACTACTGAATTTAACGCGGTTTACGAAGAATTTTCTCACGATTACTAATTAATATATTAATTAATTAATTAATTAATTAACGGTTTATAAGATAATTATTTGTTACAGCCGCCACCTTTAATTATCGCTAGTTCGAGGGAGATACGATTCTCGTTTTTCATTAACTCGTAGAATGTTATTAAGAAAACTTCGTCGGACAGAAAAATTCGAAATATTCCGCCACGAATTTTAATTTAAAGAAAAAAAAATAAACGAAAAAAATTAATTTTATCCTCGTAAAATAAAAGAAATAATTTAGTAACTTTGACCTGACCGATTATAATAATTTTATAGCACTTACATCTTTCCGATATTTTGGGGGATAGAAACTGAAGTAAAAATTATGTAATAACGTTTTTTAAACGTCTCGAAACTTAAAAGCGAGAAGACTCGTTTTCGAAAAGTTAAAACATTGTACGCGATTGAGTAAATTCGAACGAAATTGACCAGAATTTATCGCGACAAAAATGTCGAGTCGAATAGAACGAGATTAGTAAAAAAACAAAAAGAATTATTTAATTAATTTTTGAAGCGTGTTTATAATAATACCGATAAGCGGTTGTTTCAATTAATTTTCCACGCGATGCGAATTAATTAATGATCATTCGCGAATTTATAAATTCAATAACGTAATAATTAATAATAGTAATTCGTAACGTTCGGCCATGTGGCGACTGATAGAATTTGCGATAATTTTTTTTCTCTATCCTACAACAAGCTTCTTAGAAGCTATCTAGTAGATCTTTATATGAGAAGTGTGAAAGAGGAGAGTTGGAGAGAAGAGGAATGAGAGAAAACAAGAAGGAATAGGAAAAGCAGAAGGAAAAGAGGAACAAACGTGATAGAAATGCAACCATCCACTGATGGGCTGCTGCTTATAAATTTTTCACGCGGTTAAATCGAAGACTTTTCTTCTCCGTAGACGTCTGACTTCTTCGGAGTTATCTATCAATACAATCGCTAACGGATTATCGCGATACTCCACTCTATTAAGGTACGTCGTCGCCTCATCCGATATTACTTCTGAGACATACCTCACGTCGAGATCGGTATGTAACGTTTTGTTCGAAATGAACCAAGAGGCGTTCATTATTGTACGTAGTTTTGAAAGCGTTGATGTTACTTTCTTTTGAACATCTCCATAGCGGTGCCCCATACCGCCAAATAGGCTTCAACAGCATATTATAAAGCAGAATTTTGTTTTCTAACGTCAATTCTGAACTAGTAGCCAGTACATGTGAAGGGAGTTTGATATCCACATATTTTCGTTTCATCATTATATGGTATTTCCAGGTTAATTTCTAGTCCATATGTATACCAAGATAACATACTGTATCTTCTTGAGGTACTTCATTGCCATCGATATACATTTTTGGCGGGGAAGTTATACGACGGTTTGTGAAGATTATCTGCGTCGATTTAGACGTATTTATTTTAGGCACCACTTATCAAACCACGATTTAACCTTTACAATCGCATGCTGCACGTTCGTACTGCACACTTGTAAATCGTTAGCGGAGCAGGCCAGAGCAGTATCATCTGCGAATGTAGCGATATCGATATTGTCGACCTGTGGTATATCCGATGTAAATATAACATACAATAACGGCTCTAGTACGCTTCCTTGCGCTACTCCGGCACTTATTTCACGTATTGTTGACAAAAATTCGCCGCATTTAACACGAAATGCTCGATAACGTACAATACTGAGTAGGTAATATTTTATTTTATTTATGAATTAACCCTGCATGTCACACCGCGTCGAAGGCTTTTTCTACATCGAGAAACACAGGGGGGCAGACTTTTTGTTTTTTTAAACAGTCTTCAATTTTACGAACAATACGATATTCAATGGTGCTATGTTTCTGTCTGAAACCAAACTGGTGTAGTGAAACTGTTTTTTCAACTTTTTTTTTTTTATGGGGATGCCTTTACAACTTACCCAACGTGGTGCCGTAATAATCACTAACTCATATTTTTATGAACTCGGACAACTTCTCGAGAAAAGTCGCATGTCCCGGAACAAACCTAGATTCTCAATATGCAGAAGGGATATTACGTTATAAGGAGGACCATCACGAGATGCGTACAATAATTTCAGATACAGTTCAGAGCGTAATGCTGTTAATGAAGGACATTCGAAGAACACGTGATCAGGGTTGCAGACTACACGACCAGCATGAAGAGGACAATACGGATTTTCTCTAAGCTGCATAATGAACAGGCGGTCCGGCAACAAGCAATGCCCAAACCGCAATCTGCTGATAAGCACAATTCCTCTCCGCTTAATGTTTTTGAAAACGTAGAACCATGGGAACCTAGGGAGAGACGGCTGCAGCTGATAGTACGCAGTAAGAGGCGACCGCTGTATGCACTCCATATATGTTTGTTCCCAGAGTTTTTTATGATCAGACTGTGTAAAATGAATGACATCACGCGATGAAACAGAAGAGAATAAAACACCATTAGAAGAACCCCTTTTAGCTATTGCATCTACCATTTCATTGTCGGGGACTCCTCGATGTCCCGGCACCCACAAGAATGACACAAATATCCTCAGGTTTTCCAGCTGATTAAGTTTCAACATGATGGCTGAAATCAATGAATCTGACACCTTCCCTTTGCTTTCAATAGCCTTTAAAATACTTTGTGAGTCGGTAACAACGAGATAATTATCTGGAAGATTCGCATCAATTAAGGACGACAAAGAAAGAAATACTGCCCTACACTCAGCTGTAAATGCGGAACAGAGATCAGATAATTTGTATGCCCTGCTAATATTAAGAGATGGGATATAAACTACTGCACCAATTCCCTGAGCTGACTTCGATCCGTCTGTATAAACAAGGATATGCGTAGGAAAATTTTCAGCGATAATATTATTAAATGTAGCCCGGATCAGTGGGGGAGGCCAATGGACGTAGTTCTCTGGAAAGAAAAATGTTATTTTATTGGCAAAATTGTATGAATACGGTAACATAAATTGGATGGGTATATGAATTCGCATAGTCTGCACCTGAAATTCATCCAACCTAGGTATAACCGAAGCCAGCAGAGGCATTTTGCTGTTTGAAAACCGATTCTTATTTCTATCAATCTTTTGTGTAGCAAATTTTCGAATATTTTTGACAACGCAGACAATAACGATATAGCTCTGTAGGATTCTGTTTTTTCCGGTGGTTTACCTGCTTTAAGTACCACAATAATTTGGTCAACATTCTAAATCAAACGCTTCCTAACAAATATGTTATATGCGCTGATTTAATAAGTACATTGCAGTATGTCCAAAATCTAATTACAAATACAAACACCGACGCTAACAACTTAATATTATATACTAATTGACTTCACGGAGCAATAAGTTGGGTTTCCTTCGTACACCAGTTCACTCGGGAATTTAGGTAATGAAAATGCAGATAAAGCAGCTAAAATACTCCAGGGAAACCTGAAAATAGTTAAAGCCACCCACTTAACTGATTTACACACAATCATTAAACAGAAAGTCACAGCATTATATCAGAACTACTGGAAAACACACTGCGCACATACACACCTCTATAAAATAAAACCAAAGTTAGGATATTCGATGACAGCACACCAATAAAAAAACAGGCGTAAGGAAACGGCTTTAACTAGACTAGGCCTGAGCCATACATTGCTCACGTCTCGATATCTGTTATACGGAGAACCTCCACCTGCCTGCTCAACATGTAACGAACAACTAAGCTTGCACCACATTACAAACTAACGGATTATACAATAGACACCCTACTACAGGACAATACGCAAACTATCGAATACTTGTTAAAGTTTATTACAAGCACCGGAATAATTAACGCAATATAAACTCAACAACAGACGCAAATGATCTTAGCAATCGAGCGTCTCTATAAATAAAAGAAGATAAAAAAAAAACAAGAACCCAATAATATTAGAAATTCCACATAATCTACACAAACTACATAAGAAAGGATGTGAACTACGCTTCTTGTGGATCCCAACTCACACTGGTATGAAACGGTAGTGATATAGTAGACCTTGAAGCTCTGTCTTTGGTATTTTCACTAGTACCAGAATACTCACACCACCTCCTGAACAACGGTAAAAAGGAATAGACTAACGACTGGACCTCACAAACAACCTTTCTGAGGAGCATAAAATCAATCATAGAACCTTGGTAGCCTCCAGATGGCAAAAGCATAAAAGAATATGGTACCCTAGACCGTCTACGTGTGGATCATACATATCACGTAATTATCTATATACCAAAAGCCCCCAACCAACAAACTGCCCTCTATATGGACATTTAACAGAACCAATACACTTAATATTCAACTGCCAAAACACTCACACCGTACAGGTTAAAACACAACATATAGGGCCCGATACACAAAATCTTCTCAAACAACCCTCAATCAATAGTTAGAATCTTGGCTTTTGCCAGAGAAAGCGGACTCTTAGCGTACATATAAATTAGACATATGTCTCCTTTTGCTGTAATAACCCTAGTAGTTAAAAACGGCATATGTAGATTTACATAATTTAGTAAAAAAAAAAAAACAAAATACGTTACTAATTTCTCCGAGGCATAAGAAACTTTGGATTATATTATTGTTATAATACCATTTACTTTAGTCGCATACATCTTATCTGTAAGATATTATTCTAACCAATTGTACGTAAAGTCACTAAATCCGCAAGAGCAACGTTTTCAAAAGAAAATTTAACGATTAACAGTATCAAAAACTTTAATATACCGCCGTAACATATTCACCAGCTTCGTTATAGTACGTTGTAAAAATGATTTACACAAACATTTCAATAATTTTTAAGAACGACCGTCAAATACAAATTGGAATTCGAGATTTCAGCCGTATTTTTGTAAACCTGTATAATTATAGCTAATTTTAGTATCTCCGGGAATTTACCACCTTTAACGGACCCGTTAAATAAATATGTTAAAAGAATTTAAAAGAAGTTGATGTTTTCTTCGGATTAATATTACGGATAGGCCATCGAAACGGAAAGATGCTCATCGTATAACCAAGTTCGAACACTAATGTGTATCGTACTGAAATAGGGGGCCATTTTTAAATATATTATCAAATGGTTGTAGCGTCGACGCGAACTCTGAATATTCAGACTAAATTCTAAAACACATTCGCGATTTAAAACGTTAAGAAGAAAATATTCAAAAATTAAATCTGAATATTCAGACTAAATTCTAAAACATATTCGCGATTTAAAACGTTAAGAAGAAAATATTCAAACTGATTTCTAGACTGTAAAGCACGATAAAAAAGAGCAGCGTCGCGATAAACAAACCCCACAAAGTTTAATCAGATTCAACGTTACCGAAAGCTTTTCGAAATAAATGAATGGTAGATATTATAGAGAAGTAGTTGCTAGAGTGCTCGACTGTCAACTTGGCGGTCGCGGTTCGAAATCAACACGCGACATAGAAAGTTTTCATCGTTATTTAAAATTCTTAATTATCACGGAGAAGGCGGTGGTTCCGCATTCCGTATAACATCATATGCGCGCGCATCTGAGTTGCATATAAACTATCATTGGTCGGTCCTTATAGTAATTGGATAAATAATGATAGTAGCAATAATAAAACAATAATAATAATATTAATATAATAACGAGGATGTTGTGATAACGAATAATAAGAAAACAGGATAATATTTAAGTTATTTACTTACTGAAGAAGAGCTGTTTCGAACGGAAGTATGACCAGGTGAATTCTCCGTTGACGACTTTGAAGTCGATAAATAACGTCTCATGGCCAGCCGACAAACTTATTGCCATGCTTTCCATTTCATGCACCGCAAGTATTCGCCATCTGAAACCATTACGTAAATTACGTAAACGTCATTAAAAACAACATTAGACGCTTGCAGACATAACCGACTCGTAAGAAGAGTTAAAAAAATTAAAAATAATGTTTTGCCATGATTTATTAGTAAACATTAATTTTATTTTATTCCTTTCATGTATACCTATATCTATAGTTAATTAGATCCATATTATATATATGTATATATATATACACACCAAATTCAGAGTGTGATGGTACTACATATATATTATGTGTATGTATGTTTGGTGTTCGGGCGTGTGTGTGTTGTTAAGCAATGCTCGCCATAAAAATTATATTTCGATAGAGTATAATATTTAACGGATAAAGATAAAGAAAAATTTTAAAAAGATGCGTTTTATTAATTTTTTGTATTCACATGCACACAAATATATGTATGTATGTATATTACTGAAAAAAAGAATTCAAAATCATAGTCGCCATTCACACAGATACGAATATTCCCACCTCAGGTGGTAACTCCGGAGAATATCCGGTTGTTCAGATACATCTAATTAACGATGAACGCAGGATCTATATCGCAACCGGGAGTGGAATCGAATAAACTCGATAAAACGAATAAAATTTTCAAATTGAGGATCAGAATTATTCAGTCTTACATACAGTCTATTCTGCTATATTAACGCGGACGTTATACTCCTAGAAAGAAAGCTCTGAATCATGAAATGACTTCTGTTACGAACAAGGAACATAATTAGTAAGTTTCGAAGATGATGAACTACTTAACATCGTAATGCACCGAAAGTTAAATTGTATCGTGGATCGAATTTGCCGCCAGATATTTTATCGAGTAGTTCTACTGCATATTGGATGTTGAAATATGGCCAGAAGTGAATACCGAGCACACTTACATCATTAAGACATAACGGGAAAACGTATATCGTAAAAAGTGTTTCGTTGTAAGTTCACCTATTTGGATATCGGTCTCGGAAGTCGTTCTAGGTTTACCGTGTAGACAAAATTTCCTACATACGGAAAGTTTGCAAACGGATATCACCTTGATTAATGTAGTAGAGAACTCGTTTTATCTATATTAATCGTCGATCCCAATGCTTTGAATAAACCGTGAAAGAATACTCTCTAAGTCTTTTAAATTATGCGTACCTATAACTCATTCGTAAGCATAATGATCTAACGGGTAACATACTTTGACTTTGCTCTGCGTCGTATTTATATTATTGAGACCGTCGTCTAGCTCGAAACTTGAATACCACGCTGCATTAGCTGTTGATCTCCAAGTATTATGTACGCAGTTTTAAAACATGTAAATAGAATTGGTATCAAAACACATCCTTATCCAAAGCCATTGTTACGTGAAAACTTGTTTTGTACTGCTTTCCAGATAACATTAGATTATATATATATATATATATATATATATATATATATATATATATATTCTCTTCTTAATTCCTCAATCTATTAATAAATTATCAAAAAATCAATTGAAAATTAGTTAAATCACTAATATTTATTTTCTTATAGAAAACACAAAGCTTTTCGGCATTTACGCCATTATCAAGTGAAAGATTTTTAAAAATTATAATTTTAAAAATATAAATTAAATATAATTACTTAAAAATATTTGAAGATGATTGTGAAAATATACTCCAAAAATGCTGTTCCGCTTCTGTTCTATTTTTTGATTGGTGGACAACAATGATTAAAAGTTTCTGGATAGAGACATTTTCTTTATATTACCATAGTTCTCTAATGTTACATCTCCTTGTATTTGTTTTATGCACTTTTGCCTCCGTTTTTCTCCTGGTCTTTTCTCTTCCATTGTTTCTCTATATATGTCCAATCCATTTAAGTCTCCTTGTTTTAAGTGTTCTTACTAGACTTCTTTTTTCATTGACTCTTTCTAGTATTTTTTCATTCCTATCATTTCCGTCCAAGACACCCCTTCCATTCTACTCCAGCACCATACTTAGAACGATTCCGGTTGTTTGATCATTATTTTATTCAAATACCGCGTTTCTGACTCATACATCAGTGTATATGAATATTTTAATAAATCTTTTCTTCGTTTTTATTTGAATATTTTTTTATGTTAATAAATATATATATATATATATATATTTATACTTGAAATTGTTTTCTATTTAATTGTTCCAATCTTAACATGTTCACTGCGATCTGAACATAAAGTACGTATCAGAAGTGATAGGCGAAGAAGCAGAAAATCATAAAAAATCAATCGCCCGAATTCGGTTGCAGTCAATTTACTCGATAACTCCTCAGAAATACGTTGATTGCATAGACAGAAACCGCTAGATTTAATCATAAAAAAGGCCCCTCTATTTAATAAACTTACGATTTCGTACAAATTTCACAAAAAACAGGAAAGCACCGTACGCTACACTAAACTTTACGTGGTGATGACTAAAATCTTAGCCGTAAGAGAAAGAATACGAGCACGCAATTATTTGATAACGGACACGGCACTATCATGAATGAATTAAAAGTTTATGTACCATATAGAAGACACTATGATTGAAATGGTTGATTATGTTGATATATTTTATTTTATCGGCCGTTTTTTTCCGTTTCCGTTTTTTTCCAAAAATTATTATTTTTTTTCCGAACCGACGTATACTCTATTCGTCGTATAAACACATCGTATACCTTTGGATAGATTTCGCGTTGAGTATCGATGATCCAGCAGAACATCTCAAATATCGACTAAATTATAAATAAATAACTCGCTTATATTTTTTTAAATTAATTTTAACTGCGTCAGACTGACCGAAACCTCGTCCATACATTATCGCGAAAATTATTATTATTATATATTTTTTTTTTTGTAACACAGTTTGTATATAATACAACTACCGCCTCGATGATGATAATGATATTATCCTTTACATGTAAAGGAAAGATAATAATAAGAAATTAATAAAAATAAATCAGACGAATCAAAACCAGAACCGCAAGATATGTTAAGCAAGTCGGACCGTATATCGCGTTAAACATTATCCTCGATGATTAAGATACGTTTCGAAATTCGAATTATTCGATTTCAACCGCGGAATCCGTGCAATTCGATACCGCAGGGATTAGCAAATCCTCGCGTACATAGTTTGAACGTACACACACAATTACCTATACGCGTATTTTTGGTTGCTTTCGAATTTAGCGCATGCTTGTGTGTGTAGTATTCGACGCGCATACAAATACAAAAAAAAAAATAAACTGAAAAAAACGTACTCCGTAATTAGTATCACGTTCGAACAATCGCTATGAAGAAATAGTGTCGGCAAATTACTTTCATCTTCCAAAATGTACTATTAATTATCCGATAAACACGTCAATTTCTCGTCAATCCTTTTATTATTAGTAATCATTATTAAATACGATTCGGATATATTTAACTGCTTAGGTTATTACGACGGTGCCATTAAGATTAGGGTATCCTGGAATTATCGAGTAATAAAAAGTCGCAATCACCGATTCTTTTCATAGATCAGTCAACTTCAACACTGGCGAAAAAGCTTTTTTTTTTTAATAAAGGGGTGGATGACGGAATTATTCATCAATAAATGTACGGAATTGATTAGTAAAATAGCGTCAATAAAATTTATCAATAGCTATGTCGACGAAGAAAATTAAGGGAGTTAGCAATTTAAAAAAATTAAATAATCTTTATAATATTTTATTATGGTAAATACGAGGTAACGATATTTTAATTACGAACATTAAACTATTGATAAACGAAATTCAAAATTTATTTTTAAAAAGCTATAAGGTTAACTATATTCTAAGTCTAATGTCAGGTACGGATGACGACATCCTGAATTCCCGAATTAATTGTGCTCAAATTCACGTCACGTAAAGTTGGAAGTCTTCTCCGACACACGTACCACTGCATATAGTATATATAATATATACACATATACAAACATCAACGTGTTTGTTATACACACACGTTACCATCGCAGCCTCGGTTATACGATAGTTCTCGTACAACGTAAATAATTTAAATTTTAAAGGGAAAGATGAATATGACTTTAAAATAATTAAGAATCTGTATTGGAATCGAACAGCTGAACTCATTCTAGGCAAGGGTGAATGTATGGACTTCGATGTCAAATGTGGGGTACGGCAAGTCTTTCACCTATATTATTTAACCTATATGTCGAACATATGTTCAAATTAGCTATCAGTGGCACAACAATAGAAGAAAAGATAAATGAGAGAATTATGAATAATCTGGGCTATGCAGATAATGAGGCGATTCTTACAAATAATGAAAAAAACATCTGTGCCTCGGAGCGCAGGGAAAAGTGAAATTTAAAGATGTTTTAACTAAATTCGCCACAGAGTTTTTATAAAAGATTTTACGCGTGTATATATATACATATAAACACCCTTACGCAACAAAACGTGGTTTGATAGGCGGGTGTTGTTAGTGAAGGTTGTATATATATATATATGTATACATATATATCCGTCCGTTATTTTTGCTTGCTCATTTTGCAGGTTAACTCTCCATATATAATGCGCCAATAGAAGTTTCACTTCAAAAGACCTTCATCAACGCCTTCTTAATAAACTGAACGCAGTCGATAAGTCATATAATTTGGAGATGAATGTAAAAAAGACAAGATGGTTGTTAATCAGCAACAAGAAATAACCTTCTTAACAAAGTCTACACTAAAATTAATAACAGGAAGATTTAAAGAGTTCAGGAATTCTAATTACTTGGGAAGTTACACTATGGAGGATCTAGACCTAGACGCAGAAATAAAAATCCGATGTAACTATGCTCTGAGTGTTTGTATCAGTATGCGGAGTCTCCTTTGTGTTAGATCGTTACGTTTAAATATACATCAAAACATTGTACAATCTGATTTTACTATATGGAATTGAGGCAGAAACATTAAACAAAAGGTAAAAATAAATTGATTAGCATCTGTAGAAATGCGGCTAGATAGAAGGATGTTGAAAATAGCACGGATAAAATCGTAATGTCCTAGAGATGGCTAAAATTGAAAGAAATTTAATTAAATAAGCTATTCAAAGGAAATGAAGTACTTCAGTCACGTAATTAGAGGAGATAAATATAAACTATTGCAACTAATTATCCAAGTGCAAGTAGATGAGAAAAGAAGTCGAGGAAGATGAAAAACATGCTGGTTGGATATCAAAGAATGAATGAACACATAGTCAATACAAAAACGAATGCAAGGAGCCGTAGAAAGGAAGTTTTGATTGCCAACATACATGATCGCAAACGCTCTTTGTAGAGTAGGACATAAAAAGAAGAAAAAATAAAGCAGAGGTAACAAAAATATTTTTAAAATTAATTTGATTGCGCTGATTTGAATTCGTTTTACTTAAACATCGTAACCTAGAAAACAAGTTTTTGGTTTAAAGAAAATTTAAGGGAAGTCTAACTTCTTCAACTTCCACTGAAAACTATTATTAATAATATTACCAGTAACGATAATAATGTTGCTATAACTGAATCTATGAAAAAAATTAAAAAATAATTATTTAATTATTAACTAAAGTTCACGAAGGAAAAATTAAAGATGTCTCCTTTTGTCGACTCTGATATTTTTGGTTGTAACTTCGTTTTACATAGACATATAGACTGAAAAAACCCGCAGATTTCGAGTCGTAATTTGCCTTGCATATACTTACAAATCATTGACCGTTCTAAAGAACCAACTTCCAAAGTACGAAATATTTTTATAAACTCCAATGAGAATATTTTCTCAAAAAAATGATACGTGCTCGATAAAAACTCGTAGCTACTAAATTCCTGAATTAACCTCTGAACTTTTAGAACTTATACTACTATTAACTGGGACGATATCATATTTTGTTGCCCAGTTGCTGATGTAAGACAGTTGGAGAAATTTCTCAGTAGTAGGAATAATAAGTGTATCGATATTCAAATTTGGCCGTAGAATTTTTAATTTTCTTAATTATCTCTATATTACCCTGAACAATAATTAAAGTAATTTTAATATTTTTCGTTCCGATTCCTTCATCGAATTTCACAAATAACGGAAGCCGTTTTCTACTACCTAATTTATTGTTTACATCGATCCTATTAAGTCCGAGGAATTATTCTATAGAATTAAACATCATTAAGTACATCGCAGTTACCGACGGCTACAACAAGAATTTCATTCGTGATTTCGTGTTCGCTAAAAGACCACATTTTTCAGAACACCATCTTATTTTTTGATCTCGATAAACCTTCTAAGAAATGTATACCTTTTTCATAAAAAAATATAATTTAATGTTTTTAATACGAATAATTTATTAATAAAGGATATTATTAATTTCAATAACGGCGGTATGTTATAGTATATACGTAGAAAAACTACTTGTAAATTCGATATTCAATTTAAACCATATACTGGGTTATAAATAAACGACAGAATGTGGTCATATATAGAAGTCACGATTTAACACAAGCAAAGAAGATTGAGAATAATAATATCGAAATTCGGATAGTAGAAATCGAAGGAAGTTTTCCAATTTTCCCGAACACTTTGTGCATAATGAACTTTCATTCGATCCTATGACCGATTTTCAAATTTTATTCGTTTCAAAAAAACAGTCAATTGGCTCCCTGGAAATTTTAAAAATCAATTCCTTCCTGTAGTTAACGAATCCAAAAGGTTAAGTTTTACTTGTCATTAGTCTTGTCACTCATTTATTCTTGAATGATAGAAAATATTTTTCTCCTTGTTTTGTCAATTGTAATATATTATCATTATTTTCTATTTTTTTCAGTGGACTTTTTACATTTTTTCACTTCAGTTTATTTTGGGTGAAAGACGTTTACATCATACTTTGAAAACTAACGCCACAAAAGGAATGATTACACAATTTTAAACTACGAAAATATTTCCAAATTCTCGAATTTTTATGTCACGATGTCTAGAGACGGTACGACTTAAAGAAGAACACATAGGATATGAAATCCCAACAATTTCAAAATTGCGTTACACGTTTAGTAGTTAATTAATTCTATATAAATGATTTAAAAGAAATTTTACAAAAGAGTTTTACATTTTACAGTTAAAACGAAGGAGCTTTTAACTATACTAGTCCGACAGAAACAGCATAGATTAAAACACAAGAATCCTCAAACGATTGTACTTTAGGAACCCTTAAGAATTTTAAAATATTTTATATCAGCGCTCCAACACTTTTTTCTTTATTAATAAATAAGACATTTATCCTGTACGTACACCCCTTTTGTATTCAGTCAATTCTGACCGTTATGACCTGAGACTGCTCTCCAGAGTTTTCGGTTCTGAGCTGTAGTGACTGCTGTTGTTACCGTATAAATTGATTCCGCAAGCCATCAGTCCAGCGAGTAGAAACTTTTTCTCTTACGGGTGCTTCAATATTTTTTCTAGATTTCCCCCTCTTATAATATGTCCGAAAAAGTTGGTGCGTCCTTTGCACAATCTGTGTAATTCTATCGGTTCGTCTACTTCTATTCGTATTGATAAATTTGTTCTTCTTTCAGTCCACGATACATACCAATCATGTAAAAATTTATTTAACCTAAAAACGACGAATTAAAATTTCAATTTGTATTAGAATTGGACAAACAGTTTGAAAAATAAATAAAAAAATAAAATGATGAATTAATGTATTTTAAATAATCGGTTTATTCTTTACATTGATATACCGAATTTATTAGATTCAATATATGGCATATATATATATATACTCTATTCTCAAAATTTGAAAAGCATGTTTAATATTCTTAACAAACTTGTTAGTTTTCTATTGCGTAAATTTAAAAATTACAATTTCAATTCAACTTGCTCACTTAAGCCCAATGATATTCGGCTAAGTTTGCAGACAATACACCAGACAGCATACAGCTTTTCCACCACTCTACGATTCACACTTAAATAACTATGTTTACAAAAATGAAGCGAAAGCTGAGTTTTTAGCATCAGAGTATTCCAAAGTTCATAATCGTAATTCAATTTTTGCCTGTGGCTATCAAGTGAAAAAAATTCATTCGGCTGTTAAAAAATACCTCAATATCAGTCAACTACCCAACATTTTGTCACCCCAAGTGAAGTCCTTAACAATATTAAAGCTGTAAAGGTAAATGGTTCATCAGGGGATGATAATATTTTTACTGTCATTATTAAGAAATTGTCGCTAAAAGCTTCAATTGAACTTACAAATTTAATAAATGCCATCTTTAGATTCGGATATTATCCAAACAGTTGCAATATAGCTAAAATTATTATTCTTCCCGAACATGGAAAGGATGCCTCGTGTGCAAGTAACTTACGTCCTATTAGTTTACAAGCAATCTGAGCAAAATAGCAGAAAAAATTATACTCTTCCGTTTAAGACTTCTTGCAGATAACCAAAAAATCATTCTTAACACACAGTTTGGCTTTCGTCCGGGTTATTCCACCACCCAATAAGTAGCACGAATCACGGAGTTAATGATTCAAGGTCTACTATGAAAACTTGCTCAGTGGGGTCCCCCAAGGTAGTATTCTGGGTCCCTTTCTGTTTACTTTGTTCTTATCTGATTTCCCAAATCTACCTGATGTTCAGACTGCTCTTTATGCAGACGACACAGCTCTTCTCTGTACTTCTTATATACCTAAAGCAATTACTAATAAATTACAGTCAGGAATAAATTCTTGCGTTATTATAAACAATGTGAAATTGATATTAATTGTGATAAAACTGAGGGTATATTTTTCACCTCTCACGTTACCTGCTGATGTTAAGGTTACCATTGTGAGTTGGTAGAAACATGTTCGATACCTCGGGGTAGGTAGTCTTGGATAACAGACTAAATTTTTCTGAACATGCCAGTCATACTACCTTGAAAGCTAGCAGGAGTATATCTGCCATATATCCACTAATCAACGGAAAATCATTTCTTAATGTTAATAATAAATTAATTCCGTATAAAACACTTATACGTCTTGTAATGACGTACTGTTGTTCAGCTTGGAGTTTTATTTCTAATACAAATTTTAACAAATTACAAGTATTTCAAAACAGGTGTCTCATCAGATGTGTACTAAATGTCCCTAGATACTACAAAATCATTGACACGCATACACTGAAACATGCCTTATATTAAGGAACATATAATAAATTTAACGCGTAAGTTCACTAGTCCACGATATAATCATTTAACTTCTACCATTGGTAATTACGATTCTAGGCAACTACAATTTATGTATAGTAAATTATAAACATAGCAGGCTCAAACATAACCTAACGTTTCACGAGGAATTCTTCTATATTTACTTAACGTCTAACGTGTTTTTCTTTTGTTTTATTATTACTATCATAACTTTTTATTTTTTGCTGTACAGTGATTTTTTTTTAATTATTTTTTGCCGTCATTTTAAGTATAAATGCTTCTTTTATTTGTTACGGGTCTTTTTGTATTATTTCTGTTGTACGGCGAACCACGCTGGGCGTTTACGTTATTGTTGTCTAATTAGTTTTTATCCCGCGATAACTTACTTTTTTGCCCCCCCCCCCCCAAAAAAAAAATAAAAAAAAAATAAAAAAAAACTTACGTATTTAATAAATCTTTTAAATCGATCTAATTAATATACTTAATAAATGTAAATTCTCCTCTATGAAAACACACATTATTCATTGAAGTTTGCTAATAATTAACAAGTGACCATGCAGGATAAATACGAGTAAATGTGTAGGTTTATGTATTATAAAAATGTTCAGTTCACGATTTATTATATATAAATATATATAGGATTTACCAAGATTTAAATTCGAATATAGAACATACGAGAATTTAAATATTTTCCCGAGATTTTCGTAGTAAATATCAACTTTAAAATTGAGATAATTAAAAATATACTTAGTAAAAATCAAAGTTCTGCCACCGAGTATATTATTAACACAGGCGCGTATACATATTTGACGACAGATCGTTAGTAGGCAAATAGATAAATAACTAGACAGATAAATGCATTCATGCAACACGAATAAATTGCACGATTAAATTAAATTTAGAAATTTACGATTTTATAAAAAATATATTTCACATTTTCATACTATTACGATAACATCGAAATTTCTTTCTCGGCTAGTTCAAATCCTAGCTTTAACTAGACGATGTTTGCCTGGTAACATAATGTTACGAATAATTCGGTTGACAGGTGTTTCTCGACGATGTAGGTTATTTAAAAGGTCTTATTTATACGCAATAAAAATAGCGCAGATGACAACTGTTTTTTTTTTGTTTTTTACAGCTTAAACGTTACGTGACTTTGCCAAAATTTCTTATAATCGGATGACGAATGAAACGAGATTTTTTCTTTACGCGTCGATCCGACAAATATTTCGCAACGCTACAGCGGTTACTTCGTTATTGCGAGCAATATTTCGCCCTTCCGATCGTTACATTTTCTTCTACTCTACAATAACAATAACTTCTTTAACGATCGTGTACGTACTTACAACCGAAACAGTTCGTTCCATTCATTTTTCTATACCTAATATAGAGTTATGAAGACGAACCGCCGAATGCAGATCGAGGTTGATTGACTCGGACTCGACCGCTACTACAACTCCGTGATTTACTCGTAATCGGCCGTGCGGTACTACCCCGTAATTACTTCGAGCAAGAAGACGACGATGGTCGTTAAATAAGAAATTCGAACATTATACCGTTACATAAACAGATCGGTGCAACCGCCTACTTGTTCCCCATCCGTTTCTACCCAGCAACTGACTCCCCATTTCTATCTTTGTCGTTATCGTCGCCTAAACGATATTTTTAATCCGATATTACGCGGAAAGAAAATAAATTTTTCGTTTCTATCCGTAATCGACGACGTGTTAAATGCAGAACCGAAAATGATTATTTTTCTTAACTTTTTCTAGTATAGGAATTATCGATTTATAGTTTGCAACAGCGATCATTAGCGTGTGGAACTATTTTATATATATATATATATTTTTTTTTTAACTGGACGGTCAAAACTCGCGACGTAAAGTTCATAATGTTTTTTACCATTACATAACTTTTAATTATCACACAGAAGGCGGTATCTGCATTGCACATAATTAGTGCTTTGAATGCTAGTCCATTTTGTACGCAAAAATATCGTACCATGGTTAGTCACGACAATCGGCAACGAACAATACGACGATGATATTATATACACACGTATATAAAATATTTACGAAATTTTCGTTAAAGAAACTTACTGTGCAGCACACGAGGGCTTCCAGCAAGAGCGTTGTTGGAAATCGAGATTTTGAACGTAAATGCAATAATCGGATAACATGGTAGATAAAACGGGCGAATGCAGTTGAACGTGTAGCATAACTGAAATGAAACTGGACAAGTCATCGATAAGAGAACTGATGAAAATTGGACCAAACGTACAAAACAATGGATACCAAATGAAGCATAGAGAATTCACTTCGACCATACACTCGGCTACTGGTTGACGTACAAACTTCACTCGGAATTAAGTCTGCGACATATCATCATCGTAATCGATAACTCAGTAACAAAGTAGCGTCGTCTCTATTTTAATGCACCTGATATAATTTTCCTCCATCAGACCCTATTTTAGCTTTCCAATATAGCTGTAATTCATGTTAATCCAGTAAGAATCGTGATAGTACCTATCCATCCAGTCGGAGGTGTTCCTTTATTCCTTTTCCCTTCTACCTGCCTAATTACTACGTTTTTTACTAGGCTGTTCTCATTTTGTCGCATGATATGTTCATAATATTTTAGGATTTTCTGATGGCATGAAATGCGTTATTCCACGTTTAGCTCTTTTAGAATTGAGATATTTGTCTTTTTTGTCGTCCAACGTATTTTAAACATTCTGCGCCATATTCAGATCTCAAAATTCTTTGTTTATCTTGCTTATGTAATGTCCAGGTTTCCGCTCGGTATGCAAATATGGCAAATATTAAAGTATTACTAGCCTTATTTTCATAGAGCGAGTAATGGAATCCGAAATTTATCTAGTCTCATAATTGCCAGATATTTTAACACCACAATATCCTCTTCGCTTCCGTCACAGCTGTTTATTAATGATCCGAGGTATGTATATGAATTTGCTATTTGTATGTGTTGTATAGTGTTTTGCTCCTGAGAATTGTTGGTTTTATCTATTATCATAATTTTTGTCTTTATTGATTAATATACAACCGGGAAAATAGAGGGCAACTTGTGTCCAAAGATGAATATAGAAGAAGAAGCTTTATTTCATAATGATATACATATAACAAGGTTCATAAAGTTAAGTACCTTATACATTAATAATCAACTTATATAGTATTACTAAATCTAGAAAATGAATTTGACAAATGTTAGGCTACAGGAAAAAAAAATCTGCAAGGAAATAAATAAAATATTGTAAAAAAAAAAACAAAAATATACGAGGTACATATGGACATACACATACGTGTGCACATGAACATACACGAATGCACGCATACCATATTAACTAAACAAAATAATTGACATAGACACGAAATTAAATGAGTAACCTATGCTTAATTCTACGTTTGTACCTATTATAACGCATGGTGAGGCTTAGCGTATCGTAAACACCTACGAAATTAATTAATCTATTTCAATGTTTTCGATAATTCACTAATATTTTTACTAATATAGTATTAAATTCTGAGTACATATCGGTAATTTTTGTATATCTGTGACGATTTAGTATAATTCTGCAACAATGATTTTGAATCAGATGTAATTTTTTAAATGTACTGTTTGAAACACATAGCCAAACAGGACAATCTGGGCCGAATAATGTGTGTATATAATAATTTCTTATTAACGACAGATAAATATGATCGTCGAAAGTATACGGATTGCTTTATTATCAATTATGTAATTAATATTATTATTAAAGAATAAACGAGAATCCGAGATGACAGCTAAATATCGAACTTGGTTTCGCTAGTGAATACTTTTCTAATTAATGTTAATTTCCGCCGAAGGCAATTGTCGCCGCCTTGTGGAAAGTATTAGCTTCAGTGTTATCAGTGTTTATTTTTAACCGCAACCGACTGTAAAACTTGAAAATAGAGCTGGTATCTTTTTGTAATCTGTTACTTATGGTATTTGGACTGTAAGATTTACAATACGATGCTAAATCGTCGACGTATAATGTATCTAAAGCATATGGTTATGTGGGTATATCATTTATTAACATTAAAAATAGATACGGGCCTAATACACTGCCCTACGGTGGTACACCTGAATGATAAGTTTTGACAGAGGACTTATACATATGATGAGTAACATTAAATATTCTATCGCTTAGATTTAATTCACTTTATTAAATATAAGGGAATTTAAATTTAAGGCGTTTAAAAATGATACCATCATGTCAAGTCGAATCAAAAGCTTTTTCAATGTCGATTAGTAATAACCCCGTATACATATTAAGATTAAAGTTGTCGGTTGTGTAATCAGCCAGCCTAGCCTACTTGGTGTGCAGGGGAATAACCCGCTCTAAATCCAAACTGTTCGTCTATAAGAATTCTGTTATTTTCAGAGTGTAACTGTAATCGACTTAAAATGACTTTTCAATTATTTTACTAAAAGAGCTTAGCAGACTGATTTAACGAATATGTTCGATATTAGTAATATCTTTGCCGAGTTTAGGCATAATTACCTGTGAAGGAAAGTAACTTATTTTGAGCACACCATTCGCAATATTTGTCAAATATGCAATTGCCTTACGAGGTGTTTAATCACTATTGCAGAAAGTTCATTATTATGTGATATATATATATATCGTTTTGTACAAAACTCATTTTTATCACTTCATAACTAGTAAGAGATTTTATTTAATTACAACTTTCGAATTGACATATACTTTTATAGCCGATATATACGACATTTAAAGTATGCGCTCAATTGAATAATATATACAAAGTGGACGATAAATTGTAAAGTCCAACTGAACGAAAAGAAATCAGCATATATTTACTAATTCCTTAAATTCTGCGATATTCTGCTTACGTCGTGGAATGCACACGTTAAGATGAAATGTCAGCAAATCGAGCGCACAGCGAAACAGATACATTAATTGAGAGGTCGGAAATCGCTAATGTATATTCGATATAAACGCAATGTGTATCGTCATATTATTATGCCTATATGAACATACGGGAGTACAAATCTGTGGCTGTGCTAATAACTAGAGATCCGCATGCGAAGTCGGTTAATGAAATTATTAAGCAGATGGATATTAGGCACAAAAAACAGATTTATCGACACGTTAAGCTAAAAATGGTCCGGCTTTTTGATTGGAGCTATCTGTCATATATGACTTCCTAATAATACATAAATAGTACCATAACATTAAATAAGTTTCACACTCATATGTGTTGTATATAAACAGTTATATATATATATATATATATATATATATATATATATATATATATATATATATATGTTTTAAACTCATAATTTATTCTAATATGTTAGGATCTGTAATCAATGGGATGTGGTCTTCTATACGGGTTTCACTTAAATCAAATTTATTAAAGTAGATAATTATTTAGTTGTAATAATTAAGATTGTAACAAAAAATATGTTACACTCGCACGCGCGTATGTTATGAAGCCACGCCAAAATGAAAAAATTACCCCGTCCATGCCAGACTGTTAGAGCTACGTTGTTTACCAATGTAATAGTTGAGAAGATAATAATAATAATAATGTATACAAATATATTTGTATACATATATATTATGATATTCTTTTCCGATTATCATGATTTGATACAAAGGAGAAAGTTCTCTTAAATTTTACGGTTACAAAAATCGTCCCTGTAAAGTTGTCGAATTACAAGAAATACGAAATACAATCGGATAAATTTATAAATTAACTTTACTTGTTGACATAAAAACGAATTTCTATTTAAAATTACATACAGAAACCAAAATTAACATCCTCCTGCGCGTGTTTTTTCTAAATAGGAAAACGTCTATATCGGTTTCGCAAAGAAAGGGCTTGTAAACGACGTTCAATTTTAATCACGTAATACCGTATCGTCTTATTGCGTCGTCTAAATAATTCACAAAAATAATAAGTGCAATTTTAGAAACTATCATTGCGCAACTAAAACACGCGTGAAGATGATGAGCAGCTATCCAATTATTATTTAAAAGACGATTCACCTACGTGTGTATACTTCAAATATTTATAATTGTGTTCCTTTATTTTCTTACATTTCGGAATATGTAACGTAGTAACCGCACAAGAAAATTATACATATATATATATAATGAAGGAGCGTGAAAAAGAAGGAACTGATATACTATGTCGCTATGAGAACTGAGTTGAGTAACAGTCTCAACATTCATCGGATAAAAATCGTGTATGCAGGGTACCATGAGAACTGGAACACAATAACTATATATATATATATATATATATATATATATATATATATATATATATATATATATATATATATATATATATATATATGTAATGTGGATACAACTGCTATAATTTTCAAAGATTGCATTCCATCGTTTCCTTTTTCGTGGTACCATGTAATAATAACAACTGTAATAATTAAATTACGTACAATTACATGGAAACACTCTCAGAATACTGGAAAATAAAAGAAAATATTCTTCACAATCATAATTATACACACAAATACACACACTAATTAGGTAATAATATCATTGAGTTCAAGGATCTAAACACCATCGCACGAAACTCGATATATACGAGAATAAAACCAGATGTTTCAGAGAGACGAAGACTAGTACTCGGATAATGTTCGATCAGTGTTTTCAGTAGGTAATTTAGTCATTGTCGCTAATTAGCGCTCCAGCGTATGAATTTTTTATTTTTGAGAAAAATTACTTAAATTAAATACTGCTCTTTAATAATTGAAAACTAAAATTATTATACAATCATATCAGCGCAAGGTGTCACACAAAAGCTACGCTATTGCATGCGTGCGCAATATTATTCATTAAATAGTATACAAACATAAGAAAATTGTGACTTTTACCGAATATATATATATATATATATATATATATATATATATAAAATGTAAATACATATGCAAATCATAATTAAAACTTCCATAGTTGAAACTACGGGACGTCGTTTAAAGCCGTAATTGAAAACACAAGTTGCGTTTAAACCTATAGTTAAAAACACAAGATTACGTTTAATAAAAATTTCCTTGCAGATTTAAATCTATACAACAGTCTAATGCATAAAGTTGCATATAAGCAACATTTTCAAAGCTGACTTTGTTGCTTGTTAGTAACATTATGTACCGTAGGGTTAAAAATAATGATAAACCGTCCAAGAATTATTTTTTATAAGTCTAAACGAGTACTCTTCGCCATACTCCATTGAAATATCCATACAGAATTTACAATTATTCAAATACGTAAAAAAAAAATGCGATGGCTGAAGTTAAATCATCCGCTCTGAGGATAACGTACGAAAATCTATTCGTTTATTTTTATAATTAACCCGTAGTAACCTGTCGAATATCCGGCGAAATCGTACATGGGAGCATATTAATCAGCAGCGATCGTCGTAAATCATTTATAGTTAGTCTTAATCATTTTAGATGTCAGCTAGTTATATTAGATCGAATCGGGCAGCCAGTTCATTAGAATTATTTCGCATTTTATTCGTTTCTTATTTTACATCTATTCTGATTAACTATTTGAAGAATTTTATACCTAAGTCAAGATCGGTAATATACAAGTTGTATACATTTTATAGTGATATCTTCAAATCGACGCAAACGATATCTTGACTCTCCATTTTGAAATCGTCGCAAGCGGTATTTTAACGTTTCATTTTGATATCATCGCATAATTACATATTACAATTTTTTGCACAACTCCTAATGTACGTTCCCCCATCTCTAAACTGATCTTATGCAAACATATATTTCGAAACGTCGATGCACACCTTTTTCCCAACAGCCAATTGTATATAATCCACAGACTGATTTCAAGTTTTTGAAGTAAAACTTCTATTGGCGCGTTGTATATGGGGAGTTTACCCGCAAAATGAGCCGAAATAACAGATATATATATACATATATATAAACACACATACATATATATATAAATATACACCAGCACCGGCCTATCAAACTACGTTTTGTTGCATTAGGTGTGTCAACGAAATAATACGGACGGATATATAATAAATACAAGCTCTCGCAACAAAGTAATCGGTTACGAACCAATTAATGATCGGATAATTAAAGTAAAGATAAAAAATAGATCATCAGCTACTAGCTGCAGAATTAAAAATTAAGTTACTCAAATGTCAAACGTCGAAACCTAAATGGAACAGATGGTACCTAAGCTCCCACACAGGGTACAAACAACAAGCAACAGAAAAATTTGGCAGACATCGCGCAATCATTTGACCGATAGAGAGATGACAACACCATGTGGGAAGCTACAAAGAACGTTTTGGAACAGGTAGCAAAAGGATACAGTGCATCGTGCATTCACAGTGATGGAACATGGACGATAATAAATAAAAGGAAACAAATCAAGATTAATGACAGGAAATGTGAAGAAAGTCTCAGGAAGTATCGCGAGGTAGATAAACAAATTAAACAAATGTCCAGAGTTGATAAAACAATTTTATAAACAACATATGTAAGGACATCGAAGACCATAGACTAGAGACGTTTCGGAAGATAAGACAAATAACAAGATATTTTACACCGCAGTATTCGATAATAAAAAACAAAGAAAAAAAACTGCTTATCTAGATGGCGGGAATACTGTGAAGAACTGACGAAAGAGGAATGTGAACAAAATAATACAATGGAAACGGAAGTCATAATAACTGAAAAAGAACCACCACTGCTGAAAAATGATCTCAGGTTAGTCTTGCAGAAGCTAAGAACCCAAAAGGCAGCAGAAGATAAAATTGTTACAGAGATGTTCATAAAGACAATGTAGCAGTGAAGGTCCTATATGAAATTTGCCAGAAAATATGGGACAGAAATATGTGGCCAGTTGACTGGACAAGATCTATATATATATATATATATATATATACTAATCCACAAAAAAGAAGAACGAAATATATGTGAAAATTATAGAACAATATCATTAATATCGCATGCCAGTAAAGTAATTCTCCACATAATTCATGAAAGATTAAAATGATTCGTATTGTCGCAAATATCTTCAGAGCAGGCGGGGTTCATCACTGCAAAGGCACACGATTATAAATAATGAACTTAAAACAAATAATCGAAAAACGTAGATAATTCAATGTCACATCATACTTCTGCTTCATTGATTATAGTAAAGCATTCGACCACATCCGATGGGAACACCTATGACAAATATTAAACGACCTAAGTGTCCCGCGTCATCTAATTGGTCTTATTAAATCGTTATATACATCTAGCAAAGGTAGATTTAAAGTAGGTGATGAACTGTCGGATGAATTCAAAGCAGGAAAATGTGTACGACAGGGCTGCATTCTAAGCCCGATATTGTTCAATATTTATAGTGAGTGGATAATGAGAAGTGCCCTACAAGAATGGGAAGATGGTGTAAAAATTACGGGAAAAGCAATCAATAACCTGTGATACGCGGACGACACTGTAATAATCGCCTCATCGGAACAAAAACTGGTCAGCCTCCTTGGAAAATTGGAAAGCATAAGTAAGGAACATGGATTATACATAGGATTATACATAAACAGAAAAAATACCATGATAATGATTATAGATAGCAGCAGTAAATCACAGAGTCCACAAAGTATAGACGAATTACAAGTGGTTGATAGATTTGTATACTTAGGAACGTTGATCACAAAGGACTGAAGATCAACAGAGGAAATTTCCCGGGTAGTATCTCTTCGACAAGTTAAAATTGTCGTTTACTCTCTACTCCCTACTTTTTCGCCGTATTTTATAGCTTACTAACGATATGACGGACTTGTTACGTCGTAGAATACATTATATATATATATATATATATATATATATATATATATATATATATATATATATATATATATATATATGTCTATTATATTAATATATGAACCTGTTAAAAGAAAGAGACAACGATATGGTGTTTAAAAAAATAATTACACAGGCGAGCCGTGGGTAACTTCTAGCATATATATATATATATATAATAAACTCTTATCCGCGGCCTTTTTAAGGCGAATTTTTTGATTTGTCTAATTTAGCGATATCCGTTTTAGGAGGAAGTGACATCGACGCAGCAAACATTGTTTAGTTGGATTATGATCCAGTCTTTGAACATGTTACTGATGAACAAACTATTAATGGAGCGTTAGGTATGGTTTCAGAGAAGAGTGAGGAAGAGGGTACGACGAAGAAGTAAGTAAGCCATGACGAAACTAATACACATCGAAGGACTTATTCAATATCTGAAGGAGCTCTGCATCGCTCTGTGATTAAAAAAACTTCAATGTCAAGTGTAAAGAAGAGATATTTGATTTCGAAAAAACAGAAACTGGTGACAGATTTTTTGTGAAACCTACGGGTAACTTTTAAAACCTTCTGTACTTTATAAATTACATGTATACATATATGTTAGCATATGTATATACATATTATAAATAAACTTTTTGCGTTAATTTGAATTGTTTTGTTAACCTTTTGAAAATTTTGCGGATTATCCGCGGTTGCCACGTCACCCAATGCCACGGATAATCGGGAATCTACTATATATACATCTGCATATCTCAATAAATTTTCTCTTTTTGACAGGACGAATATCGAACGTATTATAATAATATGATGATGATAATAATAATAATAATAATAATGCCTTTAAATCTTAAAAAAAGGTTCACTGACACGACAAACATGTGACTCATACACACAACTATAAACAACACACGCGCAGCCTAAATATATAGACGACGACGTAGTAATTACGGCTGTTTTTATATTTTCAGCACGTTCGAAATGATAAGAGAGATTATGACGTGGAAAGTGACCGACTAACGAAAACTATAAAAACAGGATGGTTGGACACGAAGTAAGGAAGATATAAGTGACCATCATCTCTTGTAACGACTTCAATTCACGCTACCGTGTTACCGACCTCTCGATGCACTAAATTTATATTTACGACAAACACTATCGGAGAGTTCGTACCGACTTTTACCGGCGACGATATGTGAAATGAAAACTGATTAAGAATCGACGGTAATTAAGAAAAATAATAAACCAGAAATTAACGTTACGGGCTGGTATTTATTTAAACATGACCGATAATAAGTTCACTATTTCAAATAAAACATTTACACATACACATATATATTCACAGCATGTAAAACTTCGGGGTCAGTCTAAACTGAAACAAAATGCAAATGAATAATTTGTAAATAAACATACGAAATTTAAACATACATATACTTCACTTATATACATTAATATAATTCATATCACTTCGTGACGTATGAAAAAAGAATGACGTATGTGTAAACATTAACGAAAAAATGCATACACTACATAACGCACATATATGTATGAAGGAAAGAAAGAGAGAAAATAGTATAAAATTTGGTATTGCACACAGCATCGAAAAAGATATTTTTAATAAACGGATTTTCTTAGGGGTTCCCAAAACTTTTGTGTACACGTATTTTATACGAATTAATACGTGTTTTTAAATTTGACGCTTATTATGTTCGTATACAGATTTTTTTTAATACGTTCATTATCTTATATTCGCTAAAAATACTGCGAACCGTTATTTCTGTCCTTTTAGCATTCAACTAGCGAATGTATTTAAATCCGCGTTTCACTTAAAAATAAGACAGCTTTTTCATTTCCATTCGATCATTTTTTGCCGTACAAAAAATAAATGTTTCTTTGATTACACTATGGGTAAGGTTCCAGTTTGTAATGTAACCTGTGTTCGTGATTTGAGGGTTTATATTGACAACGAACTTAAATTTTCAACTCATATTGCTAATGTTACCAAAAATGCTTACAGAACTATGGGTTTCATCATTAGAAATTCATGCGTATTTCGTGATCCTACGACTCCGCTGTTACTATTCAACACTATTGTAATATGCATCTCTGATTTGGGATCCTTTCTACAGTAAATATATTCATATGGTGGAAAAAGTTCAATCTCAGCTTTTGAGGTATATTTATTACCGTCAAACTGGTGTCTATCCTACATTTTTGAGTTATAATATTTATGTGATTTCCTACGTGTTAAATCCTTTAGTGCTAGAAGAAAGATAAGTAACCTGAGGTTCCTGCATGATTAACGCTCGCATAGATGACATTTATTTATTATCTACAATTTTATTTATTGTGTTCGTTTACACGAGAGTATGGGTGTGTGATTGGTATTTCTGTTTTTTGCTCTGTTCGGCTTTGTATATAGGTATTGTATTTCATTAGAAATATTATCATTTTTCTGTTGGTATTAGTAATTTTTTTCCCAATCTAAATATTATTTATATTAATTAGCGTGTTGTGTGAGTGTGATTCAGTTTTATTTTTATTTTCATTCATACTTTTACTTTATAATTATTCTGTAAGTGCGTACACTGTAATTGGCGTTATGCTGTTGTGTACGCCATATTGTTTTAAAAATAAATAAATAAATATCCTTTTCTTGATGTATATAGTCGTACTCACACAACATTTCATGTCTTTACCATATATATATGTGTAAACCAACGTGCCAACGTTATGTTTAATATTCATAAAAGTGCGATAATTTTGAAGTTCATGAGATTTTTTATTAATTACTCTTTCTATAATATACATATATATATATTTAATGTATGTATATATGTAACATGTATCTATGCATATATTATATATTTATAGATGCATTTCTTCTTTTTTGTTGGTGAGATTTCTGAAAAAAACAATTACTATCTCACTTGGTTAGTCGTCATCATCATTATCTTTATCTCCTCAACCATTAAGCTTGATGGGTGTTCAGTTAACTTTGTGAAGTGGGTCAATTTTTTCACTTTAGAATAGCTTCGTTTTTTTAATATGCTTACCATATATCTGATTAAGTTTTACTTTTTGTTCAATTTTCTTTTAATTAAATTTATTATCCAAGAAGTGTGTCCGATTAAACGACTAATGATCAAGCAGTGCGACTTTTTATTATTGACATTATTCTTGTTCACCGGTTGGTTTTTAGAATATTTCTTTATTTGTCCAAGATGTCTTCAACATTTTCCTGTACCTGCACAATTCAGAAACCTGCAAGTCGCAAATATATAAATGATATGCAAATTACTATACACTCTTGATTTGTTATATGCATAACTTATAAATTGCTATAATTACATCGATATATATATATTTTTTCTTTTTCATGGATTTATTCAATGGAAAGTAACCAACATTCTTTATATAACTTATATGTATTCAAAGGATGGTGTTTATTTGAAAGGAATATAAAAAAATGTTCTCCTCTCCTATACGCTAACCTCGTTAGTAGTGTAAGTGATAATTTAAAGTTTCCAAATTTCTTTAGTATTTCATCATTAGTTCGATCCATCTATAAAGCGATGTCTAAGGGCACCTCGGAGGTCCTAATTTAAAACTTCTGCAACTATATTGTAACAGCTGCACATAGTTAGACATAAGTTTTAGGTTTGTAAAGAAAAAACCCTGGAATATACTACTTGCAAGATGACAAAGAACAAAGGAAATCTACAGAAAATTAGAAACAAATGAAGATTGCAAATGTGAATACAGGGATTAGCAGGATCGCGAAAGCCTTTTTTTAACTACAGACTCAGCTCCGTCATTTCTACAATACGACTGTTACGGTGTATATATTCAACTTTCGATATTTGTGAATGAGTGAATGAATATAGAGACAAAAAGAATGTCATTTATACGCGAAGGACATTACTTGATGCAGTAGAAAATTGGAAAACCAACTCACTACAGCTTTGATTATAAGAGTTGGTCAACTCTCAATCTAATTATATGCTCGCCACACTTGTTAAACAAATTATTTTTCAACACGCAGATTTAACTGCTAGTGGCCATGTTCTTATAATAGTTAAATTAATTGATTCTACATTCCGCTCAGCGCCTCCCCTGCTACTCTAAAACAACAACAAAAAAACAAACTGGGACATATATGCCACTTTTTCACTTCCGAATTGGTTAAAAAAGGCACAGTAATTCACTCCTTCATCAAAATAATTCCCAGTGAACAAACGAATGTACTAGTGCAATCAAGTAATGTCGAAAATTTCTTCGAAAGTTTAAATTTCAACTTCTTCCGGCAATCACCTAATTTGAATTTTTCGTTACCATATACTAGTGTACACATGCATTTCAGTTCATGTGTAGGATTACGTAAGATCTTTCCAGTGTAACGAGTGTGTGTATGTGTGCGCATTGCATTTTTTTCCGTTGTGTGTAAATAAAAATGTGTATTGTGAGGGACTGTGTTTATGTATTGTATATGCAGTTATATAGATGTTTTTTTTTTGTTATTTTAATAATTTAATATCATTACCCTTTTTCATTCAAAATTGTTGTGGTTTAATTAAGTTGAATACTTTTATTAAATTATTTAACTTGTACCATCTCGTAATTTAATTTTAAGATTCGAGAGACAAAAAAACCGTTCCGAACCACACAAACATCGATCGAGTACATGCAGAGATCATTCGGAGTCCCGGACGCTCTGATCGTTGTCATACTGCTTCTTCAAACCTGTCGAGAGAATCTGTTCGTCGTATATTGCTGAAAGATTTGAAATGTCTCCTTATAAACTGTCAATAACTCAGGAATTAAAATGTACCGGCCATACACAAAGAAAACTTTTTGTTGAAACGATGCTGAAAAAACCGAAAAGTAACAGATCGATTTAAACAATCTTTTGATGAGCGACGAAGCTCATTTTCAGCTTATCCGAATTCGTAAACAAACAGAACTGCAGCTACTGGTACGAATCTAATCCGAATTCAATTGAACAGAAGCCGTCACATCAAGCGATGGCGACGTGGGGTTTAGTGGAGGCCTTACTTTTTCACTGGTGCTGACAATGGAACGGCTATGTCGAGATGATAAACTGTTTTTTGCTCCCTTCACTTCGTCGTCGTCAGATGGGTCGTACATGGTTTTAACAAAATGGCGTGACGTGTTAAGAAACGCTCGCAGTACTGGGAAAATAGTTTGGTAACTACATATTGACGCGTCGCAGGGATTCCGCTTGGCGTCGCAGCGTTCACCAGATTTGACCGCGACAAATTTTTGTGTGGGGATACCTTAGCTGTGTTTGCGAAACACATTCACACGATCTACAAAACCTGAAAATTCGGATTTCTGAAAAATTTCGAAAATTCAGCGACCTATCGTAAATTTTGTAAAAAGACTGAATGAATGTATTGTTGCAAATGTCGATCATCTGAACGACACGCAGCTATATACTTAATTCCTGACTCGAAACAAGCTCGATATTATTACGTAACGTACTGATCAAATTAACTATTTTAATTATTTCTGGAATAATGTCTACCATTTGGCCATATGATAGTTGAATACTTGTTTTGAAAAAAAGTTTTCATTCAAAAATTTAATTTATACACGTAAAAATTGGTTTACAATGTACAAGGATAAATATTTTCCTATTATTTTCTAACCGTTTATATTTATTCATCTATCTACATATATCTACATATTTATCTATCTGCCTATATATATATATATATATATATATATATATATATATATATATATATATATATATATATATATATATATACAACCGTTACTGACACGTTTGTTATGTTCATATATACAAACAAAATATTGAGAAAGTCATGACGAAATTCGTTACGAAGGATGATATTTAATGTTATTCAATGATATTTCGTTATATATTTGCATATTATATACACACACACACACACACATATATATATATATAAAGTACTTGTCAAATTTCTACGCTTCGTTTATATTTTCATACTTAAACTCAACCTAATAGCCTTCTAACGGATTATAATTAATTTTTTTCACTACCTACATTCTACCAAATACGAGTGACATCGCACATTTAAATACTCTTGTCCGCCAAAAATCTTCGATTCGTTCCACATGCTCAACCATCGTGAAACGAATAGACTGATCTCGCCTCGACCCCCTTTATAAATCCGAAAATAATCTTCAACCTAATTAACTTTCTAAAACTCCCCGAAATATAAATTCGGGCATTGGAACTAACTACAGTAGTACCAAAACGAACAAATTACCAAAGCTCTATGATGTACGTAAATAACGATAAAGTTATATCAAGACAAGAAGATACCAGCCTATTTATAGAACCAACAAGAGATGAAAAAAAAAAAAAAAAACTATATGAATTAATGAAGGAAAAATATGTTATACCTAATAAGCTTGCATTTAAAATGGAATAATTAAAATCTGGTTGAGGGTAGTAAGGGCAGTGGAAAAATTTTGAAAAATTTGATCATTGTAAAACTGTACGAAAATGTGAAACAAGGGAGATAGACATATGGCTATACAACTGAATCTGCATATATAACGGAAAAAAGAATTAAAATAATTATATATGGAAGAAATAAAAGAGAGTGTGAATGTGAGCAAATGGATATAAGTGAAAATTCTAGTGTTATGTACATATTGTTAACTTTTTCTATTAATAAATAAATCTACGTTTAAAAAAAAAGTATGATTTATATGATAAAAATTGTCAATATTTATACTAATTTCGTATTTTATAAGTCGTGTAGACCATACCATTTTTCTATTTATTTTCGTCAACTTGCACTCTAATTTATGTAAATGTATGTATACATACGTATATATAATATATAATATATGCATGTGAACATATTGCATACATACATATATATAAACGTATATCGATATGTGGGGTTTATTTAATACAAATTATTTTATTTTACTTTTCGGGGAATTTTTAAATAATATAATTTTTTTAAAAGTAAATTTAAAAAAAAAAATGAATTTCTTATATTTACCATATTCCTGTTGAACACATAGTTGGAAAATAATTAATTAGATTTAAAGGGGAAAAATCGAATTATTAAGCTAGTGAGTTACGTATTTACGTAACTCGATAGAAATCACTTTAGCAGACAGTTTTAACTAAAGTATTTAAAAAAAACAAAACACGAGAAGTATTCGATTTAATTAGCTGTGGACAGAAGTGACCAACCGTTAAAACTACACAGATTATGCGAGAAAGACGAATCTACTAATTTTTTTGTACATATTGTAAAAAGAGAAAATCTAGAAAAAATATCACCGCTTTGTAAAACACCTAATGCAAGACGAAGAAGCAGATTGCCTACTCGCTGAAGTGATTTCTTGCGGAATCAATTTGGTACGGTAGCAACAGCAGTTACTAAGAACCGGAAGATATGGAGAGCAAACTCTGGTCATAACGGTTAGAATTGACTGAGTACAAAATGTGGAATGGGGATTTCTACTTTAGGTGCGTCAAAAATCGCGTTACCCTCAATATTTTTCCACCATCTATCGATAACCTAGAGCGCTTTTTGTACACATTCAACCCGTTAAGTTTACACGTTATCAATTTTTTTACAGAAAATTATAAGTATTAAATAATTTTTAGATAATTTTTTAAATGTTATATAAATGTTTTTAAAAGTTACACATTTCACGTTCACCGAAACGGCTTTTATGATGAATGAAGTCATTTTTTTTTAGTCGTTAAAAGTTTATACGGCGTACGGGGAACATTGCGACTGAAAGAGTTGATAAAAATAAAAAGTAAATAGAAAGAAAAATTAGGTAAACGCGGATATGTCTTATGACTCGGATTACTTTAAAAATGTGATCTATCCATTCATCACAAAAAATGTCCTAATAATTCCTGTAACATTTTCTCAATCGTGTACCTTTATTTTTTTGCTATTTAATATTTAAACGATTTGCGTTTGGTAGTGCATTGTGTTCTACCACATACTACACGACTACTTATCAAGAAACATATCCGTGTATCGATTTAAAGTATGGATACTCTTTAATAATTATTATTAATTTTGCGCGAACATGGCTTGGAATGTTGAATTATCTGTTCTACTATTTGACGCAGTCCTAAGAAGTCTATACTTCGCACTCTAACCGGTGCTGTCATACGTGGTACGGCTAAATACAATATCGAATCCATAAAATTTCTTCAACGTCCGAGATTGAGAATATTTTTCCAAATGCAACTTGTTATCCTTCAGTTGTATAGGATACAGTTATTTACTCACGTGCTGAACGCTAGTAAATTTAAAAGTAGAGATCAGACGGTGCGGGTAAAGCGAAAATTCCAGCGTATAAATAAATCATCCGATAAGAAGACTGACTTTGTAAACTGGCCCGATCGAATATAATTAGAGGAATTGAAAAAAAAATCGATCTGAAAAATTATACAAACGACACGTCGTAGGAAATTGTTAATAAGATCTATTCGGATTTCACTACTGCGTATTGTTTTACTACATGTCCATCTGTATTACACTATTAACACTAAACCTAAACATTTCTCTTTATATATAATTTATTTCTTATACGAGAATATACACCTATCTGTTGCGTATGCTTAATCGCTGACACGGTGAAGATGTACTGGGAAATTAACTTTATCAGGTCTATACGATAGTTGCAAACTGGTTAAAAGAATATGTAATTTAAATACAAATGAATCCGAGTCAACTTACATGTTGTTTAACAAAAAATTAAACGATAAACGGTCAAAATTAATGCAGTATGGATTAAATATTTATACGGTTAGTCAAACTAAATACTTAGGTGTAGTAATTCGTAACAGCTTAAAATTTTACAATCACTTTCACCGCATCACCGATAAAATAAATAAATTTTTAATAATATTTAACAAAACTGTATAATAATAATAACCGAATTAATTATAAGAAGGGCGTAACATTATATAAAAGTGTAGTGTTGCCCAATTAAAAGATTCCCCAGAATATATTAAAAAGTTATCAGCGAACTATTGCAATAAAAATGATTAAATCTTACCGAACTATTAGCTATATGGCAAGTATTGTTATTAAACCATTAAATTATGAAATACAAAAAAAAACATTCGCATTTTTTTAATTAAAAACAATATAAATATATATCACGAATTTAATTATGTACGGTATCCTTACTTTATACACGAAGGAAAACTATTAAAGTGTAAACGGTTTGTTCTTGTCTTAGATAATTATTATAATAATAAATTTCAAACAGCGGAATGAATATAACGATATTGGTCAAAATTATATCTCAAATATAGAAAACAGACTAACACATTTTTCGTACCAAATTTTTTTAACGTACAATTCATTACTGGACATGTGGCTTATTTAAAGATTACTTACATAAATATAAAATTGTATACTCTGAAAATTGCGTGACATGTAACAGTACCGACACTGTTAAACATATACTTAGCGGCTGTAATCATAGTAACACTGATTTCAACGATATTAGCACTGATCAACTGGTAACCAAACTATTTCTACTTTTGCGATTGCTGAACTAAATCACCGTAAAAAATATGTAGATTTAGCTTAAACTTATTTATGAAATTAAATATAATTACACATACTAAATATATTTAAATATAATTGTACCTTGTTTTAACTCATAAACAAATTATATAATCTCGACTAGTTTAAATTTATGTATATAAATTATTATTATAATATTGTAAAACAGTTTGTTCGGAATTACATAAACTTAATTTCACGGGTTCTGAACAATCTGTTATTTTTACTGTATTTGTATTTCGCTTACACAATATATTTACCCCATCGTTTTTACGAATTAGGATAAAAAAAAAAAAAAAAAGTGATATATTTGTGATGCAAAATGAACGAAAGATTGTATTTTGCCATTCATACGCATTATCGCTCATAGGCGTTTTATTTTATGTATTCGAATCAAACAGTTACTTGAAATAAATTTGAATTAGAATTTGATTTTGAATTATTAAAAATTGTATCGAAATATGATTTTTTTAAAATTGTCGGTCGATAAGTTATTTGAGAAACTACTTTTAAAATGTATCAAATCCTTGGCAAAACTACCTGGTCATCAGTTTGGCTTTCGCGTAAATCATTCAACGATCGATCAAGTACATCGTGTAACAACCATAATTAGAAAAACGTTTGAAGAGAAGAAATACTGTTCTGTTGTATTTCTTGTTATCAAACAAGTTTGATCGTGTACCAACAAACCTATGTAATATTCTATAATCGTATTTACTCGATCGTGAATTTTGCATATTAAAAGGCTCTATTAACTGCTCGTTCGATACAAGCGGGGGTCCACAAGGTAGTGTCTTAGGACTTATCGTGTACTGAATGTACACAGCGGACATACCATCGATACAGAATACAACAACTGCAATGTTTGCTGACGACACCGCCATCTTAGCAGCGTGTCATTCCGAATTTATAGCAACTGATAATCTGCAGTGTACTCTGGATAACAGAAATCTGTTCATGTCACGTTTACTTTACGCAAACGGGATCCACGTTGTGCTATCTACATTAATAACCAGCAAGTTCCAGAATTCTGCGAAATTCTTAGGATATGAATTCAAAATTGACGCGGAGAACACATATCGATCATAAAGCTTCCAAATACGAAGTAAAATACGTCAAATGTACTGGCTCATTACGAATATATAAAACTGTTACACGTCCAATATGGACTTACGGAATACAAATATGGGGATAAAGCATCGAATCGAAAAGTACTTCAAACAGCTCGAAATAATTTTCTTCGGCTGATCACTAATGCTCGTTGATTTCAGCGAAATGACACTCTCCATACAGATCTACAGATTAAATAGGTGAATGAAGTAATATTATGCTCGTCAACATCAGAAACGGATTTTTTACCATCTAAATCCGGAGGCATATTTGGATCTCAGCAGGCTCTGAAACGTATCAAACCTCATTAATTGGTCCTTACCGATTAATATATAATTAGCAAATATTTATAAATACTGTTTAGTGCAGAAATAAAGCGGCTATCTTTTTCAGGAGATGTATTAAAAAAAAAAAAATTAAAATAAAATTACGATAAAGTATAAGTCGGAATAATAAATAATTAAATCGCTTATTTCAGAAAAATAAATTCCATCATTAGACAATTTTACTACACGGGACTTTTTTTAATAATTAAATAATTATCGACGCTCGTCTTTTTTCATTCTGCTCTCGGCGCGAATAGCGATGATGTTGATGTTTCAGGAAATAACGGGTATTATTTTACAGTTACGTACGATGTACATCGCTGCAGAGGAAAATATTTTATATTACTACGTACGTAATAACTAACGACATGACCGAATAATATTCGTTAACCATATCATCCGGATTACCGTTTAATGTTGCAAAACATAAGTAAGCGTAACTTTTATTGCTCTTCCGTAAAGAACATTAATTATCGACCAATGTCGCTGGAAGAGAATAATAATAAGTACGTTGAAAATATTAATTTTTCAGTAATCATCTTAAACGTTCGGACACAATCAGTTTGCATCGAAAAATAATATTAAAAACGGCACATATATATATATATCTATATGAATTCGAGGGAAAAGGAAACGCAGTTATCCTTTTAACCTAAAATTAAGCGCATTACGTCCGTCGTAAATCTGGATGGTAATAAGTTTTAATAATGATTCTAACATAATAATTACGTCGTCTCGGTACAATTCGCGGCAGTAAATGACCAGGATAATCGTAATTCGTAGGCCATGAAGTTCAATGAACGTCTCTTCTGACGCTACACGCTAACTAAACCATTTCCGTACTGCTCATAATCGGGAAGGTGTTTATAATTTACCATTATTATTATTATTATTACTATTATTGTTATTTCACGTAGCAGCTTGAAAATATCGAAATTTTTATTTATTTTTTTTCTAATAAATAAAGATACAATCTTAACCTACTAAGTTAAATTATTAAATAAACATCAACTTTTACAAACCGTAGCTTAATCTAACAAAAACTAATTTTATTAGTAAAGCCTACGTGTTTAAAGTCAATGGCCCCCATCGACCATAACTTTGACATAATCATTTAAGGTATAATTCGTTTTATATAATTATACAGATTCGCTGCCCGGTATCCAGCAACTGGATTGCTTCCACGTTGATATGTCGCTCCAACCTCATTTTATGAGCAGTTGCGTATCTTCGAATATCTTCGTCCACGAATGGAATCCGTAGATCATGATGCACATCGTCATTTCTGGAATAGCGGTACGCATCGACTACTGCTCTTAGTATTACATTTTGTCTAGCCGTGATCTTTGCTCTGTTAGACCTACTGGCACAGCCCCATAACTGCAGGCCACAGGTCCATATTGGTTTTATAATCGGCCAATACAGTAGGAATTTGTGTCCTACGTCCAGCTGTGAGTTGCTTCCGATAAGCCAATAAAGTTGTTGCGTTTTTTTTCTTTATCCGCTTGCTTTTCATTCTGGCATGCACTTCCCACATCAGACGCTTGTCTAAGTGCTTACCAAAGTACTTGACTGAGCCAGCCTGCGGAATCGCTCCCAAAATACACTCGAAAATGGATACTAAATACTGTCGAATGTTACGAGCCTTGTCGAAATCGATTACAACTAAAGAATTGTATTATATGAACCGCTTAAGCATATTGTTGCATCTTCACCGTCTAAGAGTTAAAACAGTCAAGAAGAAGCAAATTTCTTATAAACGCATGTAGGGTATAGAATTTCGCACAGCCTATCTGTACTTACCGCTAATGTACTTCCCCCTTGATCGTCTTATGTTCGGTAAAGCAGTTATGTTTATTTCCGTATAACCTTCCGGTGAACGAACTTTTAAGACTTAGGCTACACCGCTATTAGTATACTCTTTTTAACTTTATATTTAATCGTTATTAGTACACCTCGCTTTGATTAATATTATCGCACGAAGTAAATATTGATTTTTTTGTAGTATTATGTTTATAAGATATTACTGACTCAAAAATGGAAAAAATACAAAGCGTTTTTAAAAACATAAATGAGCTAAAAAAAAAGATCTAATGTAAAATGCTGTGAATTTTTCCAATTACTGCGATTCCGACAAATATTTTTAATTACATCTGACACCAGTTTTTATGTTTATGTGGGAACTACATAGGTAACATATACCCCCCGGAGATGCGTTTATTCAACTTTGTCGGTTTCGTTAAGTTGAAAACGCGAGTCGTTTTATAAACATTCGTCTTGTGCAAGTTTTATCGGGTTGATTAAAGAAAAGTAGTTTTCGCGCATTTATACCTCCAACGTCCAACATCAGTTTCCCGGGAAAATATTGGACACCGTCTTGTAATGAGTGCCGTTGAATAAGTAGTGCACATCTGATCTACAGAATTTTTTTTATTTTTTTTTTGGCCTGTACCATAGGTCGCTTTGGCCATTTATAGGATGATTTTAAACTATTCTATTTCTATACTATTCTGGGCTATGAACTTATATATGATTTCGACTGGTTCTGCATTGTTTAGGTCACTTACTATTGATTCTACATTTAGAGGAAGTGTGTATTTGTATTTTAATAATTCCCGTATCATATTATTTCGATTTTGTTTGTATTTCTCGCATTTCCATATGATATGGTTGATATCCTCTTGACATTTATCGCATAAACTATTTTGTATTATGCGTATTCGGGTTAGATGTATCGGTGTTTTATTATGTCCTATTCTTAATCGGATAATTGTTGTTAAAAAGTGTTTACTATATTGTAACGAGTTATTCCAAAACCATGATGGGGTTTTATTTTTATCTGAATTTTATGATATTGTTTCCCTATTTCTTTTTCTTGCATTTGTTGATATTTCATTATTTTTATTTGTGGCATATATTCTGTATATATTAGTATTATCGTTTTTAACATTCGTTTCCGATTTTGCTGCATTATCTACTATTTCATTCCCATATATACCGCGCAGTGTATCCACATCAATATAATTATTGAATCGTTTTTCTGTATCTTTCCATGTAATATTTTTCTTTTAGCGATAATATTGTCTTTTGTTTTAATAGTAATCAGTGACTGTATTGCAGCTATGGAGTCTGTTAAAAATTTTCTTTGTTTTTTATTTTTAACATACTCAAGTGCTTTGTATATAGCATATATTTCAGTGCTCGAACCCTCCTTTTGTGTAATTATAATCACGGATCAATGCAGGTTTTATCGGTATATCAAAATTAATCCTAAACATCGACGATCAGCAAGTTGAGCAAAATAATAAATGAATCAAATAGATTGACAGATAAAAAAAAAAGATACATTTCACGTCGCATGGTGTTCATACCGCTTTATATGATATTACTAATAGATTGCGCATAACTCAAACAAAATACAGCATATTCATTTACTAGATAAAGTATCGGTCTAGCAACACCCAGGCGGTCTCGTAGGCGGATCGACTGTACATAGAAAAATATCGATATAAAAAGTGCGGTGTTTACACAGCTACATCATTCGCGGATGGTTAATAAGCAGTTAAACGGAAGTAACGAACACTGTAATATTAAAATTCATTCTAAATTCTCGCAACTCTTTTATATTTGCTCCGAAAGCTACAAAAAGACGATATTTAGAAATCTGATAAAAGAAAAAAACGGAAAGAAGATAATACTGAGCGACTAGCTTAATCCCCGATGTATTAGACACAAAATCAAAGTTAGTTTCGATTTCTACAGCACGCAGTCATTAATGGAGCATAATGGTAAGAAATGAAATGATCCTTAACATTTTTTTAGACAGACATAACCATAATTTTTTACCGGATACTCGATTGTTAACAGGGCACACGGGGGTGAAACGTACTTCGGTCGTTTTGGCTTAAACGCTTGTACGGGATAAGGAAAACGGTAGAACATATTATTTTCGTATGTCCAAACTACACTACAAAACCACGTGGTGACAATTCGACAAATACATAATGAATAACTTAAAATTTCCCAAAATTTGCTTCCAATACATTTCTGAATACTTAATAGTCCGTTCGCATATATCATATATGGTACGCGAGTATGTATTTCTGTTATGTGCGCGTGATATCTAGACGCCTAGTTATTTAAATGTATAATTATTGTAGACTTCAACTGTAACATATTCTGTATATGATCCTCCGAATCGCGTGTATTTTGTAAATGCAAGACCATTATATAATTTCATGTGTCGCATTTTAATTTAAATATAATTCTGACGCGCGCTAGTTGTAGCAATACAACCTGGCTAAATACGAAGAGAGAATTCTCCTAATAATTATGACGAATTACAAGAGGCCGGCCTCTCCTGATTAAGCTCAAAACGGTGCAGGAACTCCAATTAAAAAAAAAAAAAAAGTAATTTAAACGATAAATTTCGAAGAATAAAGTATTTAATCGAAAAAAAAAAATTATTATTTGTTGTAAACAATAATGACTAATAATAAAATCAAATAAAATCATATTTCACATATTAATGCGAAATAGATACAGAAATAAATTTCGATACAAATTTCTATACAATATTAATAATGAATGACGCTGACACGTATTGAAATATTATAATATTAACAAACAAGCTAACAAAATAATAATAGTAATAATAATTAAATTCAAATTCAAATTCAAATTTATTTCAAATTTCTGTTTGATTCAAAAACATAAAATAAAACTCCTATGCGCAATAATGCGTATGAATGGCAAAATACAATATTTTGTTCAGCCGCGTCACAAATACATCGCATAGAGATATAATATACACCCTTGAAAACCCCATCTATACGCAATGTTTGCATAGAACATATAAATAGGATAAAACTGATAGTATCGAATAAACACGTGTAAAAAAACTACGAACAAGGCTTATTATATAAAGACAGTGCAAGTTCAAACAAATTCAAATAAAAACAAACGCAACAACATAAGATACAAGAAGATTCACATTATAATATATAACAGATAGATACGTATAATAATAATAATAATAATATAAAATATGACAATCTATCCCGGATATGTATACAGATGTTGGCTATGGAAAAGAAATTCCATTAGGCACGTAGGTATATAATCGCGTCGGCTATATTTAATTACCAATTCCGGTATATAGTAACCGGGCTATAGAAAACGACACGATCGATCGATATAGCAATTGATTTCATTTACGATTCTAATCACGATTATAATAACCTACAAAATCAATCGAACTAGTCCGATCATTCCGATAGTAGAGTAAATAACTTCGCGCGCTCGAAGTGAAATCGAATTCGTTCTAATGTCGATATAAAATATAAAACTATAGAACGTTTAAACCAAGATGACGACGATATCGTCTGACATTCAACCGCGAATTGCTTAACGGAATACAGTTGCCAATATTATTAGTATTATTATTATCACCATTATAAAAGGTATCGCATAGTTCACCTGCAGTCGGTCATCGGGCCAAATGCATATGTCCGCAACAGAGTAAAACCATTAATCGTTTGTTTTTCATATTTCTACTTTTGGATTACACAATGTAATTTTTTTTTTTTTTTTAATTAACACGACACAAAAAAAAAAAAATAGTTTCTGTAACCGGCAAAGCTAGTGGACAGTTTTTGTTGTTGCGACACCGTAAGTATACGTAATTGACAAATTACACGTATTCATATTTTCAATTCGATTCAATTTATTATCGAATTTAATTACTCGCATATATAAAATAAAAACATCGACCGACTATGAAATTGAGCTTCGTGCAAATAAAACACGCAAATCCTAAAATAAGGCTACAAGATATTGTCTCTTCATCTTGGTATGCAACCGGGGTGACACATTGGAGACTTTAAAATTACCTGTATCAGAAATGAGATCATAAATCGAGTACAAATGTTCAGCACGCTGATTAGGCGCGATAACACACTGGGTCTAAAAATTCGGTATAATAACAGCAGGGAAGTAAGAAAACTTCAACGTAATAGGGGGACCGTTGACTATGCCTAACGCGAATTAATTAAAATTCAATCGGAGAACACTATCGAATAAAAATTGCTAGACGACCCAATTACAATGAGAAATTAATAATTAAAAAAATAAATAAAAAACTGAAAACCGATTTCGACGATGATATACATTGTCGGACGACGGTCAGCAAATTCTGAATAATGCACCAAGGCGGACTATTGAAAATTTCGATCAATTAAAATATATTAATTCGACGCAGTATCAACTACTGAAATTATGTATAAATTTTATATTGCTGATCGTTGATTGTTTTGTTAACTACATTCACTATGAGATTTTTTAAAAATACCGTTTTATCACTTCGATAATTTTTTTTGTAAATTGCGTACGTAAGAAATAGTTTTTACATTTTATATTTTTATAAATTCGTATACATTTTTATAATTTATATTTTTTATATTCACTCGATGATGACTTAACAGCCGAAAAGCGTTGTGATCTTTCATAATGAAACATTTTTAATGATTTTAACTCATTGATTGTTGTTCATTTTTTATTAATTTGAAGAATGTTGAATGCAGCGATTTTTATTAAAATAAACAACGAAAATGAAGTGAAAAGCACTAAAATTTTTCTTTATGAAAAATTACAAAGCTCTAGAGCTTTTTGAGTGTTAGACCAATCAAGTGAATATTTAAAAGGATAAAAAATATAAAATAAAAAAATATTAATTTAAGTTTACAATTCGCAAAAACTGAATAAAATGAAGAACAGTATTAAGTGTCAGATTGTTACATTAATACTGTTCTTCATTTGATTCAGTTTTTGTGAATTATAATCTTAAATTAATAATTTTCATTTCATATTTTTTATCCTTTTAAATATTTACTAGGTAATGGCGTAACAGCCGAAAAGCTTTGTGATTTTTCATAAAGAAAAACTTAGCGTTTTCAACTTCTTTTTCTCTGTTCATTTCTTATTAGACAAATAAATATAGCACACATAAGTAAAGATTTGCACGTGAAGAGCCATATTTAAATCATTCCCTTCTTGCAAAATAATGACTATCATTAACTTTGAAAATACTGTTAAAGCGTACGTCTGGAAACTTTGTTTTATATGCAGTTACATAATAAACTTATCCTGCACACATGTATGACTATATGAAATAGTCCATATACGCAATACACACACACATACATGCATATATATAATAACACAAGCAGTAAATGAAGATACATGTCGCACATGCATATACAGGTTTAGTCATACTACTACAGTGATGTAGCATATCTGTGTTTCTCTTATTAGCTGATTTTCCCTTCTACGACAAATCCGAGTATTTTTTTATCTTTTCCGTCGAACGATATGTGCGAAACATTTACCCGCAGTTTTTATAATAGCGCGAAGATTTAACATATTTCAAAAGAGCAGATAATATAATTTTGGGTTATATTATTTCATTATAATATAAAATTATTAATATCTATATATCGAATTTAGAACTCACTTTAATTTCTAGGATTATGGATACGGCCAAATGTGATGATACAATCGTATCGCAATTTAATCTATTTCGAGGAATACTCAATTCTGCAAACAAAATAATAATCAGAATAAATTAGTTCAATTTTATATATATATTTATATATATATTTATACATATATATATATATATATATATATATATATATATATATATATATATATATATATATATACAGATAGATAGATAGATAGATAGATCGATCACAATTATCGCGAGAGCAGTCAACACAATCTGAGCTATCACAAAATTGAAATATAAAATGGTAATTTTGAATAATTTTTTACAAATTTAACTCCCTTCCGAGATTACCAGCCATTAACCAATTAATTCATCTTGAATTATGGAATAATTTTATAATTACAAAAAGTAATTCTATAATCCACTATTGAAAACGGCAAAAGAAATTGGATGAAAATTAGGAACAGCTTACCAAACGATGGATCATAATCTAGATGAGTACTAAACGCGAAACGTTAGCCGATGAATGGAATAAACCTTAAAAACCTTTCAAATGCAGCCAATGACCGGAGAAAAAAAAACCGTGCACATAGAATTATGATAAGTAGCTCGGTAAGCTTAAATAAAATGAAATAAAATAAAATTTAAAAAATTATTATTATTATTATTATTTTTACGGTTGCCTCTCGTTTAATCGACGCATCGCTAATGGAAAATGTTCATGTGGTGAAAACGGTGTAATTTGAGTAAGGGGAAACTGGATCAGATTAGCTCGGATCAACTAATAATATTTTACTAGGCTTCTTTGAGTCTTACTGTTAATTTAATCTACCGGTAATATTAGAAGCTATGTTATCGACAACCTTTGAAATTCGACCATGCGGAAAATTCCTTAAAGGAAATGATACGGATTCTACGTAATAAAAACGCATTTTTTATATATATTATATATATAATATAAATATATATAGTATATATAAAAGAGAAAATAATATACCAAGAAAGTCGAGAAAATTTGTTGTAAGGTTGCATTTGTCATAACGTTTGACCAGGAGAATTTTTACACCTTCAGTTGACGTGAATTCATTTCAGAATCTAATTTTTATTATTATTCGAATTACTTGAATGATTTGTGGAAAATAATAACGCTATGTTGGAAACGTAATTTTAAATTACTAACGAATCAGAATCCGAAGGTTATGGAATTGGACGTTGTATGACTTAAAAATAGAAATAAACATCGTACACGCCCGAAGAACGTACTAGATCCCTGAGAATAAAGATCATTATGTCTAGCCCAAATGCTATTGATACACAAAAACATGTTTTATATTTATATATATATATATATATATATATATGTATATGTAAAATAAGGTACTCTAGAAAAATATTGTCAACAAATGGTAAAAATATATCTTTTACGTGACTAAGGGAACTTTCAATGATAATGAATCGAAATTCACAATAATGCACAGGACATGTAATGTCAAGGTTACGTCCGAGTATACGTGTTCAATTTACGAATATAAATAATTAAATTTCGTTCGATTCACGTAATAATCTCATTCCCGATTTACGTGTACGATACACGTTCGTAACGTAGGGAAACTCCCACAATTTGTCTCATTCATTAAATACGCTATACGCCTACGAGGAAAACTTCTGCGGGACAATAATAACAGTTCCAACGGAATAAAACATAATACAAAGTAAAATAACAAAATGTACATATCAAGGTTTTTATTTAAATTAGCTGAAAATGTGAATAATCTAGATAGAAAAAATTACATATATAATATATCCCTGTGTGTATGTATGTATACAAATATATATTATTATTATTGTATCGTATGTCTTCGGGTAATATCCGCTAATATATTTCTACTCAAACGTCCGGGTCCAAGTTTTCCAATGCTGTCCGGATTTCTCCCCAACCACCACAGACGGTTCTGTGCGGACACGTGTTCAGGATATGGTCCATCGTGTAGTTATCTAATCCGCAATCGCATAACGGATTATTTTTGAAGCCTCAATTTACGAGCATGTTCTTTCATAACTAGTTCGAAAACGATTGAGCCGCATCCATGTCTTCCGTTGTAGGTCAAACCTCAACAGCCTATGATCGGGAGTGTCTATTATATTGTTCTTGTTCGGATTTCGCATTTTCCATTCTTCTGTTTGTTACTGAATCGAAACTCTTTGACATGAGTTTTCCAGCCCATCTGTTACCTGCTTTCCTCGATTTCAGTCCTTTCGACATTATTATGTTTTCGTTACTTTCATATTACGTCCATTCTTTCAATGCCGCGATTTTTCTACAAATATGAGTAGGCATGATCTTGGCTAGCATTGGTAACTATTCCACCGGTGTCGATTTGGCTGTGCCGGTTATCATGCTAAGCGTTTAGTTCAGTGTCGATCTTCCTCATGTGGTTATTCAATCACATTGGAGCTGCGTACTCAACCACTGAGTAAACCATCATTAAACTGAAATTCGTTATATTTATCTATATTATGTATATTAATTTGCCACTGTTAGTGCAATATTGTTGTTGTTGTTGTTATTCAGTGCAGTTCGTTTATTTGCTCATTTGAAGTGTATTTTGGTTTGAATAAATTAATTATGGCCGGTTCTAATATTTTTAGCATTCGAAATAAAACAGAGTTAATCAGCGCTCGAATTAATTCGATGCTAGTCGAAATTGTCCAAGATAGTTTTCGGTATATATTTAATATTGTTTAAATTAGTTACAATACAATTTATGTATTAATACGGTATGTAAAATTTTATTTTTATTTTTAAAAATATTGTATATTAAAAAACTTTTTCACTCCAGGGATGGCTTCCAAAAAGCGGAAAGTAAATTTAGAATGTCGTATATTTAATGAAGAATGGAGATGGAACTATTTTTTTGCAATGCATTTTGTAACTTGAGTCACTACTTTTAAGACAGTACAACTTGAGAAGACATTTTGAAACCAAACATGCGAGTTACGCACAAAATTTAAACGAAGAAAGCCGGAAAAAACAAATCGAAGGTCTCGTAGTAAAATTGACTCGACAGCAAAATATGATTTTAAAGCAAAATCTTGTACGAGAATCTGTTACTGAAGCAAGTTTTTTAGTAACAAAATGTATTCAATGTGGAAAATCTTTTGCTGAAGAAGAATTTATAAAAAAGTGCTTGTTGGACGTTTGCGATGTGATGTGTCCAGAAGTTAAAAATAAATTTGAAAATATAAGGCTGTCTCGGTAAGCTAATTATAGAACAATAGAATATTTAAATACTACTATAAATAATCGGTTATTAAATCATTTAAAATCTGTTAATTTTTATGCAATAGCTCTGGACGAAATTTGCAATGTAAAAGATACTGCTCAGTTATTAATGATTTTCAAATTTCGGAAAATCTTTTATCGACTGTTCCGATGAAAGGCACAACAAAAGGGTAATATCTTTTCCGAGAGATTGAAACGTGTTTTTTATAGTACAATGTTGACTGGAAAAAATTGGTGAATGTTGCAACAGACGGATCATTAAACATGATCGGAAAAAATATTGGGCTTATCAAACGCGTTGAAGATAAAAGTTTCTGAAATCGACCCAAAGTCATAAAATTTTACCCATACTATTCATCAACACGCACTATGCAAAAACATTCTAAAAATCCGTCTTACAAGTGTAATTGTGAAATTAGTTAATTTCCTGATTATACTACAGGCAATTTATTGATCTCCTTGAAGAACTAAATACAGCCATTTAGATAAACTGTATTGAATTATTACACGAGAAATATCGAGGACAAAAAAAATTTTGTAATTTCTATAAGCAATTAAATAATGAAAAATATGGAAATTGAAAAAAACTTACCAAAGCGTACTTAGTAATCTTTAGCTCAATTTATATTTGAAAACAAACATTTTCTTTAATGAATCGAAATAAAAGTACAACAAGATTAAGATTGAATAATTTAAACCGTTAGAAAATATTTTTACGAATTCTACTGAAAAAACGGAGTCTTTTTGAGAATCGTGTATTGAAATTTAAAAATACTATTTACGGTTTAAAACAAGCGCCTAGATGTTGAAATAAAACTCTTAATGACACTTTAACAAATATCGAGTCGAAAAAATCCTCGTACGATGAATGGCTATATATATTTTAAACGATACATATTTAAACACGAAGGAAGAAGGTAAAATCACTACACGTTTTATAAAAATCACGATAATTTTCTTAAGCCATTATCAAATGAAGATAAAATAAAATATAAAAATATATACAATATATAAGAAATTTAAAACGTAAAAATAATGCTAATTTAAATATATAATTTATTAAAATTAACAAAAAAATGAAAACTGTTGGATTTACTATTTTTCATTCTGTTAATTTTTAAAAATTGTACATCTAAATTAGTATTTTTACATTTTATTATATTTCCTATATATATTGTATATATTTGTACATTTTTATATTTTAGTTGATGTTCACTTGATGATGGCTTAATGGCTGAAAAGCTTTGTGATTTTCAGTAAAACGTTTAGCGATTTTGACTCCTTTCTTGTTGTTTTTTGTTTTTTTTAAATCACTACATTCCGCACTTGAAAAAAATACTTATTTAGAAGTCTGCGTGTTAAAAATTGACGATGAATCTGAAATGGCGACTGATGAATTAAATGATGCATATTAGGTACACCAAAAAAACTTCTTGATGACAAATATCACACTGGAAAAATACAAATTAATCGAAAACATATTCATTTCTCATTTCAATAACTTTTTACTCCTTGGGGTTATTCTTATATTATAAAATTGAAGTTTGGTCATTTGACCTCTAAACCACTCTGTTAGTAACTATTCGTGAAGACATCCCGATCATCAACTAATTTGGCGTTTAAAGGAAATTTTGCCGCGTGCTGTATAACCAAAATTCGAACTTTTTTCCCCTACTAGTCGTGTTCGAATTTTTAGTTTCGTTAATTATAATGGCGTTTATTATTCGGTTCATCCAGGCTATTCCTAACATTTTTTCGTATGGCTATATTACGAATGTGTTTATTCTACTAAAGTCTGTTTTAGAATTTCCCAAATCGAGAAAACGAAAAAGTTCATCAAATTAAACTTCACTTGCATCTATAAATTAACCGAACCTCGCGCTATGACTAATCCGCGTTTCATGTTCAGCAAGCAACTTCCGTTATTGACTGACACTAGATAGTTGAAACTATTAACTATTTCGACATTAGCCACTTCTTTATGTTTTTCATTTCCGTATGTGTCAATTATGGCGTCCCTTGTTTTATTTTTGCATATACTTCAGTCTGCACTCTGTGCATTCATTTTCTGATCTCTGCGCGATGATTTTCTAATATCACTTACAACAGCCTTCATCAGCAGTTTCATAAATTGTTAATTACCTTACTTCATACTCAGATTCTTTCTTCCCAATCTGTCAACATTTGCCTGCATATATATATATTAAATAATAATAGTGAAAGATGACATCCCTTTGTACTCGACATTAGAGTTTTATTTGTAGTCCGCACAAATAAAACTCTAATGTCGAGTACAAAGGATGTCATACACGACTTCATATAATCGCTTAATAAGAAATACGCGATACTTCGGATTGTTCGAATAAGTTTCCACAAGTAAGAACAGCTTAAACAGAAACCAACGCCTACGGATAAAAATTAAAAATTATGTACAAACAAAAACGAAATATAGTATCAAAGAAATACTTCATACATCAATATGCCCATCTCAAGAAACAAGACCTATAATTTTAGTTACTCAACAAATTTATGATCAAGAAAAAATTACGAAATTTACATATATATTTTAAGAATCGCGGCACGTCTGAAAAAACAACAGGTGATTTGAGTCAACTTTTGCTCGAAATTAACATAAGCCTATTGAAGCATATTCAGACGAATAAGGAATATGATAGGAATGATGCGAAAATAAATTTTGTTAACCTGCCTATATCATTTGATGATACTCTTGCAATATGGCGGAAAAAGAAACAAATCATTGTTACATTATCAAGCGCAGTTACTGAATACGCGGCTCTGGTAGAAAGTGTAAAAGAGTTAATTTATATATATATATATATATGTGTGTATGTATTAATTACGTATATTAAAACACACAAAACATGTATATGTTCGCAAGCATACCTATACATGCATGTGTTACGTAGTATGACGATACTTCCGAGTAGACGTCACATAGATATGGTATGATTATTGATGCAATACCTAAATGTATAACATCGAAAATATCCCGCGTAATGGACCTTTTTTTTTCATGTACATATTCAACACAAAACCAATTACTCAAAATAATAATGTACCTATTCAAGTGTGTGTGCGTATAAATAGAATGATATAACACGCCGAGCAGAACGTTACCGGGATAGTAGCTGACCTGACCTGCTTATACGGTTCAGTATTACCTAAATTTTAAGAATATTTAAACAGTTCGCCCAATGTTGGTTTTATATAACTATTACTTACGTTTGAAATATTTTAAGCAATGAAAGAAATCCTATCTGGAAATAAATCATCATGTATGTATATATATTTTTTTGCTTTTTTTTTTTTTAATTACGTTTATAATTGATATTCTTTAAACCATAAAACGATTACTATTTCGAATATGCACACACATAAATATTTACGTGTACACACATATTCCTACTTTCCCCGGGTTCGTGGATAAGATTTCGATGTCTTGATCTAAATTTCACGACGGTTGATACATGTTGCGAAAACTGCGGGTTTTGGTTCAGTCTGTTACGAAACCACATAAATTACACTTAATCTCGAAACGTTCGCTAGTCTATCGTCAACTATAGTTGTTTGTTGGCTAATTCGCATCGATTTTAATCCTATTAGAACGCCTTCGGAATTTAGCGATTTTTCTCAACCATTTTCCTATACTCGAATGCGCACAATGAATGGTCTTTTCTCAGCGGACAGTGTGTCTGTTTTATATACATATATTTACTATTTTTTTTTATAGGTCATCGAGGCAACTGCATCCGCGATAGGTGTCCCAAGGTTTTTTTTTGTTAATGAAAATTCTGCCAATTATTTTTATCCGCTCTATTCGACATATATATATATATATATATATATATATATATATATATATATATATATATATATATATATATAAAACGAAGGCCTCCTTATACATAACTACATGATTAAGCTATCGGATTCATTCGAACTTAGTATTGTGTTTTTAGAAGGCAACCGTATGAATTGAATAATTTGTATTATAATTATATAATATAATATGCTGAACTATTTAATTTAAATAAATTTCGAATGATATGTTATTTAAAACTTATTTTATTTAAATTAAAATATACACGAACAAATATGATAATTTTAATAAGAAAATTAGAATGAAAATTATTTGCTTAATGATCGAATAAAAAGTGTAATATGCGCAAATTATAAAATCGTTGTTATTTGTTAATTACTTGTGTTGTCTTTCTAGAGTCTTCTTGAATTTTGCATACGTATATATATATATATATATATATAGTTTAAATGACTATTTATACTTTATCTGTCTATTATTTTGTTAAATTTATATCATTAGAAATATACAGTTTACAAGAAATAATATATGAAATAAATAATTGTTTTTACACTTTGCTATTTTTTGTGATATTGTACATCTCCCAGTTAATTCTTTTTTCACATTTTATTTTTTCTTTTATGTTTTTTATAATTTTATATATTTTTATATTTTATGTTTTATGTCGACTCGATAATGGGTGAATAATGCTTTATGGTTTATTTATATATAAAAATTCAGTGATTTTAACTATTTTTTTGTTGTTTATCAGTAGAAAACTTTATTTCGTTTACAAAAAAAAAAAAATAATAATAAAAAAAAAGATGTAATATTTATTGTGCGTGCTTGAAAATGACGTAACTGACGAAAAGCTTCGCGATAAAAAACTTTTATGATTAAACTGTGTTATATTTTGTTTGATTTATAATTAATAAAATCACTACTCTCCAATACATTCAACGCTGAAAAAAAAAAAGTTAATCACTCGTTCTATCCTACCAAGCGTGGAGGTTGGAATGGATCGGACATGTACTGAGACACGGAGGAATACTAGCTGACCAATGGAAGGCAAAATAGTAGGGAAAAAATCGTAAAAAGACAGACCGAATAGCATGGACACCATAAAACAAGAAGTATGAGTACCGACGTATGTTCAACTCAAGTGATGACGGCAGATCGTAAACAGTGGAAGACGGATATAGTGATGATAGCGAACCAGTCCTAAGACTGAATACCCCGTAGAACAAGATCGTCCTAATATAGTCGGACTAAATATTATCAAAGAAAAATTTAATGAATTGTGATGTTAAGGAAGGGAAATTATTCAATCCTACAATTCTTTTCTTTCGCACGACGAATATTTCGGAGGCTGATGTTAATGAGCTCTTTTTACACACCACAGATAGTGATCCTGTTCGTATCACCAAAATATCAAATCAGGGATCATCAAGAATCTATATACAATTGAATGCTGTCCAATATAAAATGCTATCTGATAACCGAAGAATTCGTATTCAATGGAAATCTCTTCCATTCGTTGATGCAGTAAATTTCAGATTATGCAATAAGTGGGGGAAACATGGTTATCTTGAAAAATTTTCCCGATAATTATTAATTATATTAAGTTTTATAACACTCGTAAGGACAATAAGGTTTGTTCCTTATGTGTCTTTTCTAAAATTAAAGGTACATGCCTATGGCATGAATTAGAAAATAAAATATTAGATAAGGAAGCGATGGCATCTGCTATTGTAGGAGTTGACTGCTCACTTGAAAAACTGTCCCTGTTTTGTCTGTGGCCATTCTCTGTCTCCAAGTGCAGTTTTTTTGTTTGGACATTTGAAAATTGTAGATAAGGTCAAGGACCTCCCACTTATTTCTGGGGCCAAATTTGAACACACTTTTGTTTTTAAGTATCTAGGAATAATTATTGATGAAAAACTGAGATTTTTACTGCATTTGAAATCTTGATTTATATCTAGTTGGCAGGGCTATCACGGATGAGTACAGGTTGCTTGCAGACTGTTCTATACTGAACAGTCAGAATTTATTATTCACATCTTCCTTCTATTCCTTTAACTCCTGTTCAATTCAGAGAATATCTATTTCTTCAAATGGTCGATCTGTGGCAGGAAAGGTGGGATGCCTCAATAACTGACAAAAAGCTTATGAATGTTTCCCTAGTATCTTTGCTAGGTTAAATTTGAAGAATTTAAATGTTAATTTTTATAATGCTCAAGCGCTTACTGGACACGGTAAGTTTGGTTCCTATTTATTTCGGTTCAAGCTTGCTGAGTCTTTCGTTTGCACCTGTTGTTCCCTTAATGCTGAGGACGATATCAAACGCCTTTTGTTTGATTGCTCTGCCTGATCCGCCTTTGCAACATGATAATATTTTTCCTACTTCTTCCAAACATGTTGCTGTTCTCTAATTTATGAAGAAAGCTACGCATTATAAGTTTAAATTAGGTAATTGATTATCTTAGGACGAAACCAAAGTTTAAACCATTACAGTTTGTTGTTTAGACAGCGTGTTACTTTCATCTTAGCCTAAATTAAATACATCCTTTATCAATATTTTGCATCATTTTATATTGTTACGTATTTAATCTGCATGCAATATTTATATTGTACATTAACTATAAGTTATATTTTGAATAGGCAGCTTTCTTTTATTTTTAAAATTGGTTTATTTATTTTATTTCTTTATTCTAACCATAACATTTTTATTATTATTTTTTTTTTTAGAGTCATAAACTCAAACCAATGTGATTGATCGGCTAATTAATTTAGTGTAGGTCTCTATATTAATGCAGGGTCTTCCATTTTTTCCTTATTAGAATTTTGTACTTTATAGAGGGAGTGTGATTTTAGTGGGTAAAAATCCCACACGCTGATTTTGGCATTGTTATGCTTAGGTCATGCACTGCTCACAATAAAAACAAAATTTTACTGTGCATTAGTGTCTTTTGAAGATTTTTCCCCCTCCTGCTTTTTTTTTTGTTTAAAAATATATATAGTCAGACTTATTTACATATTTGAGTTAACTAATAAAGCTGTCCGATTTAAGTGTTAAAACCAAAACAGTTAACCTCTACTATAATATACAATTTATCACTGGGCATGGTAATTTTAAAACATATTTAAAAAGATTTCGCATAGCAGAAATAGAAAATTGTATTACACGTAATTTTGTGGACACCTGTTTTCATGTACTACAATGGTGTAATGTCAATGGGACAATGTTAGATTGTAGTATGGAAGATTTAGTGTAAATTGAGTTCGATAATTTAGCTATAGAAGAAATAAACAACAGAAAAAAATATAATTCGTTATATTAGTAATAAGAATAGCATTTGTTTAGAACTTTAAGGAAAATATTAAGATGCAATTATGGCATATTGGGAAGTAAGTCGTCAGATTTGGATTAAAATTTTCTATTACAATATATTAATTTTCAAAATTATCGTATTATTATCATTAATGTAAGTGTAGTTTGAAGTGTGATAAGACTTAATTGGATTGTCGCTTTAAATTCCGTATTATAAAATGTAATTTTTTTAAAAATAAATATATTCTTTTTAAAAGAAAAAAACTAATAAAGCTGTCCCACTTGCGTTATGCAGGAATGGGTGGCCAAAAAAGAATTAACCTCGTAAACTAATTCGCGTACCGATATAAGGGTGAAATTTTTGGCTAACGATTATAAGTGGAAAATACAGACACAAATAAATCTAAAAAAGAATTTCATAATTTTCATTTAATATACCGTAAACTATCTTCCTCCTGTCTTTGGTAAGAAACGATTAAGACTAGCATTTTCGAAAAAGGCGATTTTTATCTTCCGTAGTACAAGCGTTGTTATTTTCGCAAAACTGAACGTACAGAGGGCATGTAAAAAAGTAAGATTTTAATAAACGATAATAAATTGAAAATATGGGATAAAATTATTATTAGTAACTTGGCACTAGTAAATGAAATAGCCTTGTTAAGTAAGTCGTGACACGATTGCGGATTGACCGGGCGCGATTAAACTAATACGTAAACTAGACGAAAAGAGAGACACAGATAAGTGTAGACTTGACCAGATTACAATCTATAATTTAAACAGCGCACACCTTCGTTATTGTTGTTGATGACTGTATTTCAAATATAGCTAAATCGTTCGAGATGACTTTTTACCAGCGTCCTGTTTGATCAGATATCGTTATTGGTTATAAAAAATAGAGAATGGATTATTCCCTTCACTCAGAGAGATTGTACACACACACACACATATACATATATGGATAATACAACTTCCTACTTACTGAAATAATTCTAATTAAACTTGTTGCGTAAATAAAGCCAGCAGCGCTTATTATCTACTGCTCGTACCAAATTACATATCGGTATATCGAACGATGCGGATTAAAATTTTAAAGCTGATAATAACCGAAACATGTAAAAAATAATAACGATAAAAAGAACAATAAATAAAACAGAGTTCTCGGTAAATGGAAAGTTCGTATGAAAAGCCGCACAAAACAATTCGTGTTAACCCAAAAATATTTATATAGAGAACCGTCTACGTGTCGCTATCGGGGCGAAGTAATATAGGATAAACAGAGTATTCAAATGTCTTCTTCATACGTTCAGTTCTTAGCAAGGTGGCACACTCGTCCATCAACTAACCGAACGCATTAGCTTAGTCAGAGGTATTTTTAGCAGTAAGAAATTCTCATTTTCGATGAAATTCGAACTTCTTCTTCCAGTGCTTATCGGTTAACGAGTGTTCTATGGTTTCGTCCATTGCTGTTCTGAAGAGTTCTGTGGATGTTGCTCCAAACCGTGTTCTTAAATTCTTGAGCCAAGATATTTTTCTTCGTACCTGCTCTTCGTCCCATTATTTTGTCTATTCATCGCAGTCATTCATATCTTCATTTCTCATTATGTGATGTTCGGCAGTAGATTATTTAAATGTTAGAAATGTTTTCAAAAAATTTATATAAAAAAATACGGGGAAAACTGTGGTCGTCAGCAAAAATCCAATCTTGTTATATTAGTAGAAATTATTGAAAAAATTTTACGATAGATGTAGAATAGATAAAAATAGATTCATTAATTTCGTAGATGAGTACGATATGCTAAGCCTTACCATTATACTAGGTACAAACATCGTAGAATTAATTTAATTGTGTCTCTATGACAATTATTTATTTTGACATCTGTATATGTATATATGTGCATGTGTACACATCGGATATTTTTTTTTTACGTATTTTATTTATTTTTTTACACGTTTTTATTGTTTGTTTTTTCCTGTAGTCTAACACGTTTGTTTGATTAATTTTCTAGATTTAGTAATACTATTTAAGTAAACTGTTAACTTTATGAACCCCTTGTTATGTATATATCTTAATGAAATAAAGCTAATTTTCTTATTATTATTCATTTAAAATTATCATTAAGTTACGCGCAATTTTATATTTACCGCATGTTTATGCAAAAAAAAAAAGAACCAAACAGACGGATACTCCACTTCTCCGCAGCTAAAAATACAAAATAAACAAACCCATTTAACTTGGTACGTGTAAAATCTAAAAGACTAATAACGTTCGAGGAGTAGCCCCTTATAAAGTAGATTACATAAAAAAAAAAAAAAGTCGATAATCAAATAATAAAAGTCGAATAGCTAAATGCGCATTTAATAACGAAAAATCAATATTTAAGAACATCATTAATTACGGCTGCGAAAATTGGTACTTAGAAAATAAATAAATCGATTGCAGATGTAAAGCGTCTTGGAAAAAAATGAAAACAAATAAATCCTAGAAGAAATACGTAAAAGTAATTTAATAAATTAAATCATATCGGCGAAGCGGGAAATAAAACTGTAAGAACATGTAATAAGACGTAAATCAACTTCAACCGTCTCTCCCCAAACTACCCTGGTTCTATTTCTTTAAGGAGATCAATCGTAAAGGAATTGTACTTATCAGTAGATTACGATTTGGACATCATCTGTTGCTTAGAGAAAGTCTGTTCCTTTCATCCTGACAGGCAGTCTGCAACACCAATCATGTTTTTTTAATGCTCCGCTGTGATGCGTTTTAAGCTTTATCTTGCTAAATCCTACGTGTATTATACCTCCGTATAATGTTTCGTCCTTTCTCCATCTGGATAATCTACAGTTGTTCCCCCCATATAGCGACATTTCTAGAAAAGTCGGCATCTTTGAATTAAATGTAAATAGTACACACAGTTATCACGTTGGGTATGCCGTAAAGACGTACCCATTTTAAAAAATAAAAAAAAATATTAATAATAAATAACTTTATGAAAAATATAATTGAGGGTAAAGTTACAGGGGCATAAGACCAACGAACGACATCTAATAGTGAATAATGTGATCGCTCGTGTATAAGTAAATATCGAGAAGTTCGAACACTGGCTACCAACGACAAATGACTGCAGTGACGGGGCATTTATAATGAATAAAAAATAAATTTAAAGTTTTGATTATCGATTTATTAATAATTATATAATAAATGACGACGACGATCGATCTCGAAAAAACTTTATCTTCTGCGAATAGTAATGAAAATATTAAAATTAAGAAAGAATTAAATAAATAACTAGAAAAAGATTCTTAAGTTAACGCGTCAGAAAACTGGTTATTACGAGAATATTAAAAAAAAAACTATAATAATAATAATCGAATAATAAGCGAATACATAAGAAAACTGGTTGTGGAACAAAATCGATAATGTAACCTCGGTCATGTTTGAACCGAATTTTAATATTCATACAACCGGAATGAGTGTATCCACCAATATAATATATATATATATATACATCTTCGTAATATCGAAGGTACGTTGTTGCCTCTTTATCTGTTTTAGGACTCACAACGGGAATGATAAAACAAGAAGACTTCGCAAGAAGAAGCTGAAAATCCCTTAGCCAATCGGCAATCTTAAACATAACGTAATGTTGTTAACCTCTTCTTCGACAAGTTTTAACTAGCTTCAAACGACGTTTATTATTTTAACGGGATTAACCGATACCGGTTTTGTCTAATAAAGTAAATCGATATGTGTGTGTATGTGTGTGTATATATATATATATATCCCATTAGTCCAGTGAGTATTGAAGAAATTAATGCATAAAACTATATAAAGGATTTAAATGTAATCTCCGTCCGTGTATAAGAATTTAGCTATTGGCTACCACGATCTCGAGATGTCGAAATAGTGAATGTCGCGCAATTCAGCTTTAAAAACCTGAAAATTGACTTTACTAATGTATTTATATATATATTATATTTTTATATATATATATATATATATACACATATATGTATATATATTTTATGTATGTATATATATATATTATGTATGTATAATTACAGAACAGAATAGAACATCAAATATTAGTCGGGTTAAATAAAACAATGTTTTAAAAATTCGTTCCAGGAAGATGTAATAACCGCACCAATTTCATAGAGTAGACAGAAAAAAATTAAACATAAAAATATATCGTGAAATTAGCATTATATATATCTCCACTTATTACACAAGCATTATATATATATATATATATATATAAAATATATAATGTACGTACATATATATATATATGACACGTATACGCTTATTTCAATCCACTGCTGAATGTCCAGTAGCGATTGTCATCCCCGTTCGTCAAATTTGCACCGGATGAACTCTGTATCTGTTACTTTGTGATTGGCACCGCGACTTCTGTGTCCTATTTCGTTTCATCCATCGTCGTTTCTTCCTGTCGCATGACCTAACAGTTACATTTTAGCTGCGCTAACTACCTTATCCGTATATTACTCTTCTAATGTGACATCTTTAATGCTCAAAGTAAATCTTATATATATGCAGCGAAGAAATATAGCCTAGTCATATTTTTCTTTGGTCGAATACTGGAAGGTAATAGCGAAAAACAACTAAACAATTCTATTTTGCATTCAAATATATAATGTATATATGTATATATACATACTTACATATATACATACATACTTACATATAAACATACATATATATACATATGTATATATATATGTATATGCACATGTGAGTGTGTATGTACGCATATATATAATATACATGTGTACATATTCTTTTCTTCATTATCTGATTACAGATGTCGTGACCAATCATGTAGTTTTTCCGATTAAATTCTGTCATTTATTTCGATCCTGTATATTGTCCATTAGTTGTCGCATTGACATCCCCGTCATCTCTTGTATGCCATCTATAAAACGAGTCGGTGGACGTCTTGTGCTTCTCTTCCCTAGGATTACTCCTTGTATTATAATCTTCTCTAACCCGATTCATCTCATGATATATCCAAAAAATTGGGGCATCTTTTATTTCTAGTTGGCACTAATCTACCTTTATGTTCCCTCCTAAGTTGTATATATATATATATATATATATAAAAATAAAATTTCTCGTATGGAATATTTTTAACGTCCGAAAAAAATATATTTAATTCGGATTAAAACCGAAACACAACTGATGTAATTTTTCGATTAAAAATAAATCCATAAAAACTAGATATTATACGTAAATTTGTGATTTTTACACGAGTAAAATTTATAGGAAATTGAAAAATGGAAATAAAATACGTTTATAACGGAAGCGTTCTAATATCTAATGAGTGTCAAAAGGATAAGAAACAAATCGTTAAACACGTTAGATGATGGCGAAGTCGCGACTGAAAAAGGAATAGGACTTTAGAGTAAACTATCAGGATTATTATTATTATTATATGGAATAGTTATTAAAGCGACGCTTTAAAGGTAGATGTAACTTTTATTATGAAGAAATAGGTGGGCGAAAATTATCGGACATTCTTACACTTTTATCCGGATAGGGAACTCATACCTGTACGTCGCTCAACAGATTTAATTTGAAAAATTACGCAAAACGATACTATATAACACGTACTCGTAAAATAGTAGAAATTTTTAAGCCTTTCAGTCACACATAAAATTTTGACAGGAAATTATAAATCTTATACAGGTTAGATAACCCTAGATGATTTTCAATGTTTTTACGTAAGTATAATTAGAATTGATACATTTCATGGTCAATCAGGAAATGTATAAGTTTGTTAGTATTACAATTTCATATACCATATAGTGGACATGGCTACTGAAAGGGTTAAGAACGACGTATAACGTTTTAACGGTGAATTTCTATCTGTACGACACGATCGTTTAAACAAATTAACATGGTTTTTCGACCGGGAAAAAAGCTGCTACACAAGTTGTACGAATACGGTGGCATTCGACCACTCCCTGACATTGGACGCAATGTAGTAGCAAAAAAACCACGATGAAAGAGAAGGAACAGATGGAAGCGTACGATATTATTCAGATACTTGTTCCACTATCGGGACCGTTTCGACACTGAGTTTAAAAATCCCGCGAGAACGACCGATTTTTTCATTCGATTGTTTGGTTTTATTTATTTATTTATTTATTTATTTATTATTATTATTATGATTATTATATCGATTTTCGGTTCTAAGGAATAATTCATTTAGTAAGCGGAATATGGAAAAGATGATCCTGGTAGATCACAAAATCGAAGGGAAGCCTCAGCGAGGAAGAAAAAGACTGGAAATGATAACATCAGGAAAACGTTCGATATGTACTTATTCCACTATATATCGGACGACAGCCGGCTACTCCGACATACGTTAATAAGATAAAAATTTCCAAAATTTAAAGTATATTTTTTGTTCAGGCATTAACCGCTGTATCACGTTATGACGTTCGGTGTATATCTTACTATTATTATTATTATTATTATTATTGTTTCTATTCTATTGGGAAATGTTCTATCTAGGTTCTTAATCGTCGATCAACTGTTGGTGTAAAATATGACGATTAATAATATCAACACATAGGACGAATTTGTATATATATTTTTTTAGTTGACGTATTCGTTATTATTATATTTAAATTAAAATAAATAAATAAAGCCTTTATTTCGCCAAATATCGGCCGAAGGCGTCACGCCATAAATATACCAACAATATTATATAACATATAAGCATACACTTATAAATAACAATAATAGTTGGCCATCGTTATGAACGTCGTATAATTGGCACGTTTTCTTTCATTCCGTCCTATCCGAGCTTAATCGCAACCAAGTAGAGCCCATCCGCTGTCGGAAGTCATCTCCCATCACCTTAACGGTAGTCTACCTACACTTATTTTATTATAATCCGGAGTCCATTTGGTTACATTTGCGGCTAAACCATCCCACGAATCACGTGACAAGCCCAGTTCCATTTTAGGCTTACTACCCTCTTCGCAATGCCCTTCATTTGGTTTTATGTCTTTTGGTTTCCGAACGAATGCAATCAATTCTTCTGATTTTAAGTACAGATCACTACATTGCTCTCTGTACACGACTAATTTCATCAATATGCTCAGCTTTCATAGACCACGCCATACATCAAAACTGGTACGATACATTTGTGCAGAAAATTTATTTTAAATTTCTAATATACCCCTTTACTCTAATAAACACGCCACAATATATATATATATATATATATATATATACATGTATATATAATTTTTAAATAGATCGAAACGGAAGATTCTAAAATAATAAAATATTAATAGTATTAATAAAACATTGATATTTTAAGTTGCACTGGCAGATTTTATTAAAATCAAATAAATACCTTTTTCAATGTTATGTACGAACGCTGGTATCTTTCATCTTTCATCTGTTTCATATTATATAATAGGATTCTGAATACATACATATATATATATATATATATCTTTTATACGAGTAAATAAAAAATTTAAAAAAAGTGAAAGAAAATAATGTATTTTCGTGAATTGAAAAATAATATCCGAGAAGTTTTTATAGAAGAAATATTTTTACAGGTAATAAACGAAGGAGGAACTGAACATATAAGAAACATATCAATTAAGTAAAGAGGTAAAATCTGGAAAAGTTTTATCATAACTTCGAAATGAAAGTAACAGTAAAATATGTGTATATAAATATGCATACGATTTACATACATTTATATATGTATAAATAAATAATATGTATATATATATATATACATTTATATGTGAATAAATACGTATAAATAAATAAAAATATTTAAATATATATATATGTATATTTATGTGTATGTATATATATATGTATATTATATATATATATATATATATATATATATATATATATATATATATATATATATATATATGCCGGCGGACATCGTTTTCTAAGTAACGTGTATATATATTTTTACGGTTCTTATCTAAACGTAGACATTAAAAATGGGCGAAACGTATATTCGACTTCGCTATTTACTTTGGAAAAACGTTCGAATCTAAGGTGAAAGTCTGAAAATAAAGACCTAAATGTCATCATCTCTTTGTTATCGGATACTAGCAGAAATAAAAGAAGTAGCAACCAGAAATAGACATCCACTACGGACGCATAGTAATCTATATGCATTATGTATATGATGTATACATAGAAGCATATTATTCTCGTTTATATAGTTCTAGAATTACGTGAACCCACGCATGTGTACCGCCTTACGTAAGAATCCGGATAGGTAATTAGATCGTGGTGCGTGTATAAGTAAGGAATACAACGCGGGTAAGTACTTCGCAACGAATGGCCGATAAGAAGGAAGCGAAATGTGAGAAATTCTTTTTATCCGCGTAACTGCCGAGTATTAAACGAAAGAATATAAACCAGAAAACTTTCTAACGAACGCCAAAGAAAAAATCGTAAAATTTAAACAAAACCAAATGCGAGTTCTTATATATTTTAAAACGTTTAGTAATTTTTATTTAAATAAAACAATACATAATAATAAAAAAAGTGGACAAGGAAAAAACATAAAAAGTCAATCCGAAAATAAATAAAATCTACCGCGTCTTCAGACAATATCGTATAGAGTATGAATTAAAGTTGAAAATCCTGCAGATGAATTGGCTTCTCGGAAGACAGAATATTCTTTCGCCGAGCAATAAGCTATTAGTATATAATCAAATAGTGAAGCCAAAATAGCAATGGGATCGTCCTAAATTAACTAACATTAAAAAAAAAGTTCAGACGTTCTGAAACAATCACTAATGCCAGACAATACGAAAGGAATAGTGATATCCATCGAGATTTCCATGTACCGGAAGTATCGTTAGTGATAAAGGAGCTAGCAAGAAAGCATGAATTTACGCAATCATACAAATTCAGAGCAAAGCAACTTTCAATCTAGCTATGTGGGGCAATTTTAATATTTCATAAAAGGGGAACGATTAAAACTCATTTATAAGTGCCGAAAAAAACTTCATCGTTTGATTCTGTCAAGATGCCGAACATCTAGCGAATTGTCCAGCAACCCGATACTTGATTCGTGTCTAGTCTATAAGCATAATTTTTTACGTCACCGGATATTATCACTCCCGGAACAGACTTCATTCTAAGATCATTATGGAGCGACTTAACATTAAGAATATGCTGCGCGTGTATTATACGCGTATCGTGCTGCATTAAATAATGTTCTTTCTTTTTTCTTATAAGAACATCTTAATATAATTCATTCCCCAGTTTGTCGGAAATAAGGGCAAACACAACGTTGATTATTATTATCTGTTTTATAGAATATATCTTTTAAATTACTAACTTATTCACGGTCGAATATAAAGTCGACATTTTAGCTTTAATCGAAATTATCGTTATTTCTAAGAAACTACGGTTTATATTAAGATTAACCATAAATTTCATACCGTCTTTTTATATACGATACTATTTACAATTCTATCTTCGAATAGTTGTCTCAAGCAGAAATACCGTTTGCTAGTTCAATCACCGATTACGTCAAATGACTACCGATCGTGGATAGAAATCTTTCTTTACCTAAACGTCAGATTTAATAATCAGAGATGATTGAAAAAATTTTGCGTCGAACTTTTACCTCGTGACATGTCGCACGTAGACAGAAGAAATGCGAGCTTGTCAAAAAAACCGATCGTCACGCGTTAAACCGACCGTCGCTTATCACCGTTGCAGGGGCAAAGTGAAAACCGAAAAATTACATTCTACTAAGTAATCATAATAGCAAAGAGAAAAACCTTTAAAATGATTAATAACGACGAGAGTTGACTTCAGTTTTTTCAATACGATACAAAAGATATATATATATGTAATATCCTAGTATATATAATATCCATTCAACTAGAACATGCTATTTAAACATTTGACCGGTTGAATGACTGTGTAATAAGTAATAAAAGATGACACGAATATTTTGCGCCGTTATAACAACCGAGATGAAATAGGAAGGATCATCCTGACAGAACGAAAAAGATTCAAAAATACGCATTAAAAGCATAATAACCTCCTAATAACGATGCGGATGATACGACTTTATACGATGGACGTCTGTAAATCTGTTAATTAAAACTAGGATATGTCAGGATAATAAAGAAACATTGGGGGAAAAAATAACAATAATAATAACAGTAATAATAATAATAATAGTAATATAGATGATAATAAAAATAACAATAATAACGACGGGAATAATATTTCTAATAATAATAATAATAATAATAATAATAATAATAATAATAATAGTTTTATTAATAATAATAATTATATTAATAATAATATCGACGATATATCCGTAAAGGATACTATATATAATAAATGCACCTCATCACGTGAAACGGCATCATCTGCCTAACTGCTTCGCGTAATTACGTGTTCCATTAACGTCGTCGTCTTTTACATTACTCGCAAGAAAATATATGAACGTTCCTAACATACGTATTTGCGTGTGTGTGTTTATAAGACGTAGGCGTATAATATTCGCGTCAAGACGTAGACGTAAGGATATCTTTCGGACAAAGATTTAAAGGGGCAACCGTTAAAAAGCATTCGATTTGGTACTTTTCGCTTTTTTTTTGCACCTCGGTTCAAAGCTCGGGAAAACCTTACCGATACCGGGTTTCTACGTAGATTAATATTTTCGAGGATTTTCGAGGATGGTTTCATATTGCCGATCGAAGAATTATCCGTTAGAAAAGCCTTTCTACGAAATTTTTTGGCTCGGCCAGAGTTGACTCTTTTCAACCTCCGAATTAAAAAAAAAAAACAAAAACAATAATGATCAACTAGATATTTATACTGACTCGGATTCCATTGAAGAATGCGGTGATCGTAAGAGTAGTGATGACATTCAAGGTTCAGGTTTCCACTCCGTAAGTACCGGAACAACGTAGCAATTTATAACTTTCAGCCTTAGCTGGAATGGCAAATCAACGATTTTTATTTTTCGGAGGGTTTATCCCACAACTTGTCCGTATTTCTTCATCATTGTCTCACTTTATCGTTTATTATCGATCCGAGATGTTTGTATCTGATAACGCTCTTTCGACTAAATAATCGTATTAGATGACTACTAACGTTTTGATCATCTCTTCTTTTAACCATCGTGAATTTAGCCTTCGACGTATTAATTCGAATAACATATTATTGACTTATAGCGGAGAGTTTTAACATACATTACTAACTCCCGAAGACTCCCCACTACAATTGCTGAATGATCTGCCTATCTGAAGTTATCGATTCCTTTCCCATTTATTCTTATTCCGTATTTCTCGCTGAAAAATCTTCTCTCTATATACGTGTTAAACGTGAGAGGTGAGAGTATACATACACCTTCATAACCCTGTGGTTTTCAGTCTTCATATCTTGATTTTACCTCCGCCTCTAGTTGCCAATACAAAATACCTATTATTCGGATAGTTTTTCAATTGAATCGAGTTTGTTGTCTATAATATTTATCAAAGTCAGTTTTAATAAATTACTCTCCTTGAAAAATATCTACGAAATAATTATAAAATACTTTTTCTTCGTATTTACAATTACTTCGTAATGACCTTTTAGAAAAACTGACCTTCGTAGTTATTTCTTTTCCTTCTTCAAGTTTTCAAATCTTGGTTTAAATTATAGCGAACGAAAAATATTCCATTCGATCTAACGACTTTATTCTTCTCCCCCCTCCCGCGGCCAATCGACACGAAAAAACATAAGACTAATAGGATAATCTTCGGATTAAAATTTCTTACCAAATCATATTACAACGATCGGTGTATGTATTCTACCTATCTAATGTAATTTCTTACAAAATATATACGAATTAAGAAATTTCATACGATAATTAATCATTAAAGCTTTAATTTTATTATAAAACGTTTGATAAATTATATAAACGGCGTGTATATTATATAAGGATATATATATATATATATATGTGTGTATATTAATATAAGGATATGTATGTGAATATGTAGAAAATCTAAAAAACAATGCTCAAAACCTTGTTAGAATAGTGATATATAGAACGCTTGAAAAATCGAGAGAACACGATTAAGCGCAAGATTGAGCGCGCATCTGTTTGAAGTTGGTTGATCTTGAAGGTAGATTTAGTTCTAGTTCATCCTTGCCGGTTGAATAAAAAGAAAGATGACGCTTGAATCCGCAAAAAAATACTGAAAAATAATTAAAAGTTGTCACGTCTGTGGTAAATTACGCAAAATTCGATAAGACACTGAAATGATGACGGGAATGATTAACGGATAATAAAGATTTTATAATTTCAGCATATCGCACTTTCTATTCGATCATTGAGCTAAATAATTTTTATTTTAATTTTCTTTTTAAAATCATGAAATTTCTTTACGCAAATGTATTAATACGTACGCAAATATAGCAACGCATTAAATAAAATAACTTTTAAATAATATATCATTTGTTTTATTTAAATTAAATAATTCATCGTAAAGTATATTATATAATTATAAAAATCATTTAATTTATACGAGTTGTTTCGAAAGATACGAAGTCCGAATATATCCAATAGCCAAATTAGTAGTCATATATATATATGGTGCCCCAAGTAATATATGTATATATATTATTATTATTATTATTATTAGTACGAATCGGATCAGATATAAATTTCGACCACTAGGCCGTGCTTTATATTATAATCAATATTAATGTATCACCTAATTATTATAATTATTACATGTGTTCATTATGATTTTTTTTCTTCCAATTATTGATTATTTGCGCCCTTATTATATCAGTTTGTTTTTTAACTTTAAATTTATATATTTTTATTTAATTTTTTTTTATTTATTTGTTTATTTATATTTTTTTAATTGGGTAATAACAGTTTTTTAGTTTAGATTTATTCAAATATAGATGTAGTCAGTCTCCAACGTTCGGATTCTTGGGAATTAACCTTCCCAACCATTTTGCTACATGCTGCAGAAAATCTGATCACAGACAAATTCAAATTGAATAGTTAATCAATTCTGCAAACCAAATTTTAATTTGCTGAAAAGTACCGAAAATGAAATAAACGCCGAAAATGACGATTTGTACTTTTTTAAACTTCTTTCACATATTAAAAAAAAAGACCATCTATGAAATTATTATTTTTATTTTCGATTTTTAGTCATGTAGAAATAGAAAAGTTTTTAAGTTCTATGTCATATTTTATGTCTGTTACTAGAATGATAAATCGTGTGAACCGCTATTTTAGTTTTGAAATTTATTTTCATTTTTCATTTCTGTTTTTTACATTATTTTTAAATTAAAGAGGATATAAGGACGCTTTCGAAATTACCGCATACAAATACGTCCCCAATTGCGCCGACAGATGTGGAAAGAAGCTTTTCTCGTCTGAAAAATATTCTAAGCGATAAACTTCACCAATTCGGCGAATAAAAATTTCGAAAAATTTTTCTTATAACGCTAAATATATTTAAGTAGAAGTGGTGGCATTTATATGTTAATAAAAAAATCTGTAATTTCGCATACAGCGGTGTTTTACTATACTTAGGTTATCGATATAGTCATAATTTACGACATCAAATAAATTTTTACAGGAAATATAAGCCTTCTTTTTTTTTACGAACGGCGAAAATGACTTTTTAAATGCCGAAATTTTAGTGACAAAAAATCCGCACTTTACTCGTAGCGCACAAAACGCAATAATTTATCGACAGATAGCGCTGGTATCTACTTCGGGGAAAAAAATATTTAGATTTTTTAAAATTACGCTTCCACGTCATACACACTCGTATATGGTCGGGCCAGTACGTGTGAATAATTAAAATTATTAAACTAAAATACTTATAGACTTTCTTCGGGTAATGAATATCACAAACGATTATTAGTAACGGAAAAATAGAACTGGCCTCATCGTACTATAGGATATAAACACAAGTTGGACTCCAATTGAATAAAGATTGAAACATGTCCAGAATATAAATGTACTATACTAAGTGTGATAGCTATATATATGCATGTGGGTATGTATTTGTATTCATAAATATACATACTACATATATATATATAGCGATTCGAAAGCACCGATCAAATTAAAAATAATTTCTTCGTGAACAACAATATCGTAAAACTATTTCTCGCTTGGAAAAAAATTACTAAATATCCAAAAATTAATATTGTTACGTAAGAAAAGTTGAAATCCGGGTTCCGATCATAATAATCCGCATCTGTATTCAACGACATATTTATTATTTATTTTCGTGTATATATATATATATTATGAAATATATCTTTAATAATAATAATAATAATCCGACTTTGTATTTATTAATCAGGAACGGATTCCAATGATTTCGAAATTATTTTTATTTTTTTCTTGTTTTTTATATACTTTAATTCGATATCAAATTTTATCGTTTGTTTAAGCATAACCCGCATCTCTCTTAACGCCTTATTACTTATATCGCATTTTATTATGCAGTTAATTTATTAACATAATTTGTCTTTCTACTATTTACTTAACCAACATTATTCTTATTTTTTTTTTTAGATTTATATATATTTTACGTACCTTATTGCTGCTAAGGCTAGAGGCACGGGAAGATAAACAGTTTAGAGAAATAAGATTAGATAATGGGGAAGGAAAGTTATAAGCTTTGATTCAATGGATGGAGTGTACTGTAGGATTTCGGTTAGGAATGAAGCACGGCCAACAGCAATTGCGTAAGAAGGACATGATAAGAAGATTTGAGAAATGGTAAGAGGGCAGTTGCAAGGAATACAGGGAGATGAGCTCTGGTTTAGAAATTAGGGCTACTTCATATTTTCTGTTTGTATGTGTCGCCCAGTTTTTGCCTTTATCCGATCCGCGGGAAATTGTGGTAGGCTTGAAAATTTTGCAGTTGCTAGACTCTTCACTTGGTCGCGTACCTAGTCCATAAAGGCCATTGCTGGAATTGGTAAGTGTGGCACTAGAGCGAAGGTAGTGGATAATTTATATTTTTCACAGCTAGTTTAGCCAATTATTTTTCTAAATGCCCACGCCGGTATAACGTAAATAAAAATTATAATCCCTCATAATAAATTTTTCCATAATACATTTATTCCTCTACTGTAAAAGCATATATGTATAAATATAAATATGAACTTTAAAATAGATATAAATTCCCCACTTGTCAAAAATAAAAAAAATTATTCACATTAGCTTCAGTACTTTCACTTAATAATGCAGAATAAAACAAATTGGTTTCAAAATAGATGATTAACGTTACTCCAATATCGGTATTGTATATGCGTAAACGTATATATATATATATATGTATATGTACGTATGTATGTGCATGAGTGCATATATATATTTTTTCTTTTAATAATAATAGTAATAATAATGCGTTTTCATCGGTAGTTGCAATAGTGATAATACTAATAGTAGTAACAATATAATAATAATTCACCCGCAAACGTTGTAATCGTTAATGAAGAGATTTTTCCCCACCTTTCACTATAAACTAAATTATAATATTCTTAAATTTTAAGTTTGTACATACGATATATTGCACGGTAATGGTTGGGACTGTGTTTCGTCATCCTGACTGTTCCCTTTAACTATAAAAGTGCACCCTACAAAGGACTTCCTACACACATGTTTGAAATACTTATTTATATGTTTATGAATATATAAACGATATGTATGTAGATTAACTCATGTATAATTTTCATATTATTAGTCAACTGCACTATACACTTTATCTTTTTTTTTAAGTTATTAATGGTCCTTTGCAAAAGTATACATACAATTTTTCTTAAATATGCGATTGTTATTTAATATATATATATATATATATATATATATATATATATATATATATATATATGATAATTATCGGTGTCCGTTATTTTTTCGAATTCGAATCTTATAAATAATGTAACTAATATTCGCGATGAAAAGTTTGGATCTACAATTTAAGTTGAATCTAAATTTAACATAAGATATCTTTAAGGCTATTGACGCCGCTCCGCTAAATATCGTCCGTAGTTAGACATTTTCTTAGGTCGGTGTTGAAAACTCTGAAAAGATGAAAAATATATTTTCCGTAAACACGAATAAGATCAGAAATTAATTGGACGCATTTTTTTAAGTAGACTCTGTAAATATCTAATTATCGTGACTGACGGATTTACTCAGTACCACGTAAAGTCGTAAAATGGCGGCATTTAAATTTATAATAACATCTTCTTTATTATAATAATAGACGGCATTGTATAATAATAGACGGCATTTAAAGTGAAATATAAAAACATAAACGAACATATTCGGTCAACTTGGAACGACTACTAAATATTCGATTTTAAACTAATTTACGATTATATAGTTCGCGTTGAACATCGACGAATATATCCAAAAATTCCCCCATTTAAATATAATTCCGAATACGTAACCCTAGCTGGACGACAACTGACTTACTCGCTGGCTGTAGCATAGCTATCTCATATGCCTGACGGACATTCCGGAATTCAAGGTAATGTTGTTGTCGATCCGCTCTCCAGAGAATCAGTCTTTTACGGTGCACTTGTTCCGACATTTATTTATATCCGGTATCTATCATAGATATCCTTCAATTGGTCTTCATGGTTAGAGGATTATTCCACCCCGCATTATATCTCGCTACCTCTCCCGTCTCTTAATATTTCAAATTGTATTTATGCATATCAATTATCGCAAATTTATTGTCCCCATCATTCGTTTACATAATCGAGTTTCGGGGCAATCGTTCAAGGTTTTTTTTTTTTTAGTAACTCCATTTAATAGACATATTATCTCTCACAAAAAACAGATTTTCTTTGACTATTGACTGCCGCTTATACCAACACGAGCAAATATCTCCTCGTAAATTCTTTGATGTCAATTGACTAATTTCCTCCTGTTTCTATTACTTCACCGATTTACTCAGATAACATTCGAGTCTTAGTCTTTCTTTTTAAATTTATAACCGAGTGTGATATTGTCGTCTAAAATTTAGTCAGGGTTGTAATTACTAACGTTAAAAAGAAAAAAGGTTTTCGGATTTATTCTCATTACAATATTCGTTAAATACATTTCTACTTAAACATTTATTATTATTATTATTATTATTATGTTTTCATTTATCGACAGGCTCTAAGTGTCACAAAGCCAACATATGCATATCACTGATCGATATAATAAAAATAAGCATACGGAATAACTATTATTAGACATTGGAAACTTGGTTTAATATACAAAATTATTTAATTTAAATTCCTTAATCACTTACGTCGACTTATTCAAAAGTATTTAAGTAACAGAAATTTCATAATTAAAGTTTACAATGATAATTCCTGCACGAAATATGCATTAGCGGCTATTCTCCCAAGTGAGCATATTTGTGCCTTTTTATTAACGACATTCCCGAAATTAAACATTTACAGACAGGATGACACTGCTATATACTGTACATCGTACCGGACTGACACTATACGAAAAATACTAATTCGGTGGTTTCGTGAAATTAAATTCGTATTTTAATAACTGGGGAATCAAAATAAATTCCGTATTATATAAAAGACCAAAAATTGTTAAATTAAAATTTTTACACGTTGCGCGTAATTTAGCGTAATGCCCGCATAAATTACGTAGCACCCGGAATGTAGGTAATTTCATTTGGTTCATTTTTTTCACAAATTTAAACGATGGAACTTAATTTTTGGAAACATCGACAAGTTCGTTTTATACGATACTATTTTTAATATTTTTTTTCTTTTAATTTTGTTTATATATAAATATATATTATATATATATATAGATATAAAACTACTAGGAATTCGACTCCAAGATAAAATAAATCAAAAAAAATTTAAGGGAAACAATGTTCGAAGATACAGGTGAAAAAGTAGCGAAGAATAAATGTGCACGGCTGGACATATTGGTAATGTGACGGGAGATGGACAAAAGAGTTGGTGGTGTGGAGACCGTATGGCGGAAAACGAAGCCAAGAAAGACCAAACAGGAGATGGACAGACGATATTGTCAATACAGGTGGAAGTCGGTAGCTTCGGAAAACACAAGATAGAAGAGGATGGAAATTATTAAGGGAGGCCTAATACCAACGTAGGCAAAGAGTCTCCTCGCTATTTATCTTATGTACGTATATGCATATGTATGAATGAGAAACGTATATATTTCATTACAGAAATGTTCAAACCAAATTGTAATAATTACATTTTTTTTTTTTTTTTTTTTTTTTGACAGCTCATCGTACAACAAAAATTATACATCATCACCGTCATATCGATAGCTCGTTTCGAGCGTCGTGACACATTATGGATTACCGCTGGCGAACTTGTGGTGTTCATTTGTTCGTTCGCCATGTAATTCTGCCTGCTACCAGATCCGTCAGCTCATGACCAAACACTAACGGTTGTTTCGACTATTTCCTTTTTTTTTATGACCTTCTACCATTGGCTTCGCGATTATTTTTTTTAATCTATCCTGCGGTATGATATGTCCGGCGAAGCACCTCTGATCCACCTTGATCTCTTGCAGTATAGACAGGTTAGTTCTTTTCGCCGTCCATGGCACTCCGAGTGTTTGTCTCTAACAATACATCGATCTTCTTCAGAGTTCACAGTATTCCGCCGCATAGAAGAAAACAGAAAACACTAATATATTCTCATAAGACGTGCTTTTAGTATCAGAGCTCTTACATATTTCTATTATATTTTTGTTATATTTTTGTTAGTTATGATAGTGCCTCAGCTTTGCCTATCACTGTTCTGCGTTTAATTTCTTCCACGTTGAGCTGCCATCTTTTGTAATCAGCGTTCTTAAAGTCTATCAAGTACTTATAAAGTGCCTAAACTTCTTGCATTCTGTGATTGAATGTTGTTATTTAAAATCCATAACTTTAGTTGTGCTTCTGTTTATTAGTGTAGGAAAATCATTATTATAAAGTTATTTATTATTTATTGTATGAATAAAGAATATTGTTAATATGTATAATATATATATTGTAGTTATGATATAACAGAGTCTGTGTCATGTCGAGTGTTTTTGATCTGTGGAAAAATAGGTGTGGCGTAGTAAAAAAAGTGTTCTTTTTTGGATCTAATAGATAACATCTTAATTATATAATTTATTAATAAATAAACTATTATTAAATACTGTAAATGTATTTATTAAACAAATATTCACAATAATTAGTAATACGTACTCTTTTTCACGCTTATCAAGTAGGGGAGCAAATTTATATATATATATATATAATTGGTATATGTACGCAAAGTGTTATATATGAGTACTATGTTTTTTCGTAATATGTATCTGTGTATGGTTTAAAAATGTTTTAAAAGTTGTTTTTTTTTTATTACTATTTTTCCTACTTACTTACTTTTAATGTTCTTATACGTTTGTTTCAATTTGTTATCCATTCATAAGAGTTCGTACAATTATTACTTTTCAAGCTGTTATTACTTTGTATATAAATGTATGTGTTTGTATATATATATATATATATATATATATATATATATATATATATATATATATATTACATTACGGAACGGCTGTAATTATTCGCATGATGTATAATGTGTATGAGTATATTCTGTTAGGAAAAATCGAAAGTGTTTACCGCTCGAATTAATGCTAATTTAAACGTTTAAATTCGACGGCGAACGATAGAATGATTCGTAAATGACCACTTTCACGCACACGCGTATTTTAAAAGGTTTCCATTGAACTTTCTGATAAAGTATGCGAGATCGTATGGCACGGATTATTACTTGCGTACCGACAAAATGCGAATTCTAACGAAAATAAAGAAATTTTACGAGAAAACTTCGATTAAATCGGTCGAATTTTTTAATAAAATGGCCTTTTGTTTAATTTACGAAATTAGTTACCTCCCAATTATCAGGATAAAACCGTTATTCCTTGAAACACTTATTACTTCGATTATTATTGATTATATTTTCCCGATCGTGTATTATTTTCCTACATTAGGGGAAATTCTGTCCACATTATATTACCTTATTAACTCTCTAATAACGCGTGTATCGAATCTAAACATTTCTTATTTTATACAAATCAGCTTTATTGTATTCCACGAGCATTAATGTGTAATTTATTAACTATACCAGAATATATGTATAATCTTTCTGTTATATGTAATCCTTCTTCATGTGTCTTACGCATTACTGCGCTTGACATCGTAGCATTGATATTTCTATTTTCGTCCATTGCTTTATATTTTGTAACCATGTCGTTTTCTTTCTTCCGGATCCTCTCCGACCCTCTATTCTTCCTTGGATTATTTAACAGCTCATACTTGCTTCCTCTACTTATATGACAAAAATAACTTATTTTTCGTTTCTTTATTTCTTCTACTAGATATCTTTCTGTATCTCTTCAGTACTTCATCATTACTTAATTTCCATATGCAGGGGATACGTAACATTTTACAGTGGAACCACATTTCACATGCTGCTAGATATTTGAAAGACTTGGCTGTGTATGTTGCAGCCTCTGCGCCATATAATAGAACGGCCATGAACATAACACTTCAGCATTCTTTGCTTGATTCTTATTATTGATTGCTCGATTAATTAATAACGTGCTTAGTCTTTGAAAAGCTATTTTCGCGTATATAATTTTGCGTCTGATTTCTGTCTCCGAGTCTACCCGGTTTGTTATAATGCTTGTCGGGTATTTAAATTCTTGTACCTGCTCGATTTCTTTTCCGCTAATTAATACTTTTGTTAACAGTTGTTTCTGGCGACTTATTATCATAAATTTTGTTTTTCTTTCATTGATGGTGAGACCATAAAGTCTACTCCTGCTCGGCTTACTGTATCTACTATTTCCTGAAGATCTTGTTTCGATTCCGTCATTAGGACAGTATCGTCTGCATATCTTAAGTTGTTTATATATTTACCCTTAATTTGAATTCCTTTTTCTATTTCCCCCAACGTCTGTTTAAATACTTCATTTGAATAAACGTTAAATAAAAGAGACGACAGGAATGTATCGTAATATGATTTTTTTTTTTAATTATACGTTTTTGCGTTAGTTTTTGTTTAACGATATAGTAACTAGCAAAGAATATCTATGGAGAATAGGTACGATCCATAAAGTTATCTTCAAAGCAGTAGCTCTCAGCACACAGAACGGAAACAGAAGAGGCAATATCACGCAACATTGACACCCATTCATTTATTGAGGAAAAAAAACACCACCATCAAGTATCTATTGGTAGATTGTTCAATTTACGACCAATACTGAAAACAATACGAGATCGCATCGTTCGACTTTTACAAAGTTTCCCGATGGATAACGTGGATACCGTTAATTTTCAAATTTTTAAAACATATCACATTAATACTTCCGTTGTAATTATTTTAGTTTTGTGCCACGTAGCTATAATTGCGGTACACGGCAATTTAAAAAAATAAAAAACCATTAATCGTATTACTAATTCTATGGAATTTGTATGTTCATTATATGAAACATACCGTGTTATGTGTAGATAGGGTTTACAAATGTGTATGTATATAAATGTGTGTGTAATGTATTTATGACGCGAGTGAACGAAAGATTGTATTTTGCAATTCGCTAATTATTATTGCGCGTAGGCATTTTATTTTATGTAGCTAAATTATTTTGAATCAAACGGAAACGTGAAATAAATTTGAATTTGAACCCGAATTCGAATTTGATTATTATTTATTATTATTATTATTATGACTAATTTTTTTATTATTATTATTATTATTGTTAATACTGTCATTTGGAAACGAAGAAATGCGTTTAACAAAATCAGTAGTTGATGGAAATTTGTTACAAGCGAATTATAATAAGAAGCTAATTTCTCATCATTTCAACGTTTATTATAGAGATTGCATCGCAAATCTGACAAATACCTTTGGCGCAGAATACATAGTATTATTCGTTACTATATACAAAATTCGTTTTTGTATATTTTGGGTTTACACAGGAACACGTGAAGCGCCGTATCACTTCCTAATAAATCATCATACGAACTGCTTTACGAAAGAAAATGTAAATCTTTCTTCTTGCTGCCGTTAACATTTCTATTTGATGAACCTTTTCGTAGTGGGTAAAATTCTCTGACTCCTTAAAACTAGGTACTGTAACTCTTAAATGTTGAATACATTCGAGCGTAGTGATTCTGTGAATTATAAACAAAATCATAACGCAGTTTAATCACTGTAAAAGTTTTTTATTGCGAAGCTTTTCGACAGTTACGTCATTATCAGGCATAGAGATAAATATATATATATTTGTTATGTACGCAGAATAACGACGTGTCGAAAAGCTTTGCAATAAAAAACTTTTATAATGATTAAACTGTGTTATAATTTTGTTTTGTTTACTACAACCCTTTGCGGTCGAATGATACCAACAGCGCCAGAAGTTAAATATTTAGGATTAACATTCGATCGAAGATTAACGTGGGGACCGCATGTCGTAAACACGCGGAAAAAACTGACGCTTCTACTGCGCCAGTTGTATCCGTTAATAGGGCGCAAATCGCAACTCTTGCAAACAAAGTCCTCTTATACAACACAGTAATTGCTCCTATCTGGAAATATGGTCTCTAGGTGTACGTTCGACGTCCAAAACCAATCTAAATAAGATACAATCGTTTCAGTCGAAGATTTTCAGGATTATGACAAATGCACCATTTTATGTTCGTAACGATATCATTCATCATGACCTCGGAATACCAACCGTTGCAACAAACCACAGACGGCGATACAGGAAAATGTATACGGCGCTCAGTGAAAATCCAAATCCGCTAATATCACGAATGTCGACAACACATCTTCCAGATAACCCTGTCAGACGTCTTAAAAAAAGGCAATGTCAGGATGCACTTACGTCATCATAAAATCGAGGAAGAATAAATATATATCGCTATAACAAAACAGCATTATCCATTGGGATATGTTGTTTATTATTCTCTCTTTTTTTTTCTCTCGCAGTTGTGTTTATAATCTTTATGTAAAAAAAGAAAATATAAAAAAAATAAAAACAATTTTGTTTTGTTTACTACAACCCTTGTTTATAAATCAGGTGATAAGGCGAATGATTATCGAAATTTATTTGTCATGTATAAGTTTTGTTTATAATCTATATATATAAAAGAAAGTCGTGTTAGTTACACTACTTATAACTAAAGAACGGCAGAACAGATTTGGCTGAAAATTGGTAGGGAGGTAGCTTAGAGCCAGGAGACGGACATAAGATACTTTTTATCCCGTTCGACAGCGTTCGGTGTCGAGCTACGAATTTTCAAAAATCGATGACCTGCCACCTTTGGCAAGGCATAGCGAGCGGCGTAAACGTTTTTAAACGATTCCGATTTTATAATTTGTCGTTACTATATAAGATTTATAGGATAAAATGAAAAAAACGCGAAAAAAATTTCAAACCCAAACCGAAAATTGCGGACATGTATAACGCTTCGATTCAGTATTTACTTTGGATTCACTTTCATTTACTTAGAGAAGTTCAACTAAATAACACTTCATTTTTGTAATCGAAATGAATTCATTACTGTTGTAAAATGAAATAAAATTTTCCTTTAATTTTTTTTTATCTTTTAATCACCAAACGAAATGTTACATAAAACGAAGCCATCTGGTGGCGAAACGGAGTTCGCCGGGTTTTCTAGTTTATATTTAAAACATTGTTGTTCAATCATGTCTTATATTGACTGATTTTAATTTATGTGTAATTTATCTCGATACTTGCGCATTCGATATATTTTATACACTTTTGTAGCTTTGTTTTCTAGACATATATTAATCGATATCGGTTGGTTGATTAATTATTATTATTATTACTAGTTTTATTTGATCGCAGTTCATATGTAATAGCGAACAAATCGATTTTCTACATAATTTTAAGTCAGTTCGCGCGAGTAATAAACTTAGAAGATAGAAAATAATGGCTTCTATACTCCTTCGAATACTTTAATTAATAACTTTTCGAATTATTCCCGCTAAATTTCGACGAAAATAATTAAATAAATAATTAAAAACTTATTTCGAAATTACGCTGTTATTATAATTATACTTTCGTTTTATTTATTTTCAATCGAAACCCGAGACTGCCTTCGAGATCTATTTTTATGTTCCCCGACAAAATAAAATAAAAATTTTAAATTTTAAATAATAATAACGGAATTAGTCTAGATTTTATCGACTGCATTGTAAGAACAAAACGAAACAAAATTCTGTTTTTTCCATACTCAACCGATGGAGCTGCTAGCTAATAAAACGAAATAAGAATATATTAAATGAAGAAAAGAAGCTTGCACTAGCGTAACCCGTAGTAGACAGCCTCGTCAGGCCGTGTAAAGTGTACACAATAGGCCGATAATTAAACCCTGTCGGGCGCCATTTTGTTTTTCGTAACTATTCCTTTTCGACGTCGTTCTTATTATTTAAAAATCGCTTTGTTATAGTCGGTCGCTCTGGAAAGTGACGACCTTCGTGTCTTAATATTATTATGATTATCGTTACCTTATTATTAAAATTAGCCTCTTATATGTCCGCGCACGGAAAAATAGTTCCTATTTCGTCCGTTTGTCAGAAATGACAGCGAATATGTACGGTCGGCATTAACGTCTTCCCTAAAAAGCTTATCGTAATTTCAAAAAAATTCATCTATTAAAAGTCGTTTGAAAATTGCTTGAAAATCTACCTTATTTTTATAGCGTTACAAGGCAATCATAATATTATGGCGTAGGCGTATATAGACACGCACAACCAGAATAACTGATCCTAATAGCTTTGTTGTCTATGCAGCTTCGCTCGGTTTTATACATATAGCCTTCATTAATCCTTTATCCCATGGAGAGTACTTGGTAACATTATGACTGTCCGATAGTTTCAGCTCCCAACCTGACATGTTAATTGTTAATTGTGTTTTCCCAGTTAATAACGTTATCTAACTTTTCAAGGTATCTCTGTCGTGGTCTTTAGCCCTCCTATTTCAGGGCTGCTGTTCGTCCTATTATATAATCGGGAAATATTTATACTTACTTTACCACCGAAGCGTTATTGTTGATTTGTTTGTTCGGTGCACCGACTATTGCACCTATAACGCACCGAACTCGTTTATTCGCCTAGCATCTGTCGTCTTTATCGTTTAGCATTCCACAGCAGTACGTGGAATTTAAAAAATTAAAGATTTTATCAGTTCCATTTTATTTGTTCCGTTCGTTGTTCCCCCACATTTTTGAAAATTTTACATATATATATATCATTTAAAAATACTGTATTTACTCCTGTAAGAATCGCATACGATGAAAAAAATGGAGTGTCAAAATGGAACTGAACCGGACATGCAATATAGAGAACGAGACAAAGTGACTGACAGAATCACGTCTACTAGATCAGAAGCTGCAAATAAGAAGACTTCAAACAGTAGTTGATATGACATAGTCGGAATAGCGGAGAAAACCGAATCAAGATAGCTTAGGATAAGAGTAATTACTGGAGGAAAGTCTGTGTCCAGCAGTGGAATGTGATATAGGATAATCGTAATCTTATGTATACACATATATTACGCCACGTGTAAATGTGTATGTGTGTGTGAATGAGAGCGTTCAGTTAGATTAATGATTTAATTCCTTTAGATACGGGTATTTATATGAGAAAATTTTACCCCGCCGTTAATGGTTTTTAAAACATTAAAACAAATAATCAACCGTGTTATTAGCTGGTTATCGAGATTTTGATGAATTTGTCGACTGCTCAAAATTCTCGTTTTAAACCGGCGACATGTTTTTCATTCTAAAAAGAAAATAAGGTAAAAAAAATGAAGAAGCGCAAATATTTGAATCCGATAAAAGTATACGATTCAAGAAGACACGAAATTTCCCTAACAAAGACGATAAATTTCCATTCGGTTCAGAAATAAGGTTCAATTAGCGGTACGTCTTCAACGTTAAGATATCGATGATCGATATCGAAAGAATTTCATATGAAAGTTAAAGAAAAATAAAGAAAGGAATGAATTATTTCTGTCCCATTTACAATTAATTATAATAAACTATCATCGCCATGAGTTATATATGTATATTTATATATACATATTACGATGACTGTCGTATGTATTCCATCTATATAAATTAATTTAAGAAAAAATATATCAATTAAGAATTTTTATACGACAATTGATCATCAAAGATTTAACTTCAAAAACATCTAAGAAGTCGTACGAATGGGGTATGTTATATCAGAATATATATATATATATATGTGTGTGGCAAGTAAGTAGAAAATCAAATAGACAGTGAGTAAAACCTTAAATGTTGAATATATTGGAGAGTAGTGATTTTATTTATTAATTAATAATAAACCGAACAAAATATAACACAATCACTAAAAGTTTTTTAATCGCGAAGCTTTTCGACAGTTACGTCATTTTCAAGCACGCACCAAAATTAACATCTTTTTTTTATACTTTTAGTGATTGTGTTATATTTTGTTCGGTTTATTATTAATGAGTAAGACCTTGCTAGAATAACGCTATATCGTGAAAAATAGGGAGAATACGAACGCATCTGTGAGAAAATGACCGAATTGTTTGATCGTGAAGATAGTTTTCTAGCTCTACTGCTGGTCCAAGGTGATTGAAGGAAAAGAACGATTAGATCGAGACTGAAAATTAATTAAAGCGATAACCGGTAAATTAGGCAAAATTCAAGAAGACGCCGAAACGACAAAGCCGGTAATTAACAGGTAAAACGATGATTATAATTTGCCCATATTGCGTTTTATATTCCATCTTAAAGCTAATAATTTTCATTCTAATTTTCTTATTAACATTATCGAATTTCTTTATGTAAATGTGTCTAAAATATAAGAATGTATCAAAATAAACTACGTTTTAAGTAATACATATAATCCGAAGTTTATTTAAAGTAAATAATTTAGTACAAGGTAAATTGTACAATTACAATATAAATAATTTAATTTAAAACAAAATACGAAGTCGAAATATGGTTTATCAGTAGTTTTATATATGGAGCCCCTCGTATATATATATATCTCGTCCTCATAACTTTTAAGTCGACGGTGGTTCGTTGTATATATTTACACACACACATATATATGACTTAATGTATCCATTTTATCCACATGCACATCGATTCGCGTCTAAATTATAAATGCTTGCAAACACGCAAAAAGAATGGAAAAGCAACTAATATTGAATTTAAGACGGGTTAAACGTCGAAAACCGTATGACTTAGTGAAGTGATGAATAAGTCAGAGTGTCACTTCATTGAAAGTGTAACGCTTCGCATGTGTAAGTTTAAAGTGGAGCGCTAATTCGTGTAAATACTTATCGTTTTACAGTATACATGGCGCGATCGTTCTTCCACATTTATCAAAGTTCTATTCCTAATCGTCGCGGATTTTGCGATAGTAATTATAATACGATTACAAAAAATTATCCTCTATCGTACGAATGCCTAGTTTATCCTTAGGCAACATCGTTTATCGTATATTTTAAATAAATAATCCTCGACAGGATATTATTATCATTATTATTATTGTTATTATTAAAAGAAAATATTCAGGCAGACGCAAAATCGATGCCGGTAAAAGCCATCTCGTAAATATCGTAACATCCGGTTGACTCTGTATTATATCGTTCGTCATTGATAGGATACAAATGACACAAAACGTGATCTGTATCATCTCATCGTGCTGTGAAAACTGGTTTACATAGAAGTATTATTATAATAAGTTTATCTGTACGAGATCTGAGAATATTTCGCGCATCAGTAAGCGCCTACGTGTGTACGTAGTAAAGACAAAAAGAACGTAGAACCACTAACTATTGTTTTAATAACAATACTCGGATCCTTCGTAAAAGAATTTATTCCTTCTCAAACAAACTCCACCGTCATCCGTATTCCATTTTTTTTTCGAATGAACAGTAATTAAATATCGAATTTCCATTTGCCGGTTCAGCTCGATCGAAAGCTGTTCACTCATTCTTTCACGTATACACAATACTCGTACCGTCTTTTCGTATTTTGCCCCCACTACGCACGGCTATATATACTCCGAGAATAACGATTATATCGCCGAATAACGCTTTCACTTTAAGTTCGAAGGATTTTTACCTCGCGAAAACCGTTTTATCGTAATAGTAGTCAGAAATTGAGAATTGTAAACGATTTAAAGATTAACAAAGAACAAAAACACACGTACCCTTATAAGGGATGCGGATGAAAGACGTCAAGGTCTGCGCACCATCCGGTATTATGTAGGAAAGATGAACAATTTTAAGTTAACGGTAAACAGATTTTATCGGATTTTCACTTTCTATTAATAACAACAGGTAAACCGTGTGTATAGATAGTACCAATAAAATAATCAACATTCGAAACGGAGATAATAGTCACACCGGTGATTTTGGTAGCTATTACGTCTACACACACATACATACATACATATATACATATATACATATTATATATATATATAATGTATGCGTTACAGTATTACGATAACGGACGAGCATTAAGCGAAGATTACATCGTAAGTAAATGACGAAAATATTATTATTTTAAAAACTGATACAATCGTACATAGAAAAACAATGTGTCAACACAAATGTCATACACGATACGAGAGAGCAATAAAAGTAATTCATATGTGCATGTTTGAATATTCATGTACACACATTCAATATTTTATTTATTTAAAATATCCTAACAACTTGAACCACCCCATGGGAGCGTGATGAAGGTTAACATTCTCCGGTGTTTATTATAAAGTGAAATATGTTTTATTCGTTCGCGTTTATATTTCTTAAACGTGTGACCTTTTTTTTTATTCCTATCCAACGTGATACTGTGGGGACTATTTACTTTTTAATCAAAGATGCTGATATGGCGGAATAATTTTAGATTATCCACATGGAGAAAGGACGATAGGTATAATACATGGAGAACGTAACAAGATAAGGTAAAGCTCAGAACGTAGCTTTTCGAATCGGTAATAATAAGGTCATTTCCGCGAAGATTTAAGTCCATTAAAATTGACAAGACTTCCAGTACTGCTACACATTCCGCAGTAAATACTGAACATTGTACGTGTTACTAGTATTGAAAACTGGAATGAACACTGTTGCTCCCGTTTATCGAGTTGACTTTGATCCATCTGTATAAATAAGGGCGTGTAATGGAAACCTTTCTGAGATAATGTTATTGAAAGTGGCAAGGATTAGTGTAGGATATAGATTGCAGTTTTCGGGGAAAAGGGATGAATTCTGTTTGTTGAGGTAAAAATATGGTAACATAAATTGTGACGTAGAAATTGATAATCGAAATTAATGTTTATATCAGTAGAACTAGCGGGTATGTTGAAGAATTCTCATGTTCTATACGTTTCTGTCGTAAGGGTAATTTAATATATAGCGAAAAGTTTTAACGCGTATATATTTAGATTTGCTGAATACAATCTTGAGTCAGAGGTTTTTAAGACGTTGCAGTTTGTTCATGTTGCTCCACGGAGCTATATAATATTTGGAATGAAATAATTCGTCTGTAAAAGTTTGTTGATAAGTGAAAATTCCGTTAAATACAGGGAACAGTATCCTCAATTTTTTTTTTGTACCCTCATTCGTTTACACGTTTCGTATGCTAATCGTCGAGATATCTTGACTTCCAGTTCACGAAACTCATTCTGAAATTTAACGCAGTTACTTAAATTAAGTTTTTTTTCTCGTAAATATTACCGCATTTATTTTACTATCGTTTATTTTGATTTTGCATTTATTACAGAATTCGGATATTTCGATAATTTATTATTCCGTTGCTAATAGTATCTACGCGATGTGACAATGTCGATATGGCAGTGTGTCATCAGCATAGAAGTTAAATTGGACTTCGTTTGTCGTAGGAATATCGTTTACGTATATAATATTATAAAAAGAAAAACGATGTAGCAGACAGTGAGTTTCTCGCTTGTAGAAACGTCCACCATCTTCTCCGACCCTATGTACCATAAAGTCAAAAAACTAAATGTATATTACGTTTATATCGTCGACCTGTAAGGGCAGAACGGACAATTAGATAGACGGATGCGGTGATTGTTGCAGGCGCGGATCTCATTTTGAAAATCGCCAAGTACGATAGACGCTCAATCCTATATTTCGAGAAATAACTTTAAAATTTTAAATAAACGACCAAATTTTTAAATGTTAAAAAAAATCATTTTAGAACCACGCATATCGATTTCTACTCGATAGTTGACGAATTTGAAATGGGCCCGCTAAATGACAGCGTCATTTTCTACGGACGATTTTAAAATTGAATATAAGAAATGACTTTCAGATCTGTTTGGAAACGCATTATCATCGATTATATGTTATTATTATTATATATATATATATATATATATATATATATATATATATTATTTTTGTAATTTTTATCCTCGGGGAAAACACGAACAAATATTAAAAGGAAAAAAAACATCGAATCAATTATCTGACAATAGATTCGACTGAAGACGTGTCAAAATCGCGAATCGCGTAAATAAAATACCAAAAGGAAAAGGGACTGCTTGACTGTCGTTTTAAATGATTAGAGATTCAGCCGTTAAATAGGCCATTGTCCGGTTTTGTACACATCGTATTAATCCATAACGAAGGTTGGGGAAACGATCGATAAAACAGGCCATCACGCTCCGACGATAACACATATTTACACAATCTATCTAATAATACCCTTTACAAAGTAGACGCTAACGTGTGCGCCCGATATAAATGTCCATTTCACGCTAATCGAAAGTCAATTCTTCCACATTCAGGCTGTTCGCGATCGATTAACGCGGCAACAGAAGATAGGTTTAAAGAAAGTAATTACGGTCGTATACCTAGGTGCTAAGAACTCGATCAAATAAATACTGTTAGCAACGTAATTGCAAGAGGGGAAAAAAAGGGAAAATCCTATATTCTCGTACAATAAAAATTGAACAGTAATAATCGAACGAAAATTATATTCAAAACAAGAAATAAGTAATTTGAAGAATGTGAAATGTAGTTTTATTATTAAAAAGTAAACAACAAAAAAGAAGTTAAAATAAATGAAATTTTTAAATTACGAAACTTTTCGGCTGTTAGGCCACTATCGAGTGAATATTTCAATATAAAATGAAAAAATATTAATTTATACAATTCACGAAAAAATCAGCGAAACGAAGAACAGTATTAATAAAACAATAAACTGTTCTTCATTTTGCTGATTTTTTCTAAATTGTAATCTTAAGTTAATATTTTTTCATTTTATATATTTTATCTTTTTAAATATTCACTCGATAATGGCATAACAGCCGTAAAGTTTTGTGATTTTAACTTCTTTTTGGTTGTTTATTTTAAGAAATAGTAGTTAAAACCGCTAAAATTCCATATATAAAAAGACAACAAACTATTAAGCACTTATCGAGTGAATATTATATATATATATATATATATATATATATATATTTATATATTTTTATATATATATATAGTCGTGTGACATATTATGGTCACGATACCTCTGCACGTGGTAACACGACTCACTCATGATGATATATATATATATATATATATATATATAAAAGTATGTACAATTTATAAAAATTATAGAAGGAAAAACAAAATGAAAAATAAAAAACTTAATTTAAATGTATATAAAAAATAGTAAAGTGAAAAAACGAACATTTATAAAATAACCTGATAATGTGTATGTGGTGAACGACGCAATCGACAAATAAGCGATATAAAATTTATACACAAATAATTACACTAAATATCCGGAAAATAAAAATGTTCTAATATAATGATTGATTAAACGCTTTTTAAAAATAATTCTTCGTCAGAATTTATCGTTGAATTTGATTAGATCGCTAATTTGTCGATTGCGTTGTTTTTCATTATCAGATTATTTTATGGATATACTGTTTTATCACTTTGCTATTTTTTGTAAAATTGTCCATCTAAGTTAAATATTTTCTTACGTTTTATTTAATTTTTTATTTTTCCCTTTTACATTTCTTAGAAATTGTATAGGTATTTTTATATTTTATTTCTTTACGTCTACTCGATAATTAGCGGTTTTAACTACTTTTTTTTGGTTATTTGCTATTTAAAAATAACTACATTCAACACTGTCCGAAAGTATATTTTTTTCTGTAAATACATTATAAAAATTAAAATTCACTCTCAGCTAATCCGTGCTTATTAAGAAAAAATTATACAGTATACTTAACTGACTGCATTAAAAGATGACGATGATAATAATCGCTCTAAATGACATTGTGGCGTAGCCGCTTAAGCGTTCTGCTCACACGACCTGAGGTCGAAACATATCGTTGAAGAGAATTTTTAAAAGCCCCTAATCGACTAAGCTATCCATCCAATTGTTCGGTAAATGAATACCAGCGAAGGCAAACCATCCGATCGTCTCGTTTGTATTGCCATCGAGGATTGATTAGACGATGTCGCCTACCAACCAGTGAACATGATGGAACATTATATTTACAGTACCTTAGCAAGCCAATTACTCGTTATTTTTTGTCTTATCTTTTTTTTTTGTAAAATCGTGTTTTTTCGGCAAATATATTTACACACGAATCGCATACTATTGAGTATACATAACTACTTTTAATCGTTTAGAATTTCGTTTCATAAATTTCCGAAGTTATAACTAAAAATTTCAATTTTGACAAAATATACGAAGGACCAGTATCTTGTTTAATTAATTTCAGATTTTCCTTCCTTAAAATAATTCTTTCGTAGATTTAAAAAATATTTCCGTAAAATTCCATACCTTAAATTGAAATGGTATACTCGAGATGTAAAATTTAAATTATATTTACTTACACATATGCGTTAAAACAAAAAATGAATTTCTAAATGTATAATATTCGAACGGTTAATGCGATCGAGCTGAAATTTTTAATGCACACTTAGATAAGTATCGACAAAAAGACGATGAGAAAAAAATCGAAATTTTCAAACTTTTTGAGTGTATACTCGTAGTCTCGGGATCCAAAATTCGTAATTTCCATACAGATTATTTTTAATAACTTAATAAATTACAGTTATCTACAAAATATCATACAAAACGTTGGAGCCATTTCCGAGATAACCGAGTATCTATATATATATATATATATATATATATATATATATATATATATATATATATATATATATACATACACATAGTGGCGGACCCACGGAAGGGGCTAACGGGATTAAGCCCCACAGGGCTTTGAAAAGTATAAAATACATATCAAGTAAGCGTGTAAATTGTAAACTACAAACAATTTCGCAGCTAACGTGATAGTTGAAACAGGAGAAAATATTTGAAAGAGCTCGCATTATCATGAATAAAACCTCATCTTGAAAAGCGTGCAAAACAGCCTAGATTGCAAAAATTCGTTACATCCTGTCTACTAATGACATTGAAAATCCAGCTGACTGCCCAACGCAAAAGAAAAAAAACTGGCCGGTGGTTGGGCCGTCCGGCATTCGAATCTGACCCACATCGTGACCAGTACGTTTTTTTGTTGTTGTTCTTATTACTTGTTTCATTGTTGTTCCTGATCGTTTATAGTTTGTTTTGAATGTTGAATTTTGTTACACATTCGGTTGTGTATATTTTATTCACATTTATTACTAATTTTTATTTTTTTATTTTTTTGGGGGGATGTTTGAACCAGCACCAGATACATATCCTGGGTGCCCCACTGTAAATATATATATATAAGAATTGAGCGCGTATTTAAATTTTGCCATATTTCAAAGTACTTTAATATAGAAGCCGTGTCGAAGTGAAGGAATCCGCCCGTGTCGGAAGCCACTAGACAGATATATTGCCCACCAACTAAATGGTCAAGAGAGCAATGATGATTATACCATATATATATATATATATATATATATATATATATATATATGCATACGCTACAAACCGTGCAGACGCTATAAATAAATTTAACTTGCCGCGCAATTTCTCCGATTTACCTAATACGGACATCTTTGGTTGATTGTAGGTAGAAAAATCGGACATAAACCTTAAAAACTGGGTTATCATTCGTTATCGACGTAAATAGTCATTAGTCGATTATTCTATTATTTTTAATTTTAGAAATCATCCGAAACGTGGAAACGCGATGAAAAATTCAAAATATGTTACGTTTAAGAAATTTATTTTTATTGTGTTAAAAAATCTGGAAGTAGTATTATCATACATCGTTAATAAGTAACTATGATATGGGTAGAGATGTATGCGAAAAATTGAGGATAAACTCGTGGAATGCATACTAACTGGACAACTAAATAATAAAAAAAAAAATCTCAAATACCACTACGTCCCGGATTGAACTAACTAGAATCTAAGCGATGTATATAATAGCCGGTGAAAAAATAGACGAAGAGGAATGATGAAATCTATCATAGAAATCACGATAGTTGGGAATTGATTTATCGAACATAATGATATTATATATATATATATATATATATATATATATATATATATATATATATATATATATATATATATATAATGAAGAGAGATATACGCAAATAGTTACGTAGATACCGATACTCTGTAGAAATTATTTTTACTGGTTAGTTCTATTTTACATCGTGTTTCTTCGAGGTTTCACTTGTACCATTAAGATATTGCAATTTTCTCTTTGACTTAGATAAAAATTTTTTGGAGTGATTTATTTATGTTCTCAACTTCTGTTTTCTTGATATTTATTTCCAGTTCATATTCAAAGTCTATAGGTCATCAATTTCTATGTCGGATATTATATACGGTGATCAAACGTTTGATGATATCAATGAAAGTCGTATAGAGATCCATATTTTGTACGTAATGTTTATCTCGTAACTGTTTTAACCAAAAATAACGAATCAATCAGTCCGAGCAAAATACATTTTGAATATAAAGAAAAAAACGTTTCAAAATTGGTAGTCGTTTAAAACTTTATACATTGGTGTTTCGGCTGTAACTTTTAGAAGATTTTCCTAAAAGATGATGAAAATATGATTCTAATCAAATATATATTGTTAATTTTTTATCGATAATACAAAGTATTAAAAATCGCTAGTATTTAATAATTGAAAAAAATAACAAATTTACGATTTTTTATTAAGCAAAGCAACGAGTACTGGAAAGTAATATAAAAACCGCAGACAGTGCAAAATACACATATCCGCATTCATTCGCATAGACTTGTAATCTGCTGCTTTTCGTTGACACAATTTTAAATATATATATATATACATATATATATATATATATACATATATATATATATATATATATATATACACATATATATACAAAAGAATAATTAGAGCAGCGCTACATGATTTTATGTAATATATAATTTAATTACGTTTTATTGTATAGTTAGCAAATACTGGGAACAAATGAATAATTACATTAAAACCGCACGAATACATTATACTATCTTATCGCTTCCGCATTTGCACCCATGTAAGTATTATACATGTATACATATAGATTATACATATATATACACGTGTGTGCGTAATTTACTTATTCCACGGCTGTCTGGATTCTCATATTCACAACAGATTGTTCCACGTACTCCACTTTATTATCCACTTTCTCGAGACTCGAATAAATGGTAAATACGGCTAAACTTTTGATGATATAAATTTAAAAATGGGTTTAATAATTCTTTAATATACACGTATGCTCCACATTCGTTCCCACGGCTACCAACGTCTCATTAAACGTACATCAAATTTATTAATAAACCGCGTAATAAATAATTAAAATAATAAATAAATTAAAAATATATATGTAGACGCATACGTCAACTGTGGAACACTCGTTTATCGACAAACCAGTAAATTCTCCCTATTTTATTACGATGTATCAGCCGTAAAACTCACACGAATGAAATGAAATGAAATAACACACACACATTGAACGTATTTACCATCGTTCACATTTTATTAATAGTAATATATTATTATTATTATTTAAAAATTAAATTACGAAAATAAAATTATTACGGGCAGGATGTTTTTTTTTTTTTTTTTTTTTTGTGTGTGTAACACTAACACACTCCAGGAGAGTATAAATCTTTAAAAAAAATTTCACGTTCTAAAGTGTAAATGGCCCAGGATGACAATATATAGTCCTAACTATTGCCGTGTAAAGTGTATGTAGATTATTTAGCTATAACTTTAGAACAAACTACGTTAAACAATATTGTTCACTTAATGAGAGTTCTAAAGAAAGGAAAATACTACGAGGCTATTAGTCAACTAAAAATCTGTAAACTTTTTCATGTTCTTTACAAGTGTACTTAAATGGCCTAGGATGACAATATATATATAGTCTTAACTATTACCGGGTAAAGTGTATGTAGATTATTTAGCTATAACTTTAGAATAAACTACGTTAAAACGATATTGTTAACTTTTATTATTATTATTATTATTATTATAGCCTTATTATATACTTAACTAAAATAAATAATTTAACTGAATAAAAACTAAAAGCCCTTATCTTGGACAAAGGCCTCCCTCAACCTTGCCCATTTCCTACGGTTCTGAGCAATTCTCTCATATTGTTTATTATGAATAAACTTATTCCGTCTTCCCATCTTAGAAACTGTCTCCCTCTTCTTCTTTTGTCCTCAATAAACCAATTTTTTATCCTATATGTCCACCTATTATCCGATAGTCTGGCAACATGTCCCGCCCAATCCCACTTTTTCCTTTTATATTCATTGACTAAATGTATTACATTTTTAAATTTTCCTTTAATAAGCGAGTTCCTAATCCTATCTCTGCGTCTAATATTTAAAATGGACCTAAGCATACTGTTTTGTCTAGTCTCTATTTTAATTTCATCCATTTTGGTTGTTGACCATGTTTGTGAGTCATATGTCAACGATGGAACAAAACAGCTATTAAATACGTTACTTTTATTTTTGATCATCCCAAATGGTCCCTTAAATATACTTTTAAACGGCCAATACTTCCTCCAATCTAGTACTATCCTTCTATGAACCTCACCTTTCGTTGTATTTCTAAGTTCTATTCTCTGTCCTAAATAAATTATTTCGTCTAATCTACTATTTGTCCGCCTATTTCGATTTCTATTTTTTCATTAACGTTCGTAATAATTTTTGTTTTTTCCATATTTATACATAGACCCGCTTCATTACCAACCTCATTTAACTCAGTTAACATGTCTTTAATCTCTAACAAATTATTTCCTATAAGTACCACATCATCCGCAAAACGCAAGTTACTTAGAATTTCTCCATTTATTTTTATACCTTTTCGTTCCCAATTTAGTTTTTTAAGTACCTCTTCAAGGGCACATATAAATAATAACGGTGATAAAGGGTCACCCTGCTTAACCCCTTTCCATAAAAATATTCTCCTGTCTTCTCTGTAAGTATACGCGCTTCTACAATTGTATACATATCTGCTACTATCCTTTGCTATATCAGCGGAACTCCTTGCCTTTTAAGTGCACCTAATATAAATGTGTGCCTAAGGGAATCAAATTCTTTAGTGAAATCTACGAAAACCAAACATACTTCTTTTTGAAATTCTCTTGATTTCTCTATGACCTGATTTAGAACAGATAAATATAACGGTTAGTAACGTAACGTAGTAAATTAAATATCATTAGATGTGCGCAGAGAACTCCAGAAAAATCGCCAAAAAAAAAAAAAAAATATTTCCAAAATAGGACACATTATAGAAAATATATAAAAATCGGGATTTTACAAAAATTTTATAAATCGCTTTAAAACCGAGTCAACGGTATCGAAAAGTAGACAATTGGTTCGTTCCGGTAAGAAATAATTGCGAAAACTGAATAACGTTCCTTTTATAAACGCTATCGACTGATCGAGTCAATCGATTAATTTCACACATTTTAAACCGTAATTGTTGTATTAACGGCAATTCCTTATAATTACGATAAATTTTTAGACTGAACATCTTAAATCATACACACATGCATACATGATATATATATATATATATATATATATATATACAGACATATATATGTATAATTATACATATTATTTTTTTTTCGGATCGGTTCACCCCCTTATTCCAAGTCCTCCATTTTTTCCGTTCAGCTATTATCGTTTTCAGGTCAAACTCTCAATGCTCACTTCCCCCTCGATTTTGACATGGTCTTCCTGCCTTGCATATAGGTATTTTTCCTCCTATATCTTTCAGTACATCATCGAGTCATTATACACTTCGTTCTTGGTTTTCTAATCGTTATCAAGAATGACCTTCCTCTCGGTTAAAAACTTCATTTAAAATTTTATCAACCAATGAAAAAACTTCCAGCATCCCGGTCCGAAACACGAATTTTCTCTTATACTTATATTTTATAAATACAATATTCATCATATATAATATATATGCATTTGTAGTTATTCTGAAACATTTTCCTACGACGGCTTCTACGATAAATGAGAGGCTTTACACACTAATCAGTGGCATATACGGGAAATATATTTTGTATAACTGTCAACTGCGTAATAATATTGATATTTTAAAAAATCCGACTATACTTTATTACTCGAACGTATTTATCGTAATCAGGATTCCACATCCGCGTTGAAATTAAGAACGAACAATTATACTGTACAACATTAAGATTATCTTAAAATTACCGAATGCACATAGAAAAATTTTATATAATATATATACTAAAGTTCTATAAACGCTATCGGTAATATTATTGATAGGAAAATGTAAGACCGTTTATCCACATATACAACACGATCATAAAATATGTTACACCTCTAAATGCACCAGCATTAACATGTCCTAATCCAACACTCACATTGAAAGATTAACACGGACCAAGAAAAAAAATACCAGCATAAACTTTAATTCGAATATTCATCTCGATAACACATAGCACTCTCACTAACACAACGCACGAACGAATGTTAAAAATTTGATTTATAGTACCGTCGTGTCATAACGTGCGCTCCCATATTCAAAATGAATAATCGTTTATAAATAAATTTACTTTAATAAAATACTTTCAGCGTTCCGATTGCTCGTGAATTAAATTTATTCTACCACATTATCGGTAAAACGTGCGAGAGAAATTTTGAAGTATTCATTTATAATCGAAATAGGTCTATCGTTGTCTCTTGAACAAACTTTCGAATAGCGCATTTCTGGGCTGTAAAGTTCAACATTTAAATTTATTAATTCAGTTCGCGCATAAAACAACATATAACAATAAATCCTAAGCAACTAAATTACGAAATTAACATAATTTGAGATTTAACAACGGAAAATTTCCAAATTAAATTTTTTTTTTAACTTGTACAATGGTCGCCTTAATGACGAATATTCGATTTCGCAAATTAGTTATTTCATACACCTATAGTATGAATACTAGAATGAATCGCTGTTTCTACCAACCGCGTTCCCATACTAACCTCCGTTTCAATTAACCGTTGGTGTCTACTTTCCGTCTGTATAACTCCTTACTTAAAACTCACCTGCGTTTAGATATAGACATTTATTTATAGGATTCCTTGGGTTAGTGAAACTTCAGCTTTATGTACTCGTGATTACTGTAAAAAATGTGTTAGCATTGTTCGTGAACAGCTCTTGTTTAAGTTACCGATTTTATAATTATTGTAATATTTTTCTATATGTATACACAAATAGGTTTGAAATGTTCATTACTCTAGTGTACACATGTATATATGTAGGGTTACGTAAGCTCTTTCCAGTGTAGCGAGTGTGTATGTGCATGCGTGGACAATTATTTTTGTTTTTCTTCCATTGTGTGTAAATTCCAATGCGTATTGCGCGAGTGACTGTGTTACGCAGTTGTATAAATGGTTTTTTTTTTGTATATTATTTTAATAACTTAATATCATTATTTTTTTCTTTCAAGTTAATGTCAATGTTAATGGAAATGTAAATGCCAATTTACGTGTTTACATAAATATTTTTCTGAATATATCGGTGCTTATATTTATGTAACCGTATGTATGTGTATTAATCTAATATGTACAGATGTTGTGTTTGTAACATGTAAAAAATTCAGAATGTTCACATAGTTGTAATAAATGAGATCAATTAACAAACACATAAACGCTGTCTATTTATATATATTATATATATATATATATATATATATATATATACACATTATGATAAAAAACAATAAAAAATTAATATTTTATATTTATACAAATTGGATAGACTTCTTTATTTTTTACCATGAAAAACTCTCGTCCGAGTTTGTATTCGAACTCGGGTTACACGTACATTATTAACATATGTCACGTAAACTAGTCATATATGCACATATGCACTTAGAAACCAAATGGTAATTAATTTAAAATCAGTAAATCGTTACTTCGTTATCTATCCATTACCCCTTCTATATGTCTCTGTTCTTACTCACAACATATAAGCAATTTGTTTATATATATATATATATATATATATATATATATATCGTACAATAGCTAGTCACGGCGTTCGACAACGAACAATACAACGATGATGATGATGATAATATATATATATATGTGTGCGTGTATATGTTTATTTAAAAAAAATATATATATATATACAAATAACTTATAAACACCAGTTTGCGACACGATACAAAATATATCTCCGAACTGTTTTCCAGTTGGTCAAGTTAAAATAAAATAAAAACCAGTGAAACAAATAAAAACAACTCTAAATTGAATTATTATTTAGAAAAGAGTTTTAAAAAAATGAAAATAATAAATCAGACGTAAAGAGAGAAACTCATGTTGACGTCGTTTGGCAATTTAATGAGAACGTTTTAAAACAGCCCACGGGCTTTAAAACGATTTTACCGATTCATCCAATACTTTTAATATTATCCACAACACACACACACTGACTTATCATTATCACGATATCAATGAGTCCAATATACGTGATATATTGTCACGTCAAATATGACAAATGAAATATAAGGAAACCTTCATATATATGCATGTATATACAATGGAAGTACACAAATACGTGTATATATATATATACGTACACACACATGCATATATATATAGATAGATAGAGAGGGGGGTGATAAATGAGTGGTGGGGGAAAATATAGAGGAGGATATATACACACTATATAAGTAAAAGTATGTTTATATTATATATATATATATATATATATACATGTATAATATCAATGGATGTGTATGTTCGTATATACATATCAACATACTTTATGTATATATAATAGAGAGGAGGATATATACACACTATATAAGTAAAGATATATTTATATATTATATATATATATATTACATGTATAATATAAATGTATGTGTATGTTCGTATATGCATATCAACATAATTTATGTATTATTTAAAATAAATAAATAAAACTTGTCATTTCCCACTGAACATAATACACCGCGCAAGCATTATCGACAATATCGCCGGGGTCAATAATAGAGTGTATATATATGTATATATATATATATATATATATATATATATATATATATATATATATATATATATATATATATATATAACATTTATGTTCAAATGAAACTTTTACCCAGAATAATTTTCCCTTCACTCTCGTAATTAACTTAATCGATTCTTATTTCTATCCGATCTGAAACGGTGGAAGAAGTTACGACACTAAATAGACGCAGTTCGGTACGAAGGAGAATAATAAAAATAAAACGGTAAGAAGGAGAAAGATAGAAACAAATAAACTGAATCGAAATCCGATTTCGTAATTTTGTATAATGCGACAAATCTCGTTGAAAGCCGATAAAATTATAATTAATTAACTTAAATAACTATCGATTAATAGTCGACATGCATATAATGAGGTTATTAAAATTTTTTTGAACGTTTTCTATTTCGATATATAAGAGAAATCCGACATCCGACTTGTATATATGTTTCCCGTATATGAATACCAAGCATGCATATATATATATATATATATATATATATATATATATATATAATAAATCAGCGTTTATCAGGTTTTAACAATTATGTGTTGTTTTAATCGAAAAAATATACAATAAAGTTGGCGGAAATTTTCGACTATTACTATTACAACCATGATCAGGGCGTGTGAACAAATCAAGTTAGACAGGAACGAATGATTTAAAATACATTTCTTTTTACCAAAATGAGCAATTAGAAAGTAACCGTTAATTAAGTTAATTATTACTAGACAACACGGTTATCGGTATTTATTCAATTTGATTTAATTTACACTTTATATTAAATTTTATATTTATACATCTATATATTATATATATATATATATATATATATATATATATATATATATATATATAGATAGATAGATAGATAGATAGATAGATAGACAGATATATAGATACAGGGATATGGTGAGTGGTATTTCTTTAACCGTGTGATCGTTGCAAGTATTTTTTACGATTTTAACGATTAATCTTGGATCGAAATTTGACCATCATTAATTTTATCTCGTTTTCTTAGTAGTTATTTGTGCCAATTTCAGTTTTCGACAATCCATACGTAAGTATTAAATCATTTTTTGAGGCATCCAACCTACTTTGTCATCTCCACAAACACTCAATATATATATATATATATATATATATATATATTTAGTGTATGTATGTGCGTTTGTGGGTTTAGAAAGAAAATAATAAACGCGGTGATTGATTTTTAATTTATAGGAATATATTCAATTACGAATTTAATAATAACGATTTTTTAATTAACCGTCATTATGATAACGTTAAAAAAAATAAAAACGGGAAATTCTAAATTTATTTGGAAAAGTAAAATTAAGTCGTTTCATTTTAAAATATTGTTGAGAATAGAAAACAATTTTAATGATAAACTGTTCCGAACTATTTTTCTGATCGTTTCTATCATTTTCACAAACTTCAATCGACATTTTCGACTTATCACCGAGGATACAGTTTTTTAAAGAAGTAATGTTTCTATATTTTATCGTTACTATAACACCTTTACGATACGTTCCTGGGTAGATAATATAACAAATAATAGTTACCCATTTCTCAGTTGGGCACTATTAATAAGTAATTTAATAAATTTTGGCACACGAAGTAATTAAAGAAATCGACTCGAAGAGGTGACAATATAAAGTACTATTTAGATAATTTTAAAAGCGTTATATAAATATTTTTAGAATTGGAACGTTCTATGCAAATGTATAATTTTGTTAGTATTAAAATTTATAGCGGACATCGTAACAGAAAGGATTTTAAAAACCAAATCGGGCTACAAAATGAAAAACACTCGCAATATCTCCTGGAGGGTAGTCGGTTCTTTTCAAAAATTTGACTCTTTCAATGTACTTATGATGATAAAATTTCGACAGAAAACTCCGTATAAATTTTATGCGAGTATTCATTATACAATACTAGGTGAACTGTAGATAATTTTCAACGTATATTTGTATAAATATTTTTAAAATTTAGACATTTCACGTCGAGCAGAAAACGAAACATTTTGTTAGCTTTAAAATTTTATTATAGTAGACATCGTGACTGATGATTGCTGTAATTTAAAAACGAGAACGTTGATACATTCGGCATAAGCTCAATTTTATTTTTAACGAGAGCATTACGAGAATTAATTACAAGCCACTAGTAACGTGTAAACTAAAGAATAAAACGATTTTATACGGTAATACGACGCTGCATTAGGAATTTATACGATGACAAAAAAACTGGGAGTGCATTCGTGAAACAATAGTAGAAGATTGGACGATTGTAATTTAAGAAGTAAGAAAGGAAATTTGTTCGGACCGGTAAATATCCGAATTTTATCGAGAATGCCAAATTACGACCATAAACCAGTGATAGCAGATACGACGGCTAGAAATACTGCAGACTGGAAGGAAGATGATGGCACAACTAGCATGAAGATATTTTACGTGGTCCATAGTCGGCCAATTCGAAAGAAGACAAAGCGTTATTTTATTTTACTGATTTATTTTTGAAAAAAAAAAAATCTAATACTTCTAAACAATATACATTGACATTGTCAAGATCTAAAGCAATCTCGAGATATCGTTAAATAACGGACACGTGTGTATAGAATTTAATAAACCGTAATCGCACTATCCGTTTAATAATTACGTTGGCAAATGTCTAAATTAAATCATCTTCGCTCAATCTCCGAATCGTATAACGCGAGCGATGTACATATAAACGTATGTACGCATATTTCTTAAATTTATTCGCATATATTTATTTGTATACGCGACTTAGTCTATCCAGTTATTACAGTTAGATTTATTATAATATTTCAACATCATTCCACCTCCGGTCGTCTATTCCAATCATCTGTCTCTCTCTCTCGGTCTGTCAGAAATTAACGGTAATCTCGTGACTGATCTACTCGACGTTATTTATCAACTGGTTATACCGTTTTCATTAGCACGAAATGCTTCGTTCGGCAAATTCCCATCAGTCAACTTCGTGAAGCGAAGTCAGAGAGCGTAATCCCGTTTCGCTAACTCTTTTTAACGTTCCGTGTATTATAGTTAGGAAGCGTACAGATGAATATTTAAACTTACGTCGGAATAATCGTGATTAAATTACTGTTATCGTCGACAGTTAAAGCTATATCACACTATTGTATTACGCACGAAATAGTTTTAGATACAACGGGTAGTGTTAGTATATTTTCCCTTTAATAGTTGATTATATCAAAGCAAAAATAGAAAAGTTGTCCAATCATTATTATTATTATTAATATTATCATTTTTATCATTATTATTACTAATACTGCTGGCATAGTTAAATACCAACCTGAATCTATAAAAGTTCTTCAACGTGCGATATCGAGGCCTAGAAGCAAATACCACTTACTGCTCTTCAGTTGTGTTACAGTTACTTACGTACTGAACAAGAGTAGTAAATTTAAAATTTCATTCGATAGCGGTAGGACAAGATCAACTGGTACGGGTACAGAAAAAATTACGCCTACCAGAAAACCCGAGTTTTCCATTAGGAATAGATGACTGAAGTTGATAATAATTGACAATCAGCGTACATCATGATCCTTATACTCCATACGTACAAAGTGAATGACATCATTGTGAGAAACTAAAGAGAGTAGCATTAGATTACGGTGTCTATAAGTAATGAATCAACAAATTTATTTTTTAGAATACCTTCATGGCCTCGGCACCCATAAGAATGACATATCATAGAATTTAATAGTTTTTAGACGAAATTTCAAGGTCATTTAACTATAAATAAAGAGTTCATTTACATAATTTTATATACACAGACACGTACATATATGCATGTATTTAATATGACGAGAAAACAGTGTTCTCGTTATTATTTTCATTCGTAATAACTCCAATATTTAATTTCGCATTATTAGATTTTTTAGGGGGATTCTAAATTTTCCTTATATAATAAACAACGTCCTATTAGAAATAAATTCCAGTCCACGCTTCGGTATATACATTTCCGGTACGGATATCGATAGTGTGCCGAGTGGTCCTCCCAAGAGTTATACGTGTGTCGCATGTACGATAATAAATAGAAAATACGTTTCACAAATAGCAGCTCTGAACTCATTCTCTTTTTCTCAACACACACACACGCATATATATATATATAAAACCACTATCGGATGTCTATATAAAATAGAAAAGAAACTATCAGGATGTAAATACAATTGTGGAAGGGATGTTTCATTAGATTTAAAAATGAGAAAGTATACAATTGGGGCACCAAATATACGAGGGGAGAACAATCGCGAAACAAAATACACACACACACATATATATATATATATCCTTCTAATTCTAATTCAGAAGTAACATTATCAATTTCCCGAACGTAATATCAAATATCAAATTTGGAATATAGAGTGCGAGAAATTACATGCTCGGAATAGGATATGTCTAAAATGTTATATAATAAATCGATAATAACAATAATAATCATAATCATAATGAGATGAAACAATAATAATATATAGTTGAAGAATTAAAGGTTTTATAAAAATATATAATAATAAATTAATTAAATTTGAACGAGACAAATTTTGATATTTAAAAATAGTTCAATTTTCAATAAAATACTTGTATAAAAAAAAAAAAACATGGAAGCCCGTTTACAATTTTTATTTTAATTATTTTAGATATTTTTAAAATACATTACAACAATTGGAATGCAATCGTTTTATACGAATCAATAAACGGAAACTACTAACAAAATGACAAAATCGTTTTATTTGTACCTCGTGTATTAATAACTGAAAGTTCAGTCGCTATTGCAACAGACTATATTCTAATTTACGAATACAGGCTTGATTTCAAAATTTTTTCGAGATAATACAATTTAGAATTTCAAACTTTTCAACGTGTTAAAGTTTTTATAAAAAACAAAAACAAGGTTTAATTTGAAATGAAAAGCTAACGTTAAGGTTTAAATATTAGAAATTACCGAAATATATATATGTGTGTGTGTCGTTTGTGTGTGATAGTATATAAATAGAAATTAACGCGAAATAACATCAGCCAATAAAGAAATGAATTTAAGCAATCAACTAAACCAGGCAGTTTGTCAACCATTACGAATTCTTGGCAAATTTTGGATCACAGCTGAATTTGTGGTTTTATTTCTCTCGTTATAGTGGTTTTATCTTCAAAAAGTGATCCAAATGTCCTGTTTGATAGCCTTTAATTTTTTTTCACATTCCAGTATTAAGTTGCCTCGATCTACTACCATCAATTTTGTTATTTTTATTTATCTATAATCCATATTCGACGCTTATCAGATATTCATTTGTCAAATAAATTTGTTGAAATATAAACAATAAAAAAAGTAGTTAAAACCGCTACCTTAAATATGTTAAAAAAACCACAAAGCTTTTAGGTTATTAAACCATTTTCAAGCTGAAAAAATTAAAATATAACAAAACAACTAAACTACTATTAAAATATTTAAAAAAACATATTTAATCTAAATACACAATATTATATTAACCAAATAATTGATAAACAGGTGTATGCACTAACAGATACAACAATTCCTAAAGATTCATTCCATCATGCAAAAATGCATAAATTAGCCAGTTAAAGAAGTCTTATGAATAAAACTAAAATAATTTTAACAGACAGTGATAAAGTAAACTTAAACATAAAATTAGTATCAATCAATAATGAATATAACCACAATATAGTTGAAAAAATGTGAAACAAATCTTAAAATAAAAATGAAGAAAAAGATAAAAAATAATTGTTTAGATTCAATTAATTACGTAAGAAGTCGTGCCGATGAAATATTGGAAATATTTAATAACTATAACATAGATTTAACAATATGAAATAATAACACATTATTGAAATCAACCGATAACAACAAAATAGAAGATAAGGGTATACTAAGAAATATTAAATCGCAATCAATGTGAAAAAAACATGCATAGGAAAAACAAGCGGACAATTCGCAATAAGATTTAAAGAACATTGAGATTACTACATGAACAATGATTAAAAAAAAAAATGGTTATTTTCTAATCATCATAAGGAATGAAAAGACAAAATCAATAATATTAACTAAAATTATGAAATTTTACATAAAGAAAAACATAAGAAAAGAAAACTAATTGAAAAATGGAAAGAATAAAAGAACGAGATAAAGATAATTTATATTAAATTCAACAACAAATTTTTACAAAGAATTAGCTTTAAAAAGCATATTATACATTTAATCGCCTTTATATTATACATAGAGTGTGGGTCATTTTTATTAGGTGTGAGTGTGGTTATATATACATAAATACATATATATATATATATATATATCATGTATGTTAGTATACGTATAAAGTCACAAAACGTGTGTTTTCGCGTTGAAAATATCGGTAAGTTTAATAGTTATAAATATGTAACAAACAGAACACATATATGTAAACACATAATTTTAGTAGCGAACATAACTAGTGTCGAAAATTTTTGTTTTGACACTAGTATTAAATGTATAGATGATATGAAGCAACTTCCTCATGAGTCGAATAATATGAAAGTCAAGTTGAAAGATTGAATTTTGAAAAAAAAATGATATTTTGATAACAACATTAGATACTTTAAAGTAACATATTAATAAATTAAATAATAATTACCATGAACTTAAGAAAAGTACTGAAAAGAGCATAACAAATAGTAGTTATTTGGGATAAAACAAATTATTCTTCAAAATTAAAGTTAAAGTTGCTTTCAAATAGTAATCTAATACTAAAACATGTACGAAACCTTAATTATTGAAAATACAAACAGTTCAGAATATAGAAATAATGAATTAAATAAAATAATACTAGTAAGATTGGAGTACATATCGGATTTGTGAACAAACATAAACATAAAATTATAATTGGTGTCGAAAATAAAAAGCAATTTGAATGTTTAAAACAATAGGTTTCAAATAATATAGTAAAATACGGCATTAAAAAAAGATCCTATGATCTCGATAGTTCGTGCTCATCATTCAACTACAGACATGGATATTACTTATTAGTCTGGCAATTAACAATAAAACAGGTAAAAAATCAAAATCCGTTACTTTAAAACAGTCTAATGATGGTAAACTTCGTGCATTTGTACGTCTTCATTCAGATGCTTATTTCATTTTAATGGCGGCTGGTTACATTGTTGTTAATCGAACTAAATGTAAAAAGGTATGATTTATACTCGTGCCATACGCTGTTATAACTGTCTACGGTTTGGTCACATGAAAAACTAATGTAAAAGTAATCTAACGTCTAGCAAATATGCGTTGGGTGAAGATTAGATTAAAGTAAAATGCAACAATTGCTTTTCGCATGCATGTTTACAACATTAAAAAGGAAAAGGTAAACTTAATTTAGAAAATAGGAAAAATATTATTGATAAAATTACGCATAACTACGTTTTCATACTCTTGTCCTTTGTGTATTCAAATTGTAAATAAAGTAAAACTTAATATAAATTATAGATAGTATTAAGCTAATTTTGCAAAACGTAAATCATTATAAAAAGGCACAAACAGTACTACAATTAAATAATATACAAAATAGTAATTACCTATGCGTAACTTGTGATCTTTATTTATTCAATGTTGAGAAACATTGCAATTTGTTATTACATACTAAATTCGTTGCTGTCAGCAGTAACATTAAGAATATTAATAGTACTGTAATTTCTGACTACATAATTAAAATTAACGTAAACGATAGTTATTTTTGAAATATATTTTCCATTCAATAATGATATCGATTATCAATTTACACTTTTACTTAAACATATAAAACAAAATTGGACATATAACATAATAATATAATTCAACGTTAAAAATAATGGAAAACAAGTTTTCAACATACGCCCAGAAATCCACAATTTGAAAATCTTTGTATTCAGAGAACTTATTAATTAGAAATGATATTGGTGTTTACACTTTTCAACATCACAATAGTCTAATAGATTATGTGCTAATAAATAATAAATTTAAGTATAAGTTATTGCATGTTATGGTTACAGTTTCTTTTTTAAGTGTCCATAAAAATATAAGTATTGATATTTTCGATACTAATATCGATAATAATGACTACATTTCTTACCTTAGTTATCAATAAATTAAATGGTGACTTAATGTTAAATTTTAAAACAAATCTTATTCTTGCAAATATTGAATCTCAAGTAAATAATATTACTGAACAGCTTACTAATAGCATAAATTCTTTCTTAACGTAACAAATCGTTTTAAAAAGAAAAATATTATAGTAAATTACTACATGACTCAGATACTTTCTAGTCGTAGTTCTATTGGATATTACTTGAATTAATTAAATATAATTGGAGATAATGAATGTTGCATTTGCAAGAGTAATGAAATAGAAAATTTTCAACATATAATATATAAGTCACTTGTTTCATATAGAATTGACTGTACACAAATTGAATGACATTATTTTATTAAACAAATTTCCGACTTTTATCTCGGAACTATTTAAAATTAATTATTTATAGGTAGCAATAAGCTAAAATTTGCATGCTACTACAGTTTCGTTTTATTTTATTATTATTATTCTAGATTAAAAGAATATATATATAATATATAATTAGGTATACGCCGACTAGTTTAATGTGTTGTTTATCATATTCACTACCATGTTGTTTATTGACACAGTTCTGTTTTTAACTAGAGCCGTTAGTGTAATATATGGATTAAATATTTTTTTATATTTAATTCTTTTTTATTTCAGTCGTTTTTTTTACTTTTTATTATAATAGCCGAAAAGCTTTGTAATCATCTAACAATATAAAATTTTTAGTGATTTAAAGTGGATTTTTATTGGTTATATTATTATTATATTACTATTATCATTATTATTAGAATAAGTGTGAGAAAGCGTTGCTTCTGAACAACACTGCAATCCTATAATTAGACCAACATCACAAGTACGAACCCTTCATAGTCTTTAATTAAGAATTTACTTAAAGTCGGCGCATATAACCGACAACGCACAATACCAGTCTGTACGATAGTTGATTAATAGTGAAAGTATACATAATAATTCGTTTCGCCATATTGTTTCTTTCATTTATTCACGCAGTCGTGTATTCACTTTTGAATATCAGTTCTCGGCCTGTTGGTCAAGATCAAAATATAGTATCTGTTTTTATTAGCTTAATGTCTGATACACACTGCAATGCAGCGTCAGCATATTAAACTAATTTTTATAAAGGGATGAACCTAATCTAGCCAGGTATTGCGCCGTTCTCAATTTTTTATTCTAGTTCTAATTAGCCGAAACAAAATGAAATTAATGTAACAACCAACAAACGAGGTTTAATAACACGGAAATATTTTACATTTTGCAAAGAAATGTTTCATTCCAAGTCTAAATTATAAAAATGTGATTTTTGAACAGAATGAATTATATAATATAAAATAATTCACGACCTACTTTAAATTTCCGTTTCATTTCGGACATTTATATCCCCCATCGCATAAAAGACGAAGATAATACATATTAACGGTACACATACTTAAATGTAACTAAAATAATTCATAAATTTAAAGAAATATAATAAATAAATTTAAAAAATCGTAAAACAAGAAAAACAATTAATTTACCAATAAATAACAAACTAACAAGAAATAGGGTCAAAACGCGGGAAACGTGACTTCAACAACCGTGTATGGAGGAACCATTTACAAATAATTTTTAAACTAAAATAATAAAATTATTAACAAAATAACTTTTAAAAATAGTAATTTTGTTTTCGTTTTAATAAAATAATTTAAAATAATTTTTAAACGATGTTTAAAATAAGATAACTATTTAAATAAAATATTAATTAATCGGCACTATCGATATAACTGAGAAAGTCGAAAGCTGACCGCCAAGTAACCGCTACAACGGTAAATTTCACTCTATTTCAGGTTTGTAAACATAAAAATTAAAAATAACTAAAATTTCAAAATGGTGTTAATTTTAAATAATCCAGTCACACAGACACACACACATATATATATATATATATATATATATATATATATATATATATATATATAATATAAAATAAAAATAAAAGTAACGTAAGTGTAATGCATACTTTCATTTAGAAAAAAAAGTAAAAGTATGAATTTACTTTATTGACATAATTACATTTTTTTTTAACATTGTTGTTTAATTTATATCATAGCAAAATATAACTGCGCATGTGATAATTTTATATGCGACCTTTTATACTATTAATAATTTCAAATTGAACATATGGCAAATATTTTAATTCAAATTGATTAATTATATATATACTTATATATATGCACTTATGCATATATATGTATATATCTATATTTATGAATATACATATATGACATGTATTTTTGTGTGTGTGTATGTATATATTTGCACTTATATATATATATGACATTTGAAATCCGATGCAAAAGTAAAAAAGAAAAAAATAAGTTGCATAATAGATGTTATAAATGTAATGAGATGCAATTATATAGGGCATGCAATAAATAATGGGAGGGACACTAAATAGTAAAAGAACGCAGAAAAGTATACGTCACAAATAAGAAACTATATAAGGAAGAACAATTATCAAATAAAGAAAGACAATGCTCGAATTTTAAATTTTAAACAGCTATCCTAAGTAATGTATATATTTGGTTTTTGGTTTTTTGAACAAACCAACCAATTCGTATATTCTGATTTTTATCAAAACGTAACAAATCGTGTATATATAAACATGTTAACGCTTATAAATCAGGATGATAAGTTAAATATGAAATCAGTTATTTATAACATTAATAATCACGTTAAATCAGCGTATAAAGTACGAAGTTGCAATAGAGCTAAAACAGCGGTATTTGTCAAGTCGGAACATGATTTCTATTCTGTTGGTAAATATCTAAAATCAAATAATGTGCCATTTTTCACACGTGTATCAGCTGATCATAAACCAGTAGAGATGATTTTAAAAGGATTGCCACATACATTTACAGAAGAAGCTGAAGTATTAAATGAATTAAAATCTCTCACGTCACATTAGTTACACAGTTTAAGAAAAATTCAACAGACAATATGTCTACATTTCTTCCAATTTACCAAGTTGTATTTCCTGCAACGATTCAGATCCGTAACATCCTGGACATTAATTCATTGTTTTCTTGCGTCGTAAAGTGGGAGAAATATGTCAGGAAAAATTCATTTCTTCGATGTTCCAAACGCCAGTGATTTGGTAATATATCAAATAACTTCAATCTTCCGAAACGATACATGCGGTATGATGAAAGCCGTTCAACAAATAGTGAGTTTAAATAAAGAATCGTACGAATGTGCGAATTGTTCAGGCAATCATTCTTCCAATTCTGAACTATGTCCCGTTGTTCAGAGGGTTATTAGCTTCAAAGCTAATTAGGTACATAACGCTCCTGTCAAACAACTTAATGCAACATCTACTGCCAAGCAAAATATAACGGTGAATGTTAATCGAGGTGGACAGAGGAGTTACTCCGCTGCGGCAAGAAAGCAAAATACTACACAGGTTCCAGTAAATGATGATTTTTCTCTCTCATCCTTTTTTAGTTTAATTCGGAATATTAATCTAGGTTACATTTTCAATATTACTAAAACTATAATTAATCGTTTAAGGAATATTAGTAATAGAAATGTTTTTACTATGATACAAGCTGTACTTGAAACTAGTGTAGTAACTTATATAACAGCATTAATTTAGGATTAGTTGCCTGGAATCGTAATTCCTTAATTCCCAAATGCAGACATTTTATTTCTAAAATAAAATTAATATAGTAGCGTCGTGTGTGAAACTAAGCGGAATAAGGATTGCGAAATTAAATTTCCCGGTTATTATGTATTTAGATCTGACGAGAATCGTAGAACCGGTGGAGTTGCGCTACTGGTGAAACAGTATTTAAAAGTTGAAATCCTGCCCAGGTCGAAATTTTACTGTGTGTAAGCTGCCGGCATTAACATTTACATTAATAATAATAATAATAATTATGCTATTAATAATGAGAATATTACTAAACGTGTTAAACATAATTACATTCGCATTTTTTACAGACCTCCTCAGCGTGTGTATAAATTTGCCGAGGACATCGTATATCTAATGAGAACGTATTCTAAATCTAAAGTGATATTTATTGGCGATTTTAACGCCAAAAGTAAAATATGGAATTATTTTAATAGTAATTCTGCCGGCAATATTTTATATAATGCATCTATACAAGATAATTTTTACATTTGAGCTCCACGTGAATCAACTAATGTTTCTGGTAATGAATTTGTGAAATCTAGCGTGTTAGATTTCGCAGTTTTGAAAAATGTTACCGTAACTACTCCTATTTCAATTAATTCTCTTTCCTGTAATCATAACCCGATATTCACTGAAATTGGTGTTAACAGTTAGTTGAACAGAAATTTATTATTTACATATGATTATCCGCGTGCTAACTGGGGCTAATTCAAGAAGTATATATCCGATCGGATCATGCTAAGTGTGCCTATTACAAACAATGCTGAAATTAAGTCTCGTCTTAATAGTTTTACCAATTTAATTATTACCGCCACTGAGTGTTATGTGCCTAAAAAAAAAGGTGAACAATTCTTTTCTTCCAATTTACCATTAGGTTTATCAGATATAAAAATGATATTAGAAGACAGTATACTAAAAATTATGCCTATCCCTGCGCTGGAGTATTAAAACAAACTCTAAATCTATTAACAAAATTGTTGCCGTTGTTCTTAAACAAACAAGAATTAGTTTTTATCGAAGCTTAATACGAAAGATTATAGTCTGTGGAAGGTTTGCGAAAATTATAACAAACAATATACTGCCACCGCTATACGATTCATTTCGAAGTAATTACTACTTTTATTATAATAGTGAAAAAGCTGAACTTGCATATGAATATTATAGAGTACATGGTAAAAATTTGCACCTTAGTTCTAATTATTCGATCTACAGCCAATAAATATATGAAAGCTGTCACATCTGTTCATAAGAACAATTTTTGTCACTGCGAACGATATTTATGTTACTATTTTGAATCGATTAAAGTTAAAAACATTCTGTAATGATAAAATTTCATCTATAGTAAAATTAAGAAGCTCCCGTTGTTAAATAGAATTTACGAATATACATTAAACTGTATGTTTAAATTCAGCTATTTTCCGGACGACTGGAAAACCTCAAAAGTTGTTGCGCTTTCTAAACCAGGGAAGGAGAGTTCTCAGATTTTTCACATAGAAAATTAAAATTATTTTAATCAAATCGAGGAAACACTCTCGTGCTGACAATATTATTCCCAATACACAGTTTCGTTTTCGTCAAAATTTTTGTACGTCTCGTCAAATATCCAGGGTAGCCGAGTTTGTTACGCGTAATTTTAATCGTAATAAACATACCGGTATGGTGCTCTTTGACGCTGCTAAAGCAAATGTAAATTTCCTTCTTATTTAATTAAATTAAATTCATTAGTAGTTATTTACGCGATAAAACTTATTATGTAACCGTTGGTGATTCAATATCTTCCATTGAAACGTGTTTAGGGGGCGTGTTCCGCAAGGAAATTTTTTTTTGAGTAGCACTCTATGCAGACGATGCGGCTATTTTTTTGTACTCTTCAAATCGGCATATCACATATTCTCAGATATTAGAATAAGCGGAAAATCACGAATCCATCGAAAACCGACGCAATTTTCTTTACACGCAGACGACTAAAATTGCCAAATAATCTGATAATGTCGAGAAACAGCATTTACTGATCAGATCATATTTTGCTGTTGTCTTTGACAGCAAACTAAACTTCACTAAACATGTTAACTATATTAAATCCATTTATTCCATATATGTCGTGTTTAATATAAAATCATTCCTTAATACACGCGATATTACTATTTATAAAACACTAATACGTCCGGTGTTGACTTAGGCGTGTCCTGTTTGATGCTCGATATCGGACGTTAGTTATAATAAATCGCAGCTTATCCGGAACCGGTGCCTTAGGTGCATACTAAATGCTCCCTGTTATACTAGAACAGATTATCATGATATTCTGAAATTACCTCGTGTTAATACATTCTTAACAAATCGCGTAAATGTTTCGATGATCGCCGTATACATATAATAATGAGTTTATCCTCGTTAATAGGTATTTACAATTCCAGGTAGCTAATGTTTATGTATACAAAAAATATAAGCATAGAAGTATTAAACATAATTTATTATAATGCGCTATCCGTTTATTATTTTTCGAATTAGTAATGTGTACTGTTACATTAATTATTTTTATTTAATTCTTACTTTCAACCTTATCTAATATTATGTTTACGAGGGTTTTTCCTTTATTTTTTATTCGTTATTTACCTTAAATTGTAAGCTATCGTGGTCAGTCGAGATCCGATATACGATATATCTATAAAGTATGTTTACCGGCTGTATTTTAATTATTTAATAAAAGATTTATTTATTTTATTTATTTACATTTCTTTCTTTTGACGATTACGACCTATTTATTTTCTTTGATTTTCGTTAATTCATAATTTCCACCTACTAAACTAGCGCATATTGTCCTTTTATCGATTGGACACTTTATTACGCGGTCTTCTTATCGTTTTAAGAACCAATTCGAATTTCAAAATCGTTAGCTAGATGAATTAGTCATTTCTTCTATTTAACGAGAGGCGACGAATATATGAAGAAAAGTCGATCTTTCTATGGCGTCATCGTCGTCTAAGTTTCTGGAAAGTGGTACACACAACACAGAGGTCGAGATGTTGCACGAATTGTCCAGAACACGTACGTCTGCTTAAACTAGTTTCGCGGTTGTTCTCTCGTATATGACCAAACTATATCGACGTAAGGTTAACGTAATTTTATTATCACAATCGTCAGAGAGAGATACACATGCCTAACACCCTTGCAAAACAAGCGTTACAAGGTTTGCGCAACATTTGCGGTCATATGTTTACATATATATATATATATATGGATATATAGATATTTACATACGACGGATATGTAAAAATAACGATCAACCATCTCCATCGTTCCATCTATTACTTTTACCTCTGTAGTATGCGTTAATATTGTACACCTTCTTTTAGGTAACCGGAGAAACTGGCTTTCTTCCTTAGTCACCCAGAAGGTAGACGCTCACGCATGTATTATATCGTTGAATATTATTATTATTATAACCATAAGAAGCCTTCGCCAGGTTAATTATTATTTTTTACTTTACAGTCTGCTTAAAAGCTTAAATCATATGATTGTAACTGGTATCTTTTGTTTCCTGCCACACAGAACACGCATACACGAGCACGTAAATATGCAACTGTATATGTATACATCATGTATACACCTATATCTCCAACATTTCACCCCCACTCAATCTATTTCACTTTTTTAATCATTTTCTCTCGCTCTCTTTATAATAATGTATACATATATATATATATATATATTACTGTAACGACAAAGCCACACACAAATATATATACCTGTAACCTGTAAACAATAAGAAACAAACATCAGATGGTAATAAATGTGGTTTTTTTTTCATAAAAAAAAAAATGAAACCAGAAAAAAGTCCAACGTACGTATTTAGCCAAACCGGTTTTCCCGGATATTTTACCGCGAAGAAGGAAATAAAGGTTGCGGTTATATGTGACTTCAAGATATTATAGCGCACCGTTTGAATAGAATATCAGTCGCTAAAATAACTTTTATCTCTTTGACGTTGAAACTTGAAGCTAACTCGAAGTTGGACGGTGGCTTCAAATTAAAGTCCGACCACGTGAACCTTCAATAAATTCCCTTTACCGACGAATTTGGATTGCGTACACAATTCCTTATTTAACCCTCCCTCCACCCAAAATTACGAAAGTTTAATAGGTATTAAGGAGCGTCATCGTCACGTATAGCAAAATTTTCAATGTAGAACTCGGGTAATTCTTCTTCTAAACTTCGTTATCCGAACTCAAGTTACAAGGTTGTTCGCCATTTATATGCCGATGTTGCGCTAAATCTGTGAGTTGTTTCGCGCTTGTAATTTCTTTATTTGAACAATATATAGCGATTCATCGGTATACCTCTATTTTCCTCGCAAAAATTTTCTTCTTTAGTCCATTCCCTCTTACTATATGACCAAAAAACCCGAACATGCGTATTTCGTTGGATGGTTAATAGTTCTTCGATTCTGAATACTTTTAAAATTGAATAGTTTGTCCTGTAGGCGATCTACAGGGTTCTTGAAATTTTTTTATATCCTTATGCGCCCAAACTATGTTTAAAATGTAGATGAAATTCATTAGCATTTTATTATTGTATATAATAGTTTCGCTCGATCCATAGTAAATCTTCTTCTTCGTGAAACTCGATTCTTCGGGTATAGCTTAACCACTTACAAGGACTCAACTATTTGTCCAAATGAGTCTCGGCTTCTTTCCGTGTGGACTAATTCCTCTACTTTTGTAATTCGAGTCCATTCTTTAATGTTCTGGAGCCACGAAGTCCTTCTTATTCATCGCCATCTTTTGCCTTCTACCGTTACCATTGTTACAGTTTGCAAAAGGTGATCTCTCATAAAATATCCGAAGAATTTTGTTTTCCGCTTCCTAATTGTTTCCATTAATACGTAAATGTAATTAATTATACCTATTAATGAATCTGTAACGATAAATATATTGTTTAGACTTTTTTTTCGTGATTACTATATACCCAAAACGGCGTTAGTCGGTTGTTACTAAAAATTATTCCTTTTATTATTGATATTTAACGATAAGTAACAATGAAATAAATTGAAAGTTTAATTTTCTCTTTTATATTTAAATATATATATATATATATATATATATATATATATATATATATATATATATATATATATATATATATAAGTAGTTGGAATAGTCGAGTAGCTAGAGCACGGACTTCTATACTGAAGATATCGAGGTCGAATACGATCAACGACGCAAAAATTATCATCAGAAAATAAAAATATATAAATTAGAAAAGGTACCGATTTCGAATACGATCGATGACGCAAAAATATCATCATTAGAAAATAAAAATATAAATAATTATAATATTATCATCATGTGGAATGGTAAACCACCATGCGCAATACCGTATTCGCGCTAGTAATAATATAGTACACTACAAATATCAACGGAGCTGCATTGTGTCGTGACAACAAAGCGATTACAATCATCTCTCCCGAGTGTGTGTGTGTGTCCATCTACGCTAGCGCCACATTATAACTTGCTCGTAGACTACTTACACTGTACAACAAATATATAGTAAGTAGTCACCTAATTCCGATAAGGAGACGGCACTTGATGATGATAAATAATCCTAATATTCTCGTGTGGAAGGCGATAGCAAACCACCACGCACAACACCATATGAGCGCTAGTAACAGCGTAGTAGGAACACACAAGGCTGCATTGTGTCCTAACAGCAAAGTGTTTACAAGCGGTTCCCCCGTGTGTGTGTTTGTTTATCTGCGCTAATGCCATATTATGATTGGAAGACCAGAAAATCGATACTTAGATCAAATAACAAAACTAACTGGCCTACAGACACCAGAAAGGTCGACGGCGGTGGCGTTCAATTGTAAAAATATCTAGTCTTAACATTTGGAATCGAATTACAAAGAAGATTATGTATCTGTGAATTCGTGCGAAAATTATAGATCGCATAGACTCGTATAAAGCAGTGGACAAATATAATTACTTAAGGTCTTCATTATAATTAGCGGAGATTGCGAAGAAAATATCAAGAAACGCCTAACGCTGGTAAGATATAGAACAATAAAATTAACCGAGATTAGGAAAAGCGCTGTACTTAGTGAGCGAAATAACGCAAAATTAATCAACTAAATGTTACAAACGCGTTCATATAGGATCTGTAAATCGAAATTCGGTTATTAAGGAGAATTAACGGGAACGCGACGAATTCATTTTTGGACAGACAACAGGGAAAACAGATTCTCGCTTGAAGAATATCAGGAGATTAAGGAGGATACAGAGACGTAGAAAGATGTTCTTTTCGACGGAGGTATATGAAATAAAATCAAAAACTGAACTCGCTCTACTTACAGCTAGCAGAAAGGTAGGATAGAGAAGTAGAGAAAAAGGGATCATAAAATTTCGCGTTAATGTCACACAAACCCAAAAATTAATTTTCCATTACTCGACAACCTAGAATCCATATTTTGAACAAGCAACGTTGCCCGTCCCGGACAATTCTCTCGTATTGTTTATTATGTATAAATTTAGCTATCTCGTCTTCCCATCTTAAAAATTGCCTACTTCTTTATTTATTCCTAATATACCAAATTATTATCCTTTATGTTCATCTATTATCCGTGTCAAGCTGAGAGGAAGTATACATCCGTATCAGACGTGCGAAGGAAGTATTTTAATTTATAGAACTATTTACGTTAACGGAGAACGAAAATCAGCGGTGACAATCTGAAGAAACGAAAATAGATATCGAGTTAAATGATTAGAGAAGATCGAACAGGAGGTACCGAAATATCGATGTGGAAGCGATTGAGTTCATTGATTACAATCAACAAACGATTTTTTAAAAAATGTCGTTGAAAGTAACGAACGATACATAAAAAAAGACAATTAAAACATGATGTACGAGACAATAGGACCAATACAATATGTAACTGGTTTGTTTTCCATTTAAGAATAGACACTTGTACAATATATATGATATAATATATATACAGAAAGACCTTGAGTAAATTCATCGACGAGTACACCTAATGAATCAATGGCGTCGACGCACAAAAAGAAAAAGATAAATATAGAACGCTTTAAATTGATTAAAGCGTAACGAATGTTTCGGGTACGATCATCGAGAACAGTTGTACGCACAGCTAAAAGAGTTGGAAAAGAAAATAAATAGTAGGAGACAACTGTAGTATGCAAAATGGAAAGGAGCCCGCAGCTATAGATAGATATCAAGGTTTAAACGGTAGAGGTCTCCTTATTATCGTAATATAAAATGTACCTACACAATTCTAAAACTAGAATGCTCGCAACAACAACAACAGTACATATAGGTAACAGCTGATTACGTAAAGCTAACTGGCGGTCTGGGTTTTTTATTTTTATTTTTATTTTTTTTATTTTTTTTTTGAGATCCGGGTTTATGCAACTGTTCCACGTTATTGGTGAGACTTAATGACAGACCAGCTGTGTAAATTTAACCGCTTATAAAACAACTATTTAACATTATACCAATATTAATTAATTTTAGACGTAACTACTAAAAGTGAACAAGTATTATCTTTTATTATTATTATTATTATTATTATTAATGATCTAATTCGTAAGTTTATTTCGTTTTTCTGGAATTTTTATATTCGCTACGAATAAATTTTATACTATGTAAAAATATTTATATTATTTATATTATTATTATTATTATTATTATTAGGCGCTCTGCTGTTCTTGATTTACATTAATGATCTTTGTAAGCTTAATGGTAAAATTTTAAGTTATGCAGATGACTCTGTGTTACTAGTGAACTCGTGTTTCACTCAACGGTCGTAATTCTTGGATTACGTTATAATTTGGTTAAATGCAAACCGTTTGATCTTGAATAACGACAAAACAAAATTTTTCATTTATAGCTTACAGTCGCAGAGTATTAATTAATAAATTATAAATAAATAATATAAAATCTAATAAAATTTAAGCTTCATTCCAAAATCTACATTAAATTACAATATAAATGATACCTCCTTGGGACCCTTCCGAAACAAAAATAGGTTTATCTCTCAGGCAGCGCAATAAATCTACACACCCTACAAATATAAAAGAAACGGTATTAAGCACTCTTCAAAAATACGATGACTACACACACGCATACACAGACGGAGCAAAATCTACAGCAGCCGATGACAATTCATCAGCAGCTTGTGCTCTTACCAAATTGATAATACACTACTCTCAATCCGACTAAGCGATGGCTGCACTTCTGTGGATGCAGAATTGTACAGAATTATGTACGGTATTCGGTACATCAGATCAGCTGAACTTCCGCGTCGAAAAGCAGTGGTTATAACAGACTCGCTCTCCTCTCTACAGCTAATATGCCGTCAAGACAATAAGAATACCATAATATTAGCAATCCAACACAATCTACACGCACTACATACAAGTCAGATTGGGATGCACGGGAGTGATAAAGTAGACCTTGAAGCTCGGTCTATAGTATTTTCACTAATATCAGAATACTCCCCATCTCAACATTAGCACACACACTCATGAACGACAGTAAACAGGAATGGACTACCGACTAGACCTCACAAACAATCTTCCTGAGGAGCATAAAATCAACCATAGAACAGTGATGGCCTCCAGATGGCACAAGCAGAAAAGAATATGGCACCCTAAACCGTCTACGTGTGGGTCCGTACCACACAATTATCTGTATACCAAAAGTCCTCCACCAACAAACTGCCCCACTGAAATGCGGATATAACGACGAATGTTGCGTGTGTCGTGAACTGAAGGAAGAAATTTTTTAATACGAACGGAAGTGAACGACCAGCAATTTTATTTTAAAAATCTATAAAAAATACTACCGCTTTATAAAGCAACCGGTGCAAGAGCAAAAGGTAGAGTAATATACCTACTCGATACGGACGGCTGGCGGAATATATTTGGTACGGTAACAAAAGCAGTCACTACAGCTCGGAAGGAAAATCAATATTAGAGCACACTTGCAGGTTATAACGATCGGAACTGATTGAATACAAAATGGAAGTTCTCGTCAACTTGAAATTTGGTACCGGCCATCGCTTAAACGATTCTCGATAATTCCAATCAGCGCGCCAACGGGTGTAAGCGATTTTTTCTATGGCAAGCCAGGCTTGGTTCGTTATTATCTTCCGCGGTTTGTCTTTATTTTCCAGCACAGGCTGATATAACCGACCAATTAGAGACAGATAGCCGAATTGGCTAAAAGCCTCTTTACCGTGAAAAATTCTTATTCTCGAAACTATTAGGTATCGTACGATGATCGTAATGCGAACATATATACGATTTAAAATAATTCCAGTATACTTCGACGAGCTTCGATTTAGTTTCTAATTGATAAGTTAAAAATTTTCTCATTACGTCGCATCTTTCCGTTTGAAGATATTCGTAGATGAATTTATCCCTTAGACAATAATAATAAACTTCTTTAGAGTTATCCGATTTTTCGAACGACATATTATTACTTTACATTAATGCTCAACTATAATTTCGGTTTATACTTTTTTATCGTCATTATTATTATAATTATGAAAATTTAAAAGGAAAATTAGAGTTTACATTCATAAAAACCTACTGTATTTTGTAGCATGGATAAATTCACACGGTTCAGTCCTCTGCAGGTGCTATAATTTATATAAAGTCTATGTGGATTACTAATAATTAAGTTCGGATAAATATTTCGATTGTTTTAATATTATAATAATAATCCAACCGTCGCATAGTGTTGTAGGTGGTTTTATTTCCTTTATTTCAGTTTCATATAAACAATCAAATGAATTGTCGACGATATCATTTAAGTGTTATACCATTACTATTATTAGTAGTAGAACTTTAAATTCCTCAATGTTTATTTATCCGTTTTTTATTTTATTTTATTTGTTTATTCGTATTCGATTTGTAATTAATTTTTATTTTATATTTCTTCTATTTAAAAATGTACCGGTGTATTGTATCGAAATTAAAATAAATTCGATTTGATTTGATTATTTTAATTATTACATACATTCCATTAGACTTTATACGAATTATAAGAGCTCATTGAATCTGGCTTTATATAATAAGTCTTATTCGTGGTTTTTCACATATTTTCGTTCAAACTACTAGGTTTATCATGTATGTGTGTATGATGTGTTGGTAACGTGAGTGAACGAACGAATTTTGCCATTCGTGCATTTACTTTTATTATTACTATTATTTCGTTGTATGTAATATCTGAAATGCTTCAATAATAATTTTCATTTACGAGATTAGTTTTCAAACGAAACCATAACAATAGATAAATGTTTTAATTTCTTGCAATTTTTTGCACATAGTCGGTTTTTATTCAAAATTATTTACTTTTACCTATTAATCTATTATTAATTTTTCCTATCTTTTGTTTTTAATTAATACTAAATGCTATCTTATTTTCAATAATGTTTGTACAAGAATGAGTAATATCGAGAAATAAATTGAATCTAATTATTATTATTATTATTATTATTATTCTCCCCAGTTAAGTACCAGCGTATGAACACTTTTACTATACTTCTTATCCCCATTATTTGATATTTAGTGTATGTGCAAGTATATATATATTTTTTTTTAATTTTTTATATAATGTGGAATGTAGTGATTTTTTTATAAAAAATCAATTGAAAATTAGTTAAATCACTAATATTTATTTTCTTAAAGAAAACACAAAGCTTTTCGGCATTTACGCCATTATGAAGTGAAACATTTTAAAACATCATAATTTTAAAAATATAAATTAAATATAATTACATAAAAATATGTGATGGTGATTGTGAAAATATACTCCAAAAATGCTGTTCTGCTTCTGTTCTGTCTATTTTAGTGATTTAACTAATTTTCAATTGATTTTATATATATATATATAAGATGTGAACGTTACATAACTTGTAAATTTCACGTTCGGTAGCCTATATTGTATAATACATGTATATGTGTATCACAATTGTATGGATGTTTGTGTGTGTGTGAGTAGTATATAAACCAGTAATATATTAAGATTTTATTTATTTATTTATTTTTCATTTACTTATTTATTTGTATTTTATTTCTAAATTTTATTGTATTTAGTAAATTGGCATTCGCGCAATTATGCGCACAGCCAATGCCAAAAAAGTTTATTAATTTTATATGTAACTATTATTCGAGAAGAAATGAAATGATTTTTGATTTAATTCGATTATTATTAGTTAAGTTCGTTTAATCACTAATATACATTGTTCTATCCTCATTAATCGAACTAATTAAACCGAAGGAATGCATCATTAAATAGGTTTATACTTTTCAGGGAGAAGGTTTATATTCGTCGTACAAATACAATTAAAAAATGAAAAAATCGACGCCGATAGGAAAATTAGAAAAAAAAGAGAAGAATTAATAAATGAATACGAATTTTCCTTCGTAACTCTTCTTATTAAATTTATTTATTATAATTATTTTTAAATTAACACGAAAGCCTAATAAATTGCGTATAGGCGTTTATTAGACGGTTTAATTACGATATAAATTAGGAAAAAGTAAAATAAAAATTTAAAAAATTGTATAAATAATTTTACCTTTTAAGTTGAAGTTAACCGGTAGGTACAAAATGGTGTGTATCTTCCCGAAGATTCTTTTTGTCTGTTTGCCGCTCAATTTGTCCGAATTTCAGAAACGTACAGAAAACACGCAAAATCTTACGTTAAGATTATTTTTTATAACGTAATAATTAATATTTTAAATTAAAATCGTCCACGGAATAAAATAAAACTATTATATTATACGCGGACGTGTAAAGAAAAAAACGAACAAAACACTTTTTTTTTTTTGTTAACCTATAAACTAATTATAATAGAATAAAAAAGGTCACGCCAAAAAATAGTAATAATAATAATAAATGGTAAACTGGATTCTATTAGAACATGAAAACGTACAGAAGACAATCAACACTAGATGGCTTCTTAACACCCACGACCGACAAAGAAGAACTCGGTCGTACGTAAGAAAGAGGCACGAATAAGTATCGCCGGTTCTTTACACGGTCGCTACCAGAACTGACCCGATCATCACGCAAGCAAACAACACACAGTTCTTCTTCTGAGTCACACCTGCGCCACTACGTGGACGTAACTTCGAGAAGACCGTTTGATTTAAGTAGTTTAGTTTAGTTTTGTAGTTCGCTTACCTTAGTAGTAGTAGTAGTAGTCGTCGATGAAAATGGAAAGGTTAGCGTTTATTATTAAGGATGCCCCGCCAAAAGTAATAAATTAAGCCTTAGAGTCTATTTTTTTTATTTCAGTTGTGTCTTGTTGTGTTCGAGAAAACGATGATAATAATATTTAATTATATCCGGAATTTAAATGTATATAACATATATATAATATAAAAAGATGAACAAATCGGCTTATGCTCTAAATTTAAATTTAAGGTAGGCGCCATCGATACAAAGCGAAACAAATTCTAATTTGTAAAAAAAAAAAAAGTTTCAATATCAGCATGATCATTATAGCATTAATAAGTATCAAAGAATTACAGCTATCAGAATGACAAAGCATACAAAAAACAACGATTTTTTGGTCATCAATAGTGGAAGCGGGAATTATAGACTTAGAAATAAAGAAACATATCAGTTTATTTTGAATTAAAATTAATATAAAAACGGAACACGAATTTAATCGAGTAATATATATTAATAATAAATTTATATATGAAAATAAACAAATCAATGTTAAACAGTTTAAATCAAAAAATGTGGAACCAATATAATGGATTAGCTTATAAATATTTTCCAGATTTTAAGACTTAAAAACAAACAGTTCGCCCCTAATTGCTATAATGTACAATTTATCACTGGGCATGGTAGCTTTAAAACATATTTAAAAATATTTAGCATAGCGGAAACAGAAAATTGTATTGCACGTAATTTTGTGGACACTTGTTTTCATGTACTACAAGGGTGTAATGTCAATAGGACAGTGTTAGATTGTAGTATGGAAGATTTAGTGTAAATTGAGTTCGATAATTTAGCTGTAGAAGAAATAAACAACAGAAAAAATTATAATTTGTTATATTAGTAATAAGAATAGCATTTGTTTGGAACTTTAAGGAAAATATTAAGATACAATTATGGTATAGTAAGTTGTCAAATTTGGATTAAAATTTTCTATTACAATATATTAATTTTCAATATTATCGTATTATTATCATTAATGTGAGTGGAGTTTGAAGTGTCCTAAGACTTAATTGGATTGTCGCTTTAAATTCCGTATTATAAATTGTAATTTTTTAAAAGTAAATATATTCTTTTGAAAAGCAAAAGAAATATCAGCCTGATCGTATACCAACAGCAGGAGTATAAATTAAACGAAATCATTCCGTTTGAGAATAATAAGAATAAGTGTGGGCGTGATAAGTTAATTTGAATAGTATATGTAAAAAAAAAAGTAAACAATAAAAAGTATTTAAAATTATTAAATTTTTATATATTAGTGGTTATTGTTTGATAATTAATTAATTTAAAGTTTTGATTGTTTGAGTTTTATTTTTTACTCTACCTATTTTAAATTTCAGCGTTCAAAATAACATGACGTTCACTTTTCGTTAAACAATTTATTTACTACTTTATTATTATTTGATTTATGGAAAATTTGTTTTTAGTATGTTTTGTTATTTTAAAAATTTTTATCATAAATTTTTGTTTAAGATTAATATTTTAAGTTTACGTTGGGTGTTATTTATGTTAATCTTGATTTTTATTAAATCATTTATATCATTATTGCTGTACCGATGATTAAATTTTTGTTCATAAGTATTTCATCATTAAACTTTACATATAGAAGATAAGATTTTGCGTTCGCTTTATTTTACGTTTTTCTACTTCGGGTAACCCTGTGTATTTTATAAGTTATAAATTACAAATAGAGCTGGTACTCGCGCATTTATGCGCATAACCAGTTTTTTAGTGTTCACATGCAAGTCTGAATCGGTTTTTGTTACATGAATCGGTTTTTGTTACAATTATTATTATTATTATTATTATTATTATTTTAATTGAAATTGTAATTGAAATTGTATTAAATTGTATTGTATTGAATACAAATAAATTTGATTTGATTTGATTTGATTTCGCTTATTACGAAAATGTGATACCCTTCACCGAATTCATCCAATTCTCGGCCACAACGATTTTTTAATTCAAATATAATTTTTACCTTAACTGTATTGATTTTGTTTGTTTGTTTTTTGTTATTGAATTCCAAAAACTTTAATCGCTTCATCGTGTGTTGGGAAAACTTCATCATCGTCGTACTGATCTAGTTGCCGAACGTCGTGACTAGCTAATGCACTTTTATTTTTACGTACAAAATTAGCTAGCATTCGAGGCACTATTCATATGCAACGCAGATGCGCGTGCATATGATGTTATACGGAGTGGGGTGCCACTGCCTTTTCCGCGATAATTGAGAATTAAATAATGAGGAAAACTTTCTATTTCGTTTGTTGGTCTCGAACCCCCCCCCCGACCGTCAAGTTGATAGTCGAGCACTCTAGCAACTACGCCACCGCGACATATGGGAAAAACCTGTCCGGTCGATAAATTAAATACAAGTATTAAAATATCGACGGAATGCATAACATAATCACAGATTCTCTCGCATAAACATTTCGTATATCAAGCTTCCTGATGACATTGAGACAATCGATTCTTTGCAAGAAATGGTTGTCAACACACACAGTCTATTATTGTTGCCTAAAAAAAAAAATTTCACACATTAATCTCAGTAAATTATGCTCAACGATGGTTATACCGGCTCGTTAGAAAACCAAGTTAGAACATATAGGAAACCTTCAAAAGATCACTTTATGAAACATCTTCAGCTTTTAATGATCATACGAATAAAAAAAAATAGTAACTATAGAACACTTAAATTTTAGCCTTTCTCGTGATTAGACTTAAAAATAAAAAAAGATTTATAAAAAATTCCACAGAACAATCTTATATACCTCCTTCTAGATTATATGCAAGTAATGGATAAATATTATTATTATTATTATTATTATTATTGTTGTTGTTAACGGTGATATTTCCTTCGTGAATAACTAACATCTAAGCTTACATCTAAAGCATTATTGACATCTAAGCGAATCGGCTTTTCGTCGGTATTCCCATTTTCGATTGATTTAATCGTATTCTCTTCGGCGAGCTTTTACTATTGTGTGCGGGCGCATCAGCCCAATTCATCTTCGTTATCTCTTCTTTAAGCATATCATCATCATCAACATAATTACCATCATCATTAGCGTACTTGTGCCTCGGTGTAAGTTGTCGGACCAGATGCGGTACATTCCCTTTCGTCTGTAATATGTGCGTTAACCCCCTTCCATCGTAATACATGTCGGAGGAGACCGCGCTAGTTTCTTTGAACGCTTAAAAAAACACTTTTATCATCCATACGCAAAATCTACGATACGAAGTGTATATTGTCTGTAGCAAATGAATGTAATATGCATATTCGTCAATTGGATTTTATAACGGCATTTCTTAATGATTTGAAGAAGGATAGAGTTGTAATAAAACAACCACCTGGTTATGAGAAGGGGTAAGGATCGTGTATGTGAGCTTGTGATGGATCGACGATGAAATTACATCATATTGATTTTATTGAGAAGTTATTGATCGATTTTATCGTATGGCGAAATGTTGTAGACCTATTGCTATGCCAATGGAGGCGAATTGTTTATACGTATGAAGGATGATATATGTGAAGAACCTTATACTGATAATTAGTAGGTTCATTGTTATATTGTCCAGATATGATGTTTTCTATTAATTTTTTAAGCCATTTCCAAGAAAATCCTACAAAGGCGAAATGGATAGCTTTAAAGAGAATTCCTTAATATTTAAAGGGTACTATGAATGTTGGATTAATGTATACTCGTGGAAACGGAACTATATTGAATGGATATGCAGAGATTATGCTGGAGATTGTTTAAATAGGAAATCAGTTAGTGATTTTGTGATTGAAGTATATGGTATTGTAGTAGGATGAGGAAAAGCGTAATGATGTTGCTTTGAGTACTATGGAAGCAGAGTATATTTCATTGTAACGATTAGTGAGTGTTTAGGAGTATTACAGGTGTTAGCTTGATGTGAAGACTATATGTGTCGTTTTTGAAGATAATGAGAGTGCTATACATATTAGTAAAGCGGTTGAAGGCACTAAGAAAACGAAACATATATTCATTATCATTTTATTTGTGATTATATTAAGAAGGTAATCATAGAAGTTAAATTTATTAATACTAAACAGCAAAAAGCTAATGAAATCATTGCTGAAGCTGACATTTGTTCAAATTCAGGATTTAATGAGTTTAAGTATATAAATGTTTTACAATTATTATTGTTTTAAATATATAAATTATTCTGTGCAAAGTTTGAGAAGGAGTGTTAAGTGTAACAAACTGCATACAATCGTATAATTTTATGCATTAATAATGGCAGCACTGTTTACCTTATTACGTTGTAAGTCGTTCGATTATGTTACGTTACATTAATCGTTTTTTAATAAAGCATGTTCACATTATTACTACCTTTTTCATTCATCAGTAGTGTAATTTTGTACAATATGATCATTCTCTACATACAGGCTACTTCACCAATTAAACATAAAGGAGTTGCCAATTGTATATAAAAGTCTAATATAGTTAATTTTTGCTGGTACAACCTTATTATAAACATGTCAAGCATTAATAACGGTTAGGTGCAAAATATGGTGAAACAGACTTTGGTAGTACAAGAGAGAAGAAGTAATTAATATACTAATATATTTGCATATATCATTTGTGCTTACAGCAAATGGGGTTTGATATATTCAACTGATGATTATATTTTAGTTTGCTCCATACTGTAAGTAAATCTAAACAGTCTGAAAAAAAAAAAAAGTCGAATGGTGTCTTAAAGTTCTGAGGATCTGTAGGTAACATGTCGCTTCCTAAAAATGTACATCTTCGCCAACTTGTAAATCTTTTTCCATTTTATATTATATACAGGGTTTTTATTTTTCAAGCTACTTCATTTACTATTCTGTGTTTGAGATGTTTTACTGAAAATGGTGAACTGCGTTTTGTTGTACTAGCACTCGTCTAGGTGACTTGTTGCCTGTGGATACTATTTAAAATAGTGTGATCATGACATCCAAACTGGGTGCTTGTTGAACGTCTCAAGTTTGTATAACTTCATCTAACCCAAAACTTTTAAATTCTACCGTTTCATTATTTATCGCATTGCTACTATTTGTATCAGGTAAATATTCTGCAAACAAACTTCAGTAAATTATAAGAAAAACTTGTGAATGACTTTTTTACATAATAGCACATGATCTTATAATAGCACATAATCTGATCGAACATAATTTTAGAATCAGTTTATTAGCTGAAACGTCTAAAGAAACTGCTGATTCGCTAACTTAATTATACGTTTTTGTTCTTCCTCAAAAAGCTCTAATAACTTCCCTAAGAGTTTGTCTTGAACATCATTGATAATGTCACTTTGTGTTTTACATTCTTCAAATGTTCTCGTCAGAGATAATCTTTCATGAGGCAAGGAATCATCATTTAATTCATCAAAATCATCTACATCACTAGTATACGTTCTAAATCCACCATATTCGTCAGTGAAATTGACATTTAAAAAAATATATCAACGCATTATATTTTTCATATCTTTTTAATGAAATTTTGTAAATGACATACTTAGTCATAGTTTGCTCGTTTATTTCATAATTAACTTTCTGTTATAATAAGATAATTTTGTTTATTATGGTAAGGACACACAATAAACTACTTGTTAACAACATAAGTTGTGTATAACTTTTATAATAAAATATTTGTTCATTTGTACTATTTTTCTCTGTCTGTAATTTATTTGTAAAAACATTAAAATTTTATCTAAATAAACAACGAAAATAATAAAATTGTTACAGCGAAAACTTTAATCTTGTAGCGCATAGGCATAACAAGTACAATTGGCTTTCTAAATATACTCACTCATAGTTTGTTCGTTTTAATTGTAATATTGTGTAATATTTTTCTTTGTCTGTACTTTAATTGTAAAACATTAAAATTTTACCTAAATAAACGATGAAAATAGTGTCGTTATTACAACAAAACTTTAAAATCTTGTAGCGCATTGCGCAACATCCATGCAGCACGCTAAAGGCATAACAACTAACAAGAGTAACAAGTAAACAAGTACAATTTGCCTTGTAAATAATCTTTAATGAAGTTTATTTTGACCCTATCAGAGGGAGAGGATTACTACTGATCAAATATATAGATTTTTTAAAACTAAAAAGAATTTTTAAAAATGTTATATTAAAAAGAAATAACATAAACATAACAAATTTATGTACTTAAACTGGTACTTCAAATTAACCTATTTATTTTTATAAAATAAAATACATGTAATATTAAAATAATTAAAATGTATTTTCATACATTCGTGATATAGCTTTTATTTCAATGAATTCTTTTAAAAATTAAATTTATTACTATGTCCTTATATATAAATTTTTGCTTGTAAGATACAAATAAATCAAAAAATTAAATACGAACAAAATTTAAAAGCCCAATCCACGTTACGAGGCAGTGTAATGGATACACGTGTTTGCAGCGAAGTTAACGCGCGTTTTGATGTTTGTAATTATGATCGGAAGAGAGTCTATTAAAATGGATAGTAACGTTCAGAGAACTGTGAAATATCATACATAAAAGGAAATTAAAACACCGTATCATTCAGCAGTCTGTTATCATACTACAAACGATTTGTGTACAAATTTCTCAATGTAATAAACGCCGGTGTGTAGATATTTTTGCCTCGCGATAGCAAATTAAATCATTTTGGCTCGGTCGGTGTTTGTATTGTTGTAATTTGCCGCTTGGTACTATCGAGAGTGCGTGCAAGTTGCAAAGCAGTGCGCACAAATGGCGCGCGAAGCATCCTCATAATATTTATGGTGTACTACACGAATCTAAACATCCTGGAAATTTATAATCGCCCAATCCAGCGATAAAGGCATTTTCCACTTCATTCTTCTCCGTTTATGCGTATTGCGTACTACTTAAGTACTTACTTTGTAGTTTGTAACTACAATTGATTTTTTCGTTGTTCATAATGATGGGCAGATGGTTCATGAACCGCACAGTTGAATCGATTCGTTTCAAAGATTGAACTTGAATTGGTTCTGAAAAAAAGAACCTAGATTCCTTGATAGACTCCTTCTAATTCAGGAACCGCCGAACCACTCAATTGAATCGCTATGAATCTTTTTGGAAAAAAAGAAACTAGATTCCTCGACAGAGACTCGCTCTGACGGTATCATCTCTAATCATAATTCTATTATCGGATTGACGATTCACTGATCGCGCTGATCGCGGTTCTTTGTTGTTTACGAGTGGTTCATCTATCTGTTGATATTTCCTAGTTCTTGGTTCCTAGTCCTAGATTTTAAAGTTCTTATGATTCGTGGTTCGATTTTGATTGTTACATGTTTCATTTCAGATTTTAACATTGATTCTTTTTGGTTCTAATTTTTAATTTAAAGTTTGTGTAATTTCAAAATTGGATTTGTAATTTTTTTGTAAGTATTTTATATTTTTCTTATATTTGAGAAATGAGAAACGACAAATCTTATTTGAATAAATGCAGTCCATTAGTAAATTAATATTAAATAATTACATTTTTAGTATTGTTTAAGATTTTTTGATTTCAATATCTAACCAGTTTTTTACCTTTTATGTTATTCCAGTTTGATATTTTTGTTGGTTCATTTTATAGTGTGTCCTATTATGTATGTTAACATGTATTTATATAATTTATCGTGTTATATATATAATTATATATATATTAATATACATGTATTTATTCTATTAACATCTTAATGTTATATATATTGACATTATTTTCATTCAACTTAAGAAATATTTATATTACCTATCTTAATATCAAAATAGTCCAAACATGTAAAAAAAGTGCAAAATATGAAAGATATAATCAAAAATAACTAAATTTTGTTGTTTTTTTTTAATTAAAAAAACGAAATTTTCTCTTTTAAATAATCACACGTTCATGTTCACAATTTCATGTAATAATTGTCACTACCCATATATTATTAATCATTTCAAATATATGTGTTTTTAAATTTTTCTTGAATGCATGTTTTATAAAAATTGTAACTGTCATAGCAGTATTGTAATTTGTAAATTTATGTTTTATTGTATTTCAAAAATATAGTAATAAAATGCACTTTATGACATAAAAGTGACTTTATAATGAACAAATTTTCATATTGATGTCATATTTTTGTGATTTAGAAAATGAATCGTGGGTATAGTAGCATTTGGTACCATTTTACTACAGAAGGAGGAAAAGGAAAATGTCGCTATTGTAGAAATTTAATTTCTATGCCTGGGGGATCATCTACTGATAATGTAAAAAGGCACTTAAAAAATAAACATCCCACTATACATCTAGATCGAGAATATTCTTCACCTGTAGTTAATACAGGACAATTAATTTCAGTGGAACCAGATGAAAATGAACATCTTAATATATACAATTAGATATATCATCCAACACAGAAGCTTCTGCTTCTAGTTCAACTGCAAATTTAATTATGCCAGAACCTAAATATTCTCAACATTTAATGTCTAAGTTCATTGAAACTATTAAACCAATATCAGTAAATAAAACTAAATCTATTGATAAACAATTATTAAAAATGATTTGCATGGAGTATCATCCATTTACAATAGGTGAAGACAAAGAATTCAAAAAATTTGTTAATTTACTTTGCCCAAATTATAACCTACCAAGTAGAAAAACTTTAACCAACTCATTGTTACCTATTATGCATAATGAAATTATCAAAAAACTTGTCCATAATTTATCAAAAGCAGCAGCCATTGCTTTAACATGTGATATCTGGACAAACATTGATAATGTTTCATTTTATGCCATTACTACACATTATTTCGATGAAAATACAGCACTCACATCAAATTTGCTGGAATGTTCTGAATTTTCTTATAAACATACAGCAGAAAATATTGCTGTGTGGACAGATAGTGTGTTAAAAAAATTTTGAATTCAAAATAAAATTTGCGCTATTGTGACAGATAATGCAGCAAATATTAAATTAGCTGTTGAAAAATTAAATATTAGGCATATATCTTGTTTTGCGCATACACTGAACTTAGTTGTTCAAAATGCCATTAATAACAGTGTTAAAGAACTAATTGAAAAAATAAAACTTATTGTTCAATATTTTAAACAAAGTAGTTATGCCTTAGCAAAATTAAAGGAAATGCAAAATAACATGCAAAAACCAAATTTAAAGTTAAAACAAAGCGTCCCGACTCGTTTGAACAGTACATACGATATGTTAAAGCGTTTTCTTAATAATAAAGAACCAATTATATCCACTTTAGCTTTGCTTAATTATAATAATCAAATACAAACAGAAGAATGGAATGTAGTAGAACATATTGTTAATTTACTTGAAGTGTTCAATGATGTAACAACAGAAATTTCTCCAGAAAAACATGTTTCATTGTCGAAAATATCATTTTTATCTAGGGCAATGATGAAAAAAGTTAAACTTTACATGGAAATAAAACCATTACCAGCGATATTAACTGCTTTAGGTGATGACTTGATGAATGGTCTTAAAAAACGATTTCATGCATTGGAAGGGAATGAAATTATTTCTCAATCTACCTTTCTTGATCCAAAGTTTAAAAAACAAGGGTTTGGAGATCAGTCGAAATATCAAGATACATATAATAATTTAGTAGCAAAAATACGAGCTACATTTATTAATACGTCAACTGTTGTGCCATTAAACCCTGAACCGGTTAAAACATGACCTAAAAAAAATAAATTACTGGGACGAATTCGATGAGACTATTAATAAGCTTCGAGGATCATATAACCCATCTTCTGCTGCGATTGTAGAATTAGATAAATATTTAGCCGAGCCACATTTAAATAGGACAGAAGACATTTCAATTTGGTGGGAATCAAGAAAGATATTATATCCAAATTTATATCTCATAGTTAAGAAAAGATTATGTGTTCCAGCTACTTCGGTTCCTTGTGAAAGAATTTTCAGTAAAGCAGTTCAAATTTGTTGTGACAAAAGAAATAGATTGACGACAAAAAAAATTAATCAAATTTTGATTATAAACAACAATATAGATTTACTCTAAATGTAAGTATTGTATCTATTTAAATTTTGTGAAACAAATATGTAATCAAATATAATAATATAATATATTTTTCATTTTATTTTACATAATATAAAAATTTATACAGTGGAGTATATATATAACAACCTCGACCGCATTACAAATAATAAATAGTTACTTAATCTATAATAATAAATAGCTAAAAGTTAATAACACAGGAAAAGTGGAAAAACCCTACACGAAAGAAAAGATAAAAGATTAAAACTAGAAAAAATAAAGTATTAAGTAAGTAATAGTTAGTAGAAAAGTATTTGATTATAGATTAAAATTACCTTAAGAGTAATCTATCTTTAATACGACGATGTTTATAACGAGTATAGCGCATGCGGAGCAGCGCCATGTCATAGTCTCCCACCACTGTGAACAGTTTGTTAGAGTCTTATTTGTTATTTTGGGAATGTTAAGATCAGCTGCCCGCAAGATTAACAGAGTTAAATCGGCAATGGCTGAATCTATGACCTCGGGAGTAAAAAAATGTTGTTGTAAATTGATATTGTTATTAATATATGTTCTGAATAGGTCCCAGTTAGCCTTTTTGTATATGAATATTTTTTGTGATGGTAGTGTATCTTTATTCGTACAAGTGATATAAGATAATATGGGATTATGATTAGATGATAACTCGGACAGAGAAACAGGTGTTGTAATGTTGTTGAAATTTTGAACTAATATTAAGTCGAGAACACTTGGTTTTTGATTACTTTGAAGTGGTATGTATGTTGAGTCAATAGATGATAAAATGTCAAAGTTATATGTGTTTGAGGCACGATATAAAACTTTACCAGCTACATTATGGCTACAACAATTTCATGATCTGTGTCGACTGTTTAGATCTCCTATAACAAGTGTTGGAATGCGGTCTTTAAATAGTAAACCTAAATCATAGTCGAAGTATATTGAATCTTTGGGGTTTCGATAAGCGGATATTACATAAGGCATAGTTTTATTTATATAAATTTGGATACTAACAGTTTGCAAAGATTTAGTCAAAATAGTGGGTAAAACACTGTGTTTAATGGTATTGTAGACAAGGAGAGCTACACCCCCGCTGCGTTTGCTTTTGTCGGACCTTTATATATAATAATCGGGAATTTTAATTGCAATTTTATGATCTAGTTGTGTTTTAGAGATGGCAGCGATGCCTACATTATTTTCCGAAAGGAAGTAAATTAATTCGTTAATTTTTTGTTTTATGGAATTTGCATTCCAACCTATTAGGGTAGTGTTAGACATGATAGTTTCAACTATTAACATAATCTTAGTTAGGGGAGTCAGAATTTTTTTACTTTAATAATTTTTTATTAATTTCACTGAAAGCAGTTACTATTTTAGGAATATTCAATTGTTTAAATAAATTAAATAATTCAGAAAAAGTAGAGTTGCTGTCAGATCCGTTATCAGTAGGCGGTAGGAGACTACCCCTGGCAACACTCGCATATGATTTAGATTTACTTAAACTATTACGATTAATATTAATATTATTATTATTATTACTTATAAAATTATTAGTATCGTTGTTAGTATCAGGGCTAACGTTGTTATTTACTACCGTGACATAATCACGTTGACGAGTAGTATGTAGTCGAGATAATGCTCGGTTACATGCTTCACATTCTGTGGAACTGGCAGCATGAGGTAGGTCGCAATTAGCACATTTAATTTGTAACGAGGTACAAACCATCCTCTGTGGTTAAGCCCGCACTTAACACAACGGATTGGCATGTTACAATTGGATGATACATGTCCATATAATTGACAGCGGTAGCAACGGATTGCTCCATTTCGTGGTCTGTATTTTTCCCAAGAAACTATGCAGTGCTCATGACTTTGAGTTGGAGTAGTTTACGAGTATCTGTGCCGTTCGGAAATTTTATTAAATAAATAGGTTGGGCATTTGAATATTTAGTTTTAAATGTGGTCACATCAACAACAGCTGTAACCTTGGATGTCACTAGTTTGACTTCTTCGACGGAAATATCTGTTGGTAATCCTTTTAATACCATTTTAACTGGTTTTCTATCAGAAGGTAGATGCGTATAAAAAGGCGAATTTTTCTGTCTGAGAGTATTAATGAGGAGATCATAATCCGAAGTAGTTGAACAATATACGAAATATTTTTTACCTCTAACTCGTATTTTAAATTCTGAGTTTAAAAGTGATGTAAATTGTAATATAGTTGCAGAATAATTTAGGTTAGCTTGTGCCGTGATAACAACGGGCGGTAATCTTTTTGTGTTATCAGTCGGTTTAAATAGTGTTTCATACACTTGCATTTCATCGACTTTTAACGGGGCAAACCGGTTATTATTATTAAAATAATCATTATCATTACCTGATTCAGATTTACGCTTAAGAGTATTACTTTTATCATTTCGTTTGGCTTGCTCTTGCCAGCTGCTGCTGCTATCTTCTTCTAAGACCATAGAATCAGAGTCATCGTCATTATCATTATCTTCAGGTTCTTGCGTAAATGGTGGTATGACAACAGCAGTGTCATTAGTAACACTAGCGGCACTACTAACAGCCTGCTGTCGCCTTTTCGGCTCGGTGGAGTGGAACATAAAAAGGAGGAGGGACACACGAATAAACTGGCTACACTGACGAACTAAGTCGACAGCGTGCCTTTAAGTTAATACAATTACACGGAAACGAATTAACTAATTTCAATTTTCAATTCAATTCAATTCAATTTATTTGTTTTATATGACGACTGTATCCGACAATGATGCTTTGTAAATTTTGGCACTGTAGCGAATTCAACTGAGCACGTTCTAGTTTTGCCTGTTTTAATACCAATGGAGAACCTTGAACGAAACTGAAAACAAAATCCAACAACTGCACCTCATACAGCTCTCGAATATTTAACATTGTTAGATTGCAAGGGAACTTGTTATAACCTCGGCATATTAATTTAAATATAGCATTTTGTAGCACTGACAACGAACGCATATATGATCTTGCAGCATTTCCCCAATGCATAATTCCATAAGTAATGACTGGTTGATATAATGTAAGATACAAACGATATAAATGTTTATTGGAAAATATTGATTTAAATAATAAAACAAATAATTTAACCTCCTCGCTTTCTTAACTACGTACGCATAGTGCGCATGCCATGTCAATTTACTATCAAAAACCAGTCCAAGATACTTTATTTCCTCTCCACGGGATTATTATTTATAAATATAGATAAAGCATTATCAGTATAATATGGCTGAAATGTGTAAATCATATATTTAGTCTTACTCATATTTAAAACTAATCCATTATTATTCAACCATTTTGTGATACAATCAATGTCTTTTTGAATTAAGTTTTCTAAAATATGCGCATAACGGGAATCCACCACTAAGACGGTGTCATACTAATAGTAATACTAATCAAATCGACTTCCGACAACAATAATAAGTAAAACGTAAGATAATCCGAAACGTATAAGATAAGATAAGAACGAGCATATCGGAACAGACCGGTCTATTCTTATTTTTCTTATATTATTTTTTCGACGTTTTAATAGAGAATAATACGAGCGTACGTTACAAATAAAAGTTTAATACAGAGCGAACATATACACAACCGTTTTAAATGACACGCTACGAGATTTTTACATAAATGCAACGCAATATCGTGAAGCGAATGGTTAAACAAAAGATTAAAAACCTGTCATGTTATCCGCATGAAATTGTATATAAAATTTTGTCACAACTTGAAAATTGGTATGTAATAAGTTATAATTTTTTTTTTAATTTTCATATTATAAATTAAAATATAGTATTCCATAATATATTTATTTGTTAAAAGATGCACTAATTTCAAGAATCTTTAGTTTCACTTACTAGTATATACTTTTTTTTACATTTAATTGGTATGAATAGTTTCATTTACTAATGTATATATATTTCCTTATTTTTTATAGTATTATATTATATTTCAACACTTATCTTTATTTTTTGCGTGCTATTCCATTATATAAGTATTGTGTTATGAATTTTAGTCATATATTAGTATGTAATATTACGTTTTTTGTTTTAAATGTGACTATCGCCGTTATTTATAATATATGATATCTAAATACATTATTAGTTTATAGCAAAAATGATGAGATAATTTTATTAATTCATGATATACATACAAATTAATTACATATCATGGATGATTTATACTATTATATAATTTGATGAATTTTAACTTGTAACTTTTAATTTTTTTTATACCTCCATTTCATGGTTAATATAATGCATTTCAAAATTATACTAGTCGTTACTAAATGAGTTTAAAAAAACTAAACAGACAAAAATGTATACATTATTAGATTTATTTTACAGGCAAAGGGCTTTTATACTTATATATTTAATAAAATTGCTTGTTTTCTCATACAGCTAAATATTTTTTATAAATTTCTAATTTTTTTACAAATCGAGGCTAAAATATCATGTTTACTATTTTTAAAAAAGAATGGAAAAAAGGTTGAAAGGAATCGATGAATCGATTCACTGTAATGAGTGAGTCGGTTCGGAACCACTCACTGTGAGGAACCGTTTTATCCGTCACTTAGTGTTGGGCGGTTTCGTTACTTTTCAGTATCGGGTATTGAATAATCATGTACAAGTATTCGTTACTTTGACTACTTTGATTACTTTTGGTTAATGATTACATTCGTTATTTCCCGAGGAGAATAGAACGACACAGATTGTAAAGTGTGTAAATCTAACCACATTGAATGTTTATATAAATTTTATAAACTTTTAAAATTTTACAATTTTCATTTTTAAATCTTATTTTTTATGAAAATGTAAAACACGTTTTTTATAGCTCCATACTGTTTAAGTACTTATTATATAGTTTTAATTCAAAACAATTTATATATTGTGAGATATTAATATTTTTTATTATAAGATTACATTGTTCTAACTAAAGTATTGATTACCGTGCATGGTAAATAATAAATATAAATTTATTCGAAGAGTAGTAACAAAAAATTTCATTTACTTCTTAACACACAATGAACTGAATGACATAGCATTCTTACATATACGAAAAAAAGAAACAAAAAGTAGTTTGTGCGTTTATTTGATAGTATTTATATATATAAAGGTAAAAAGTGAAATTACAACAGTGCAACAAAGAATTAATAATAATTTTTTTTTTTATGTATATAAAACGATATACACGAGTTTCAATTATATAAAATAAAAATTACAAGTAATTCAAGTTTCACGCCGTTTCATTAATTTTAAAAAATGAACACACGAATGCAAAAATGTTTAATACAAATTATATGTTTAATTAGTTTTATACACATTTTTATTTAAGTAACTTAAATTTAGTAACTTATTGCTACAATAACAAATAGACAAAAAAAATATCAAAAATTAGTAATTAGAACTATTCATGTTATAGCAAGTGCCTATTACCGTTTAAAAAAATTAGATGCTGTACAGTTTTTGGATTTAGTCTATTCCTTTTTTCAGATATCATCTGTCCAGTTTTTGAAAAAATGCGTTCACTCGGTACGCTAGTTGCAGTAACGTGCAAATACTTTTTTGCTAGTTTACTTAAATTTGGATAAAGGATGCATCTTTCTTTCCACCACTGAAGTGGATCAGATTTTCGAGGAATACTATCTTCTGCGATATATTGACGCATTTCAATTACTGCAGTGCTTCCATGATTTGTTTGATGTGTGTGTATACTGCTGTCAATATCATACCAGATATCTTCTTCTTCGAGTACACTTTCAATACATTTTAAATTATCGGTAGGTGTTTGATTGGATTCCTTTATTAGATATCCTATCTCTTTTTGAATATCACTTTTGACTTTTTCAAAAGCAATTGAATCTTTAAAACTTTTTTTAAAACGTGGATCTAAAAATGTAGCTCTTGCAACAATATAATTATGTTCAATATTATTAAATTTATCATTTACCGATTTATAAATATTTTGTATAAATTCTATAGCGGTTTCATTGCTTATTTGTTTTTCTATTTGTTTCAGAGCAGCATATATTCCATTAATCATTACAATAATTTTTGAAACTACTACATGTTTTTCTGCACTTAATTCAGTGCTAACTTGCTCGAATGGTTTTAAAACTTTCTTAATTTGAATTAATGAGGTCCATTCCTCAGCAGTTAACGTTTCCACAGGATTATGAAGCATACCAAGTGCAGCTTCTACAGACTCTTGAACCTCAATTAACCTCTCGCACATAAAATATGTGGAATTCCATCTATGTGGAACATCTATTTTTAATTTCAATTCTTTGTTATTTAATTGCTTTTGAATATTTTTTAATTTCTCTGTGGCAATACAGCTGGAATGAAAATATTTTACTATTGTTTTTACTTTTGTTAATAATGATGAAATTACATTTAAGTTGTTTTGGAGTAAGAATATGTGAAAAACAAGGAAGATGTTTGTATGGTGTCAATCTAATTGTTGCTATCATATTTGGAGCGCTATCTGTTACAACAACATGTACTTTATTTGAGATTTCAAAAGACTCCAACTTCAACATTAATGATGTGGATACAATTTTCTGCTGTGTGCCTTTCCCCAAGGTTACTACAATCTAAAAGAAATAATGACATGCACCATTCATTATCAATATAATGACATGTTATTGCCATGTAATTTTCTGTGGACCTAGATGTCCAACAATCAGTTGTTACTGACAAATAATTTATTATTGGTAACTTCTGTATTAAAGTGTCCCTAACAGATTTATATTTTTGAGGCAATAATTCTTTACACAATGTTTTTCTGCACATTAATGAATATGCAGGTTCTATATATTTAAGTAATTCAGTAAAGCCCTCATCTTCAACAACAGATAATGGCTGCATATCCTTAACGATCATATTAATTACATAATTATTAATTTTTTTTACGAGAAACAGATAATGGTTTACGAATGTATGATGTTAATTTTTGCTCGGTTGGTATACAACATACTTCTGCTGTAGTAGAAGTAGAAGCTAAGATAAGGTCTGACTTACTTGACTCTTGTTCACCAGAAACTCGAAGTTGACCATCAAATTCATCTTCTGTTCCACGTTGGTCATTTGCTCTTTTACAACCTAAATGCATATCGACAGATGGATGTTTTTGCTTCAAATGCTTTTTTAGATTGGAAGTACTGCCATCTCGATAAGATAATGTTGTACCACAAAAATTACATTTAGCTTTTTCATTTAACTGGTTTGAAAAATGCAACCAAACAGCGCTACGTTTTCTTAATTCTGACATTTCTGACATTTATTATTAAAAATGTTAATAATTACACTTAAAAATTTAAAGAAATTTTAAATTAGCTAAAATATTTATTAAACACAATTTGAAAATATTCAATATTAATAGTTCTAGTATTAATCAATATAGAATTTATTGTTAATGTGACTACATGTATACAGTATACAATACAAATAACCGAGAACCGAAATACATACGAATGATGAAATACACAAAACTAACGGAGACTCATAAGGAAACGAATGAATACTTCGATTACTTTTGAGTTTGATTACTTTCAGGTTCGGTCAAGGATTCATTTTGTCAGTAAAATAGAACATTGTGTAAGTAAAGTCGTTGAATGCGTATATAAATTTAGCAGTAGTGTAATAGTAGTTGAAACACGATAGTAACCGACTTAACACGATAATAACCGGCAGTCATCTACTCCGATAGTATCACCAGTTCAGAATTTACGAAGTACTCGAACGAAAATAAAGAAGAAACGAAATAGTAGAAAGTAACGAATTCGTTAGAAATCGAGTATTCGTTACTTCGGGTAATTGAGAGTAACTTCGTTGATTACTTTTCGCCCATCACTACCGTCACTATTGTTCAGTCATTCGTTATTTTATGTTCACATGAATTATTGTTTTATTTGTGATTTTTGTTATTATTTTTAATATCATTCTATACAATGTCTCAAATACTCGCCATAATTGCAAACTTTGGTTCAGTTGTTCTAGATGTATTAAGTGAGTTAGATGGCATTCTTCAACTGTTTGGATCAAGTTTAGGTGAGTAAATATTTTATCAAAAATAAATTCATAATTCTACCCTGATATTCACTTATCTAGATAATTAATTAATAAAAGTAGAATAAAAAACGAAAATAAGCGATTTGAAATTTTAAAAAATAAACGATAAAAGTGAAAACCACGTTTGGTTCGACTAAAGTGCAACTATTAAAAATGTAGAACATTTTATGTTAAATTTTTATATTTAATTACTAACGATATTATTACGAATATAATTATAAAATTCCAATAAAAAATTGTATTACATAACTTCGGTATAGTATACAATTTTTCGCAATAATTATGAAATATCAAAATGTGAACAAAAAGTCTGTATTCTTTGTGCGGGTGTGTTCTTTTTTACTTGTGTTTAAACATTGTGAAAATGACTATTTTAATTTTTTAAAAGTATAATTATATTTGTTTTTGTAGGAAACGTAGGAAAAATGATTATTTCAGTATGCAGCGATGAAGTGCTTTCAGCAGTAGCCCGGACATTATCGCTCACACCTGAAGCAAGTATTAATATTTTGAATAAAATGTACAAACTTCGTATCATTTCATACGGAACAATGCTTGAATTAACATCGCGAATTCGTGCGAGACAACCATTGCACAATGTTCATAATTAGTTAAAATTTTTATATGTGAATATATAATTATTTATATTCTCTAATTACAAGTTTTAATTGTGAAATTTATAACATTCGCTTTTTTCACCACTCGTGTACGAATATTTACGTAGGTTTTGTGCAGCTTGAATTATATCATGAAATTCGTAAATTTACTGAATCTATAAAATTTTCTTATCTGCAATAACGTTTCAATATATTATTTTATCAGATTTTGGAAGGAAAATATAAGTCGGCGTCATTTAAAAATGAATGCGTTCTATTTATTTATATACATATTATATATAAGAAGACTAAAGACACGCAAAGCCACGTAAAAAATACGGTAACTTTTGGAACTGACGTTAAAAATAACATATTACTTCCTTTTTTAGATTAGCGTTTTATATGTGATTCTTTTTAATGTAATAATTTATTCTTTCAACCACCAAATCATCAGTTATTCAATACAAATATTTTATTCATTCCCATTACATGAACTAACAAATCATGAAACAGTAAGATTTTAATTTGTACTAATAACCGATTTTTATTAAACTAGTTAACAAGCGAATGTTGTGCGTTCGTTTCTCGTTCACATTCTATTATTGTGTTTGCTTATTTTTCTCGTTTTTATTTCTCGCCGTTGTTTGTGTGACTACGAATGTTTCATAGTCAACACAAGTGGAAGAAAGATCCCGCAGGCTCATCGGTCGCGTAGAAATATATACGCGATGGCTGCCGACACTAAAGACGTTGTATCGACATCGGATGATAACGACGATGCTGATAATGTATTAGTAACGGACAACTGTTCAGAATGTATGGCTACACGATAATCATTATATCAATGGTAGTAAACCAAAAAAGTTGAAAGCCGAAAATATCAATGACGACCCGAAATCCGTTTTTCCTCGTTCACATCGAATCGGATGTTATCCACGCTGATACGCAAGCGTCTACAACATTTCGTCTACCTTCGACAACATTTCAAATATACGTAACGGTAAATTCCCCGATTATTGTCGATGGTCAATTAACGAATCATAATCAGACGGTAAATGTAATAAAGAATTAAGTTCTAACGTAATATTAAAATCAAAATCTAAGAAAACTATATTTTATACGCATCTATATACCGTGGTTACATTATATTAAGAGTTTTTACAATCAGTAAAGCATGTTATATACATTATTTCTACCGTTTTCATTCAACATGGTAACAATCGGTGGTTATTTTTTAAGTTTTTAAATTTTATTTTATGTTAACTTTAATTAAGTAACCACTGCTGCAGAATCATATTAAACGCCCATAGATGTACTAAATTGCGTGATATGCATTCGCAGCTTAACCTTTTAGATACACTTACCTATATAAACAAATTATCTAGTAAATTTTACCATAATTGTAATGACAGCGCATTAATTAACACTATAGGCGATTACGACGTGTCGAGTCTCATCGTACGATATTCTAAATACAAAAACACCACAGAATTAAACATAGATTACTTGTTTAAGAATTATTTTCCTATTTACTACGTGTTTTCCCTCTTTACTTAAGTTCTAATTATAATTTATTTTTATTGTTTTCTTGCAGGTTTTTTTTTTCTAATTTTTCCTGTACTTAAAAGTTTAAAACTTTAAATTTTACGTTTTGAATTTTAATTTTATCACATATACATTAGATGTAGTTATACATTAGTAAGTTAACTGTTAAGGTATACACATATAAGGTACTTAACATTCTTCATTATTCAATTATTCATGTATTCATGATTTTGTTTATATGTTTTGTAAGTATATATTTCTTCTTCTTCTTAATTAAGTATAGTATATTAAATTTGTATTCGACGGTTCGCGTATTAATAACGAGATATAGCAGAATCATGACGAACTAGTGTTGAAAAGTTCGGTATTGTACCGTTTAATGGAAATAATTCTACGTTTAGTTCGTGGAAATTTAGAGTACAGTTGGCGTTGAAATCCAAAGCTGTACATGACTGTATAAAAAAGAAAACATACAAAACGGATAATAGAGAAGATATTTTGGCTCAAACGATAATAGTCGTATGTTTGTCTGATAATATGCTTGAAGACATCAACGATTGTACAATTGCGTATGATACGTGGTTAACATTGAACACAAGGTATGAAAAAACGAATTTATGTAATAAATTGTTATTAGAAAGAAATTACAGTGAATTTAAAGTAAAACCTGATATGGATTTAGAAACTGAAATAACACGTTTTGGTGAATTAATACGTCAAATGAAGGTGACTGGAAATGAACCAATTGAAGAAAATTATTAAACAGCTTATCTGAAAAATACAAATCTATTGTAATTGCTATCGAAGTATTATCTGGTAAACAAAAATTGTCATTAGTCGATATAAAGGCTCAGTTGGTAGATTTTGAAACGAAATTAAAATTGAAAAGTAAAGACTCAGAATGAATCTGAGCATACGTAATTTATGGTGAAGCGTGGTTGCCGTGGTAGTAGAAGAAATACAAATAGAGATATCCAGGCGGACATCGTGGTAATTCGTATGAATCTAGTCAACAAAAAAATGATCTTCAACGGCGAAATGATCATCGCAATGGTAATTAATAACAACAGTTCGATAGGAAGAATATTCAGTGCCCAGTGCTACGGTTGCAGATCATATGGGCATATCAGACGAGCATGTTACTCTAATAATGCAGCTAATGATCGAAATAATTTTTCAATCAGTCGAGGTCGTAGGATTAATTGAAATAATAGTGGTAATACTAATAGGTAATGCAAATTTATTTAGGTATTCGTGAAGACGATAAAAAATAATATTTTTTTTTTCTGTACGCAGGTAATACTGAATTAAACGATGAAAATGATAAAAATTGTATAACGTTTATTCTTGATAGTGGTTGTAATCAACACATGGTAAAAGATAGTGTTTTACATAGTGTTCGAATTTTAGATAATAATGTATCTGTTAATATTGCCAAAAATGGTGTAGAGAGTTAGTAGATGATTCTTATGGTGACATAGATATTAAACGTATTGAATCAGGGAAAGAAATGTTAATTAGTAATGTTTTATATCTAAAAAATTTACGTCGTAATTTATTGATCATGTCTCAAATTGAAATGAAAGGGTTTAACGTGAAAGTCGGGGATGGAAAGATTGATATTTGCAAAAACGATGAAATCTCTGCAACTGCATATAGGAAAAATGGTTTGTATTTTATTAAATTTTTGTTGTTAAATCAACATGAATCTAATTATGGTAATTATCCATCTACCGATAACAAATATTTAAATTTTTGACAACGTAGGCTTGGTAATTTAAAGTATAATACATTCAAAGAAATTATTACTATAGATTTTTTTTTTTTTTATTTGTCCAGTTTAGGTGAACTGTTCGGACTATAAACTTATATTATTGGCCTTAATAAAACTATATAAGGATCCACCATAATTTCTTCAAGTTGTATTGGAATTCCTTGTCGATAAAAGTTCACAAATAAGGCTGTTTCTATTTTTGTATTTTGGGCAGGACCAGATCTGATGTTCAATGCTATCTTCGATATTACATATCTCACAAACTCCCATTCTGATGATCCCCAATTTGGCAAGATGACTAGGTGAACAGTTATGACCACTCCTTAGTCTGACAAACGCAGATACAAAATCTTTATGGAGAAGATCCCCATGTTTAAACGAGGGCTCTTTTGGAATTGTCTTTTGGATAGTGGCGTATTTTTTACCTTTTAACAAGCTATGAAATTCAAAATACGATTGAAAAGAACGGTACAACATTTAAGCTTCGATATTAATTGTCTCCATTGTAGTTTAACGTGCTTCTCAATAGCTGGAATTACATCTGATCGAGTAATCGCATCCGCTACCTCATTTCCACGGACACCACAGTGGGCAGGGACCCACTTAAACTTCACCTTAGTTCCACGCTTGTGAAGTTGCCAAACCCACTGTCTTATTGATATCTCTAATATACTCATTGAAAATTCCGGGAGTCTAGATAGTTGTAAAAGAACACTCATGGAGTCAGTAAGTATTAATATTATTTTTTTTATATAATCTAATAAAAGAAATAGCCTCGTATATTGCATACATTTCCATAAAAAATGATGAACTTGCATATGGTATGCGGAACAACTTAGATATGTTTCTACTGTGGTAAAAAAAATCGGCTGTATATCTTTTTTTAGAATGTTCGATAGAACCATCGGTGTAAATAATTTCATAATCGTTGTACTCCTTCTCCAATACTGACTCCACAATGGAATTGTTAACGCCATTTGGTAGACTTTTCGATGTATTTAAAAAACTAGTATCTACCTGTAATCTAGACTGTGTATCTGGTAGGAAGTCTTATAGAAGGGATCTAAAGACGTCTGTACTAAACTTATCTCGTGTAGTTTGTTACGACTATGAATGAGTGGAGGTAAATTTTTACCAAGCCAATATTTATTATTACGTGCTTCGTACATACGACTAAGTTGTTTGTTGATTATGTGAGAGAAACGCTGCCTGACTCTAAGGTAAAATTTGTCGGATATAAATTTCTGTCTTGGCGAAAAAGGAGGCTCCGCAGCTTCTGCCTATAAGATATTAATGGGAGTGGAGCACAATGAACATCTGATGAGTGATTTATAGATCTGAAGACCTACTACCGGATGAGCACCCCACTTCATTCTGGTAATGGCTCGTAATATATTAAGTCCTTTGTTACACTTTTGTAACAAAAATCTGGTCTTTTCATTCCATGACATTTTAGGGGTCAAAACATTACCCCCAGATATTTGACGGACTGCTCAAAGACAATAGACTTTTTATTAATGCGTAGTAGTGGTGATGTACGGAAGAATTTTCTTGTGAACAGGATACCACGAGTCTTATCCACATTAATATTCAATTGTAAAGTAACTAGAAGACTTTGCAATTTATTTAGCGCTATCTGTAATTTTTGAATTGCTAAGTCTATAGAAGTTGCTGCTCCACTTATCACCAGATCATCTGCATACTGAAATATCACTATCGATTTATTTTGAATTTGTTCTATAGATTTCGTATAAATTGTGTATAATAACAGACTGAGGAGGCTCCCTTGTGCTAAACCTTTGCCAGAATAAACCGAGGCATATTGCGTTCCTTTATATTTTACTGTTAACTTTCTACCATAAAAATAGTTAAATATCCATCTACAAATTTTTTGGTTAACCCCACGTGTTATTAACTGTTTGTATAATGTGGACAGATTGACATTATCATAAACCGACTGAATATCAATAAAAACAGATACGACACTCCGTTTATAGGCCAGATGATTCTGAATATATAATGTAAAAGAACTTAATGCGTCAGTAGAACTAAATCCTTTTCTGAAACCATATTGGGTTGTCGAAATTTGTTTGAAGTTATAGGCCCACCATTCTAACCTGAACTTCAGAATATTTTCTAACGTTTTCCCCATACAAGACAATAATGAAATAGGCCTGTATGATTTATGGTCATCAGGATTTTTCCCCGGTTTGAGTATGGGGCAAACATAGTGTTCCTTCCACAGAGGGGGAATGTATCCTGTATTTATCGATTTATTATAAAAAACTAACATTATATTTTTAGCTTCCTCCGGTAGCTTTTGTATTATTTGATATGATATATTATCCACTCCTACCATTGTATCTTTATTATGATCAAGACTACAAAATAATTCCTCTTAGAGTTTTCAAAAAAAGGAATAGATATACTTCGTTCGTCCATCAGGCCTGCTCCATTATAAGGGTGGACTGGGCTTTGGAATTGTTGCATAAAGCTGGTAAGCCACTGGGTATCAGTTGGGTTTACATATGTAGGAGGAAGGCTTGTAAACCTTTTAATTCTCTGCCATATCTCCTTGGTTCCCAAACTTGGACTAATACTACTACAAAATTTTCGGAAGTTATTCCTTTTTTTTGTTTAATAAATCGTTTCGTTTCGGCTTGTTGTCTTTTATACTGTATGTAATTCTCCATCGTAGGAGATGAATTGTAAATTGCTAGTGCTTTTCTTCGCAGAGCAACATATCGATTACATTCTGCATCCCACCACCCTTGTGGTGCTGAACGTGCACAAGACATGCCGGAAAATTTTTTAATCAATGGTGCTGTTTTATTCACCGCTGAAAGAATAATACTATAGATGGTCCAATATTGAGATTGTGGAGACATGGCTGAGAAATCCTCCAAATTGAGATCCTGTATTTCTGTTGTTATACACTGTTGGTATTGAGCCCAGTCGACCCTCTTATGATCCCTAATGAAGCATGCCTTCTGGGTATTTTTTGTTTTTTTGAGAAAATATCCAAAACCTGAATATAGATTAATTTTGACAAACACCGGTAAATGATCGCTACTCATGGGGTCTTTTCCTAAAGACCAATCAATTTTATCCGAAATACCAGAGGAAGCTAAAACTAAGTCAAAGTTATTGGAGCCTTTACCAAAGCCAGCGAATAGGAGCATTACACGAGGAACGAGTAGTAACAGAACTTCAACTGAATTGTTTTATGGTAAATGTTCTAGTACTAAGAAGATGAAAATTTTTGGTTGTTTGGCATACAGCTTTGTTAATAAAAAATTTCGTGGAAAGTTTGATGCAAACAGTGAAAGAGGTTATTATTTCGTAGGGATTCGAGAAGGAGGTTAAAAAGTGTGGTTGCCTGTGGAAAATAAAATTAAATTTACGAGTAATAATTTGATGAAGCAAAGATTTATAAGGATATGAATGTTAGGTGTGTAAATAATTTGATAAATGATGATAAGGAGGAGAATGAGGAAGAGGTTAGTAAAAATGAAGAAAATGAGTCGGAAGAGAGATCAGAAGGAAGAGGAAAGCGGTAGAGATTTATACCAAAGAAATTTGATGATTATGAGTTGGAGATTAATTATGCGAGTTTAGATGAAGTACCATAAAGTTATGAAGAAGTCATGAACTCTAAGCAATGGGAAAAGTGGAATAATGCTATGTTTGAAGAATTAGAGTCAATAGATGAAAATAATGTATGGAACTTAGAGGGAGATAAAGTAATTGGAACGAAGTGGGTATTTTCGATTAAGAACAAAGGTTGTAAGAACGAAAGATATAAGGCAACGTTAGTTGCTCAAGTGTATAATACTTCAAATAATGCTCCTTTCAAACAAACGTATGCGCCTGTGGTACAAAAAAAAAACAATACAAAGTGTGCTATGTGTAGAAAATTCGTGATTTAATGGACTTGGTGTATAAATATTTTATAATTCATTATGGTTTATAATATATAAATTATTGTGTACAGTGTTTGAGGGGGAGTGATTAAGTGTAACAAACTCTACATACAATCATATAATTTTACGTATTAATAATGGCACCACTTACCTTATCACATTGTAAGTCGTTCGATTATGTTCGAGTTTTTACAATTAATAAAGCGTGTTATACACGTTTCTACCTTTTTCATTGAACATATTCAAATTAATAAAACTCTGTACATTCTTTAAACACAAATTTTCACCATAATATTAGAAATCAAAATAAAAGTGTAATTGCAAACTGAAAAAAATGTCTTACTATTATAAATTATTTATTAAAATTAGTAAAAAAAATTATATTACTCTTTAAACACGAAACAATCATTGTATTCACAAAGTAAAGAATTACTGATGAATGATGAAAATACTGAAGAATTATCTTTACACGATCAATAATACTGTCAGTATACTAATAACCACGCCTTAATAATGAAGATCGCGTATCAAAATATCCGGATCACTTCAGTATTTTTCATCAATACATCAGTATTTCACATTACACGTAAAGTAATATTGGCAATATTTATAAATACTGTCAGTATCCATGTATGGTCTACTTTAGAGTTAACCCCAACTTAAAAGGTACTCGTTCAATTAGTTCAATATTAATGTTACATACGGTATCGGAAATAAATACCGCAATATCATCAGCATAAAGAAGAGTTTTAGAATACAAAGGCACATGTGCCAGTTCTGAAATATATAAATTAAAAAGAATCGGACTAAGAGAAGAACCCTGAGGTATTCCCCTGTATACCACTCTTTGGTAACTGGTCGACGATGTACGTATTAGAATATAGCGTTGCAAAAATAGTGTACTAATGAAGTGGCAACAATACCCAGGAATGCGTAGGGACAATAATTTATTATGTAAAGTGAGCCAATGTACATTATTAAAGACGTTCATTATATCGAGGAAAACGGTAATATTATATTCTTTGTTAATGAGACTATTATATATATATTACCAACTAAATCACCCGCGCAGTCCAATGTGCTCGTGTTATTTCGAAAACCATACATATTAGTTGGAAAGATTTCATTTAACCACCAGTTGAGACGCAAAACTATAACGGATTCGCAAATTTTTCTAAAACAATAGGCTAATGAAATTGGTCTAAATGATCCATTTTTCTTAGGTACAGGGACGATAACAAAAAGCATCCAAGAATTTAGATTTAGTTTGCCAAACTTTATTTAAGATGTGAACGAGGACAGTAAAAAAATTTTCCGGTAACTTTTTTAGTGCTTCAAAAGAAACACCATCATAACCTGGTGTTGTTGAATTTTTCCTTAATAAAATGTAGGCTACCTCATCTTCAGTAAAAGGAGCATATAAAAAGTGATGAGGGGCTACTTTCAGGTTGTATAGTTCAGGTACATGAGGTGGAGCCAGTCACTCAACAAATGAATAAAAATATTATCTTCTGATAACTGTCTAACTTGGTTATATGATGAACTTCAGAATGCTTTAGATAATTCCCACACCTTAGAGATTGATGTTTGTCGAATGAATTGCATACAAAACTGTTGCCACTTCTTCCTTTTTGCTAATTTAAATTCATGCTTAGCTAATGCATTAGTTTTCCTCCAGTATAGATAATTTTTAACAGTGCTATTTTCCTCGTAATGTAGACAAGCTCTTCTATTACACGTTGCGCGCGTTGACAGGAATCTGACCACCAAAGGCCTAAGTTACTTTTCCGCGTTTTATTAAATTTACGCACATTTTTATTGTTGGTGTCGACTTTGATAGGGTTTCGCTGATAGCTTCATATAACAACTAGAACTGGACCCTACGGTCAGTCTGATTGCATATATTTAGGTCATGCTTCTGAAGCTGCAAAGAGAACAATTGCCAGTTCGTACGTTTGTGATTCCACCTTTTTTTTTTAAAGGTTGTTTAAAAAATCTGGTTACCACCCTGTACATCATTTATACCTATTTGGATGAATATGGGGCAGTGGTTATTAACTGCAGTGTCGGGCATACTACGGTTTAAATTGCTGCTTTTCTTTTGTGATGGTTTTTTGTTTAATTTTTCCATCAATACTATTTATACCTTATATGTTTATTATTTATCAATTTATATTATTAGAAGATTTATTCAATATTATTAACAATATTAACGAGTTCATAGTTGAATATAAGATTAATTTTTAACAAAATGAAATGGAGTTTTTATCACAATAGTATTACTCTTTTTGTCTCATTCCTAAAATACTTGTAAACCTCAGAATCGATCGCGACTTAAATCGATGCATCTTGTTTCCTTGAACAAAAAAAAGTGTACAAATACAATTTTGTGCGTGAATTAACCTCATTTTTTGTTAGGTTGAATTCAGTTAGGTTTGTTTAGGCTAGTTAGAAGTATGATTAAAGGAAAAAGCAAGAATAGCACATTACTCGGCTAGGTTAGGTTACATAAGGTTAAGTTTGTTTAGGTCAGTTAGAAATTTGATTAAAAGAAAAAATGAGAATAGTACATTACTTTGGCTAGGTTTTTTTTTTTAAAAAAAAAAAAAAAAAATAGTTCCCCATTCTGGAATTTGCCTGTAGGGCAAGAATATTTTTAAAAATTTGTGAGTATAGAGAAGCAAGGAACTTGCTTAAACTGTAAGTGTTGTGTAGCTGGAACAGAAAAATAAGGTACATGTATGATAAAAATGAAGAAGTATGTGTAGTAGCTCCCTGCTTAGTGTAACTTAAACATAGAATAGTTAGGGAATGAAAAACAGTCCCCTAGACCAGGGGTCGGCAAACTTTTGACTCGGAAAAGTCAAAAATTACAATTAAAATTTAAGTGTTTTTAAGGAGCCACAAAAATTTTTCTTGCCAACAAATAAATAGTAAATGCATAAATAAAATAAGTTTTTTGATTAAAAAAAAACTAATCTATTTATTGATATGTATATATATATATGTGGTATTATTAGTTAATCACTTATTATTTAAGTAAAACATTATTAAAGCAATTAAAGCAATTAAACATTTACTTACAACACTAATTTGTACTTCAATAACAAAAGCAAAAATATTCAATGGTAGCGATGGCTTTGCGTGGTTATTCAAGTAGTAGAAAATTTAAACTTTACTAAAAAATGTAACTTGTATTTAAAAATTTGAAACTATTATTAATACGTATTAGTTGTCGTCCACCCCAGGAAATTGTAATTCCTTAATCGAGAAGTATGACGAGCTTTATCACTTTTTGTGTATCAACCGTATTGATGTTGCAGCACTATCTGAAACCAAGCTGGACACAAAACACAATATCCTGTTTCCAGGTTACAATATATTTAGAACTGATGTAAGTCGTAGAGGGGGAGTTTTTTTTTTTATCACAAAACATTTTCAAGTAGAACTACTTCCACTATCAGACTTGAGCTGCGTCCAAGCTGTTGGTGTTAATATTGTTACCAACAGAAACTATTAAGTTACTTTTTTTTTTTTTCAAAAAGCGTATATTTATTATAAAATAAAAATACAATAAGTAAACCCAATCACACACACTCATATACCCCATTCTGTACTTAGATAATATATGTTCCGTCATAATTTTACAATATGTACATCTAAACTATTATTACATACAAAAATCGTTATTTTTAATTTATAAAATTCACATACATATACACAAAGTTATACATTTATAGTACTCACACATTCCTAATTACACTCTCACGGTAACTATTTTCATTTACCATATTGTCATTACCTCGTTAGTAGTAGCAGACGCTATATTAACTTACTGCTCTCACTTGTCGCACCACTTCGAATTCACCCTTTTTTGTTTCTTATTATTTTGTTTATATTATCCATACGTTGTTTTTAGCTGCTGTTTTAGTTTCCCAATCTTTTTTTCTTTCAATATTTTTTCCGGTATATTATTTAATCATCATCACGTATTTATTATATTAGTGGGTTCAGCAAACCTTAAACGAGCTACCGAACATATAAACTTATTCGTTTTCCTTAGTTTATATTTTATTTGCATCGTTTAAATCGATACTTTTATTTTTTATTAAATAATTCCAAACTTTGGTAAACTACATTATGATGACGTAACAGATCGTTTAGTGGTTTGTTCTGATTTCTACATGCATACTCGTTTATTAGTTTCAAACTTTTCCTTTGCAATCGATCAATTTTTCCCATGTAATATTTAGACCACTAATGACAATCGTGCTACTAGTAATCTTAATAATTATCATAGTCGTAATTCCATTTCTATATTTTCTATACATAAACCGCCCACACGTATGCGTAACTTTGCCAATGACATCAGGCAGTTAATTAGGGTCAATCACAAGGTAATTTTAGTTGGAGACTTCAATGTCAAAAGCAAACGTTGGAATTGCTTTAATGATAATTTTGCTGACACTATCCTTAACCAATTGTCATTAAATGGTCTTCTTCACATAGCGGTTCTGTTTGAGGCTACACATTTTCCCAATCATGCAGGATGCAGAAACAGCATCTTAAACTTAGCACTTGGAAAAACCTAACTCTTTTTTAAAGCAGCTATTGACTCTTTTGATCAAAACTCTTCGTCACTGCCTTAAAAACCACAAAAAATAAAAAGTACAACAAATTCCTCAATACGCTGAGCCCCAAGTAGTCTTTGGAAGGCAACTAAAAACCTTACCCACCGCAGTAAATCTCTTTCTCCACTCTACAACTCGTGCTTAAGTGACTATGTTTACACTAACATAGAAAAAGCAGAGGTCCTAAGCTACTCACTACTTCACAATTCACAGACAGAACTTACAATTAGGCTCCAACTTTCAATGCAAGAAAGTCCAGTCTGAGGTATCAACGCACTACTAAGATGTACCTACATACAACTAACACTACCCAAAATTGTGTTAACGTCATTTGTCCTCTAGAAATATCCAATATCATAAAAAAAACGAAATTAAAGTACTCGGTAGGCCCTGATAATATATCATTGCTTATAATCAAGAAACTCCTTCATTCCACTATTGTTGTATTCTAAAACATAATGAAACATAATGAATTTGAACTGGGATACTTTCCGCAAAGCTGGAAACTTGCCAAAATCATCTTGCCCAAGCAGGGAAAGGATCCTTCGCAGGTCCCCAACATTCCTGAGCAACCTAAGTAAAATTGCTGAAAAGGTGATTTATGTTAATTATCCCATGTTGACCACAATAACATAATTCCAAACTTTCAATTCGGCTTTCGCTCTCATCACTTTACAAACCAACAAATATGCAGAATAACCGACTCCAATACCCATAATTTCAACTCAAATAAGCATACCGACATGGTACTATTTGACATTGCTAAAAAATTCGATGCAACTTGGCACGCGGGTATTCTTTATAAAATGATAAAATGTAAATTTTCAACATTTTAATTTAATTAGTTGTTACTTAGGCAATAGATCTTTTTATGTATCTGTAAGTAACGCTGTCTCGTCTCACATATCTTGCTCTGCTGGTATTCCGCAAGGCAGTATAATCGGACCACTTTTATTTTCCCTGTATCTTTAGGATTTTTCAAAAACCTCCTTTAACAAATTACAAGTCATTCAAAATAGATGCCTCAGATGTATCATCCTCAATGCACCTCCACCTGCTAGAATCACGAAGTTACTGATCTACCCTATATATTTTTTTTTTCAAGCGGGAAAGGGAAAATCTGAACGCTGATATAATAAGTAAATTTTGTTTTTATCTGCAAACTTGCACTACAAGGGAGCTAAAATCAGCGTGTGGAATTTTTGCCCACTAAAAACCCCTCCCACTATAAACAAAAGGGAGTTTGAAATGTAATTATGGAGGCCCTAGCACAATCGCAGAGACCACCATACTTAAATTAACTTATTGCGATGGAAGAAGGGATGAGATAACATAATCCCTTCATCCATATAATAAAACTTAGTGCTTATTACTTAACCTCAAGTAAATAAGCATTATGAATGAAATTAATAACGAAAAAAAAACTTAAAATTAAACTAATGTGATAAAAGAAAAATAGAAAAAAAATTAACTATAAACTCAAATAAAAAGTGAAACAAACTTCCAAAAAGTAATTACAGAATAGAAGTAAAATTCTTCACTATATTTAAAAACTAGTCATCAAGCTAATAAAAACTGCACCTGTCCCATTGACTTAGGCGCTAAAAAGAAGACAATTTTTAAAATTTAATTGTCATAACCTGTTCAGCATATGTAAGGTAATTTCCAACTCTTTTACCTAATGTAAAAATTTCTGTACTCTCATAATGAAATCACCGACTTGAAGTCGAATTTTACCTACAAGCAAATATTGAGCAATAATTATTAAAAGCTGCATTGCTCATAATATTATGCCAGGCTTCAGTAAAGATTATCTTCAAACTACTTGTATTACTGTAAAATTGTCGCAAAAAATTTTAAACTTGGCAGCAGTGTACTGTCCTCCAAAACATAGAATACAAGCTCTTAAGTTCATAGATTTTATGAAAAGAATGTGTAAGCGATTTCTTATTTAAGGTGACTTTAATGCGAAGCATACGCATTGGGCTTCTAGGTTAATTACTCCTAGAGGAAACAACTTAAAATCTACTACTGACACTGAACATTGCAGCATTGTATCCGGAGAATTGCTTACCATTGGCCTACGGACAAAAATAAGATTCCTGATCTCTTAGATTTTTTTTTTTTATAATAAAAGGTATTTCAGAAACTTATTTTAAAGTCACTAATGACAACTCCTCGTTATCTTCGGACCATTCAATTGTTATATTGATTAGTGAGCAGGTTTGGATAAAGGAAACAAAACCTACACTAACCAATAGGTTTACTGATTGTAACAAGTTTAAACAGCTATTAGATGACTCAGTCGATCTATTATCTATTATCAATGACGCCACAAATTTATTTACCAACCGCGTTATAAATACTATCTAATTTTTTAAAATTAGAACAGCACCATGTACGAGATATGGTTCTGCAAGAATGCACACATCACAACCTTTATCATAAAATCTTTTAAAAACAATGTCTGACATGTATATGAATTATATACATTGAAATAGGTACAGTTAAGGTGGCCGATAATCAATGCTATCTCCGTAGCTTTAATAAAACAAGGACAATTTTTAAAATGTGCGGCAAGCTTCATTATTACTTAATTTAAGATCAATCTCATGCAGACAGCATGTGTAAACACATTACGAACAAATATACTATCCTTACATTTATTGTAGTAATATATGCATCAGTAAAATATTATTCAGGATGTTCATATTTATCACGTTTCTTGCATTTTTTCGTATTCGCAGCATTAATGAACACTGAATACGAATATGGCCATTAGCAAGCAATTTATATCGGGAGGGTGATAATTGAATATAGATCCTAGCTGCTTTCTGCAGAAATATTGTTACTCGAGTTGGTTCGGCGCCAGAAGTATGCAAAAGGTGTTCATTAACATCACCCTCTGTTTTTGTAGCTATAAATCACTATCGCTTTATAATATTCGTTTTCCCGTTTCACGTTGTACGTATCTGCATACAGTCGAACTATTTACACGAACCATAGGTAATTATATTTTAAAATGCATATAATTTCATGTTGTCTACCTTCTGTATTATATTCCGAATGTTTTTTATTTCACTATTTTAAAACATGTTTATATTTAAACATATAACAATACCAACTTTTAAATTTGCTTCTTAGAATATTTAGAATTTGCTAATTTTACAAAATAATTCACAGGATCGTAGTCTATAGAAAAATGTAATATTTCTGAGAATATTTTATTAAATAAAAAATTATCCCTTTAAATCGCAAAACTTAAATGACAATATCAAACAACATAAATCAAGTCGCTATTTTCATCAATCGCGCTATTCCTGAAATCTTTTGACCCGCTTAATGTTTAATTAAAAAAAAAAATGAGTAATCGGTAGTTCATTATTATATAAATTTTAAATATTTTTTTAACGTTATTATTTATTATTATTATAAATGGACTCTGGAATTAACCAATCTGTCCATGAAAAACATAAAAAATAACAAAAAAAAAAATTAACATTATAAAGTAACTTTACATTCTAAAATAAATTTAAATAAAGAATAATATATATAAGCATCATCCACGGAAAGTAATGAACTTAAGATATAAGGAGGCCGATGGCCTAAAGATTTAAGCCTAGAAAATAAACGCGATTGTTCTGCCGAATACGAGGAACAGTTAAAAAACGGTTCGAATCCAGAATTATATCGATATTGTCCGGGTGATGAGAGCACATTCCAATTCTGTGCAAATGAACAGATAGGCAACAATGATTTGAACGAAGCCGAGCTAATGTTGTGATTATGTGACGAGAAATTGGTCCGCTAAACTTTTTAGGAAAATATCATGCTTCTTTGGAGGGAACTGGTTTAACGCTTGTATAAAAACTGCTGACTTTATTGAGATGGAAAACAGTTCAATCTGATTCCAACTGGGCTTTCACTGCAACGCGGAGATCTGTATATGGAATGCATGGACACAAGCTGATTTTGCGGCTTCATCACAAACAGCATTACCATGAATTTGAACGTGACCAGGAATCCAACAAAAGTCGATTGTAATATTTCTTAAACTGAAATAGTATACTTCTAAAATTGCAAAAATAAAATAAGATTCCTTGGTAACATGAAAGTTCGATATAGCATTAAGGCAACTAAGAGAATCCGATAAAATAAAAATATTGCCACTAAAATTAGAAGCGCGAAGGAAGCGTAAAGCCTTGACGATCGCAAAAGCTTCAGCGGTGAAAATCGAGCACGCCGATGGTAATTTAAACTTTCTGGTCATGTTTTTACTTGGAATCATGAAGGCCTGAAAACCATCTTTAGGTCTGTCAGTTTACACATATAAAAATTCGGCCCACTTGTTTTAAATTATGAAGATATGTTCTAAGTTAGAAGAAGGACCAAGATTAGGCAATTGCCTGTGGGACTCTAAATCCACCGTAGAAATTGGAAATTTTCAAGCAAAGTTTTGAATCCGTATGAGTTTAGTAATATAACCTCGAGCCGCACTGCCAAATATTGGAAATCCATAATCTATCCAAGATCTTACCAGAGTTAAATAAAGTGTCCTTAGGACAAACGGATCACCACCCCACCGAGTATGTCGTAACATTTTCAATATGTTTGAGGCCTGAAAGACCCTCAAACAATGGTTCTTCCACAATAACTTCTGGTCTAATACTAGACCCAGAAATTTATCATAATTGGAATTCGTGATTACATCACTTTTAAAACGAATCGTTGTATGATTGGTCAACCGTTTATATGTAAAAATAACAACATTACTTTTGAAAGTTGAGATCATTAGATGGAACTAAGCCATCCAATTAATAATTTTGGTAATATCTTTTTGTATCATATTGATGGTAGTTGATAAATTCTTTCCGGAGTGATACATTGTTATATCATCAGCATAGGATATGATCATACTTTTAATCGGAATACAGATAAAATATATATGTTAAACAATGTTGGACTTAAGACGAAGCCCTGAGGAAGACGATGGTATACTCGTCTATAGACCAACTTGTTGATAGAAACAAATTTAAATGTCACCGTACGGCAAGTAGACAAATTACATAAGCAGCCAGAGATGTCGGAATATTAACAGCGATTAGTCGGGTGTATAAAATCGGAAGATGAACCGCATCGAAGGCTCCTTTAATATCGAAGAACGCAGAAATCAGAAACTTCTTGTCTAAGAAACATTGGTATATGTCAGCTGTTAAATATGCAACACAGTCCGTGGAGCCTGTTTGGTCTGAAACCAAAACAGCGATCAGGTAGCAAAGAATTCGACTCTAACCACCAAACAATCCGGTTCTTTAGTACACATTCGAATAGTTTCCTGATACATGATGCAAGAGATATAGGACGGTAGGATTCAGCTGCTGGTCTAGCTGATCCTGATTTTAAATATTTCTGTAGTAGGATAGTAGGTGATTATAATTTTGTCTCCCCGTGTTATCTTATATGAATGATTTTAACATGTACTTGTTCCAGTCAATTTTTAACGCGTAATAATTTAAACGATGCCTAAAATTTTCTATCATTTAGCTAACACTATATCGAATTAACAATAATCGATAAAAATTGAATATTAACAATCAACAATCGTTACATTTTGAATGAAATGAAATTAATTTGTAACAAAGTAAAAAAAATTACTTCAATCGATATACTGTCAACGAGTATATTATATTAGTCTTATAATTTTGTTTAAATAAAAACTAACAGTAAAATCACAACTTAATTATTTGCGAAAGTGTCGATTTTACCAGAAAGTAATATTTTTACTAATTACAAAAAAAAAAAAAACAAAAAACAGATTTATATCAAGTGGTCATTTTTATATTCGAGGGAAGATTTTGTATCCGACGAAGTTCAAAATTATATTCGCGGTTAATAGTACCTTTTAATTTATTCGTGAAATAGTTCGTAATACCGTTTTGATATTTTTCTATTAGTTCTTCGGCAAATTACATTGTTATATAACGCTACTAATAAATCTACGTACGATCGCCGATAATATTTACGACCGATAAACGAAATCTAGACAATCAAACAAAATAAAATCGATAAAAGATTAAATATATTTCGTGCGCATTATTCGAGATATCAATGTTCTAACTGTATAGCTTTAATTTCGCTACTAAACGGCGGTATTCTTCTAAAATAAGTATTTTGATCGCCGTTACTATAAACTTCTCTCATTAAACCGGCGTTCAATACAGCCGAATAGACGATGGGTTCTGAATGACGTCTGGTCTGAACGATTAAACTACACATCCACCATACAAGCATGAACGTTAAAATTACCGAAATAATTAACGTTGCCGAAAATACGAAAATACCGAATTTATCGTATTCCATGTCTTCCGGCATTGTAAATAAACATAAAATGCCGACCGTATAAAGTACGGCAGTGATTATAATAAAGGAAAATTTGAAACATTTCGAACAATGAAACGCGTACCGTCCTTTATCCGTAGGTTCCACATAAAATTCGAAATCATCCCCCTAAACAAAAACATGAAATAAATAATAATATATAGAAATGTTAACATTTCAATTGACTAAAGATATATATATATCAAAAATCATTGTCAATAACATCTAAAATAAGACATAGTGTAGCGATTAAACCGGAATGTCTGTATACGTCAGTGTTCAGCAACGAATGTAAGTAAAAAAAAAAAATGAACGAGGAAATAATAAAATTGTACGACATAGATTTGATCGCGAAATAAGTAAATATATGAACATACTAAAGATATCAATATCATGTAACAAATACGATTAATAACAAAATCAGTTTTTCATTACCATGATTGAAACCCTAAAACGCAAATCGCTTCTGAAAAGATAACCTTCCGATGCGCGCGTTATTGTAAAAAGTACAACAGCGCTGAATTTCAGTTATCAGCAAAAACGTAAATTATGTTAGAATTTTGAATACCACATGTATTCCTCACCGTAATCCTCCATAATGACGAGTTTAAAAAATGAATCGTCGAACACATCTTAGTCGATTGAACTAATCAACACGGGTCAATTATGTGTTGTACTTTTTACATTATATATATATACATATATATATATATATATATATATATATACACACTAAAAAAAACGCAACACTCTGAAGCTAGTAAGATAATTTATGAAAGAACAAATAAACCAGAAATAATTATCGATTACAATAAGACAAAAGAGGCCATTGATATTGCGACAAAATTTGCGCTGTTTATTCTGTCTCTTTTTTATCTTCTAACGAATATAGCAAACATAAAAAACAGTTTTGTTAATTTTCTAACCACTTTTATTAAGTTCCCATTAAAAGGATTAAAAAAAAAAAGTTTGATGAGAACTAGAGCCACAATTTAAAACTTCCAAGTTTTTTAGATCGTTATCGTCCATTATTGTCATCAAGCAATAAAAAACCTCGGTCCTCATTCTAATGTGCAGGTTATGCTGGTTCGTAGTCTTGTCGGAATGTGGAACCAACCCGTATACTATAATTTTGATTGTGCGATTAAAACTTGTTTTTTGAAGCTATTAAATTGATAGTGTTCAGGATCAAAGTTCGAGCGTTGGTATGCGACACGGGTCCATCAAATAGAAAACTCATGGGGCATTAATCGTGATAAATCATACATTACGTATCAACTTCGTGAAAACCGCAAAATAAGAACTTTTTACGATGTTCCCCATACGTTGAAACTATTGAGAAACCGCCTTCTTGATCAAGGGTACCAATTACTGTAACTAAAGATATTTTTATAAAATTAACAGAACTACAGACGCAAGATCTCAAAATTCTCTTACAAAATTACTCAAAATCATTTACTTCTTCCGGGAATCGAGAGACCAAAAGTTAGGATAGCAGCTCAAGAACAGTAGCTGACGCACCATAAGCTTCCAGACAATGATCATGTTGTTGAATTCTTAAAAGTGATTAATGACGGTTTCGATGTTTTTTAAATTCGAGAATTCCTTTTCATCCAACCAATAAAATGAAAAACGTATTTAGGAATAATTTAGTCAGACAGAACAAAGCATTATAGATCAAATTTGTTACAATTTCAGACTGCTTTTCAGATTTCTATTTGTAGTCTTCGGCGGATGTATGATGAATTATATTCTGAAGGATATATAATGTCAGCGAGATGCAACCAAATTATTCTTGAATCATATTTTTCTTTCATGAGAGACGTAGGTAAATTTTATGACCACCCTTTACCAACCGATGTAAATCAAAGAATTAAGAGTATCCTGTTTACTAAGCACGTTGCTTTCGTAATAAACACTGGTAACTCGTGGAATGGAGCGTTAGTATAACATTAAGTGCCGACTTACTAGACGATAATGATAAAAATAAATCCCCCGAAATGCGAAGAATTCAAACCAGAAGAAGAAAATACAAGTTTTCAAGAAGAAAAAAACGATTTTGCTCTTGTGATCGAACCAAACTCGGATAATCATGAAAAATTGGTCCACGCACATAGTGAAAAGAAAGATTTGTTAAAAATCCTAGGCGGTTATGTTGCCTATCGAATGAACAAACGAGGATTAGATCATCCAAAAGAATTCAAACCTAAACAAATGGTCTGGGCTCGCTACAATATCGAAGGGTGCTTTAATGAATCCAACCGAACAACGGATAAAAATTATATACAATATGAAAAAAGAATTTAATAATTACCACGGTAGTAGCATAAATAAGAATTCGGACGTAATAAAAACACTGATGAACAAATTGAAATGAACGCAGTTGTTGACGAATTCGCCATTTCGTGTTATGTTAGAACACGAACAGTTATCAGCATCAAGACGCTGAACAAGAAAAAGTCCAGTAAAAGAACAACTCGCGGAAACAAAAATACCGACGATGGACGAAAAAAGCGGAACAAATTAATGAAACTGCAATAACTACAATTCGGCGAGTGAGACATTTCTTTATGCACCTAGATTTTTGTTACATTTAGTGTTCACGCGATGTTTCTTCTACACAGCGGCGGAACTGAGTTGTGTACCGATGACGTAAGTTGTCAGCCGGTATGCGCGTGATACCTACCGTGTATTCTATAATATATCGCGCCTAAAAATAAGCAGCGAAATTGCTGTGAAACCGAATTTATTACTATGATATAAAATAAAAATAAAGCTGCATCAGCTCGAAATCTGAACTTGAAAGCTAATACAAATTGCATTCCCGGCTTTTCTGTCAATTGAATGAATAGCCGAGTTGGCTATAGGTTTTTTTTTACCATGAATAATTCTCATCCACAAGAGTTCAAACTAGTCATGAGAGTGGAATGCAACACCACGAATCCCTATATTATGTATATATATATATATATATATATATATATATATATATATATATATATATATATGAGAGATAAAGAATAATGAAAAATTATAGAATAGATAATAGGAATGACACACAAGCTGGAAAAAAGTTGAGTATTGTGAAAAAAAACTCATCCAAGGAACACTTCATGTATTAGTGATATTAAAGGAAGGCGTGCATTAAAATTACCAAAAATACAATATATAACGGTAAAATAAATTTTCAACACATTGCGCAAGGGTAGGAAAAGATGAATTTACAAAGAAAAAGTGTGATTTTTTATATGTAATTAAGAAAACTTAATATGCGCAATTCTTTTAACATGTATTTAAAAAAATAAGGACTAATTTTATAATTACCAGGACGTAGATAAAAAAAAAAGATTTATATTCAGCATTTCTAACCAATAATAAAAATTATTATACTCTTGTAAGAATTGCCTATAGTTAAACAAACAAGTCGAATATTATATATATCTTCCTACACAAAGACATATATATTTTTAATCATCATAATAATTCTCCATATTATCTTGAATGCTAATCAATTTTGTACATAAAAATAACAGTAATGGACTAGTCACGATGTTGATAACAATGTGTTTTTATGCACCTGAATATAGTGTAAACTGATTTCTAGTGATACTGCATAGGTACGACTACGAATCCAACGTATCAGTCATATATATATATATATATATATATATATATATATATATAGAGAGAGAGAGAGAGAATTATACGCGCATAATGCATTTAGTTACCTCTTTTTTCAATTATATATATATATATATAAATAATTTTAATATTTAAGACGAGAGTACAATATGGATCTCTGTGGTATTTAAATTAACGACCTATGTACAGTCTGCAAAAATGTTTCATTTTTAATGATAAGAATATATATACGAATTTACCACATCAGGTTATGGTCATGGGTCATGTTTTAATAAAAAATAAATCAATTAAAATTGTATGAACTTGGTTCAAAATCTGTAATTTCTAAATACCTTTAAAAATGATTCGGACGTCGGCTCGTAAAAATTGTGCACATAACTTTTAACTCCGAAACATTCCATCGTTAACTGTTTCCCTTCATCCGGATGATGAAAACTGACTGATCTATTCGACATCTTCGATTTTTTCTTTCCGGTATTAGTACATTCTATTCCGATTACTGATGGTTGTTGTTGATTATTAACTAAAATCCCTTTTTTAACGGCATTCTTATCGCCATCGTTATTATTCAATACGACATCGATCCCGTTAACAATGGACGTCGGTGTACACATACTGATTAAAAACGATGTTCGTAGTCTTTTTGCATATATACTTTTTAATAGTTCGCGAAGATTACGTAAACTTGTTCGAAGCGTAAGAATCAAAACGCCATCTTTTTTTAATCGACGATGAACCTGCGAACAGATCGAATTGATCGCGATAATTTAGAATACCGTGACAAAATAATTAAACATACTCCACTTAATGTAAAGAAACTATATGTCGAAGGTATTAACGTTTACATTTTTGAAATGCGTAAAATGTTGCCCTTATTCTGAAATACTCGAAAGCATCGTCTCGCGGAAAATTTTAAAAGAATTTTGATTAGATGGATAATTAGACAGTTTTGGACGAAAAATATTATAAAGAAATATTTTACAAAATATTTAATACGGTTGAGCACGGAAAAAATAAACAAAAAAACAAGAATGGAGTAAACACTCAAACAGAAATGTAACAACGACTAAATCAAATGGAAACTAGTAGAAAATGATGCAATGTAAAATTATATATTAGTGACAGAATTTTATTTCTCAGTAAACGTGACCGAGAATAATTTAACGTAATAATAACAAATTTTATGTACAACGAAGGATGTAAAAAGAATTTTGAAAACGCGTAATAATTTATACAGAATCAGAAATTACTACTACATTTTGAAAAAATGATCCGACGCAAATTACGAAACAACTAGATTAGCTAGTGTAACTCTATACCGCAGTTTTTTATTACATAAATATGAAAATAACAAAAACCCCTAAGGATTTTCATATACTGTAAATTGTAAGCAATAATAATCGTTAAATTACGTTTAAACGAAAATAATAAAAAATGTAGTACAGGTAAAAAACATATTAATGGTGACAAATTGAAACGTAAATTACAAAACCTAATATCCGATTTAAAAAAAACAACAAGTAAATGTTAAAATATTCCACGATGCGTCGGACTTAAAAGTAATGAAAAAATGAGAAGGATGGTATGGAAACGAGGAGTAAATGGAATCAGGAAGAATATATATATATATATATATATATATATCAGTTATTAGGGTAGGTTGAACAATGGACGTAAACATATAGAGTAGAAGTCCAACAAAAAAGGAAACCTGTTAAATGCTTTGATATATCGTTATTATTACCCTTATTTATATATCAAATATGTTTACAATAATTCAGTTTACTGATATTATAAAAATACATTTTAAAATACTAACGAAAATAACGCAAATAAATTAATTTTGTAAACAGGAATCAGCTCCATTTATTATTCGTCAAAATAAAAAAACTGAGAACAATTGGCTATCCTTTACAACTGAACGAATTTAACAAAAGTGTTATTATCATGTAAAAGACATTACCGTCGCAGTAACATAGTCGGGATGAAGATATGTTTTAACAAACTGCGATAGAATTACAAGTTTAAGTTTATTCGTTGTCGATTCAAGAAAATTTAAAAAATAAAATATCAATTAATTACAGAATAAGACAGTGTAAAATATTAATTTCATTTCAACCTTCAACTTTATTACAATTCGTAAACTACCGAACAGGTAGTATAACGTATAATTTTCAAATAACGATTTTCCACGAGTCTTTTTTTTTAAATAATAATTTAAATTACGCAGAACGAATTCAGGTCTCAAGTCTGACTACGAGATATATACATATATATAAAATGTGTATATGTATATATATATATACACATATAAACAAGTTATCAAATGTAAGAAAATTCATCAAACCACAAATATAATTATTACACTAAAATCGAACTAAATTTTGCATTTTTTAAAATACATATCATGAAATTTAATTTATAAACGCTGAATTAAATCGCATCGAAGATTAGAGGATATCTACATTGGATCTGCTACATGAGACCTTATCATAAAATACAACATGCTATTAATTAAAAATAAAATACGACGAACGTACATAATTATATATACACACACGCATGATTCTACTAAATAACAATACCACACACACACACATATATATATATATGTGTGAAAATGCGGTAGCAAAACGAAAAGTAAACATCAACGTAAACACTTCGCATTCGTGTAAACGAAATTGTTAAAATAATTATTTTTTCTTTGTAATTTATCCGAATTTTTTTTAAAAAAAAAAAACTATTTTCGCTGGATACATCGAATATTAAATAAGTACAGTTTAAAAAAAATTATGCCAATTATTTTCTATTTCATAAAAATATAAACAATTATATCGAATTTAATAAATGAAGAAGAAATTTCCCCAATATATTTTTATCATGCATTATTATAATTTTTTTAAATGTTGTACTCGTTACCCCGCGTAGACATCTCACAGAATGCAGCCCTTAATTCCACTAGACGTCAATAATTTCTAAAATCTAAAATAAGGTAATATTGTTATCTTAGTGTATGGCTTCTAATTCTTCCATATGAGAGGTGTGTTATTACGGTGGAACTACATTTTGCACGCTTCAATATATCCGCAAAATTCGACCGAATATGTTCCGGCGCATGCGCCTTATAAGAGAACCGTGTTAAAGCTTAAACATTCTTTGTTCGGTTAGTTAATAATAAATTGTTTAATTTTTGAAAAGTTGTTTTTAGATATATAATTCTGCGTAACGTTTATGAATTTATAAAGATAATCCGTATAAAACGTAATTACTGAATTAGCGTAGATCCAACTGTAAGCTATTTTATTACATATGATATCCAATTACTGAAAGTTCAGCCAACAATGTTAAAAAAAAAATTATACACTAGTGTACTTTTTTAAAAATATCATTTTCCTCTATATCACCTTACTATCTAACGTCCTAATTGTACAACTTTAATTTGTCCTTCCAATCAGTTAAATGCGTATATAAAACTCAACAAAATTAATTTGCTATGTATCTATTTTGAGTTCACTCCATTTCAACATATAAAAGTTGGAACGGAGGCGACAAAACGATAATTTACTTTTGCGCAAAAGCGAACGTATCGACTCCATAAAAAGAGAAGACTAATAAACGTATGCGCACGAATATATTTGAAATTAAAATTGTTCATGATATTCTGAAATTAACAATATACAAATGTTTTACCCGGATAACAAATAACGAAAATGATTTTTAATAATTATTACGTTTATATATATATATATATATATATATATATATATATATATATATATATATATATACTAGCTGACCCAGCGAACTTCATATCGCCCCACAATCAATAAATGTATAAATTTAATAGCTGAATTAAATAAAGCACAAAAACCGATAGAGAATTAGGAACTATACAAAAAATAAAAAAACAAATTTATAACGAAATTTAAATGATATGTCGATACTTTTTAATTTTTGTAGATTTATTGAACTTAAATGCATTGTAGAACCGGCCGATCAAAAATCGCCGGCAGAATTGTTAAAATATTTACCTCATAACATAAATTATAGATCTAAACGTCTACTTTCTTTTAATCCCAACCCGAACCACCGATATATCATAGGGGCCTCAAAAAGGGCCCAAAACCCGAAAACCCTTCAAGTCCAATTTTTATACTTGGCAAACGTTGTTTTGCCATGTAAATAATTTCTAGAAAATTTCTAGTGTAGAAAAAAAAATAACTAACTATTGGAAGTGTATAAGGTGTGAAAAAGGCATGGAGCGCTGTGAACGATGAAGGAATATAAAAATAACAAAACACCAAACATTAATTTTTCAATTTATTAAAAGTATAATTATTTATATCATCAATTCATTACATAATATTAATCTCTTAATGCTACAGCGTAAACAAATCTAACTTTCACCGAATTCGGAATTACACTCAAAATTAATAATTTTATTAGTTATTAATAATTATTTATATTCAATAATATTAGTTATTAATAAATAAATAATAAAGTTACTTGAGAATATATTTGATATGAGAGTTACACTGAGATAGTAAAAATGTTTAACTACTACGCTTGACGCATAAACACTAATAATAACCGAAAACTGTAGAGGGAGTGAGAGAAGGCTTATTGTTTGAGAGAAATAGAAGACCATCTTCGTTGTCATCCCTACTCCGTGCTGTTTACTGAGTGAGAAGTGACACCGGTAGACACATGGAGGGGATAACTTACCAGCGGGATAAAAAATGATAAAATTATGAAAATAACTATTAAAAAGCAGGGGTTGGTGATAGAAAAATGAAAATTTAGGTTTGTATGTATTTTTAATGCCACATAATAAAAAAATTTTATCAAAAAAATAAAAAAAAAATTTTTTGGGGTGGATACCCTCTATCACTTAGAGGTTTGAAAAATAGATAGTAGCCGATTCTCAGACTTACTGAATATGCATAAAAAATTTCATAAGAATCGGTCAAGCCGTTTCGGAGGAGTATGGAAACGAACACTGTGACACGAGAATTTTATATATTAAATATATATATTTAATGAATGAATACGAGAATACTTCAGAAGGAAAAAGAAACAGTTTGTATAATATGCATTTTTTTTATTAATATTTATTAAGTCTCATCTTACGCATTTCGTAAGTACTAATTTCTTACCCAATAAGCAGTAAATACGTACCACGATCTAAGATTTATTCAGTTCAATGGCGTTGATCTTGGTCCAACTCAGCCGTCAGAAATACAGGTTTTCAGCGAGTAAATCTACTTTGTCCCTTAGTCTGCTTTCGTACGTGCTGGTCTATTGATCTTTAAAAATATATTATTAATAGCAAGATGTAGAATTTTGAAAATAGTTACGAAAAAGGCATAATAACAATACTCAATTTCTCCGAAGTTTTTTACCGTATTCTAGGAACAAACAATTATTTTTTAATAATTAAATAAACAAAATTAAAATAACAATTGTTATGAAATATATCCAATCGCCAAACATTAAATTCACGATTTTAAAAATTATATAAAACAAAGTCAAAAACCACATAATTTCTTATAATAAAATAAAGACAAAAAATCGATAGAAAATATTTAAAAATAAAATTAAACTAATTAAATAAATTAAAACCGTCAAACCAAAAACTAAAAATACATAATTAAAATAATAATAAATTTTCAAATTATAAATATTATTTTATAATAACGAAATAGTTTTATAGTGCTTCGCATGCAGAGTACATATACTGATCGGTAATTTACAATAAACAAAAAATATTTAATATTACCTGGGGCAAGTTAATCTACCAATCTAATTTTATAATCTGCTGATTTTATCCACAACACATATATCAATATATAAATATACACCTGTACGTATACAGTGCAAACGTTGTATGTACGAAAAGTCATTCACTGATTATATAAATTAACCCCAGCTTTAAAAAATGACATTTCTCAAAATATTATTTTAGCATTATTTTTCACCATTACCATAACAATTTTTATGAATGATGGAGATCGATAATGCAGTTATAAAATTAAATGATAGAAAATAATACAAAAATTAAATATGAATAACAAATAAAAAAAAAACATGATTTCAAATTGAATATGTAAACTGATTTACGGACAAAAGAAAAAGGTAATTTCTTGTACATAACCACGTATACATTTATATACACACAAATATATATGTAAATGCATGTTCATGTTAGAAAATTACACATGTATAAAATGTGATAAAATAGCAAGTATAATATAAACATAAAGATATTGCTCACCTCGAAGATATTTTTATAATTAACGATGCAAATATGTATATCAAAATTAACAAAAATACCCGATCAGAAACAAATAATATGCATCAACTTTTCGTCAGCAGTCTAACGTATGCATTGAAATACATCACTTCGAGTAAAATGACAATATACTATGTCAGCGATTTTATTCATATTGTGAATATTTTATTTTAAAATAGCCGAGCATAGTGTTCGTGTGTAACGGACAGATATACACACCCACTAATTTATGCGTACAAAGTCCATAATTTGTGCATTCAATCTAATACAATTATCTCTAAAATAGCAACACGGCTAATAAATACTATATTTACTTCATATGTATAATGATCTGCAATTAACAACTAGAAAGTAATAATATTTTCAAGATTCATTTAAAAATCCCACATCGCCCTAAATGATTGCAAATTAAAATTATATTTTTTGATATTGTAAACTACTATCCACGCATCAATACTTACCGATTAATAGAATGCCGACGTTCAAAAGCGCAGTGAAGCAACATCGCCAATAATTAATAAATATTCAAGTAATTAATTCAATTTCATTTCTAAAACAATAAAAATAAATTACAAATATAATACATGCAATGAAAAAAAAAGATTATTTTATTTTTTAAAATTATTAATTAGTTTACGTAATTCATGTTAATTAAATAGAATTCCTTTTTAATAATTTTAGTAAAAAAATAAATACTTAATAAAAACTATATCTAATACCATGTAAACATTACTTAACACGTTCTAAATGAAAATAAAATTATAGCAAATTAGAAATATAAGAAAATAATACAAAATGCGACAAATAAGAAACGCCAGTTCTAAAAACATCAAGCTAATTATTATTTTATTTAAATATTACATTAAATAACAATATACATGATAAGATTAGCTCATTCTAATACCACGGACGTACTATATCTTCATAATTAAAAAAATGAGCATACATATATATATGTGTGTGCGCGTGAAAGTTTTTGAAACTAATTTATAGATATTAATAATATAGAATACGTTTCCTCTCTGCGCAATTATGTAAAATCGCTTTTGCCAGATGGATATATATTCTCTTTAATTTACCAATATTTGAGCATCAGTTGCAAACATAAAAAGTATGTAACTGAAGATAGTATTGGAAATTCGACAATAACTTGCTTATAAAACTTGGAAATAACATAATTACCATCTATTAAAAAATCCCTATAACACGCCTACTAAACTATATTTCAAATTTACTGACTTAATATTCCATACGCCATCAACAAATATACGATATGTTAATTAGATTTTGAAGTGTTTAAAATATTTGTTTAATGACGTATAATAAATATCAATAAAAATATCAAATAATCAAATAATTGTTTTATTAGCGTCATAAATCAGATCCGCAGGTTACCATCATGCAAATCAGTACAGCGTTTGATTGTCATCATATCCTGCGCTATTATTAACTATTAATCGATATGAATTTTAGTGTAATAATCTCACATTATTGAAGACACTTATAAGTAATCATTTATAGCTATGCTTCGTAACTTCGAATATGTAGTACATAATTATATATCGAATTATTTTACAAAACGAAAATATTTAATAATACATAAAATTGCCAGTAACAAATATAGGATAATAAATTAATTAGTAAAACCTTTATATGATATTATCAATATTTACGTTGAATAAGAATTTGTTAGTATATAATACAAAACTGGAACTCTAAAATTGACTCCAATTCCATGCCCGTCAGTACTCACTAATATTGTTCCTACCAACATACGTATAGTACTCAGCAGAAAGAAGAAATCTTTTCACATACACAATCTTTCCTCTACTAACAGGGAAGTTATGAATGCGCCTTAATAATGGTTAAAATCAAGATAATCACGGTGAACTCAAAACTCACCCAACCCAAGTGATATCGATCAGGGGATCAATAAATGTTGTTAGAATGGCAATATTAAATTAAGGACCCCACTCAGGAAGTGCCAGAAATGGAACTACTTCCAAAGCAATGACGAATTCTCAGTAGATTTAGAATAGGTTCAGATATAGTTGCATGTTATACAAAAATTTAAAATGGTAAAATCAACAAGATAATCATGAGGAGAACCAAAGTAGACACAATACATGTACATTTCCATATCTGCACTGAATGACTAAAAGCTGAAAAGCATCCACAATGTAACTTACGTAGACGACCAATGACTTAGGAACATAGAATCAAATATTTAACTTGTTCAACGCAATTTATAGAAAGGGGAAAATACAAGTAATTTGCAATAGATACCACTATACACGACACACAAAAAAGTAAATCATATAGCGTGATTTTATTAGCGCTATAAATCAGATCCGCAGGTTACCATCACACAAATCAGCGCAGTGTTTATTTTCATCATATTTTGCGCTATTATTAAGTAATCAGTACGAATTTTAAAATCTCACGTTACTACTTGCATTATACAATTAAATAAATAATTATTTACGGTTTTATTCATAACTTCGGATATTTAGTACACAAGTTAGTATAAACACCACGAATGATAATTATAACTGGTGGATGAAATATATTATTAATGTCTTATATCTGATTAATTAAATTTAAAATTCTATACTAAGATAACACAATTTCAAATATGAACAGTTATATATTTATATGTGTGTAATATAAAACAAAGAGCAAGAAACCTTTGAAGATTTATAAAAAATTCTACTTTAACCTGATTTTTTCAACCCGAATTTTTATATTTTTCATGTTATGAACTACTAATTAAAGTTAATCAAGTAAATATCTTTCCAGGTTACGAACATTACCACAGGATACATATCTACAGTACTTACTGATTATTTGAATTCCGGTATTCGACGTAAGTGCGCAGTAAAACAAACATCATAAATAATTAATAAATGCTTACTTCATAAATTCAATTTTATTTCTAAAACAATAAAAATAAATTATCTTTAACGAAAATGTGTTTTATTTATAATTGGTTACTTATATGAACACGAGGTAAGAAATTTATGATTTATTATGTTTGTCTGTTTATGCTACTTATATTTTTCATCAAATAGAATTCTTTGTTTCATTCCTTAGTAAATGAAAATGCGCACGGAGCATGAAAACTATATTCAGTATCAACAAATATTACCCTTAGGCTGTAAATGAAAATTGACTTATATAAAAAATAAACACCCTGGAAAATTACAAAAAAAAAATAAATTAAAAAATAAAATAAAAATACTGCAAAATTTAAACATAATAAAAGAATTTACTACGTAATGAAATAATGTATTAAATGAAAAAAACAAAAGGTCCGTAATTTTTATTATTTTCCGAATAATATTGGAAAGAACTTGTAAAAATGATTCGATGTAACCTATGATATTTCAATTTTATTCATTTCCCAGTCAAATTAAATACATCGATATTTATTTGATGCAATATATTACATTTTGTTTTTATTATGGAAAAAATGTATTAATTTTACAAATCAAGAAAAATTTCGCTCACAATTAAATAATACATACAAAAGAAGAAAATCCAATTACGAATAAAATTTATTAATTCGTGTATTTCAATTTCGTTAATTTATCATTTTAAAATCTAAAATGTAAGTATAACAACTAATTATTAAAAATTGGCTGTATATTAATTTAGATGACCATAGGACACATATTTTATGAAAGCTATTAAAAAGTTACTTTAACGTATACAGATAAAATAACCGATATCAAAATTATAATATATATTTACGTATGTGTTATTAGTTTTAACTTCTTTGTAAAATACGTTCTATTAGTTTATCAATACCGCTCACTCGAATGAAGGTGGTCAGTGCGTTATGAAACTTTAAAAAAAGTTAATTTATTATATAAAAATGTCATCAATAAAAGTAAAAATTAGATGAAACCCATTACAGTGTAGAATACGTTTCCTCTCTGCGCAATTATGTAAAACCGCTTTTGCCAGATGGATATATATTCTCTTTAATTTACCAATATTCAAACGTCAATTATCAACATAAAAAATCGGTAATTGAGCATAATATTGGAAAGCTTGCACACAATAAATAGTAATCAAATTATAAAACTTCATTTTTATCTTTGAATCCTGTATTAAAACTACTTAATTTTTCATTTCAAAGTAATATTTTACACCACATTTAAACATAATTAAATGCAATTGGTTGTTTTTCAGATTAAAATATAACTGCTAAAACTTTCGATTAGAAAATACTACATGCTTAAGATATTTTAAAAAAATATAATTTCGTAATTAACCGTGAATTTTAAGTTGAATGTATTAAAACATAAAAATAGTAATACATATACATACCAAATATGTGTGATCATATTTAATATCAATGAACTTCAATTTTGACGTTTCATTTACTACATCTTTAATGATTGGATTCTTTCAATTTTCCTATCACATACAGAATACAATTTTATTACGCAAAAAATTTTATGCGGAAATATAAATACAATTCATTCTAACAAACTTAAATAGATAAAAAAATAAATTTGATGTATAAATTTCATGTCGTAACATAACACCTAAATAATGAGACAACGCATTATTTTATTGAGTATGAATACATTTTTTATAGCGCAACTTCGACCAAGTAATTTATAATGAAAATTATTGGAGATACCTAGCGCAAGTTAGCACATTTCATAAAAATGTTTTGAATGAGTTAAAACACGTACTGCGTGGGTGATCGAACTTACAATTAACGTAATATATAATTAACAATAGCATGCTAAAATACTTTCATTACCATAATTATCAAGACTACGAAACAAAATACGAACATTAATAAAATACGTGCACATGCAGACCTCGTTGCGGTTTCTAAAATATAACCTTAGCTTATAATAGCAGCTTAAAATCAGTAAACGTCAAGCAAAATGTTCGAATTTACAGGTTAACACCAGTGTAGAAAGATGTTAGAATAAAGATATATACAATTATGATTAATTTTTTAATTTTTCCATATATTATACCGTTTTGACAAAAAATAATTATTCATAAAATTAAACATAAATTTATCTTAATCATTAAACCGCGTATAATTTTTAGAAACGTTATTTTATTTTTGCGTTGTTAGATTTTATGTAACATTTTAAAACTGAATCTGAAATATGTGTTACAGTTTACAACTTTCAGTCTGTATAGGATATGAAATTTTTAACAAAAATGTTTATACATAAAATGTCTCAATTTTAAAAATATTTATATAAATACATTGAAAATTATTTACGGTTCATCCAAGTAGCAGTATATAAACACCCCTATAAAATTTATAATTTAATGTTAAGGTTTTGTAATGTATGACTTCCTTTAACAGTTTCAGTGCCGTTTTCTCAATTTTTCTTAAAAAAAAATTGAAATTTGGCATATTTATTATTCTTGATCTACTGATGATTTTAAACTTTATCCTACCATTATACATCAATTTTTGATGGAGATACAGGATGTCCTTCTGAAGGGACAAAGACACTATGTGGAATAAAATGTTTGACATTGTTTTTAATAAATTGTACTATATAATCAAAATTATTTATATGCATTAAATTTATTTACCTTTTTGACAATGATGCATGTAATACATATCCATAGTATAATTTTTAAACCCCTCCCAAAAAATTCTGATTTCAAATAATAAAATTATAGTTTTTATTTACATATTTTTGTATAATCAATACAACATATAGACACAAATTACAAACATAAAATATTAGAATGATATAAAACAGACACCACAACGATAAATATCTAATACAAACTACAATATGACAATTAAAATATACAAAAATGTTATACAAATGGTACTTCATTTATAAATATATAATATAATTATTATTTATAATGATATAAATAAAAACAATTTCTATCATTCAACATGCACAAATGTACTTTACATTTTTTGCAAAATATGTGTTCTATTTTTACACGGCTCATATTTGCATCGCGTGTTATCTTTTTTATTATCCATTTGTGGGAACTGTTCAAATAAATCGTACCGCACATCCGGAAATGGTTGGATCTCTTTATTTACTACATTTGGAACTACAATTTCACTAATGGTCGACACACGTTTTCTGATTTCATTTTTGCGAAATATAAGCGATTCCCCAACCGCTTGTCGGAAATTTAATAAATCTAAAATGTTTTTATTTTCCACGCCTAAAGCAGTGGCCTGATTTCTGTATTCCCCCCAGCGGTGCCAGCTAATATATAGAGACTTTTATTCCCCATTTTTTTTTTGGTTTATTACGTATGTATTGCTTCACATTTAATGTGCCTTTAAAAGGTATTATTTGCTCATCTACTGAGAGTGCAGTGTCTAATGGTAGGGATAGACACCATTTACGAATTTGTTCGAAGATTAGGCGCACCTTCCACAATCGATCTTGATTATTTTCCCTACTAGTTATGTGAACTAGATGTAGCGTATTACGCAATTTGAAAAAAAAAAACGTTTCAATGTCATATTATCTTTTATAATTGGTATTCCATAATTAACATCCCAATAAAGTTTTGGGCGAGGATAGTTCAAAGTTCCCACACCTTATAAAATTTATAATTTAATGTTAAGATTTTGTAATGTATGACTCGCTGGCTTCCTTTAAGTAGTTTTAGTCATACACATTACAAAATCTTAACATAGGCCCAAAAGGCGACGCAATTTGAGGGGCGACAATTTTATTACTTCCTTTCTAAAATATAAATAAATTCTGATTGTAATTGAAGAAAGTTATATATTATTATTGTGAGTACATTGATGTAATAAATTTTAAAAAGTCAGTTTTTTTACAATTGTGTATGCATATTTTTATATTTTTATAAACATATATTAAAAATGGCGGCATCTTACACTGTCTAAACACTTAGCAACACACTCTGGAATGGGACACAGTAATACGTTGGACAAAATCGGTTGTGGATTAATAAAAGACGGGTGTCGGCGTTCCTAAATTTTTCTGTAACTATAGAATGTAATCAATAATTGATTACAGTTGTGAGGACAGTGCATATTTTCTTTATTACAAAATCTCTTATGAACTAGAAAAATTTGAACAAGAAAGGCGTTAGCTTTGCCAGAAGAATCAAAAGTACTTTACGAATCAGATAAAACACACAGAACAATCCGATGAAAATGAAAAGTATTCTCAAAAAGTAGAAAATTCTCAAGGTTCAGATCGATAAATGGTATTCATGTTATCAGAAGCAATCTACAAAGACGATAAAACCAAGAGTTAATTACTTCTAATGGAAAGTTGTACAGAGTGTAGTAGCTATTCTGATATTATTGAGATATATAGTAAAATGTGTACAAATAACCTAACAACATAGAGAACCTTATCAACTTCCTAATGATGCCAACAGCGTTGCGAAGCATTTGTTGAAATATGTATATAGGGTACTGGAAGAAATGTAACAATGGATAATCATTTTACTTCTGTTATATTAGCAAAATATTATACAAATCGCAGGTTGGCTATGAACGGAACCTTGAGAAAAAACAAAAACTCAAAATACATCCGATTTTATTGAATACTAATACTCGTCTAGTAAATAGCAGTATGTTTGCTTTTAGAATGGATCCAAATGAATACACGTTCGTGTCCTATTGTCTGCGTAAAAATGAAAACGTCCTCGTAAATATTGCATAACGATGATGAAATCAATTCTTCTAATTCGAAACCTGAAATAATTAGTTCTTATAATTCTAACAAAAACGGGTGTTTACGTTTTTCATTGACTGAAAACTGAATAGTTAGTAACCAAAATCAGCAATCAGTGACTTTTACAGTATTCTGTATAATATTGAATATTGCGGAAATAAATTCTTAAATTATTCGTTCCACACACACACTTGTAGGTATTATCTAAGTGAATTAGGATCTCGTAAAATCGGGCCTTTTATATCGTGCGAAAATAATTGCATCGCGGCAAAAAAATTAAGAATGCCCCGGGAAAAGAAGTTACTACTACTATTACGGTGTTAACAATTTATCATTCACATTAGTCACACAAAACACGTTGATTATTTTGTGCAGTTTGGGAGAACAAATTCACAAACAATATTTGTAACGGATGCGGAAGATATATTTTCAAAGAGTTACTATAATAAAATTGAATATTTTATTGATTCATGCGATACTACGTCGAGGGTAAGCAGTAAATATTATTTACACTCGAATTTTTACGTATTTATATGCAAAATGTTCATAAATTACTGTTACATTCTGCTGACGATTAAACAGTATATTAGTTGGTTTCAATTTTTACAAGGAAAGGTTTTACTTCAGATCTCAACAACAAAATGAAAATATTGTAATTAAAAATCAAGTTCGCCCAAGTGCTTTCAATATCGATGCGCTAAATGTAAACGGTGTCATACCAAGTATAATCAAAGACTAGATCATAATTCAATTGAAATCTGCTGGCATCAATAATCTAACCGTAGAACAAATCGATCACTGTGGACCGACAACTCGTGTGTGGCTTTTAGACATGTTTAATAGCATATTAGAATACGAGCCTATAAACCATGGAGAAAATACAAGTGATCACCTTAATTAAACCGAGAAGGTTGTCATATTATATTACTAACTCTCGTCCAATTTTACTTCTCTGACATACATTCAAATTATTCGAGACAGACTTTTTACTTCACTGTAAGTGGTATTTCAGTCAATTTATGTACTGCATATCTGGTGTAGCACATGAGGGTGTCTTCGAAAAAGGATTAATCACCGATGAGTATTAATAGCTCCTTCACCATTGATCATTACTAAGCAAGTTACATAACATCACAGAATTCGCGACTATTATTTGAAAATTATTAGAAAATCGGCGACTCTTTATCTACATTATATCCCGCAAAGGCCTTATCATCGAACGCTAACAGCTTCCCTCTGTCCTATAATCATGATTTTTGTTTTAGCCTTGTTTATTTCGAGCTCGAATTTTGCGACTGATAGTTTAAAGTTTAAACCTTTTCTAACAGTATTTTCATTTCCCAAAAAATGTTGTTCGCGATGAGTGCTGTAGCTATCAGCATAACGTAAGTTGAAGATTTTACGTCCGCCCAAAGAGACTCCACCGTCCCATTCATCTTTTATATTTACCATAAAGATTGAACAAAGTGGGCGACAGGTTGCATTCTTGTCTCACACCCTTCTATGTGTAAAATATGAATATCATACTCTTATTCCATATCTCCTCGTTTGTTTTCTAGTATATTTTCTCTCATTTACAACTTCCTCAATGTTCACAGATAATTTATTGTATATTTGAAAATAAACACAATTCATCATTGAACAGAGAACGTATAACAAATGTATGTAATTCAACGAGATTATAAAGGGATTTGGTAGATTAACAGATATTCTCATATAATTCTACTGTTGGTTACAAAAAAGTCTAATAGAAAATAAAATTAAAAAAAAAAAACTTTAACATATTTTATATACAAGTCAGTTAGAAAGTTAAATGCCATAAATAACAATAATCTCCCATATTTTAAGTCATACAAACCAAATATAAATTATATAAAAGTTATTTTATTCGTTAAAAGGAACATACCTGAAATATTGAAAGTAAATACTTCGACATTTAAATACTAAAAAAAAAAGTAATTGTATTAATCGAACAAAAACTATCTATTTCTCTTCGAAAGTTAATATAATTCACACACCTTTCCGTATTATTAAGTAAATAATCTGGATGGGCATCCATTCGCAACAATTATTAAAATGTCTACTAAAAAATAACATATGGCGTCCAGACGATGAAATAATTACAAAGCGCATTTAAATACATTTTATTCATTTATAGCATATATATCCAATTGCGATGCTAAATATGAAATATTAACAATAATAACAAATAGCGATAGAGATATAGACAACAATAACAAATAAAGTTCGGAGGCTTATATTTAAAATGGTAAATAGTTACGAGAATATTTAAAAAAAAAAAGTTTGTATACAAAATAAACGAAAATATATTGTTCAAGTAAAATAATACTGTACAAATTCAGGTAACATTCTTTCGTTTAAATAATATCGACTAAAAGCAATATAAGAGCTAAAAAATAAAAATTACAACAAATTAATATAAGTATATTATATAAATAAGAATAATAAAATATTCGTCCTATTAAAATATTTAAAAAATCAGCGGAAGACAATATAGTATTACATAATTAATTATTATTAAACATATTACATTGAAACACACGACTCGAATCGCAGATTATATAACACTGTTCAATATTTTACATTTACGACGAATATATATTTGAAGTAAAAATTTTAAAAACATAAATTGATCTGTGTACTTTGTTATATCTCGAAATATGTTTTAATAAATTATCGAAAAAAAAAAAAGCATTCGATTTTCTATTAAAGAAAAAAAAAAGCAAAGCTACGCCAACATTAAAATCGAATACGAAATTACTTGTTCCAACATATTTTATTTTATTACCAGCTAAACCGATTCTTTGTCGAGCATACAGTACTGTATTACAAACGTATATCACACGATTTTAAAGAAATTTGCACAAAAAACAGTAGAATAGAATTAACGTAATGTGTTCAAGGTTCATTTAATTAACTTATAATTAATTAAAGATAATATATAACGAGTATAGCTGTAATCTAATATAACACGGAAAGGAAAAAAACAATCAAATCACATACGGCTAATATTATTATAGCAGAGTCTGGCTTAGTTCTGTAAATAAAGCAACTGCGAACGACAATAATAAAAATTGAATTTTTTTTTTTGTTTTTAAATGAATATTTTACACGCGATTGAAATAGTTACGATTTTAAAGATATAATTAAATAATAAAATGTGAATAATTCAGAACACGTAAAAATATCCGTACTAAATGTACGTCTGTTAAATATTCGTTAAAAGCTTCGAATTTTGTATGTGTATTTGTTTTTTACTTTGATCGATAGTAAACAAGCTAAATGCGTTATAGTCGATTTTTAAAGGAATTTAAATATATAAGAGAGTAATAAACACGAAAGCATATATATATATACATGAAAAGAACTATATAAATACAAATCATTTATAATTACGATAGTAGAGAGCGTACGAACACTGAATTCGGCAAGCATATCGATGACTATATGGAATCCAACGAACCGGAATCATTTAGTTTTTTCGCGTATAATGCCAGTACCTGCATATATATGATTAGACAAAATTATATCATTTATCGCGTTAATTTGTACGAATTTAGCGAATTAACAATATTTAATGTCGCACTAATCGTAATTGAAGGCACACGTACCTTGTAAATGAAAGCATACTGATCTTTAGTTTGTACCGCTCCAGCCCTACACCGCCTGAGCATAGAAACTGCAACCGGTATATTCACCGTTTTAGTCTGTTCGTATTCCCGAATACATATATCGCAAACAATAATCGCGCCAGTACGACCAGTTCCGGGACTACAATGTACAACTAAAGGACCATTGCTATTGCGCATATACGAACGGGCTTCTAATAACATAGCGATAATAGATCCTTCTTCAGAAGGAACACCTTGTAAAGGCCAATTTGCATACCAGAAATGAGTGACTTCGCGCCACAAATTATTTTCCATATTCTAATTAAAAAGAAAACATTATCGCAATTAGTATTCATCGTAAAACATCGAAAGAATTAACGGAAGAAAATTCATAAATAAGATCGAAGCTGATTATTTTAAATATATATATATTCGCTAACAATTTTATTATATAGGTCTGCCAGCCATTTCCTAGCTTTTTTCCGAAGTGCTTGATTTGTTCCGTCATGATATCATCAACGCCAGGGGCTTTGCGATTTTTGAGTGCTTTAATCGATAAATCTAGCTCTTCTATTGTAAACGGGTCTTTAAAGTTATTTTCTTCAGTATTTTCATTACGTTCGAGTTTGAATTTCGGAACATTTTTTGATCTGCCGTTTTCCACAAGTTCACTCGCGACCGGGTTCGGTGTAACATTTGTATGTTTCCTACTTCCTTGTTTTTCGCAGTTAAGTCTTTTTAAAAGAGACCACGCTTTTTTTTTTTTGCTATTTCTAGATCAGTTTGTTCAACCAAAGTTGTCCATCTAAGTCGTCTCTGCTCTCCTATCGTCTCTATTAAGTTATTTGCAAGATCGATTGTCCTTACTACAAATGGATCCTCTTCATAGCTATCTTGATACTATTTCAACAGAGTTTTTGATGAAGAATTTAAAACGGGGATAAATGAGTATAGGATAACTCTATAAATTCGTCACGCTGTTTAGTAGGTGTAACTGGTATCTTAATAGCTTTTTCAAGCTTAGCTTCAAACTTATTCTAGTTCGCTTTCTGGAAGTTAAACCTTCTCCTGAAATGAAAGGTATGATGTATGATTAATGGTGTCTAACAGCTGCATATGTTGTAAGTTTTAGTAGTCTATGCTGTGTTTTAGGTATTGGAGGCAAAACTTCTTTGACACACACATATTCTCTGCGACTCGTGACGCAAATAATAGATCCGGATTGTATCCACGTTTCCACATTCCACTATGAAACGAAACAGGTAATTTCGGGCCATGTATTAGCGAAAGTCTATATGCTGCACTCCAATCTTGGACTTTTGTCCCATCTGCATTGTCTTCAGAATATCCCCATGCTACACTGTGGCAATTAAAATCTCCGACTATAAATTTTAAAATTTGCCCCAGGTGGTTCGTATATACTAAAGTTATTGTGCACTTTGTCAGTTCAATAGTTTATAATCACGATATCTCTAACAAGGGCTGTTTCTTACGAGTATTTTCTTTCCTCTTAGATTACCTAGTACAATATATTTTTTGAGCAGAAGATGATAACTGTGTGGTGTTCGTGGATCTAAATGCAGCATACGACACAGTAAACCATCGTTTGTTGTTACAAAAAATTTAGCATGTTACAAAGAATTTTTCATTTATGAAGATCATTGAAACTTTGCTTAAAAATAGGATGTTTTATGTTAGTCTTCATGGTAAACAAAGTCGTACGAGATATCAAACAAACGGTCTTCCCTAAGGGAGTATTTTAGCGTTGAAACTGTTTAATATCTATACCAATGACCATCCAATAGGGGAGAAGACGCGCCACTTCATTTATGCTAATGATCTCGCCATCGCTTACCAAGCTAACAAATTTCACGATACAGAGTGTACCCTAACAAAGATGCTAGAAAAGATGGACAAATACTATGCAGATAGTTCATTAATTCCAAATCCCGATAAAACACAAGTATGTGCGTTTCATTTAAGAAACAGTGAAGCCAGGCGTAAATTAAACGTGCAATGGAAGGGTGTAACTTTGAATTAAAATCCATTATACCTTGGTACAACCTTGGAGAGAAGCCTTATATATTAAAAACACAGCGATGACTTTGTGTATGTTAGCAGCAGAATATACTTGCCCCGTTTGAACACAGTCTTCTCACGCGAAGAAAGTTGATATCGCGTTAAATGATATGGCGCTCATCATCACCGGTTGTCTTAGACCCACGAAGATAGATAATCTATACATCATTAGCTGTATTGCAGCTCCCGACATAAGGAAGAAGGTTGCTGCTGACGTCGAGAGGACAAAACAAATCCGGAATATACAACATCCTATGTATGGTCAAACTGCGGTGACTTCACGAATAAGGTCATGGAGTTTTCTCGCTACAACGACGGAAATCCCGGAGTATATTTCTGCACAACGTGTGCGGGTTGAAAGATGACGGGAGCAAATACCAGCGACAATAATGAAAAATCATGCATGGTCAATTTGGAGAACGCTGAACCGAATTCGTTCAGGTTGTGCAAGAACGAATACAAACTTGGTAAAATGGGATCTAGCAACGAATCAGTGAGTGTAGTGAAGTACAAACAACAGAACATCTAATGGAATGTAAACAAGCCGGAATTCGGTGTAGTATCGATAGCATTATTAACGCGGGTCACAGTGCTTTACAGTTAGCAGAATATTGGTTCAAGAAAGTTTAAAAGTTCAAGGCTCGGATTCGAAGTATATATATATGTGTGTGTGTGTGGTTTTTAATGTGAAACTCCGTACTTATCAAATTAAACGTATAAATATCACTAATTACCAGTATTACCAGCTTTGTATACATTAAAAAAATATGCAACACATGAAACGTTAAAAGTAGTTTATTACAAATCTAAGATAAAAAGTCAGGAAGGGCTGCGTGCCATCGGCACTGTTTTTTAAACTGTACTCTGAAGTGATATTAGAAGACATTATCTGAACATATAGGTGGCGTAAATGTGAATAATTATGATGTTAACAATTTACATTACAGCGATGACACAGTCTTAATTGCAGAAAATAAATATGATTGAATAGAGTTAATGCGGAATCAGCCTAAATGGGTAAATCGTAAGAAAATGAATGTCATAGTAGTTAGCGAACAGGCTGAAACCCGGAAAGTATCGATAAAAATTAACAATAAAATTATTCATCAAACTAATACATTTTTAAATACTTAGGCTGTAACATTAATAGTGCACGGGAACCGAATTGTGAAATATGGACCAGAATTGAGAAAGTAAGGACGGGAGAACGAGAGGAAGACCACCAACACGTTACGTGGACTGTATCAAACGGATAATAAAATTAATGGAGATTATGCGTAAGGCGAGGATCGACAGATGTGGAGGAAGTTAGCAACCAGTTTTTTTTTTCAATGTAATAGTCACGACATCTGAAATCAGATACACGATTATTATTATTATTAATATTATGCGTTAGTACATTACAAGATCAGATACGAAATTCAGGCACGAGGAATGGCCAGAGAAAAATAAGGAAAATAAATTGCAAATACAATGTTCGAAATTAAAAGGTAAATCATAAAGAACAATCTGAAAGTTAAAATAAAATTTAAAAAGAAGACGTAATGGGCATAATAGAAATATACTTATTCGTAAAGATTTGTAAATACATACAAACCGAAAAGAAAATCAAACTGGAGAGAGTGTAAACAGATTACAAGCTGAGACAGCAAAACGGACATTATAACTCGGATGTTAAATAAAATTCCCGAGTAAATAATAGTGAGTAGGAACAAATAGGGGAAAGAAAGCGAAAAATAAAAGTGACTTCGGGAAGAATGAAACATAAAAAAAAAAATAATAATAAACTTAAAATATTAAGTAAAGAGATCGATTCAGAAGTAGGAGATAAAAATATTTCATGAAATTATATATGTATGTATATATATCGCACCCACGGGGTGCTACCGGGCTTAACCCCCCATACGGCTTAGAAAAATATAAAGTACATATCAAGTAGGCGCGTAACTTGTAAGCTGCAAACAATTTCGCAGCTAAAATGATAGTTGAAACAGAAGAGAATATTTGAAAGAGCTCGCATTATCAATAATAAAACCGCATCTTGAAGAGCGTGCAAAACAGCCTACATTGCATAAAGTACTGTTAGAAAATATTCCTTACACTCTGTCTCCTAATGACATTGAAAATCCAGCTGACTGTGCAACACAAAAAGGAAAAAAAATGACCGTCGCTTGGGCCGTTTAGCGTTCGAATCTGACCCAGTGATCAGTGCTTTTTGTTATTGTTGTTCGTGATAGTTTATAGTTTGTTTTTACACATTCGGCCGTGCATATTTTATTCATTTTTATTCTTCTCGTTCTCTGTTCGAAGTTTGGCGATCACCTCAGCTTGTTGGCTTGGATGTTGCAGCCTCCTGTAAACCTTCTTTTGAGCATTCATACCATTTCCGCAAGTCAGCTAGCCACGATGTTCTTCTTCTTCCTGGTCTTCTTCTACCCTCTATTTGACCATTTAGAACAAGATGAAGTAGGTGGTATTTTTCCGGGTGTCTGGATATGTGACCGAAGTATTGGAGTTTCCTAGAGTATATCGTGTGCAACAGCTCCGTTTTCTTGGACATTCGACGCAGGACTTCAGTGTTTGTGACATAATCTCGGTACGATATCTTCAACATGCGACGGTACACATACATTTCAAGTGAATCTATTTTCTTTTCAAAAGCTTGCGTAAGCACCCAGCTTTCAATGCAATACAACAACACCGACCAGACACATAACAACGTAAGGCGCAGTCGGAACTGAAGATCGAGGTTCTTCCTCGTCATTGTGTTTTTCATATCTAGGAAAACTTTCCTCGCTCTTTCTATCTTAGTACTTATTTCAGGTGACTGATCAGTATACTCATTAAACCAGGTGCAAAGATACTTGAATTTAAGGTCCCTTTCTAGCGGACAGCCATTTGCCAGTAATTTCTTCTGATTAAAAGTCCATTTTTCTGATTTCCTGTGGACTATTAACTATTTCGTTTTATCGGTGTTTATGTGAAGACCATAGGAGCTACTAACTTCTCTTACTCTGTCTAACATACTTTGAAGTTGATCGATGTTGTCAGAGATTAAAACAGTATCATCAGCATACCGAATGTTGGATACATTTTCTGAATCGATTTGAATTCCATCGTTTTCATTGATTGCTTCCTTAAAAATCGCTCCCGACTATATGTTATATTACGAATTTTTAAATTTTTTTGCGAGGGAGGGGTATGTTTGAGCCTAACCCAGATTCAAATCCTGGGTGCATCAATATATATATATATATATATATATATATATATATATATATATATATACATGGTTAACTCGACGAAAGATAGTCGTGTAATAAAAAATAAATACATTAAAAATTAATAGTAAATAAACAAAAGTACTAGGTGACGCTGTAACCAGAGTAGACAATTTTGATTAAACCTATATATCGCGATACCGCATAAAATTATTTTTATTTTTATTTAATTCATAAATTAAATTAAATTAAATTAAAAATACGTATATCGCCGAGTAAGCATTACAGAAATACTTTTCGATAAACGTACTTTTAGCTGAAGAGAAGACATAATGTATTTTTCTCTAACTTCGCGTTTTTTAAGCGTTACTTGAAAATCTCCGAAAAGTCTATGGCAATCGAGAACTTCTGACGGTGGTAGGTAATTGGCGCATTTTTCCTACGAACAAAAATAAAACAAAAAATATTCATCCTGATTTTTTTCGCATTTCAATCGACATTAGAGCTGTTACGCGAAATACTAATAAATAATTCAATTACGAATAAGCTACCATTTAACGAAGCGCAAAACGTAATAAATAAAAATGCGTTAAAATCACTAAACTTTTTAATTAAAAATCACAAATTTTTTCGGAACGATTATCCACATAAAAATAAAAATTAAAAATATATACAATTTATAAAAAATACTAATTTAGATTTATAATTTACAAAAATTAGCGAAGTAAAAAAATAGTATTTATAAAATAATCCGATAAAAAAATCGGTTAAAATCACTAAACGTTTCGCCTATTCGACCATTATCGATTGAACATAAAAAATAAAATATAGAAATATATTCGACCGTAAAGAAAAACTATTTCTATTTATCTAAAATATTTTTATCGCGAATGAAAAGATACTCATAACCTGCCGACTCGATGTAATCCGTGGTTTCTTTACTATGAGAATGATAGTTATGTCATGTCTCCATTCTTTAGGTCTACTGCAAGTACCCGGATAAAATCGCAGATGAATATTGTTTTATATGTTCTGTATTCAGACATTTAATGGAAATTGAATTTTCTCCGTAAAAAAGTTGCATTTTAATTATATAAATAAATAACAACGATATATTCACCATAAGCGAATTGCATGTGTATCTCACAACATATTTCAACGATTGAAAAGATACTTATATCAATCTTAAACGTTATATAGTTCAAAGCATATTCTCTTCGTAGCTCCTTTATAAAATCATATCACCGCAGAAACTTAGGATATAATTTTTTTTTTAAGTGGGAGACAGAAAATCTTCGAAAGACAAGATACTATATCAAAATTTTTGTTTTTATTCACGCAGTGCACGCACTGCTGAGGATCAAAAATAGGTGTGGGATTTTTACTTACTGAAAGTCCCCTTCCTCTATTGGAAAAAAGAGGTTTTAAGAGAATGATAAAGACCATTGCACAAATGTAAGGACCTCCACACTTAAAATTAACTTATAGCGATGAAAGAAGGGATGAGAATACATAGTTCCTTCTTCCATTAAATAAAGAATAACGGGTTTACACATAAATTAACTTCTAAAAAAATAAATGAAAATGAAAATTAAATTTTCCGAGTCAAAAAAAAAAAAAAAATAACTTATAGATCAAAAAAAGCTACCTAAATAGAAATAAAATAAAATACGAAGCAGTAAAATGAAACGGATATTATAACTCATATCCAAAAACTTCCTAAAATAAAATAATAATAAATAATTTAAAAAAATAAACCCCAAAAAGAAAAATTAAAAAAAAAATGAATATATTAATCAATGTAAATATGTAGAAGGATAAACGACCACGCTACGAATAAAGTAATGCAAAAATTACACACACGCAAAAAAAAAGGAACTATGCAAGGGGATTTTACGATTGATTTAGGCGTCAATCCAATAGAATTTTTAATTTTAAATGTTGAACGCATAACCTGTTCAACCAGCAAAAGAAGACTTCTAACTTTCCTAGTGAGAGGATATACATCTGTACAGTGTATATCAAACTTATGACGACGGGCAGCAAACGCAGGGTAAATGAACATAGTATCCTGTACGTCGTCTACCTCACCTATAGTAAAACAGGTGAGACCGTGTCACTAGCAAGCCGGAAGCTATGAAGATAGGAACCAAACCTGTCGTGAGCAGAAGCTGACGTCAAACTTAAACATTTTCAAACGTAAAGAAACATCAGGAAGAAAAGCATACGTCTTCCTATCAGTTTCATCACACGTGTTCTGCCCCAAGAAAGAAGCGATGTGTTTTTCAAATTGACTGTATAGCTATACCCTCTAGCAGGTTCGAATGTTTACCTCCTCTGAGCCTATGCTCGCCAGGAAGGGGCCCACTAGTCCACTGTGTAAACACATTTCGGTTAAAAATAAAAATCAAAAAATCAAAATGTAAGATGAAAACAGAAAATTTTCTATTCGAATTTTTTCAAACAATTTTTTTTTTTTTGTTAATCGGTGGTATATAAAACATTTGCAAACTAAAATCTGTAATTGTTTTTGAAATGTTACATAATACAAAAATTGTCCTAACAAAAATCGTGAATATATAGACATCAACCGTGAACGTTTAAGTGTATTTGAAAACAATTTCAAATTTTACGCATCACAAGTGCAAGCAATTTTAATTTCACTATTACGTTATTTCATAAAATATATATATCTTTATCGCCATAGCATCAAATGATATTTAAAAGGAAATCTATTAAAATACGGGTAAAAGATACAACAAAATTTGCACACCAATTTAAATTATATCTCGTAATAAAAGATAATTTTAATTATACAGAAGAAAATTATTCGCTTATAATTAATTATATTATATACCATAAATATCGTAATAAAAAAAAAAAATTAAAAACGTTACGACGAGTAAGAATTTTTAAATACTAACAACTTACCACACCATTTTCCACCAAAACTGTTAACATAATCACGACTTTGGATTGTTCTTTCCAAACCATTTTCCAAAAATCTTCAATAGTAGATGATAAAGGTGCTTGACACGCTATATAAAATTTATCTTGACCTTTAAAACCCTGGAATTATCGAATATTATGATATATATATATATATATATATATATATATATATATATATATAATATATTTGTTTCGCTCAACAATCGGTCACAGTTGAACGATGTATTTCCTAAATTAATTTCTGCTGTACTATTTTCGTCCCATTTCGTTTTTAACTTTCTTTTCTTTCAAAAATAATAATTAATTCACTACAATATATAATAATAATAATAATAAAACATACTATGAAAAACTTAGCTGGAGACTGTTTGGGATCGACCTATGTAAAAATGCACGACTGAAATGAACTATGACCACGAAACGAAATGTAAAAATAACGTCAAAAAAACGTATAGTTAAAATTATCGGCACGGTACCGTATGAAAATTCATCTCGAAATACGTTTACGGTGTATTTCTAAAATTGGGCTAATCCCATCTTAGAATTATCTTATTTTTGACGGTAAGTAAATCCAACGATAATGATAATAATAATATGCGCAATTCGTTTTTTCTCGAATGCGTTATGCGTTCTACGAACTAAATGCGTGTCATTACTTATCGGATAATTTATAAATCACGTAATATGGTATTTCCTATTAGCGGTATTTTAAAGTAATTTTCGGTTATTTCAACGTAATGTTCTAAATATTTCCAGAGGTTTTATTAGAATTACGAATTTTGTAAAATAAACAATTTGTTCATTATCGTCGTCATAACGATGATAGAATAAGAAATTGCAATTAATCGGACTATTACTTTAACGTAGTTCGCGTTGATATAATCATGAACGCTTTCCACGCCGTTCTTGTTATTCGATAAAGATACTCTGGTTTCCGGTAAAGGTATCACGTTAGAATATCTGTTTTTCAATTCGGCTCCAATTGGAAGCTCATCAGGTCTAACGGATACCGTTGGAATATGAGAAAATTCTTCATCTAATTCCGATTTATTATCTATCGCTTTCAACAGACCTACGTAATTAAGCGATCTCGACGGTCCGTTCTGAAACGAATGAACACGTAATAAATCAGTGCATACTTCGATTCGAAGATTATTCTCTATAAATTTTTATTTTTATTATCAAATTTTAAACGATACGCCCGTGTAATGTAACAAACAAACCGGAAATTATTATATGCTTTGTTTATATCCACGACGTAAAGTTTGGTAATCACAATTATCATACGATAAAAATATTTAAAAAAAAAACTATATTTTAAATTATTTTCTGTTCTGTATATATAGAAACTAATGTTTTCACGTTTTTTACTGGCATGTCTATGTTAGAATTATTCGAAAGGTGTGATTTTGTATTTTCGAGAATCTTAACTTGCACTGAGAAGACAAATGTGATGCATAACACACATTCTTTTTTATTTTTTATTTTTAAATATATATATTCCAAACTTGTTTGAAATAATCAACTTACGATATTTTTATTAAATAAAGGAAAATGTGTAAATAATTCATGATAAAGTCTTGCGACGAAGTTATATATGTGTTTAAGGAACGATACCTATAACGACAACATATAATTTAAGCGCTCGTGCACGGTGAGATGAAATAAAAAAAATTAACTCAACGGGCATCCTAACGATCTGTCTGCAGACTTTTACATTTAGTCGATAAATCTTTTAAATAGCGTTTGATTTTTTCTTCTATTCGTTTCATTTTCCTATTGAAGATATAATTTTGTTTTTATTTTTATTTTTGTACATAGGACGAACTAGAGAGTTATAAATTTTCGGATCGAGATAAAATAATATTTTGAAAAACTAAACGGTTCTCATAATGATTTTGCTATATTATTTTTTAAATCGTTTTTTGAAAAAAAAAAAAAAAAAAAGTATTATATAGTTAATAATTACCGGGTCATCAAACGCCGCATTTCCATATGACCTACGGGAAGCTCTAAATATGTTACTTTTTCTCCGACTACTATTGTATACAGATATATTATCCAGGCTGTAGTCATCTATCGATACCGGAGTACATCGTTGACCATATCCGTGTTTCTGTCTGTTTTTTATCATGCGCTAAAATTATATTTATATCGTCGAATTAGAACTACGTCTTAAAAGTAATTTACACATTACGTACTGTTTTAATTATATCTCGAATTCAATTTTAACAGAATCATTTTATTTGACAACATTTATTCGTTATTATACAATACCCGACAGAAATAATAATTATGATAATCATTTAAGCATACAATATAATATCGAAAATCTTCATTTTAAAATAATATTCGAATAATTTTTAAACGATTAATAAACGATCTATTCTTCGTAACCGATGGAATTACAAATACTTACACCCAACAAGAGAAGCATTACAAGACTAATTACGGCTATACACGCGACACCAGCGATGACTACAGTTTTCGTCTCTTGTGAAAATTCATTTTCACGAAATACGATTTCATGAATCTGAAAATTCAATCGCATATTTTTAAACAAGCAACATTTCGTAGTGTAACACAAAAAATTGGTATATAAATGTATCTAACAGCACCGTTCCAAGTATTAAAAATAAGCAATTCGCTTACTTATATAACGTATTATATAAAAATTTGAAATAGGATTTTAAAATTTACTATTCAGCGTTTAAAGATTAATATCGTCGGTTCGGAAATAATTGTTTCGCCAAATTTTAAACAGCCTATCATCTTGACACGTAATACTAGATTAATTTCCTACGAATGTCTTAAGTAATTGAGCCTAAATATGATGAACTGACCTACATAACTCCATTCAGAATATTATAGATAAACTACATAAATAGATATTTCGATGAAAGACGGGTAGCTCGATTAGGTAACAGCAAGACAGAAGAAATAAATTATTTGATTTTGTTAACAGAATAATCTAGTTATAAGAAATACACGGTTGATGTTACGAAACCATCACCTTTACAGATGAACATCTCTTGGCGCCTTAGTAAAACAAATCTAATAAGAAGTAAAATTATGTTTTGATTAACTCACATTTTAGGAATGATATTAAAAAAGGCTCAACCTACCAATATTCAAAATGTACCATACTTATTCAAACCAATTTGCTTCACCGACTTCAAAATACATTTGATAATGTGCGATATGGTTAAGAGAAATCTTATACGAAAATTGATAAAAAAACGACTAGAATACAATAGGATATTTATACTAATAAAGGGAACAAAGTCACAAATTTTGTTATGTACTATTTTCATAATTGTTTAATGTATATGCTGAAAAGTTTTCAAACACATCATAATGAACCAACCATATGAAATTAAAATAAATGATGAAACTACAAATATTTTTAGATATGCGGAGGATGAGACCATCGTGTTAGGAAATAACCACCAAGAACTAGAACTTCTGCTGCAGAAATTTAATGAAATTGACGAAATTTATGGGCTAGGACATAAACAAACTAAATGAATGATAATTAGTATAGAACGATTTCATGGTTTCGTCAACTATTATTGAAAACAATGAACATATTGAAATGACCAATAGCTTCAAATGCATTGATTAATACGTGACTGAATATTCAAATTAATGTATGACGTAGGTAGCAGCCTTTAATAGTATTTAATATTACCTAGCCTTATTATAAGACAACTTTCGTATGTTATGTTGCATGGCTTTGAGATTATAATTTTCAATAATAATAATAATAAAACTATTAAACAGATATTAGGTCACGAAATTGTGGCTCCATCAGAAAATAATGAAGATAACAGTTTAAATAATTTTTGAAACTATTTTCGCGGCCGATATAATTAGATACGATAATTTCGAAACAACCGCGTACAAAAATAAAAGTTTATTTTGCTTGAAACGCAACCTCGGGTTTATTGATATATCGATATACTGTTTTACTTTAATTAATAAATTGTACCGAAATTATTGTATCTAGTTTAAATAATATTGAACAATAATGTTTCGAAAAGCGTTGGAATGGAAAGACTGTTTGTATTATATAAATGAATGTGTCGTATTTTGGACATATGCGATGTACAACTTATGAAATCCTTCAGATTATGAAATAATGCGCTTCAGAACAATTCACACACAAATGAAAGTATTAATCTGTTTATGAACATAAATAGTAAGATTCTCATGACAACAGGCATATCACGAGGCAAAATAATAATCAGCAGCTAGGTAGTAAAGATATTTTTTAAAGTACAACGTTACTCAACCTCAAGTACAAGTGCCCCTATAAAATTACGAATTCGGGGAAAGAAATTTTCACTAAAATAAATTTTGATCGTTTTAGCAGGATATAACGCTGTCATTCAATATGTTTGTATATAAGTTGCGTTAATTACTAGATAATGTACAGAGCCAGATTAAAATAACACAAAAACTGACTTAACATTATTTTTTACTTTTACTAATTATTATGGTATAAAAAGTTTTTAAAAGACATTAATGCACATTAAGTAATACTAGGTACAAGAATTAGTGCCTTTTTACATTTAGTCAACATTGCTCAATAATAAAAACTATGGTTTATTCGTAATCCTGTCAAAAACAATTCTTCTCATTAAGAAATCAATAATTGCCAATTAATATTTTCAATTTTGCTGCGAAATATATAAAATAATCCATCATATGTATTACTTCAAATATTTCGTTTCATGGTTAATACCGTTGTAAATAAACTACACGTAAATTGTACATTCCTTACCGGTGATGTAATATTAACATGTTCCTTATTAAGAATTTGTTTCAGTTCAGCAAAAATTGATTTATCGTATAAACCAAGTCCGTCTACGATATATATTGTTACTGGAATTAATTTGGTAGCATCATCCGGATCCTTACATTCATCAGGATCGATAACCATTTTCAACTGATCCGGCGATCGAACTCTGTAACGTTTATTTACAAGTTTAATTTAAAAAAAATGTGTATATGTATTTAACTTTTTTTTAAAAAAAATTTAGATAAATATGATCATATATCCCGGGAAATAATTCTTGGTTCCTTCCGAACTATACAGAAAATCAAAAATTGAAATGTCATTTAGAACACAAGAACATGGACGTATTGAATTTATTAATGTTATTTAATCATTTATTCGTCGAAAATTCGGATGAAACACATTTTTACAACTACGAATAATATTTCAATTATTGGATAATTAAATATTTTCATGTTAAGCCATATAAGTAAAATTTAATTTATTTTGTAATTTAATAAAATATTTTCATCGTCTTTTTTCTTTTTAATAAGACCAGACAGTATCAGTGGCGTAGCCAGGGGGTGGTTTTGGAGGTCTGAACCCCTCCTTTGGAATCAATATGATAATAAGAAAATATATACTCGTTGTTAAATGCAGTTTTGCATTTGTTAAAACTATTTTTTTATTTTTTTTATTTTCATTTATTTTATTTAAATGTGTTGTTTTTGAAGTAAATAAATAGTTTTGTAGTATAGGAGGTACTAGAAGAATTTTTTAGAAAAATGCGAAGAATAGATTTTAAATTTTAAATTTAGTTAAGCATTACTATGCATTATTCCTTCAAAAAATATAAAATCATTATCGTGTTTTTTTTTTCGCGGAATTTATTGTAGTAACCACCTCCCTCTGTCCTCAATAAGACACTATTAGTGTATTCCAGTGACGTTAAATATTTCTGCAGTCTATTGCTTCTAATAGAATTACATATTCGACGTCTAATAAGTATAAAAATAACTCTGGTGAGTTGGATTGATTAGGGTTTAACCTACTTGAGTTTTGGTTATTTACTTAAAGTTCAATTTAACTTTACTATTATAATTTAGTTTTTTTCGAACCCCCTCTTCAACCAAGTCTGCCTACGCCACTGGACAGTATTTATTCTGTAAATAAATAAATTTTCTCGCACATTTATTTAATTCGTACTAACGTAATATTTCCTTTTTAATTAGGAAATAAGAAATTAAAAACATGAATAACATCTTTTAAATCTGTCATTGTTGTAAACGAGAACTATTTCTAATTGAATAGTTTACGCAAATTAAAAAATAAACGTATTTTTTGTAGCATTTAATATATTTTGTATTAAAGAAATTACAATATAGTCGTAAAAAGTAATAATTAAAGAACCGTATAAACAAGTCAGGTTGGCCGAGCGGTCTAAGGCGCCAGATTTAAGCTCTGGTTCCCCAACGGGAGCGTGGGTTCGAATCCCACATCTGACAACTTTTTCGTATTTTATTTATTTTTTTCTCAGAAGGATCTAAAATTACCTCAAAATTCGATATATCAATTTTAATTTATTCTTAACATTTATTTAATTTAAAAATTAACTAGATAAAAAATGTAGTTGCAAAACGACTAAATTTCATACTCAATTATATGTAAAAAAAACTTGAATAATTTAAGCGTTCATTAACATTATACAAATTAACTTATTTATAAAGTTATTTTTAATTACATGATTATTATTATCATTAATATTGTGCATACGTAAACATTCCCTATTCAAAGGCTTCCATAGATTATAGAATACTACACAATTTAATAATGTAGTAAAATTAAAACAAAATCTTGATTTAAAAAGTAAAAGAAAATTATATTTTTACATAATAAAATTCTACCAAGTAACATATAAAAGTGAATATGAAATTTAAATGTTCTTTTTAGATGAAAAATAGGTTTCTCGGACAATTTAAAAATTCGGGAATTCATCTGCGTTAATTAAAAAAGAAAAAATAAACTAATACAATAACACGAGTAAAAAAGTTATTCAAATTAAATAAGAAAGTAATAAATTTACGCAAATTAAAAATTATGTTGTTATATTAACGTGCGACTTTAATGATGATAAAAAATCCTAAAAAACGTAATCTAATTTTAAGCACTATAAAAATTGCTATACAAATTCTAAAACTTGTATTATATTTTATTTAATCGCGGAAAGAGCATTAAATACAAAAGTAATTCAGTCATGTTAACACAACACGGCATAACAGGCGCACCAATACCAGTCAGGTGCATGCAAATTTTTACCCATATTAATTAATATAACTCAGTTTAAACCAATTATTAGTCAAATTATATAATTTTTAGTCAGATCGGAGAACACGATTGACATTAATGATTTTGTTATCGGTATTTGTCGTATATTTTATTAATAAATTCATTTTCAATAATTCAAAGAGTGCACTGCACATAAATGTTAATGTACGAAATAATCGTTCCTGCGTTGCGCGTTCGTGTCTTATCTCGATATCGCTTGTTGTTTGGGTCTTTCGTGCTATTTATTTCTACACGCATTTACCTGAATCGTTGTCGATGAGATAAAATCAATTTATTATTTTACTACATAATTATTATGTACACTATACAGTTTTTGAATACACATACACACATTCGCAATTATTACACAAGCACGTATGTTACCGTTGCTGATAATCTACACGCACATATCTTCATATTTATATACTAACGTTAATAATATCGCCGCATCAATACTACCCGACATTGACAACAAGGCTACAACCTTATTCACATCGATTGTTTCATATTCGTATGGAAACGTTGTTTACCAGGTAACAAACGTATTCTACTTTAATTCAGAACACGTATCTCGTTTTCCTATCTAACAATGCTCCGACTTTCCAAATTATTAACAATCAAACAAGAGAGTTATATATAACGAACGAAAACAACACATTATATCAAATTACTCGGAAGACGTATTATCGACATCGTACCAGGTAGAAAAACACAGAGAACAACCGGCAGATTCTTTAAAAAAAAAAGACTAGAAAAAAGACGTTGGACGAACAAAAATTAAATAACTCCCGTACGAAGCAAAATAGGTTCCAATACTTGCAAGTCGAAGACGAAGCTTTACAAATCGATTACATGAGCCGACAATACAACAACAGAATCTTTCGCGCATGAAGTAATTAATTATTCGAGGATGTTAAAAAAAATTACGGACGTATTAGGAAAACAACACTTCAGAGTAAAATATTTGAAAGATAACGCTGTTATAATTAATTGAAGTTTACTGAAAATAGTTTGGAAAACGAGAATATCTGTACGACTGCATTTTTGGATGCTCAACAGGCTTTCGATAGGGTATGACATCAGTGACTGTTGTATAAGTGTGAAATATTTAACCACGGAAAAACTGCAGACCCTCGGTAATGTAGACACTTCGCTAAGATTGCATAGTAGTCAAGGAAAGTGATTCAACTCGTATTTCTTTCACAAATCGAAAAATTGAACGCCTGCTCATCAAAATAAACAATGTCGTCATTTCAAATGCCAATAACGTAAAATATCTAAGTATGCATTTGGACAATAGACTCGCGCATAGGCTACTCACGTTCAGAAAAAGATTGAGCATTTGATGCTTAGAACTATGTCATAGATTCTAAATAATAGATCGGGATGATGGTTGGAAATACTATCGTGCTGCTGCGTCAAAAACATTTAACTTACCAAAAATACAGAGATATCGAAATAAGGTACTAAGAACTATTACTGCAGCTCCCTGATACGGCTAAAGCTTCAGCCTTCATAATAATGTAATGTTATGTTTGTAGAGTATGAAATCAAAAGATAAGTAAACATTTCGACGAATTAGCGTTCATATAAATCCGCTTGCTACCAATCTGCTGAATGATTCCGGTGAAATAAGCAGGCTGTGATGAAATAAACTTTTATAATTTGTCCAACCAGTATAAGTTTAGTGGAAGTACTAATGAATACTATCCCGCCATAAAACATACCTTATTGCATTAAATTAAATGACCACTAATCTTGGTTCCGTATCACGTCCTCGTCGTGCGCCCGGTAACACTTAATAGTGGCTAAGAATACGGGAAATTATCAAGGGTGTCAAAGTATCAAAGTATCCAAAATATTAAATCAGAAATCAATAAATAGAAATAGTCCTTATCAGGACTCCCGCACAAAGAATATGAGCAAAAGCGTAAATAATAAGATGAATAGAAACACAAATAAGAGCAGGGATATAAACATCCGCATAATACAGTTAAATGTGGAAGGGATACAAAGGGTAAAACGGAGATATTAGAAAGAATACCCCGAGAAGAAAACATAAATGTGTTAACATTACGCGGATGATGGGAACCTACTGCACAAAATTTGCGGCTTTGAGATGGCAGCGGCAGTCTGTAATAGAAAATATGGAATAGCCATCTATGTAAAAAGCGGTCTTAAATGGGAACCCATGAATGCTATAAAAGACATCGAAGGGATAGCTACGATTGAAATAAAAATAGCAGGCTTATCAGTAGTAAATGTATACAAGCCGCCTAACTCAAATTGGAACAAGCCAATATTTCCAATCAGAAATAGAAAAATTATTATTACTAGCGATTTTAATAGCCACCGCACGTTGTGGGGCTATAAGCAAAACAGACAAGGACAGTGATGAACTGGCTGAATGGATGGAAACAGAAGACTTGTATCTGGTGTTCGACGCGAAACAACAAAGGTCATTCCATTCAGCAAGGTGGAAACGGGACACTAACCCAGACCTATGCTTTATCACCACAAACTACGAACACGGTAATCTAGATAAGTCGTAGATTTAGAAACAATTTCCCAAAAAGTCAACATAGACCAGCCATAATTGAAACTGGTATTACCACAAGTAGATTCAGTGCCGAAACCTCGATGGAACTTGAAGAAAACAAATCGGGACAAATTCACCAGTATATTAGAAGATAAAATTAGTTGCATACCTCTAATACGATCGCTTTCAAAAACTTGTCATAAAAACAGCAAAAGACAGTATACCCAGAAGATATCGAAAAACGTATGTTCCAGGCTGGAGTGAAACTTGCAATGACATATATAAAAAATATAAAGAGACAGGAGACAATGAAACGGCAGATAAACTCATAAAAGCCTTAGATGACAATAAACGGAGCAAATGGATACAATTGGTGGAACAACTGGACTTTAAGAAAACAAGCCGGAAAGCATGGAATCTTCTACGAAAATTAAATGGAGAAAAAACCGCAATGAACCAGAAAGCTGAAATAAGCCCCCACAAAATCGCTAGCCGAATTATGAAAATATCAAATTCAGCTAACATAGATAAAACCTCCTGTAAAAAAAAATAAGAGAAAAAAAGGAACTCTCTCAAAAAGGAAGGCGGAAAATAAATCAGTATACGCCGCTCCTATAAACACAGAAGAAATAAATACAGTCATCAAAAAATGGCAAAAGCAACTGGAAAAGATGAAATATATCCCGAATTTGTAAAACACTTTCGAAACTGGTAACTTCCGCCGTTTTTTAAAACAGCCAAGATAATTGCTATCCCTACAAGAGGAAAGGATCCATCTATAGCAGAAAATTATCGGCCAATATCGCTATTAAGCGTTGTATTTAAAACTTTTGAAAGAATAATTTATAATTCTGAGATAGATGACAACATCCCGGTGGAGCAGGCAGGTTTTAGGAAGAATAGAAACTGTGTAGATCAAATAAATGCGCTGACAACACGTATAGAGAACGGCTTTCAACAAAATAGAAAACATCGGTGACATTCATAGACCTCACGTCTGCCTACGATATACGATATGGCGTACCGGACTGCTGACAAAGCTACTAGAAATATCCCGTGTAAAATCATGTATAGATTAATAAACGAAATGCTGAGCAATCGAAGATTCACCGCTACTATAATGGGGAAAGAAAGCAAACAGAGAACATTGAATAATGGTCTGCCACAAGGATGTGTATTATCTCCACTACTCTTTAACTTATATATCTCACATATGCCAATAACCGCTTCAAGAAAGTTACGCAGATGACTTGGACGCGGAACAACAAAACGGAGATCACGGAAGGAAAACTCACAGATGACTTACACATACTATCGCAATATTCTAAACAACGGCGATTGCAATTAAATAAAGAGAAAACAGTGTTATCGTGCTTCCATTTGAACTCGCGATTGGCAAAAAATTAACTTAATGTAACAATCGATGGACACAATCTGAAATACGAACATAACCCGAAGTATCTGGGTGTCACTTTGGATCTCGGCAATTAACATACCGAAAACATATAGAAAACACAGCTGCCAAAGTGCGTGCAAGAGTAAACATAATAAACAAAATAGCAGGAATTGAGCACCGGTAGCAACATTACGAACTTCAGTTTTGGCTCTAGTTTTTTCGGCAGCAGAGTACGCAGCTCCGGTGTGGCTGAACAGCGCCCGTGTCCATAAAATTGACGTGGAATTGAATTCGGCACCGAGAACCATAACAGGTACATTGAAATCCACACTAGTGGCATGGCTTTCGGTGTTAAGCGATATTACGCCACCAGAATACCGACGAAAAGAAGCGGCGATTAAAGAATGGGCGAAATATAAAAAAAAAAAATGCAGAATTACCGATACATCAGGACACAGAATGAACAAATCGTTTAAAGTCGAGAAAACCCGTATATAAGACTATAACAAAATTAATAGACGAAGATTTTAATGGAATTAAAAAATGGAGAAAGAAATGTCAGAATAATCCGGATAAGAGAGGAAGCTTTCGTCACCCAGATGACAGACCGCTTGTATTCGAGACCTGCCGAGAGATATCTGGACAAAATTGAATCGCTTCCGAACAGAACATGGAAGGTGTGGAAAGAAAATGAAGGCATATGGACTCAGGGACGAATCAGCCTGTGACTGCGGGGTACCAGAGCAAACAATGGAGCGCATCCTGATAGGATGCCAGAAGCGAGCTCTGAAAAACTAATCAGCAAGCTGACTGGCCAAGCAGCGGATTGGCTGCAAAAGCTTGATGTTATAATATAAGTATAAATATAAATATAATTAAGTATAGATAAGTTAAAAATTGAAAATGCAGAAACCCTAGATATACGATTAAATAAACTAATCTTGGTCAGTTGCGACGGGGATAATAATAAAACTAAACGTACGTGAATTTATGTTTAAGAATTTCCCAACCGCATCAAACTGAATGCAAGACTAGTCAATACGAGATGGTTTGTCAATAGCCTTCCCCTGATCTGAATAATCATGTTTTATATATTTTATAATAACTAAATAAATGCCGACATTTTCTACATATTTATTACACCTACTTACACATGTAAAATCTATTAGCTTAGAAATAAACAATTCCGAATAACTTACTTGTACGAATGACTTGTTATGTAATGGAACAGAGATTCTTTCAACGAACGAGAAGACTGACAAAGGTCGGCTGTTGTTGCTTTAAAGACAATTACAAAATACGATGGTATATCGGACGGATGTTGATGAATAAAAAAAGTCGGATTTTTGCCGATTTCAGTTGGCTGCCACGTTGCAGTAGTACTTATTGTAGGACTTGTAATGCTAGTAGGTACACTAGTTATAGCTGGCGAAGTATCGAATTGCGACGATGACGATGGCGTAGGTGTCGTCGTTTGTACAAATGATTTAGAATATATCGAATTAGATATTTGACTAGTACGAACAGTAAACGAGGTACTAACTTTTGTAGACGGCATGTTCTTTGAGTTATTATGCGTAACGCTGATTGTCGCATTCGTTTTCCCGTTAACCAATGCGTCCGATGGAGTCGTGGATAATTTAAAAATTACACTATCAGTCGTGGATGTGATGGGTGCAAATGTCGTTACCGCGGTGGAATAAACTGGAATAGTTGAAGCGGCAGGAAAATTGATCGCCGTAGTATCAGGGAGAACATTATTAATTACAGAAGTAACGAAAGAAGATGTAGTAGTAGTAAAACTTTCAGACTTTACATTATTAGGAACTGTAAAATTTTCTTCCGATATATCATTACTGGTACTACTATTATTATTATTATTATTAATACGGATAGGAAATGTACCAATCGGAACGTGCGACGTATCAGAAATTGTGTCATGGGTAGGCATATGTAACGTCGTCGAATCAGCGAAAGACGATACATTTAACACTTCATTTTCAAATGTGGATGTTTTAATTTTCAAATTTATCTGTTCCGGGTTTTTCACATCAACAGATGAAAATATGGTATCTTCGTATTTAGACCGATTCTTTAACGTTGTACTTTCGACAGTAAACGGAACACTATCAATTTTCGATATTGACTTCTGGCTAGTACTTATTTCATTCAGCGTAGTTGACATATTTTCCAAATTTTTGTGTATTATTTTAACATCCGAAGAAATTTCTTTATAACCGGAAACATCTGTGTCTGTAACGATAATAAAATTCGAATTGAATTAAAATAAGAAAACGAGCATAATACTAAAATTTAAATGATTAATGAGATAAAAAATAAAACTAGTTTTACTTATACAGAACGAACGATGAAAAAAAAAATATAATAATTTAATAATCAATAACAAACAGGAGACAGAAATATTAACATTGACGATAAAGCTAATAATAATAATCATCATCATTATTATTATTCTCCGCTGAAAATGTAATAGGTACATGATAAATTTTAAACGTACGATTTTGTGATGTTATTAAAATATTTTTACAATTAATATAGATTAAAAAATAAACAATAAAAAAGAAGTTCAAATCACGAATTTTTTTTCTTTATAAAATATCACAAATCTTTCCAGCTATTAGGCCATTATCGAGTGAATATAAAAAATATAAATTACATAAATATATACAAAATTTATATATAAAAAAAAATTTAAATGTAAAAGATAGACGCAACATACAAAAATTATCAAAGTGATAAAACAGTATTTTTAAACAGTCTGATAGTGAACGTGGTGCACAACGCAATCAGCAATACTTATACGTAAACAATAACACAATAGCAAATAAAATGAAAACAAATTAATAAAATAATTTAACGCAATAGTCAGTAAAATAAAAATAATAAAAATAATTCAAAAATAGCTGCCCAATATAAAAATAACACGTACAATATACTTCTTAGAACTAAAAAAAATTCTTCGTCAAAATTTATCATTGTATTTAATGAATTATTTTATTTTACTATTTCCATTTTTTCTAGTAGTTTTCTTAGAATTAGTTCTAAGAAGTATATTGTAAATTTCATTTTTACATCGAACAGCTATTTTGAAACTATTTTTATTTTACTCGCTATTGTGTTTTTGTTTGTGTAAAAAATTGTATACTGTCCGATGTGTTTTAATTGTTTTTATTTTATTTGCTATTGTGTTATTATGTATAAATTTTTTTACATTCTGATTGTCGAGTGTGTTGTGTATCCACATTCTCTAACAGATTGTTTAAAAATACTGTTTCATCGCTTTGGTAATTTTTGTAAATGGTGTATGTGAGTAATATTTTTTATATTTTTATAAATTTGTATATATTTTTATAATTTATATATTTTTTATATCCACTCGATAATGGATTAACAGTCGAAAAGCCTTGTGATTTTTCATAAAGAAAAAAATAATAATTTTAACTCCTTTTTTATTTTTAAATCACTAAATAAACTTTTTAAATTAATATGAATTAAACATATATTGATTAATAGTACGTGCATAAATATGCGTGGGCTACTAAATGGAAAATTAAAATCAATACAAGTAACATTCACTCTAAACAGAAGGTCTTAAAAATCAATTACACTACTACAGCACAACATTGTTAAATAAATATCTGGATGTTTCAAACCGAATATCAGTCAGTAAATTGTCTTCTAATCATAATCATATTATGTTCTCTCTTGGTGGCAATGTTAAACAAGCTGAAACAGAACCAAAATTTAACTATCACCAGGCTAACTGGAAGAAATATCAACAATATATACAAGATGAAATTAAAATTCCAACCACCCTTAAAAATCCTATTTATATTGATAGCTTCATACGATATCTTAACTCTATACCATACTAAGTGCAGCTGAAAAATCCATACCTTTAATTACAGGAAACGATGTAAAACCTTCGATATCTTCTAGCACGTTAAAAATTATTGAAATTAAAAACTACTACAGTAAACTGTACCAGAGGTGCCACAACGGAAATACATATAAATTTAAACAACTTTATTATAGATTAAAAAATTTAGTAAAAAAAAAGACTATCTCAAGAGAAAAACTATCGTTACAATAGATATATCTAAGTAATGTCTCGCAAACCAATAACCAACTTTGGAAAATAAATAAATATTTTTTCAGGGGCCAAACACACTTGCACCTATTTCTATGCCTGGAAGCGAAGATAACGTAGTATATTCTACGGAAGCGAAAGCAGATATGATAGCTGATCACTTTGAAAATACACATGCTCAGAATGACACAATGTCCAAGCACTACCACGAGCGTAAAGTAAAGCAAACAATAAACACTTTGTTAGCAAATAACACAGTGACATTGAAACATGATGACTTAACGTCACCTAAGGAAGTCAAGATGTGCATCAGAACCCTCAGAAACACACACTCTACTGGTCATGATAAAATTAGTGTCATCAAAAATTTACCTCGCAAAAGGCATAGTCGCTGTAGCAATGGTATTTAATTCTTGTCTTCGGCTGTGTTATTATCCTGTGTCGCGGAGACTATCTGTAACTTTGCCTCTACCAAAATTGGGCAAGGATGCTTCCTTAATGAAGAATATCAGACCTATAAGTCTGATTAGTAATATTAGCAAATTATTCGAAAAAATGTTGCTGATTAGACTTAGAAAACATAGCGATGCTAATGAAATCCTTAACAACTTCCAACATGGCTTTCGCCCTAACTTAAGTACTACTACACAGTTAGTTAAAATATGTGACCAAATTACCGATAATTTTAATAAAAGCAAACATAGTGGATTAGCATTATTAGACATTGAAAAAGCCTTCGATACCGCGTGGCATAATGGCATTCTCTCTACAAGCTAATCAAATACAAATTTCCATGGCATTTGATCTCTTTAATTAAATCTTATTTGACAAATAGAAAATTTTACGTAAAAATTAAGGATCACAAATCAAAAATTAGATACGCAACAGCAGGAGTACCTCAGGGAACCATCGTCGGACCATTTATCTTTATTATTTACATAAACGATATCCCCAGCATGAAGGAAGTTAATATTAACCTATATGCTGATGATACTGCTATAATGACTTCATCATATCGCATTGATACCATCAGTAATAGACTAACTGCTGCAGTTGCAAAACTATCCAAATTCTTCTTTAAGTGGAAAATTAAATTAAACGATAGTAAAACAGAAACAATTCTTTTTACGAGACGGAAACCCAACATAAATAGTTACGTTAAAATTAAAAATCAGTACCTAGATTGGAAATCAAGCATTCGTTACTTGAGAATTACACTAGATAGTAAGCTGACCTTTACAAAACATCTAAACGAATCTATATGCAGAGGACACAAAAAAATGAGCGTACTATTTCCATTATTTAACAGGAAATCTACACTGTTACCAATTAATAAACTCTTACTTTACAAGCACAGGTAATATCGCCCACAATTTTATACGCCAGCCCAGTCTGGTCTAGCACCAGCTTAAGTAACATTAACAGACTTCAACGATTACAAAATCATTGCCTTAGAATAGTTCTTAACAAGCCTAGATTTACACGCATTAAAACAATGCACGAAATACGTAACTATGATTATCAGTCTCTACGGCACAGGTACAAAAAATATAAACACAGACGAATAAAACATATTTTACTTGAGTAGTATATCTGTAACTAATGTTAATCCCGGCATTCTACTTACATTAACTCTATTTTGTGCTTAAACTCATTTTAACTACGATTATTATTCACACGGCTGTTTATTTTTAATCACTTATATTACTCTCATCGTTAGTTAACGAGTAGGCTATTTCATTTGTCCTTTTAATTTTTAAGATGCAGGTTTTTGTGGAATTTTTTCCTGTAATTTTCTTTAACATTGTAATTCTAGTTTCTTTGTTTGTATTTATAATTAACAATAAGTGTATCAAGGAATTTCATTTTTTCCCCCGGAACGATATTATATAATTTTAATGTTTGTTTATACTGTACCCTACAAATAGCAAATACAATTTTTTTTCTTTCTTTCTTCTTAAATATCCGGATCTGCCTTTTGATCGGCGTCTCACATGGGGACCACATATTCAACATGTGTGCCAAAAAATGAAATCAAGACTCAACAGCCTGCAATGTATAATGCGAAGAAAATCAGCATCGAGTTTACTCTGTAAAAGAATGGTTTATTTAGTTGTGCTGGCTCCTATATGGAGATATGGCCTGGAGTTTATGTCACATCGGTCAAATCAGACTTAAACAGATTTCAACAACTACAGTCGAAGAAATGCTCCATATTTTGTTTCGAATATCAGGCTGCATCATGATTTAGAAGTTAAATATGTATATGAGTACTATAGAAATCGCTACAAGAAGTTTTTTAGCGAGTTAAAAAACAGTCCAAATGTTCAAATATCACGTATGCATCAACCAATGTTGTCTAGCAATCTACGTAGATTGAAAAGAAAATAGACTCAAGATATCCTCGATACCGGATAACTACTAATTGTATACGGCAGCCTACTTCGGTTATGGTTCACAACGGTCGCTGGCAGTGCTATTAATCATTATAGTTTTAGAAAACTAATCGTCATACCGTGGAAACCATGGAAATAATATATGCAGATATTGACTATTTACCAATTCATCAAATTTTTTACGCTTAAGTTATTAAAAAAAAAATGTGTTGATTAAATATTATCATTGTCATTTGTGGTCCAAAGACCGGATATATATATATATATATATATATATATATATATATATATATATATATATATAAATTCAAATCAGAATATATTGAATAGGTAAGATGCACAAACATATTTAAACGTTATTGGGAAATTAACCAACGCAGCTAATAGAAATAATTTACTGTAAAAACGGAAACACGGAACGTGCGTAATATCGACAAATATTAAACATCTTTAAAGGTTACAAAATCTTACCGTCATGTTTCACTGTTTCTGCTCCAAACGTATTATCCTCGCGAATTGTTATTACATCGTTGGCTTGTGGAACTTTATCTTCCGGAACATTTAAAATAGAACTTTCGGTAGAATAAAGACCACCGGTAAGATTGCGGTCATCATTATTATTATTATTATTACCGTCGTCAGAAACAGCGTGAAAAATATTCTTATCACCAACGTAGGAAATATCGTAATTCGTAGTAGATTCTTGTTTCTCCAATGAAGAAGCTATTTCGTCAGTTGTCCACAATTTGTTGTAATTCGTCGCATTTAATAACGGTTCCTTATTTTTATCGACGAATTTTTCACTAGTAACAATAGCGTCCTCGATCCGATTCATTTGTTCATCCTTAACTAGGATATCGTTCGATAAGAAGGTTATATTTTCCTTTCGGTTATTTAATAATAACGGTTGTTCGTCGTATTTAGCTGACGACGCGTTCGGATGGATATTTTCGTTAGTTAAATTCGATTTTATATTCGAAATAGTTACGTTAATTCCATTAACGATATTTAACGACTGGACAGAAACGTTGTAGTTATTCGGTTCAATTCGATGTACGAAATTACTCGATGATGACGATTCTTTATCCGGATAATTTATCATCGAATGAGATACATATTCGTTAGTTTTAGTCGAATCGTTAACATCGTTATCCGCTTTTACATCGGCCAGATGATCTAACGTTAAATGAGATTGACTAGCATCGTTATTATTATTATTATTATTATTATTATTAGCATTCCGGAACGACGATGATTCGGGAATAATTAATTCATTCGTGATGGTGGTAAAACTGTTACTAATTTCGTTAGACGTTGTAGATATTTTAGTAATCGTATTTTCAACATTATTATTATTATTATTATTATTATCAACCATGTTATGGGGACTAGTATTCTCGTATTCGGTAAACGAATTATTCGTCACTGCATTCGATAAAGATACGATAGAGTGTTCAGTAAGAATACCGTTATCCGACTTTCGAATGACAATTGGTTCGTTAGTGGTGGTAGTGGAAGAAGACGTATTATTGACAACTATACGCTCCAATTCGGTAATGTACGATATCGTAGTTGTTTGTAATGATTCTTCTTCAACCGATGCGGAAGCTGCAGCCGCTGCTACGGCTTTTTCTATAAACAAACGAAATAACAAATAAATAAATAACCCGAAAAGAAAAATAATAAACAATATAAAAAAAAAACAACTACATAAACATCGAAATAATCAATTAAAGATCGAATTATAACGGGAAATATAACAAAGTTTGCGACTTCAGCATGGTTGACTTCGATCAAATATATGTATATATATATATATATAAATATATATATATAATGATGATGATGACGATGATTATAATAAACTACAGAAGCGAAACACCGATCGAAAGAAGATATACTATAGCGTGCAAAAGGGAAGTAGGTCGTTAAGAGCCGGTTAAATTAGTTAAGACGAAATCGTAAACCAGGAGTTCCCAAAGTGGCTGAAATCGCGAAAATTAAGATAAAGTTCATAACGTAGAAAGAAAGAAAAAAGAAGACGGGCCAGAAACCAATACGAAATTTATATTAAAACAATAATAATAATAATAATAATAATAATAATAATAATAATAATAATAATAATAATAAGAAATATATATTTACAAAACATATAAACGAAATCATTAATACATGAATAATTGAATAATGAAGGATGTTAATTACCTTATATATATAACTTAATAGTTAACTTACTAATGTACAACGACATCTTATGTATATGTGATCAAATTTAAATTTAAAACTTAAAATTTAAAGTTTTAAACAATAATAATGATAATATATAAAAACGCGATAATTTCAAAGATTTTGTAACACGTGTATTATTTATGTTTTCTTAACAAATATTTGTTAACGATAAATAGTATCAATTCTCGATCGATTTAAATTAGGTTAATAGATAAACTGACGAAAAATACGAATAATTTCGCAACAAAAATTTCGCAATGAAATACACGTAAAACGCAGAAACTGTTTTGCATTTCGTAGGTTGCAGAAAAATAGTTTTAAATTTGTTGAATTGAATAGAATTTTGTCATACAGTTATTGGAAATATTAAGTATTCATATATATATATATGTGTGTGTGTGTGTAATACGAGAAAATAAATATGGACACATTAATAGGCAACACTCGTAAAGTGAACGCTTACTATTACGGGCGACATTTATTTCACAATAATATGTTTAAAAATTAGTATACAAAAATTTCATATTAAAGTACTCTAAACATTTTACTAATACGTTTTTAAGGGTGAATCATATTTTAATCAATTCACGACGGACGTGACTAATTTAAAAGTTTAAAAATAGACTAAATAACAGGTTACGATGGTTAAGATGTTAAATTAGAAAAAGAAAAAAGAACTTTATTTAAATGAAATAATAGATGCACAACAATTCTCAATGTTAAACACCGAATTTTATAATTATTCGGTTACAGGAAAAATTAAAAAAAAAAAATATTTTTAAATTAATAACGCTAGTTAACATTCGCAGAATTAAAAAGTTTACCAATATACGATTCGGCAGATTCTTTTTTCTTGTATTATAATAATAAATTACGTAATTTTAAATTATAGGTTAAGACGAAATTCTGAATACGTTACCTGCGGATGCGGTATCAGAAGTCGTTGGTTTCTGCAGTCTCGTCGACCAAGAAACAAAAGGTCTTATAGTAGTAGATTTGCGTGAACCAGCGTCCAAAAATGTAATATTCTTTTTACCGTGTTCTAAAGTGACCGGCCTTTTCGGGGTTTTCATAGATGCCAAAGCCCAAGCAGTTGATGTCGTTGGAAATGTATGCTGTTGCTCGTTAAAAGCAGTCGGAGGTTTCCGACGTGTAGACGATTGTTTCCGAATGTTATTATAATCAGCTGACGACGACGACGATGATGATGATGATGACGATGACAACGACGGCGAAAGATTTAAAGTGGCTGTCTCACTACCGGGAATGCCAGAAATGATAGAAGCTGCCAACTTTTTTTTGAAATCTACGTTAGTCGTTATACGAGGACTTGTCATAACTTGACCGGTTACGATTCTTCTTAAAGTCTCCGCTTCGACTGGAGATTCCGTTGTGATGGTAAATCCTTGCGGTCTTCTTTGTCCGTAGCCATTTATCGGTTTCCAATCGGACGCGCCTTCTGTCTTCCACGATTCCATCTCGTTTTTATTATTGTCATCTTTGTCTTTTTCGTATAAATCGGAAGACGAATAAATATTCTGATGATGATGATCCGGTCGGTAGTATTTATCCGTAGATGAGAACCACGGTTTTTGCAAATTTCTTATTTTACCCGTTCGAGTGCCGTTACGATAATCGATCGTCGTAATAGTAGTTTCGGGTACGTTCAACGAACTGTCGACGACATTAGTAAAATTTGAACTTTCGTCGATAACTTTCTCATTTACCAAGGTTCCCGAATTAGATGCCGACTGACGATCAGCGAATTTATTATCGTCGTACGTTTTTTTGCTAATCTTTAATAATTCGTTATCGTCAAACGTACGATCACTTTTACCCAGTTCGTACGTTTTATTCGTATTTTCGTAAGTAGAAATAACTGAGTTCGTTATTTCATCGGCAGCTTTGTCTTTAGAAGTCTCCGTCATTAAACTATCACCGCGAAAGTTTAGGTTTTTATCGTTATCAACCGGTTTATAATCAGTTTCGTTATTGGTTTGACGTTGTTTGGACTCCGAAATGTTTACCATCTTAACAGACGGCTGTGTAGATTCCGTATTTATCACCGAAATTACTGTACTACGTGAGCTACTCGTTTCAACATTTAAGACGTTACGATCGTTGCTACTACTGACGAAGTCATCTGATATAGTTTTAATCTTTTCTTCCTTAACGGCAGTTTCAGCGTCGAATTCAGTCGCGGAAGAAGAGAGTACAGTGGAAGTCGAAGACGAATGAAATGCGTCTTTGACGATCTGACTTTCTGTATCTTTATATGATGCCGGCCGCGATTCTTTAGATGTTTCAGGGTTGTTGGAAATAAGTTCCAGATGTTTCGGTAATCTGATGTCATTCTGACCCGCATCTATTTCGCTAACTCCGTCAGCACAATCAAATAAACATATGTGGAAAAACAACCCTGTAATTTCAAAAAATACATTTACAACTTCATCATAAATTAAGGACGAAAAATAGATTATAAATGAAATTAATTGTACTTATCTCATAAATGAACTCTTTGAATTATAAAAATGTTTGAAATCTGACTGAAATATTATTAAAATAAATGATGAAGACATATTTATACACGTCCTTCTGGATGTCATTTCATTTAACAAATAGAAAGGTTACAAATTTGTTCTTGTTCATTACGAATTTATAAATTAGCCAAGCGGTAAGGCTATATAATAAAAACATACAGCATCTTCGGATAATTATGTAACCGTGTCGTATATTACGTGGCATCCGATAAATTAAATATAACAACTTTCTCTCGAATCGCTGACGAATCAATTTATTAGACGTCTTTAAATATTCTCCATTTTGTAAGTCTATATTGGTTGCGATAATTTGAGAGGTGATATAGTCATTGTTCGAATTTAATATTACAGTTTTTTTTTTCTTTTGAATGTGAGTTGTTTAGCCTTTAATAAATAATCTCTCTTCGTTTTTTTTAAAACTATCTTATTACAGTCCTTATTTGTTGCGTTATCCTTGTGTAACGAAATGCGTGTAGACTTTTATGTATTTATAGCTAGTTTAAGCTTTGCACCCACTACTAAAGCTAGCCTACGCTATTTTGCGATATATTGACAGCATTATCGACTCCTGTATCATTTCCAATTACTGCAGTATGGAAATGTTGATACTTTAATAGTCCTTATTCGTCGGAAAGTCTGTTGTATATCGATTGAATATACGTCTGATCGATCGCCATCGTATTTAACCTGAAACTGGCTGCTTTTTAAGTATAACCCTAGAACAGTTTTCTTGCACGAAAGACTTTAATTTGTGTAACAGGTCATCAAACCGTCTTGGTGATGTTGAAAATACGAATCTAATCACGTGCTACTATTTAAAGACAGGCGAGAGCCGGACGAAAAGGAAGAAATACCCTTGCCTACAAAAAGACTACAAAACAGAAAGATTAGTGTCAGAACTTTCATTCTTGAATCTTAAAACTTCATACTGTGCCTTTTAAAGTAGGTTCATTATTTATGTCGCAATTGAGTTCAATATGTCTGTCTCTTCATTCTTTAAAAAACATTCTCAGTGTCTTATTTAGTTTTAATTCTTGGAAAAGTCACTATACAAAAATAAAGTTCCAGAAACGACTAAACCACTTTATTCTTCGAACTTTGGTGTCAATAAAATTCCAACTATCCAAGAACAGCTGTATAATAGAAGAAAATATAGCAAACTCTTACTGTGTCTCTATACAAAGTATAAGTAGCGTTCGTTTCGTTTAATTAAGAAAAATATAAATTTAAAATATATATTTAATACAATCTCGATATTTATTTTGGACTAATTTCATTGAATTATTGCTCTCACATTTCATGTAATTATTGAATAAACAGGTATATTTTAAAGATCACGCACACAACTGTGTTTTTACGGAAACGTAACATTATGAGTTAGCTATGAATATATATACGATAGTTTAACTATATAAGTAGGTAAAGTCATGTTTTATTTAATTTTTAGCAAAATCAGCGAACATCAAATTGTTTACAATTTTATAATTAATAGGAAAAGAAGTAAATAAATGAAATAACGACAGTTATAAATTGATATTAGCGCGTTCCTCGATAATGACAATAAATAAAAGCCTATAATAAACTGAATGAAATAAATGCAGTAAGCTGTTCACATGTATTCATAATTCGAGTATTTATAAATACAATATTTAAATATATGGCGGTAGTTAAATACTTCGTAGTAGATTCACCGTAGGAAAATAAGAAAATTGATAAAATTAATTTTTTACAATTAATTAATTTTATAGAAGAATTTAGAACGTTTAATAAATATTAGTAAAATAGTCTAGTATTTAACATTAATATGATTTTAAAATGAAAACGTATGTCAAAAATGAAACCAAGGTGAAATATGTACATTGTATCGGAAAGTATTTCTGTAATGCTTCCTACGTGACACATATTATATATATATATATATATATACTTTTTTTCATCAAAAATATTAAATTATCGTATAAAAGTATTTTTATTTTATTTAATTTTTTATGTACATTGTATTATATATTTTGAATTTCGTCATAAATTGTACATACGAATTATATTAGAAAATTTTTTAAACTTTTTGTTTTAAATATGTACATTTATAATGGTAGAAAAATGTCGTAACGACTTAAATTCAAACTTTAAAATCGGACCTAACAAATCCTTTTACTAGAAAAAGTTACATATAGAGCTATATGTTTCGAACTGTACATAATTTTTTATCACATCCACAACGAATAGATGGCTCCGAGGGAACGACATTTTCCAAATCTTACAACATCTAAAGAATGTATATATATATATATGGATATCAAAAATATCATTTGTTTTCTCGATAAAAACGAATTGTTTGATCTAAATATTAAAATTAAAAAAAATTACACATTAAATACCGTATACTTACCAATTGATAAAATGAAAATGCAGTTAGCAAAGGTGATCATCTAGACGCGAATACTTTGTGGTTGCAACATGTAGTTCGGAAGGTGCTGTCGACATAAGGCCCTAAAACACTTCCTTATATTCATTATACCTAGTAAAAAAAAAAAAAAAGAGAAAACGTTAAACTTATACAAATAAAAAAAAATCGATAAACAAATTCTTTCGTATATCGAATAATGAGAAACTGTAATCAGAAACACAACCTTCTCATTGTAATAACGAGAAATAAAATAAAAATTTATTATTAGAAAAAAGGAAATATAACTACAGTATTTTACAAGTTTCGAAATTTACACCATCATCAGAACTGATCGTTGTAACCGCATTTCTCTCGTTATTTTAGCTCCTACCGCACTTCTCCAAATTCAGTAGTCGCGTTTTAATTTTAGCGCTATACGTCCCGTTAAAGAAATGATGGTATAACTTCAATTTAGAATGTTTTTCGCTTCTTCTCCTTGTAGGTCCATCTCCTAGCGGAGGTTAATGACTATCTGGCAAAACTCCTGTTTAAACCAGCGTGGTTGTATTATACATATCGAGCCAGTCTTTAAGATTTTTTGCCAATATCGCCCGTCTACGTCCTCGACATCTGTCCTCTATTCGTTCTCGTGTTATAGTTTGCAGTATAGCGTATATACTGTCTCGAATTATATGCCCAAAGTAGGTTGCTTTGTATGTTTTTATCAAATGGACATTACTTCGCGCGTTTGTTTCATTAGATTTATCTACGCAACATTTCAAAGGTCTCTATTTTCTTTGTTGATGCGACCTACAGCATTCAACTCTCTACTCCATAAAATAATACCGACACAGTACGTAGCATTTTGTAGGTCGCCATTTTGTTTCCGCTTTAATTTCCCTACTGCACAATAACCGTTTCATTTTTAAAATGTACTTCGCATTATTTCTATTCTAATTTTAACTTCAAAGTCAGGATTCCAATCTTCTGTTAGTCAATATCCTAAATATTTAAATTTCGTTACTTCCTCAATTTCTTTACCTGCAATACTTAGATGTACACCATGTATTTTGATAAAAACCGTAAATTTAGTCTTTGCATGTTTGATCTACTTTTCTCAACATATGTTGTGGATACAGCATATTATCGGCAAAAATAACTGCATCATCGGCATACCTGATGTTATTTATCCATTGATCGTGCAGTCCCTTTTCTATTTCATCTAACGAACTTTCAAAAATATTTTCCGAATACAAATTAAATAGTATTGGCGGCAATCCTTATCGTACGCCTTCAATATTTTACTCTTCAGTTGTATATTCATTAAAGCATGGGTTGATTCTAATATAGCTGTTTGATTGATATCTTTAATGTCGAGTCCTATACTCTGTAGCCGTATTAATAAAATATCGTGTTTCACATTATCAAGTGCTTTTTCACAATCAACAAAACAAGCATAAACGGATTTTTGTCTATCTACACCTTTTTGGACAAGAAATTGGAATAGCTACTATTACTTCACGAGTTCCAAAACCATTCCTAAACCCAAATTGCTGGTTCGCGAAATCATAGTTTTCCTTGTTTGAGCGACATAAAACCGCCATGTTAGCCGTTGATCAATATACATTCCGAGATATCTTACGTAGTTTGTTTGCAGAATTTAATCAACGTGGATACATATTGGAGGACATGTGACTTGTCTGTTAGTAAAGGTGGTATGTTGGCATTTGAATGGATTAAATGTTATATATGTACCCACTATATTATTCGATCCGCATGATTTTGAACAGCTGCACTAGCATATTCTGTGGAACTGAATTAGCAGCTAGTATAGCTATATCATCAGCAAATGTTGCTAACATTGTTTGATTCGAAATAGGTATACCCGCAGTATAGATGTATAATATTGGACCAAGCAAACTGCCTTGTGGCACTGAAGCTAAAACTTTTATGTTTTTGTGAGAAGACATTTATTTTAACGGCAAATAGTATGATACGAATAATTTATAAATGTCTGGAGTTAAAAATTGTTTTCGTTTAAACAACAATTCCGGGTTCCGGACCGGATTAAAAGCCTGTGTTACATCCAGAAAAACAGCTGAACATCACTTTTCAGCAGCTTTGACGATACCGCACCGACTAATCTATGGCACTGTTGTATTGTTGAGTGTTCCACAGTCGAAAACCAAACTGATGATTTGGGATTATATTTAAGGTTTTTATAATCAAATCTACACGTCTTAAAATTAGCTTTTCCAACACTTTTAATAATGAACAGAGTAAACTGATTGGACGATATGAGGACATTTCAGTTTGTGGCTTTCTTACCTTATGGACCATGATTATAACCGACTTTTTCCACCGGCTTGGAAAGTATCCTTCAAGTAGCATCGAGTTAAAAACAGCTGCTTTCCATGGAAGATGTTTAAGGATGTCATCTACGATTTTATCTAATTTTTTTTAATATACATTTTTCTAAACGTAGGTCGTACGAGCAGAACATCAAATTTAAAATAAGTTGTCAATTTAGGTTCGCATGCCGACTTTTAAGTTTTAAAAATTAACATTCAGTCGGATCATCATTACGCAAGTTTTGAGGTAGTAACGCAATATTTTATGAAAAATTATCATTTTAGTGATATATATATATATACGTTTAAAATATCTAGCTAAAACAACCGATTTGTCTATGACGAATTAAGACTGGGATCAATGCGACGTATTATTACGACAGAAATATGTAAGTGCCATAATGTTACGCTGCATTATCATTAAGAAAATTATTTTCCATTCGCGATCATTTATAAATATTTCCGGCCGAGTTGAATTGAATGGTACTCATAATTGTAGATAACTGAAAAAAAAAGAATATTGTAAAATTATTCAGCGATTACGGGCGTTAGATATGTTTCGGATTTCTGCGAAAAAGAAAGGGTTAATTCGAAAGTAGCTTTAAGTACCGAATTAAAGAATGACAACGGATCTGATAAAATATCACTAAATTTATTAGCGTCAAAGTATTTCCAGTACGAAAGATACGGATGATTTATTTTTACGAGAGATCGATAATCAAATTTCAACCGAGAGATTATAAGACTACGCAATATGTAGATTCGTGAAACGGAAAATGGAGGTCATAAAAATATTTATAGTTCTAGTTGGAATCAATTTACGTTTTTACGGTTTGACTTAATTTTATTTAATGTCGGTAGTATCCATGTTATTATAAATATATTATAACCATCTTTTTTCTGTTTCTATTTATGAAATGACTGTATTAAACGTTGAACGAGACGCAAAGAAATTACCGTACAATCGGAGGAGACAAACGAGCGGTAAAACTAGTTATTTAACAGAGTTACTAAACGATAATTATTCCAGATACCGTCAGGTTGACGACTACAAATGATGATGATGATGATAATGATATAATGATAATGTAACAATAATTATCGGTTATTAAAATAAACGATTAATTGTAATAAACGAAGTTAATAAGAAGGAACGATTTGAGAGAAAGTATAAAGACCGGTTTTAAGATGACAATAGGTTTTAATAATAATGCCCCATCATTTTCAACGTGACTGTTAACACAACTAGATATATCGATGAAGTTCTAATACGTATAGATCTTCAGCAATACGTTGATGTGTGCGTTAAAAACGCGTAGAAAATACAGATTTATATACACATATAAGGATTATAATAAACGAACTGGGTTATACGCATTCATAATAAATTGTTATCGGCGGACAACTAATACATTTAATAAAAGTAGGTAATAATAATAATAATTCATAAAAAAAAAAAAAATCCAAAATAGGAAAACATGTAAGATGCAGAACTAATGAAATATCTTTTCATCAGAAGTTGACACCGATATACACGAATATACACATATTCTTGTTATAATTTGTTTCATATATGACACGTTCGCGCAAAAACGGGATATATATAATACGTATTTAAAATCTATATATATATATATTGTACGTATGTATTCACTCACTCACTTAACACACATACTCTCTCTAGCGAACGAATGAAATACACATATATATATTGAGTTTTATAACAGAAGAATATAACCATACATTAGAGAAAGTATGACTACTGCGACATATATGAGTAAGCTGATATTAACCAAGCATGCATTATTTTTCCGAAATGAATATACAGCATGAAACTAAAATATGTTCCGCTTTTTATAGACGTATTCAAGGAGGTACTTCTCCCCCCCAAAAAAAAAAAATGGTCCATAATTTTTATCCGGTTTAAATAAGTATACCGAAATTAAACTTCTTCTCATCATTCTTTCAAAATTAGAATAGGAACTTAGTTTCAAAAATTAATTAAAAAACAACAACGCAATCACACATTAGCCGATCTGAAATTAATATATAAAAATAATACCGTGAAACGTAAATAGTTTTAAAAATCCGGAATTACAAATATTAATCTTAATAAATAACTAAATTGCAATATGCCTCCAAGAAATTAAAATGCGCAAGTGTAATAAACCTAAAACAATATAAAATACCAACTATAAGAGAAGGTCTGTGGATTTGCAATATCAAATTAATTCTATTCGAAACAACATACATTGAGAATTATAGCGATGCTTCATATATACGCGCAAAAATAATAATGCATTATTTTAATATACGAGCGTATTACGGTTTATTTAAGATGATTTTAAAGCAACGGTTTTGAAGTCGGTGGAGTTTTTTAAATTAATATTGGCTGATCGAACACCAAAATGGAGCAACATATAATATTACTGTTTTATATATCGTAAATGTACTCGACCATTGTTAATGCTACTCTCGTTGATGTTAATTCCCCCCCCCCATTTATTAAAATATTTACAGCATCGGTAAGTCGTCGACAAAGTGGAGACGAATGCAGTATTATAAATATTGAAGCTTACTCGCTGCGTAAGCGGAAGATCATTTATCAAAGCTCACATATACTAAACGCAAGATAATTGAAGATTCTGTAAATCGAATTGATGCTGCCCACTCACCTTAACAACAACTGCAGTCACTTAACGATCTAACCATTTAAAGCCGAAGCATTGTTCATTACACCTAATTAGCGCTTATTACCAACATAATGTTACCTTCCTATGATTATTATTACTACAAAAATTCGTTAGTTTATTATTATTATTTTTTTTTAATTTGTAGACACGGAAATATATTCTTAATCGAGTTACCTCTCAACTCATCTCCTAAATTCCAGCCCCCGTAAAAAATTCAGAGTGCACGTTTGACTATCAACGTAAAAACTTTTTTCAAAAAATAAGAACCATTGCGGAAAGATAATTAACCGGCGATGGTCATATCAGCGGCGAAGACCATCAATTACCGAATTTTTATCAGACAAAAAATAAAAACGGTCCCAACAAGCTGTTCGTTTGAAGAATTGCAAAGAAATTTATTTTATAAAATATAAATGAATAAAAACTAAAATTACTAATAATAATTAGGGCTAGATGACCGTTGTTAAGACGGAAATCATTTCTAAGAATGTCTATTTATCGGTGATATTGGTTAGAATTAAAGGAACTTTCACAGAATAGAGAAACAGCAACCAGAATTCTACATACAATTTTGTATTGAACGACACATTTGCGTATTTGAACGTTCCATATGTAAAAGATGTTCATACGGAACAGGGAGGTTCTATGAGAAACTTTACTTCAACTGAAATACATTGGTACACCAAATTTTCACTATCGATCATCCAGCTAGATCTAGCAGACGACTGAAAAGGAAGAAGTAATGCCGAGATGCAAATTCCCGAGTTGGTCGAGCTGTTCTTAAGGAACTGTTATGCTAGAAGAAAATGAATAATTTTCTTCTTGAAGACTCAAATTACGCAATTCATTAGATTTATCTGATTAATATACATTTTTATTCATCCAATTCTACTCCAATCTTTTCTTCTCTTTCTTGAATTCTTTTTTTTTTCTTTGTCGCTATTGTTTATGATAGGGAACTATCGGTACAATAAACAATAAATTTAAAAATAATTAAAGTTGCTAATATGAAAAGAGTAGCAAAATATATGCAGTTTTAAAGAAAAAAAAAACGACTGAATGATTGACATATATTTTTAGACGATTCAAAAAGTACGGTAAGGTACTAATAATTTAAAGATTTTAGAAAGTAATAAAAAAACAGCCCTATTTGAATGAAATATATATACATATACACATATATACATATATATATATATATATATATATATATATATATATATATATATATATATATATATATATATATATAGGGTGACCCAGAGAAGAACGTTATTTTCGGCGCGAATCGATCACAACAATGCAGAGTTTTGAAACTAATTAAAAGTTACGCGGTATAAACCTGTACCATATCGCAATTCGATTTTAAGGTGAGTTGAAAACTTTTGGGAGACAGCTTCTGCAACAGATAAAAAACGTGTTGAACCAAAAAAAAAAAAAACACAAAACCGGGTTCATATCCCATAAATATCCGAACGAGTTCAGGCAGCGATCATTCCGAGTCTCGGACGCTGTGCTCGTCATCATGGTGCTTCTTTAAACCTGTCGAGGGAACCTGTTCGTCGTATATTGCTGTAAGACTTGAGATTTCATCCTTATAAACTGGCAATAACTCAAAAATTAAAAAGTACCAATCGTACACAACGAAAAAACTGATCCGAATTTAATCGAACAGAAGCAGTCACACAGCGAGCGAGTAGCCTAAGTAGTGGGAACACGTCCACGAGATCTAGATCAGAAAACTTGGATTTCTGAAGAAATTTCAAAAATTCAGCGGTCTATGCTCGAAAATTGGCTCCCATCTGAACAATATTGTGTTCCATAAATGATTGTAAGCTAATCTCTCGTTTTCCTAATTTTAAACAAAATTTCAATTAAAAATTTTGGTTGAGTAGTTTTTATGTTATTCAAAAAACAAAACCGTCCGTCTTCTCTGGGTCATCTTATATATGAAGCGAATTGTTTTAAAAAATCAGCAACAAAGTTACCAAAGTTGCTAGCAAAATCACTAATTGTTAATTAAATATATATATAACGAAGTGTTTCGGTAAATTCAATATGGCGTAACTAACGAAACTCTTCCTTAATGGTATTAAATCTAGACAGCAATTCAGAGAAAGAAAAACAGAGTGTAATAACCGAACAGGATATTATTAGGAAAAAAAAAATACAAATTTTTGACTCCGAAAAAGTTAAAACAAGTCGGTACAATTTTGAAGGATTAATTTCTTCGCTTTTTTCTTGCGTATTATTAATTTAGGGAGAAGAAAAATGTCATGGAGAGCTGCTATGCATCCGCGGTACAAAAAACCGACAGAGTTAGCGGGGGTGTCCAAGGACAAAGACGACACAGCCATGTTAATCGTCAAACTTCGGTCGGAGATGACGTAGAAAGAAGAGAAAGATATTATTGCACTGCCAGAATCTATATAGCGTAAGTTTAACTTTATGCAAATCTGGTAAAAAATAAATAATTTGCGTTTTTTGGTAAAGCAAACTACTCATATTTTATTATACAACAGAAGATCGCACAACGAACAAGCACCGATCGATAATAACCAAACTATCTAGGAGTCTATTTACATTAAAGACTAACATAGTCCAAAAGAAAAAAAATATATATTAAACTCAAACAACTCACTTCAGTAATTTTCTTTTCAGAAGAAAGCATTCGGTGAATTTCTACTTGCGACTTATTGAGGACATCTATTAAATAGTTTCACCACTTAGGACTCAACTTTAATGATTTTCATTCAGAGGAAACATCAGTGGATGTACATTCTACTCGCGAATTAACGAAGACTTTTATTAGATAGTCTCAGCACTCGCTTAGTTATAAAACAGAAAGCAAAAAGGAAAAAGTTTATTATAATTATCATTAATACGATTAGCACCATTAAAATCGTCGTTATCATTATTACATTCGTATTGTTCGATACCGAACGTCGTGACTAGCCTTTGTACGTTTATTTTTACGTACAAAATGGGCTAGCATTAATTTAAGGCACTAATTATATGTCAAAATCGAGCCCATACGATGTACGGAGTGGGATGCCGCTGCTATCGCGGTGATAATTAAGAGTTATTTAATGATGGAAAACTTTATAAACTTTTTATGCCGCGAGTTTATATTTCCATACATCATAAATCGGATAAAATTATTTTAAAATATAAACCTAAATCGAGTGATATCGATGTTTTGCATTCTAATTTAAATGGTTGCTAATTAAAGATTATAGACTAGAATCCGGCATTGAAACAAAGTACCAATAAAGTACAAACGTAATAGAACGGAACATGCATTACGATGAACGTAGCTCAGCTTAAACGGAGCGAATACTTGGCAATAGTGGTTGTCACGAATATCCTTGATAAATTTTGTGAAAGGCGAAATTACCAATATACACACATACATACATATATATATATATATATATGTTGCTACAGAGATATTATTGAGGAAACAATTTCACAGTGTGAATATCAAAATAACATTTATAGATAGACAAGCACGTTTCAAACGAACTTAATAAATCAGAATACAGCGATAAAAGGTATATTACGTATATACGTAGAAACTGCGAAAGACTAAGTAAGATAGTATCCGAATTATTTGAAAAATGCCTAATTTCACAAAAAAAAAAAAAAATATTTATTACATATATCATAAAAAGATTTCTAACAAAGATCGTATAAAGTGTCATAAGAAATTTTATAATAAACATCTCATTAAAATTATTATTAACCCAGAAAAATCTAATTAAAAATTGTCAGTTCATTCGACAGAGTTACTTCCTTCCTGTTTACGGTGTATGTTTTCTGTCGGAACACATACAGAGCGACAACAGTTGCAGCATACCACTGCTACAACATCAAAAAATAGTGAAGAATATATCCCCCCGTTTTTAACAATATATATATATATATATATATATATATATATATACACAGCGAAAATAATAGTAATGATATATTGGTAATAATTATAATAATAATAACAATAGTGTAAATAAAAACAATAATATCCTTTCACCTATAGAAAAAAGAGATACGTTTGATGTTTACAATAAATTAATTACTTAAATAATTCTATTAACGATTATGTACGTGTGTGTGTGTTCACGATATATGTTAAACGTGATTTTTTATAACAGTTATGTAATCAAGTTATTTTATATATATATATATATATCTACATACACACGTAAAATACATACACAAATAAATAAATAAAAAACGTTGAAAATATATGATTTATAGATGAATTACATTAAATGTATATTTCAATATGTACAGGATTTAACGCAGAAAAAAAATATAACAATTAATAAGTAGTACTCGTAATAAAGAAATTAAGCGTACAGGAGCTGGAGATAGTAAAACAAACATCTCAGCTTCAACGAAATAAAATATATGCAAACTGTAAAACCGGTTCAGTTTTCGATAGCTAGGTATTACTTATTTATGATTGCCTTTTACTACAACACGGATATATGTATCGATTATTTGAAATAACAAAAGTAGAATAAAACCAAGCCAGTTGAGAGGCTAGTAAATTGTATCTATTAATAATCACCGGTGGAAGATGCATCCAACGATGCTTAATCTTACAAACTATGAAACTATAATACTAAATCATTTATCTTTGTTCTTTTTAGTCGCATTGACGTCGCATCCGTATGTACATGTGACGCTGCTAGCTGATTTGAACGAATACTTAATCGGCTAAAATGCTTCTGAGCTTGCCTACGGATAGTTTCTTCAATCTACGTTTAAATCCTGATGTTTTAATTGTACACACACCAAGGCATTCGATAAATTAAGCGTAACGCCTGCTGGATTATTGATTTCTTTGCATATACCCAAATTTGTGCGCTATAACTCCACATTAGTTTCAATACAACCTTTTTATACACCAGTAATCGATTTCGTAAGGATAATTCAGAATTATATCCTACCAGACAGTATAACTTATTTAATTTTAGATCCGGTTATTTTCTTTTCTTTTGTATGCGAATTTTCCAAGTTACTTTTTTATCCGAGTGCATTCCTAGATACTTTACTTCCTTTTTGTCTTTGTATCACGCTGTTTCCTATCGATACTTCTTTATCATGATCTCTTTTATTAGTAATCGTCTTCAATTATTCCGACCTATGTATATTTTTTATATTAAATTTTTTTCTTATTTAAAGAATAAAATCGGAAATAATTTAGTACACGTAATTTTACCGATATAATAATTATAAAATCGTTAAATCGAATCGAATTTAGTTTAATTTCATTTAATTTATTTATTTAGTTAACTAGGTTATTTTTTTTTTCAAACAAGCCGCTTTTAATCGTCTGAGAAATTGGAATATTATAACCGTAATAAACATTATAAAGCGGAATATATAAGTAAAAATGTTATAATATAAACGAAATAAGTGCTCCGATTAATACGCTAAAGTAAACATTTCTATAACGAATAAATTCAATTGAAAAACACACAAACTAAAACAGAATTACGTTCATAACTCCGTGAGAAAAGTTTTACGCCCGATGCAATAACGAAGATTTTTGACCACGGCTGTGATTAAAAATTAGCTCGTAAATTATGAATTAGTGAATAAAACATAATAACGTAAAATACTTATTTATTTGTTTGCTAAACTTTACCGTTTACTTCATTGTAGGATACAGAAAAAATACACTTACAAAAAAATTATAAAATTACAAGTGTACATATTTAACATATCCAACAATTTGGATATGGAACTCAATAACACCCAGTACGGATTTGTCGCTAAAAAAAGAAAGAGACGAAATAGTATTAAGATAATAATACAACGATCACTGAACATTGACCGAAGATGTTATTCTGTGTTTCGCCGATTACGAAAAACGTAAAACACGGAGAACTGATACAGATACTGCAAAAGTACAATATCATTAATAAATACCTGCAGATAATTAAAACATTATATTAGGAACAAAACAAGACGAATTCTCGGTTAAAAGATTCCAACAAGAGGAGTGAATGCCTGCTCTGGCTGGAGATTATTTAACATATAGACGGAAAAAATCATGAAAAATTCAATGATAGAAAATGCCAGCGTTAGGATTACCGGATACTCGATAGGAGGCATACGTTATGCAGACGATAAAATATTGCTTGCGCGCAAAATTGGAGAGCTGCAAAGTATGTTGAGTAAACTAAATCGAGAACGGAAGAAATAAGGATTGAAAGTCGACTTTGGAAAATGAGGTTCACGCGAACCACCAATGGCAAGTCACATCATAAGACAAACATAGAAGGGGAAATGGTGGAGACAGAGTTTGACTATTTGCGAGCTCTGTTCACCGATGACGGAAGAAATCTTCTTCTTCTTCAAGTGCCTTCTCCTCGAAGGAGATTGGCGGTCATATGACGAAACTAATCTCGATTTCTGGCTATCCTTATGATTTCTGTAGCCTTCTCTTCTTCCTCGGCCCCGTTTCTTTTCAGTGTTTCCTTGGAGGATATTTGTAATAGTTCGTATTTATTACTTCTTATTATATGAACTAGGTATGCCGTCGTTTTACTATAGTCATAAATTCTCTTTCCCTTTTCATCCTGCACATTACTTCTTTATTGGTAACTCTATCTACACATGGTATTTTTAATATTCTTCTGTACAACCACATTTCAAAAGCTTGTAATCTGTTTATAGTACCAGAAGCACATAGCATTTAGTTATTCTCCATCTTGTTGGTAGCGGCAATTCCCTATTAAACGGAAGAAATATTAAAGAAATAAGACCGTACGTTGGAATGGCGAAACAGGCAATATGCCTCAGAGACATGAACTTTAAACGGCATGTATAAAATGATTAATCGCATTTTAAATGTGGACGCTCAGGCGTAGGATCACATTGTAAGAGAAGAGAACAAATAAAGAAGTGCTTCAGAAGACCGGAATGGAAAACAGGATCCTGTAGATGACATCCTGAATCAGAGAAGGATTATTCACGCTGACTATACGGGGTAAAAAATCGAAGGAAAGCCTTCGTGGGGAAGAAAAAGAATGGAAATGAAAACATCATGAATGGAGGTAAAAACTATTAAGGACATAGTGTGGATGCCGCAAGAAGCAGACGATTATAAGTGCAGATATTCGACTTAATTGCACACAGATGTTGGTATACGCAATATTTTGGAATCAAAGACGCAACGTGATGTTGATGATAATGATATATATATATATATATATATATATATATATATATAAAATATATACAAACACGTAAAAAGAAATATGCATATACCGATGTTCAACAGACGTTTGATAAGGTTTGGCACGTTGGCTTGTTTTATAAGTTGAAGGTACTATTGCGAGCAGATCTTTATTTCTTGTTAGAGTCCTACATTAATGAAAGACATTTTCATGTACGCTACGATAACGCGTTCTTTGAGTTGTATTCCGTCTATGCGAGAAAGACAAGTTAATCACTAAATTGTCGGACAAAACTAAAAAACATTTAACTAGAATGAAGATACGCCTACAGCTAAAGCAATTTCAAAGAACACCGTTCTAATATGATCGTTTCTCTTTAGATGTGAAGTTTCAAAAGAGAGAAAACTCCCAACAGTCAAATTCAAAAGGTATCGATCAAAATGTAGTTGATAAGACGAATACTTATTAAATGAACATTCCGAAACTATTTAAATCAAAAAATACACATCATTTTTCACATGCTTATTATTATATGATTAATAAAATAATAATAATAATAATGTAATGATGTAAGCAACGTGGGTACGTAATTAATATACTCAACCAATTGAGTATACAAATGAAATAAAATAAAATTTAAAAACATCCGCAAAAACCACGTTAATATAAACGATAACAATCGACGAAAGAAAAAGTAAACCACCATCGGTGTGAGTTTACCTTCAAATCATCGCGAAGATACGTATATAATCAAATCCGATCAAATCCAAATTTATTTAGCATATTACACAGAATGCTACGATGTTGGCAATATATACACGTTAAAAAATATACAGATATGTACGTAACATGAAACAGATATACTTGCGTACAAAAAAATATTTACACATACAAATGCGTACACACACGCATCAACGCAATTATCGACTGGTATAAATAAATGTATGCATATATAAATGTATCAAATCGGTATAATAATAATAATAATAATAACATAAAATGTGGAAGATGAATTCATTTGAGTACGGACAATAATTAAACGACATAAGCTAATTTGATTAAAATTATTTTCGGGCAAAACTTGTCAGACGTTTAAAAACATAAACCACCAAACTATACAATATTTCGTTTCGGTAATTTATTTATTATATCGATTATTCTGAACAGGCAGTCTACAAGACCGATCATATTTTTCTAATGCTCCGCTGTGATGCGTTTTAAGCTCTATCTTGCTAAATTCTACGTGTATTATACCTCCGTATAATGTATCGTCCCTTCTCCAACTGGATAATCTACAATTATTCCCCCATATAGCGACATTTCTAGAGAAGTCAGCATCCTTGATTAAGATGTAGATAGTCTCCATACAGTATCATGTTGGGTAAGCTGTAAAGACACCCTCTTTAAAAAAAAAAAATAAATATTTTCGTTCCATTTATCGAAAATAAATCGCTTTAAAACTTCGTTTGGAAATTATCGATAATAAATTGACGAATCGAAGTTCTTTCGGATAAAAGTAAATAGATAATTTCGATCGAAAACGTAGGCTTCCATAACGATAATAATATCGAGATAGATAAAAATTATCGTTTATAATTAAAATATTTCGATTATCGATTAAAATGAACGTTTAACGAATAGTTTATTTTCGAGATTCGGCAGCGTACTTTCATCTTCGAAAGATTATTTAGAAGTTTTAAAAAGTAGAAAAAACGGGTCGAAACAACAAACAAAGAGAATTCGATTAAAAATAAATAAGTAACCGAAATCGAATAAGGGGTACGATACGATGAAAAACATTACACTAAAAAAAACGAGCCGGTAAATACGTTCTAACCGGAAATTTCGCTTATTACAGGAAATACCCGCGCGACGGAAAAAAAAACAGGTTTTGCTTTTTAAACGGTTCGCGAAAATCTTAAAGTAACTGATTAACGATTCCTTACGAAATACCAATATTCCGTAATAATATATTATTTTATTATCAACAATATTTATTAATTTATTAACGAACCTATCGAGTGCTTACAAAAGTGTATCTTAAAATATATATATATATATATATTTAATGATAAATGGTCATTAAGTAACTTTTCACGTACAAATTGCAAATCTTAAATTTTCTATCCAAGAAACGGTTTAAATTTAATATAACGTTCAGTAGAGAGAAAACTACGTCATGAGGAATACTGAAAGCCAAGGTTCCATTCTTCGATAAAATTCGCATCAGAATGCAGGCAAATGAGATATCAAATATCAAACAGCTTTCCTAAGGAACTAAAAATTAGTTTACTAAATTATAAACGTCACCGAAGGAAAATATTTCTAAATGAATTCGAGGACTTAGCTTCAATATTATGAAAGATTCATTATTGCGTATTTTTGTGGTTCGAATTAATTTATACGAAGAAAAAAATAATAATAAATTGAAACACGCGGTCTGTATTTCCTAAGTCGAGTATGTGGGAAAGCATATTTACTAACATGTATGTTCAGAACAATACAGGTGTATGTGTGTGTGCTCATAAATAACATTATTATTATTATTATTATTAAATTAAATTAACGCGCCATGTACAGCCGCCAAGGATAGAGGTACGATAGGAAAAGAGCATTAGATTGAGGAATAGTGACCGGAACGACGGAGGAGGGTAATTAGATTCAACAGTGAAACATGGTCATTTTTGAAAAGGAAATGAAGCGAAGGAGGAAGATTAAGAGACGCTCGAAGCATGAGGGACAATCAACTAGAATATGGAAAATGGAGAGGATCATGTTACAGTCGGAACACACTGGAGCCAAAGTTTTATTAATAAGATACGCATGAGTGAGTATGGGCCAAGCGCAATTGTTGATGACCACATCATCTATGCGGCTTGGAAGCGAAATTGTCTAAGGATCGGTCGAATGTGTGATTTGACGCAGTTGGTTAGTTTGTGACGTCAGCTGCCACTTCTTCGGCCATAATGCAAGAAGCCCATTTATGATGTATTTCTTAAGGTCAGGCGCTGGAACTGGAACAGTAGCAACTTCCTTGGATTTCATAGCGAGATAAATCGCGTATAATTCAGCTGAAATGCTGTACAATGTCTACGGTAGCGAATATTGAATTGATTGCTCTATCTCTGACAACTGAGCAGCCGACAAATTCAATTGAACAGGGATCCGCCAGTGTAAAACATGGTAGATTCGTATGAACGTGACGTAATTTCTTTCTAGGATTCCTTGGATGGACAGGTTTTCTTTCCATAGTCTATGGATTTCGAGATCCAGCCGAACCAGATTGTCTTTCCACGGAGGTAATATTGCGGTGTTATGAGCGGTTGACTGCGGATTTGTGTAAGTTATTGCCTTTAAGATGTTGTCAAAGAGAGCCGGATCTGATTGTTTTCAAAGAAGCTATTAGTAAGTAACGTGTACATTATAATGAAAGTGATCTAATTGGTGATTTACAATCCGAATTGTTTATCCTAAGTTGCTTTTATTATTTTATTTAATAATTAACGCGCTTTTATTTTCCCGGATCGTTCGAGCTTCATTTGTGAAATAAGTTTTGTTTGCTTATGTGCACAAACTGGATACAAGTAATCGCTAATTTGTTTATTGTTCATATTTTATGTCGCGCTTTACTTTGCTTTTAATCGCGATTATATATATATATATATTTTAACAAAGTAGTTACGTGTACATGCGTATTTGGATATCTATTTTTGTATGTTCATTGAATCAAGATTGGCATAGAACTAGCACAAGTTAGTTTATCACATTATTTAATTATATATTTAATTATTTATATTATTTATCGCTTAGAATGTTGTTCCCGATCGCGTAATTTAAACCGGTGTATTTCATTAGGTTAAATATTTATTTTGACGAAGCAGTTATAAATTTTTATTTGTTTTTATTATATCGACGCTCGCACAGGTACGCATATAGTCGGAGGATATTACACAAATTGTTTCGTTTATTATGTACATTTTGCAATGTAGAAATTGAAATAAATAAATTGAAATTATTATTCTTATTATTATTTATCCCTGCAGTAAGCATCCATTACCGAATGTTGAATGATTCGCAAAAATCGAAATCAGCGTGTATGATTGTCAGTTAAAGGCGAAAAGAGTTAGCGTATATGTAGACGTAGTCAAACGTATTCTATTAAATATAAAACGAACTAACGGCATGAACGGAAATTGAATAGCATAAACTGCGATCGTCATTTTACACACACACACATATTATATATATATATACACATTTCAGAAGAGAAAGTGACTGGATGACTGCGTCGACGGAATAATAATTCAAAAACCGGAGGAGAACTGACAAAGATGCTGAAGAATGGATGGATTAAAACACAATACTGTACGGCGTTCAATATGTTCAAACGACCCACTTTTACTATGTGTTCAAACTTATCATTTATGCACTGTCGTCGATGTCATTGTCTTGATTTATAAGAAGCAATAGTACGATAATTCTCGGAAATACCTTTGACGAAATGATCGATGAACGCGGACAAAAAATTAATTTAAAAACATAAACGGTGTGGTAATAACTTTAAACTTTGAAAAAAAAAATCAATAACGTTAATATAATTCGAGTTTTAAAATTAGTTGTACTTCGAAAATTGTTTACCATCGAATTTAATAAGGAGAACACGCACAGAGCGAAAAACGTGCATATATAGGGTTTTTATTACAAAACAGCAATAAAGTTACTACTAAAAAAATTCATTAATTCGTTTACAGAAAAATATCGTTGTACAATATGGTGAAATTATTGACCGCGGAAAAATTGGTAGGCGAAAACTTTCCCGGGAATATGATAGTTTCAGCACCTCAGGTTCAAGAGGCGTCCAGAGATATTTAGTAGCTACGACGATGACCGTCGACCTTCGAGATGGCCTACCGAAAAGAGGAATTCGTTTACATTTTTTTTTTTTCAGCGAAAACCATGTCAACCTTATTACTTGGTGACGTCGAAAAACAGTTGTAGTTTGAGTTTGAAAATAAATGCGGTTTTCGTCCAAAAAAATTTGAACGTATGTCAATTAAAATCAAATTTAAATCGCTAATCGTTAAATAATTATAATAAAAGGTTTTCGACGACATTAATAAACTGAAAACGATATATTAAGTAATATATTAATTGTGATAAAAAAAAAACCAAACACCATTAACATTCGTTTAGAATAACGCGATAAAAATTAGAGAACAAATAATTACAAAATTATAGATAATGTGCTCCTCGTTAGTGCAGCATCAAAACACTTAAACCCAAATTATCTACTGGCTCCGATAACCGTATGTATTAAAGTCATAAAACAACTTCCTTCAAAAGCGATTGTTGCTCTAACATTAATAAATGACATCTTTGTGTACTGGGCATTATCTTGCGCCATCGAAAATGTCTTTAATTATACCAATTCCAAAATCTGATACTCATCTTAAGCTAATAAGACCGTAAGTCATCTTAATAATTTAAGGCGTAATGTCATCATCACCTATATAAACTGACACATTATAAATTTCCTTCTCATTTAATTTTATTTTCAAGATCTTATCTTGCGAACAGAAAATTTTGCGTTGAAGTTAATAATATTAAATCAGATATTAAGTCTGTTGTAGCGAGGGTTCCCCAAGATAGTATTCTAGATCCCATCTTTTTAATATATATTAATGATTCACCGGTTATTAGAAATGTACATATATCTTTGTTAGCAGATGATACAGCTCTAAAACTCTTATAGAGTTGGTACTATCTGTAATAGGATAGGCGCAGTCAGGAAAAGAGAAATATGATTCTGTTGTACGCTATCCTTCGTCAAAAAGATGCCACCATACTTGTCCCTTAATTCTAATGTTAATAATCTTTTCCCGTTGTTTGCAATTAGTACCGGGTCTTATGCGAATTTTCAAATTTTTATACATCGTCCCATTTTTACATCTACTTAAATTTCTTCTCTAACACTTCGTTCATTATGAATTCCGAATCTGTTTATTATTTTTAAATTGCGTAACTGTCGGAAATTTTTGTTATAATTATGTAACACATTTCTTTTTAAGTGAACTTTATTACTGCTATATATATATATATATACAGGCTGGTATGATATGAAGGATAACAAATGATAGCAGGTTAATTAACGTTTTGGTAAAATTACAAATAAAGCTCGCTCGTAAATTATACGTCGTAAAAAATATTAATAATTGAAAATTGCGTAAAATAATTTAAAACAAAAAAATGACAGTAGCGCGATCAGGAAGTATTCGATATATTTTTTCATTATTTGATTTTTATATCTTCAGGCGTACACCGTTATCAGAAACAAGATATGATTACGATAACGAGTAAGAAAAATTTAAAATACGGTTATACCGGATTACGAAAATTATTTATTTCTAGTAGACTACGTTAAAAGTAAATTATCATTCCATCCGTGCAAATAGGACAATTAAAACGAAATTTTATAATGTGAAATGAACTTTCGCGTCAAATTTCAAATTAATTAATTCCACATCCATGACGAAAAATCTGACGGAAATTACTTACTACGCATAAATATACAGGAGAAAAACTTTCTTAATTTACAAAGTATCAACTAATTTTTAGTTCATCCGATAATATTTAAGTATAACGCATTATTATTTATTTGACAATCATTTCTAGCTATATTATTTCTCTACACCGTATGTCAATAATAATTAACAACAAAATAAAAGATAGAAATACATTAAAAAATTCGGGAGTATATAAATTAATAATCGATTTGAAATACATAGAATATATTAAAAAAAAATAGTGATTTTAGCTTGTTTTTCATTGTTTATTTTAATAAAAATCAGTACATTAAACATTTTTCAAGTTATAAAATTTTTACTATAAAGAAAGCTGGGCTAATTCGTATTATCTATCAACTGGCTAATAATACCGATCAATCGATTCAGCAATGTTAAAATAAAACAAAACAATTATACTAGAGACCAATTAACGAAGACTATAAATTTTTAAATCGTATTTTCGGTTTCGTGATTTATATTCCTAGCAAGGCCGTTAATCGAAAACAATTTATATATTAATATTATAAACGCAAACTAATAACGCGTATCAAATTCGTTTTAAAAGTGTATCTATATCTAATCGTAATAAATCAACGATATGCGTAGAGTCTAAGAAAGGAGAGAACGACGGTCCTTAACGTGCTGTATCGTATTAACACCAAAACAAGATAACGTAAGACTGAACGTGTACAGATTACGGGATCCATATTTAGGCGATTTATAAAGTGTCCTTCGACGTAAGAAGTAATACGAGATAAATCATAATAATAATAATAATAATCATAATAGTATTACTTTCATTAAACATTTATTCCCTAGTGAACCGTTTATTTCATAGTTTACATTTGTCATGGAAGTTCTCCCTTTCACTATTGCGGTTGTATAAATATACGATTAATAATTATAATGAACCTATACAAAAATAACAAAGGACACGAACGAGTACAAACTGAAAAAAAAAATGGCAAATTTCACTATATTATCCGAATCCGTACTGAATATTGTTTATTGACTGAAAATTAAGTATAAAGCTAAAAAAAAATCTATATAGTCGCATATTGATCGATTACAGAAAAAATGTTAAAAAAATGGCACGCCGCTACATAAATTATTAGTCAAAGAAAAATCTAGCTTACGCTTAATGACTAAAATGATGGAATATTATGCGTAAAATGGCGTCGAACAAAGGAAAATAGTGTTAGAAATAGTTTGCTTTTAGAAAAGGGCACCAGAGAAGCTATACCGGCATTGAGATTATGTATTAATGAAATAGGTGAAGAATTATTATATGTAGCCTTCATTGATATCGAGAAGGCATTTGACCACGTAACGTGGGGAGCACTATTCTCAAAATTAGGATTAGACTATATATAGGGACAGAAAAATAATACGGGAATTATATAAAACTGCAGAAATCAGAATTATTCAAGAGAAAAAACAAAAATACAAAGAGGAGTAAGGCAGCGCTGCTCATTATCGCCCATGCTCTTAATAAGATGAAAGAGAACACTAAAGGAGTAGAAATAAACGGAGTAGAAGTACGTCGCATAAGATTTACGTATGATATTGCTTTAATAGCGGAGAATGGACAACAGCTCCAACAACAGGTATTGACATTATACAAAAATTTTTAGAAGAAATAAAATTAAAAATAAATAAAAGAAAAACAAAAATATTAGTAGTTGCAAACAGGGAACAGAAAATACGGATAAAAATAGTCAACGAAACTCTAGAACAAGTTAAATATCTAGGAAGTACAGTAACACATAAAGGTAGAAGTGATAATAAAATCAAGAATAGGACAAACAAACTTTTATGAAAAATAAAAAGTGTTATATTTGACAAACACATCAAATTACCCATAAGGAAAAGATTAATGAAAACGTACACACGGAGAATTTTATTGTACGGTTTAGAAACATGGGTGATTAACGAAATTGAAAACGTTTGAAATGTGGATTTGGCGTCGTTTAATGCACATCTCATAGACACAGAAGAAAACAATACTACAAATGGTAGAAGAAGAAAGGATTAAAAACAATAGAACAAAGAAGAAATCGATTTTTATGACACATGCTACGCCACAACACCTTCATGACTACGATGATTGAAGGGGAATTAAAAGTGACGAGGCAGAGAGGAAGACTTCGAGCCACATGGATAGACCAGATGAAAAAAGAAACGCAAATGAATTATCAAGATATTAAGAACGCAGTTCAAGATAAACAAACATGGCAAAGAATAGTGGGTTAATCTACAAAAACAAGAGGAAGGCTCTTAATAGCAACGATGATCACCTCAGAAATAATATGTTAAGATACGCGGTACAAATATACCTAAAATGAATTGCGGGTGTATTAACACAAATGTTAAAAATATTATAGTTGAATATATCGCAAATGAAAATACGAAGAAAATTAAAGCGCAAATTCAAATAACAGTTGCAGTATAAGAAAAATATCGAGAAAGTACTGGGAAATCACGAGGCAAAAGGGTTGTAAAGAGAAGAAATATTCATCAACAATATTCGGGCGATACTACTGAATAGAATTAAATCACACCTTTTTGATGCGAGAGCGTAAATAAGTATGTAAGATAGAGTGCGTATGTATGTAGGTTGAAAAGTCTACAGTTATACTTGTATTCGGTATTTAAAATGTGCGTACATTAAGTAATGATTTGCAAAAATATAATATGGTAAACAAAGGTTACGTAAGTAAAGATGTAAGATAGCGCGTGGATGTACTTATTAATGTTAGTGGGTAAGTAAGGATAAATTTGGATGTATGGAGATCGAAAAGTATGCAGTTATATTTGTATCGATGAAGTATTTAAAATGTGTTTATATAAATCAATCATTTGCAAAAATATAATATAGCGAACAAAGATTAAAATGCGTAAGGACGTATCGAGGTCGAAAAGTGTCCATAGTACTTTCATATATTGCGTCGGCATCATGTGGATAGACGTTTTTTGATGTTCAAGCTTACTAGAATTGATTGATTCGTTTTCTTCGTAATCTACCGAAACTCAACATTGTACGTCATAACCACATCACAAATACGTCAATTCTTCGTAAGCATTAGTTGCGCACAGACAGTGTTATATAGGAATATCGTGAATATTAAACTATTAATCGGCTTTAATTTTCTTATCCGCATTACGACGTGATTTTTTCAGATTCGATGTAATTTCTTCCATTCGCCATGTCATCACCACGCCCAATTTATTTAATAAATTACGACCTTCATGTACTCTTGAACAAGGATTTTAAAACTGTCTAACGTTCTCTTTCCGAGTTCATAATTAATATAAACATATCTAATACTAACATACATTTAATACATATATATACATAGACACACACATATGTATTATGTAGTATGATCCAAAACAAATAGTTTGATAATAGTTTTATATATAATTGAGACAGGCATATATCAAGTATATGTAGGTTCTCAGGCGTACTTACTTTCAACTTGAAAATAAGATAAAACAACCATTATATTGTACGAATTGCGTTATTGTGTACTAAATTGTCCAGAACAGAGAATTAAACTTAACTCCGAAAATAGCGCGACGTAAACATCATCATGCAAACTCACACTAATCCATACGTACATATATACGCATATATAAGTGTGTGTGTAAATTCAGATGATTATAATTATTATGAAAAATTAATTATTAAGAATTACTTAAAACTAACGAAAATCCTACAAAGGCGGTCGTGTTTTTGTATACTAATACTGCACTCTGTTACGAAGCCACACAAGTTTTTATAGACAATTATTACACACACACGCATTTATATATACACATGCCACGCACGTTCGTATCTTAAATACAAATGCTTTAAGTATACCTCTGCTTTGTTGTGATATTCAGTCCTAGTGTAAAAGTGCGTAATATATAATATTTTTTAAGTTTAAGTTATATTTGTCCTATACTAATAAGCCACCCGGATACAGGGAAAAAACAACAAATTTAAAAATATTATAAGCTTTAAAAAGTACAATTGTTACAACATCGACATATATATATATATATATATATATAATATAATTATATGCTGGGGTTTGATATTATTTTATCCATGGAACATTATTTCGAAGTGAAGATACTGGATTAACATCATAAAATGAATTGGATAATTTTTATATATATATATATACACGCATTGCTCCTGTTAGGCTTCACCCGAGATTAGAATGTGGCCAATTTTTGAAATTGGGTTTAAATATTCTTGTTCTTTAGCCGACAAATAATTGTTGTCCTTACCCAACTCTTACCGCGATGAGGTAAACGTATGTTAGTCATCTTTGTTTTTACTTTTTTTTATTATTATTTTCAATAATATGTATTTTTTGTAAGTTCTTTTGTATTTTAAAGTTATATTTGTAAAAATTACAAAACTTCTGAGAAAATAATATTTTTTCTGCGCAAGCATAAAATACATTCACTATTTACATTACCAGTTCTAGAAATTGCTATATATAAATGTCTATGCGAAAAAACTGTTCTACAACGTTTGTTGTCACGTTCGAAAACACAGTAAAATAATATTATTCTAAAAATGATAATTAATCGATTAATACATTAACCACTAATTGACATTGAAACCATCCTATGTCCTTCTCCGTGGTACTCACAATAACGTGAAAAAGGTTTAGTAACGATCGGTAGCATAGGTTTTTAAAAATACGTGTACAACAAAAATTAGTTTTGTCTTTATATAATAGTATTATTCGTGTATATATATATATATATATATATATATATATATATAAAAAATAAATTGGAGCATTTATTATATACAGAAAAAAATATATAAAAATCTAACCTTTTAGTGCTCATCCGGATAATTATCTTTAAATAAATAAATAAAAATCTAACACCGGGACGTACCGAAATAAAGCGCAATTATAAAAACGTATTATTTATAATCGGTACAGAAGAAATAATCGAAAGACGAATAAAAAACCAAAATGAATCATGTTAAATATTAATGGAAACAAAATTAACATTAACAATAACAAGAACAACCGAAAACCAACGATTACATTAAATGACTAACGGTACGGAAATAAATACACCAGTCGAATAACAAGCCAGAACACATGAACAGAGCGATACTAGTTGATACGCGTAAAGAATTACTTCAGAAACGTCAACAGGTATCAGCATTGTTCCACCCGATGAGACAAGCTGCTTACAATCACACATACACACACACACATATACCACACATATATATGCTTATATACACTCTCCTAAACTTTATACAGTTCGACTCTAAATGAAAAAGGATAGGGGTTACTACACCTTCCAGTTTGTTATATGTGTGTGTGCGCACACCATTATGGCAAAAATAAAAATATTTATATATATATATATATATATATATATATATATATATATATATATATATATAAACAAAGACAGTGTAGGAGGAATGGATTTGATTAATCCCGTCGGATCAAACGTCTGGAACTCAGTATTAATAGGAGTAAACATAATTGCCTGAAAAATTTTACACACACACATCTACACTTATATATATATATATATATATATATATATATAATCGTTAACATGCCGTGATTGCTGTTTTTAATGCAAATGAAGAAGAATTATTTTTTATTAATAATTTGTTGTTATTAGTTATTATTAACAAGCGCCAAATAGAACCGACCAAGATGATATTAAATGATTCAGCAAAAAAATCGAGAATACAAGTATTAGTCGGACTGTTGGTGATTTCAAATAAAAAAAAATGAAAAAAAATCTCAACCATCGCACAATTATTATGAATGTGGACGTATCTGTTACTAAATAGGGGACTACAACAGAACTACTTTGCAGTTAAAATATAAGAAATATAAGCGCGAGAGGATCAAACATATATTACTCTAATGTATCAATCTCTCGTATTTATTATAACGTATATAATATTTATTTCATTCTATCTTGAACATATGTAGTCGTGTAATTAGTATACAGGTTTTGATTGTGATTTTTCCTGTAATCTATATATATATTTTTTTTTTGCTTTCCCAGCTAAATTGCACCTAGTTAATAATAGCTATTTAGAAATTTTACGTATTTTATAGCAGCCTACCCAGCGGCAGGTGCTCAAAAGTTGTATTAGAACTTTTGTCTTATACTAGATCAAAAACAGCTTCGTTCTATGAAGCTGTCGGATTTCTTGCGAGTTGTCCAGCAACCCGATGGTCATATTATTTGGATGCATTTCCAATCGGAGAGCATACTTCTTAGCGTCATCGGATATTACTTCCTGAACTGACGTTACTCTGAGGTCTTCGTGAAGCATGAAGTTAGATATGTATCATGGTGCATTTACAACCATCCTGAGGATTTTATTCTGCATACGTTGAATAATTGCTATGTTGCTCTTTTTGAAGCAACCCCATAATGATCGGCTTTAAGATCTGATTATAAAGTAAAAGTTTGTTCTCAGCTGATGGCTCCGACTTCCTGTTAAATAGCCAATTCATCTAAGCTTTATGTTTAATTCAGTTCGTTTTGCTGATATGTGTTTTTTCCATGTTAAATGTTGATCGAGGAACTTACCGAGATACTTAACATCTGTTTTCTGTGGAATCGGAACATTATTTAAAATTATGTCATCCGTCGGATAAATTCTTCTGTTAGTGAAGACTATTCGTGCTGATTTACTTTAATTAGTTCTGATTTTCCACAAGCTAAGCCAGGATGAAATTTCGTTAACTGCTGCTTGGATGGCATTCCGCGCTTTAATTGGACATAATATCTGAACACAATATCGCAGTGTCATCGGCAAAGGTCGCTACTTCTACATTGGTAAGTGTTGGAATATCTGATGTGTACATAAGATACAGTAGCGGCCCAAGAACATTAATTGGACATAATATCTGAACACAATATCGCAGTGTCATCGGCAAAGGTCGCTACTTCTACATTGGTAGGTGTTGAAATATCTATCTGATGTGTACATAAGATACAGTAGCGGCCCAAGAACACTACCCTGTGAGACACCCGCTTTTATCGGATTATCTGATGATGAGTCGTCTTCGTAGTTTACGTAAAAGTACCTTTCACTGATGTATGACTGAAGTATTCGATATAATTGATATGGAAAATGACGTTTAATTTTCTGCAATAGGCCATCGTACCAAAATTTTTTCAAAAGCTCGGCTTATGTCCAGGAATATAGCATCATAATATTTTTTATAGTTATTACACTCGTGATATACGCAGTAAGAAATCTGTTTACGGGATGCGCAATTTTTTTATTTATTTTGTACTTTTTATTTATTTATTTATTTTATATTCACCGGCGGAACAACCGGATTAAATTAAAAAAAAAAAAAAAAAAAAAAAAAACGGAAAAATAAAGAAAAACGAAAACATTGTATACGATTTAAAAATGTTAAAATTATAATGGATCGAATAATAACTGCCCGCTAAGTATAAATACCGCAATAATGTATAAAAAATATTGAGGGATAACATTACAGCAAGTTTTTTGATGGTATCATTAACCAGTACGCTGGGTCGTTCGTGAGGCTTATAGTACAAAAGAAGTGAATGTTGTGTAACACACAGGCGTAATATGTGCTTCATTTATTTTTATCGGACACCTGATTTTATCCACTTATAGTGTAAATAGGAAATAAGTTACGATTAAAAAGAACAATGTTGAAACCGAAGAAAGGATTTAAAGTTTAATGGGGCAACTGAATATATACACTGTTAACAGAAAAAAAAACATATTCGTAAAAGTGTAATTGTTAATTTTTTATAATGTGGAATGTAGTGATTTTTTAATAAAAAATCAATTGAAAATTAGTTAAATCACTAATATTTATTTCCTTAAAGAAAACACAAAGCTTTTCGGCATTTACGCCATTATCAAGTGAAACTTTTCAAAAACATCATAATTTTAAAAAATATAAATTAAATATGATTACTTAAAAATATGCGATGGTGATTGTGAAAATATGCTCCAAAAATGCCGTCTGATTCTGTTCTGTCTATTTTTGATTTGTTGAAATTTGATATCAATATATTTGTTTATTAATTTTGTTTTTTTATATTAATTTTTTCTTCAATACTATTTGCCGGATTCTGTAAAAGTTGCGTACTGGTGGAATTTGAAATTTTTCATTAACAATAAAAGTAAAATATAAAATATAAAAATATACGAACGCAAAAATTTTTTTTAAAAACACAATTTTACAAGTAAAATGAAAATAAATATTAAAAAAGCATATTTTCACAATCACCATCGCATATTTTTAAGTAATTATATTTAACTTATATTGTTTAAAATTATGATGTTTTTAAAAAGTTTCACTTGATAATGGCGTAAATGCCGAAAAGCTTTGTGTTTTCTTTAAGAAAATAAATATTAGTGATTTAACTAATTTTCAATTGATTTTTTTTTTTTTGTAATTGTTAAGTTGTGGTAATGGGGAAATAATTTAAAAGAACGATAAAGAATTGGAAGTTTATCTAATGAGAATTTTTTAATTGGTTATAAGAGTATAATGCGTATTTTTAGAATTTCTTACAACAAACGGGTCAGCTAAATTTTACGAATGCAAAAATTTGGAATAACTATATTTGTAAAAGAAAAGGTAGTCAATTACAAGACTATAAAGAAGATGCGTATTTTGTGGTTATTTAACCGTTGTTAAAGAATCTGACGAAACGTTACCCTAAATAAGATTACTACACTCGAATACAGATCGGGCAAAAGATTCATCGAGTAGAATTAATATTAACAGATTCTTCAAGTAGTGCGACTGAGTGCCGCCTTAAGAAGTCTTCTGAAAACTTTGTCGCGCGTGTATTCAATACGTAACTCGTAGTTAAGCGTCCTTATCGAGATTTCAAAATTAAACCTAAACATTAATACGAGGAAAAAAAGAATGATGTCAGTACGGTATATTCCAGTAGGAGTGGGATTTTATACGAAAACAAGCATTTGTCAATCGTTTGAGAATATCTAACAGAGTTCAATCAAGAAATTTACGGCTTCAACAAACAAAATTATTTTGCTTAATTGAGCGGTGAATTACGAATGGAATATATTCGAATAGGGAACCTTGAGGGAAGTCTGTCCCACACATATTCGTCGGATGATAGACTTAAGAAATAAAATATACAAAGAAGAGTAATGTACGATCGGTGAAAAGAGCTGCAAACAATATTTAGCGAAACGTAAGGGTAAAAAGCAAGCAATTAAAAATGTCTTCGAAAAAAAAAATATTCCGTAATAATTTAGTTACAAAATAGTTTAAGTTGTTGCGGACACCGAATCTTGGAAAATAGTTTGTGATATTTGAAGCACCAAAATCAACTTATTTTTAAGTATTTTTCACACAAGCACGTCGTATTTTAGATAGATTTGCGAATTATTAAATGAAACCGTTAAGACAACCTAAAATATTAACGAAACCAAATGCGTGGTAATAAGCCTCGAATATCCGTAAATCGAATTACTCAAGGCCGAATATTGAATTTTATAATTAGTGTTTAACACTATGAAAGATGTTTCGAAGATGATGTGATCGTTATTAGCTTATAACTGAAAAAAATAGAAGCCAACAAATATCGTCAACAACGAGAACAAACAACAGGTAGATAAACTCCTTATACGGCTTTGTTATATTATCGTCTACTAAAGTACGCAGCAATTCAATATTCTTTGTAAAATAAATTAATAAAGGGCGGAATTAAAAAAAAAACATTTAAAAGTGGTAACAAATTGAATAACTCCTTCAATTATTATTATTATATAAATAAAATAGAAAAATTTAATAATAAATTTGTTCGTAGATATAGTAAACAAACTCCGCGAATATTACCCCCCCAAAAAAAAAAAAAATTTTGAATAGGTGAATATAATATTTTAATTGTTACGTAACGATCTCGACTATATTATATCTACTTGTATGTTTTTTTGGCTCGAGTGTGGCAGATCCGATGTATCATGAAATTCGCATGGAAATCATGTAGAGTATCCAAAGTTTATAATTGGCTCGGACACGAATAATAATAATTTTATGTAATTCATATTATTTCTTGGTTTACTTTAATAAATTACTTCCTTATTGGTGCTTCCATAATAATATTCCTCCACTTACATACACACACACACAAATATACTAACTCATTTAACCTATGAAACATAAGTTCGTAAGTCCGTAATTAAACTTAATTAGCAGGCTCGATATTCATTATTTCGTACAATTCGATATTACAATTTTAAATGGAACTTTATTTTTTCTTATAAAAATCGTCAAACGTTCTTACAATGATGCGTTCATACATATTATGAACACACCTAAACGTACAAATATATATATATATTTCAGATAATGTTAACGATATAAACCATTCCATTAAGAAAAGTGAAACGAAATTTGGCGACCTTAGTAAAAATTAACTATTTCCGTTTAAATCTTTGAGTATAAAAATCCGGTTTGAACAAATAAGGTTATACGAATTGTTTACCTCCACTTTAACCTCAAGTTACCGAATAAATTATCATCGCGTAATAAACGAGCGCATCCAAGCAGTATTTTTAACTGTTTCCGGTCGAACTGGATTAAAAATGATACAATTTACACGGAAATTTAATAATATCAATATCACCATCAACAGTTAACAACATATATTTCATCATCCGTCTTATAGAAATGTCTTTTATACAGCGAGGATATTTATATTTTAATCAATTAATTAATTTCTAAAAAAAAAAAAAAGTAACTAGTGTTACAGGATATCGATATTAATTTTACGTAAATTCGTATTTGATCAAATACAGCATTGTTCTTCTTTATTGTTGTCATGCCGTGTACTGCCGCCTAGGCCAGAGACATGGGAATGTAGGAATTAAATGTATTGAAATAAGTTGGTAATTTTGAGAAAACGAAGGAGACGTTCAACTTTAATATGATGATCAGACAGGATTTCAGAGAGGGTGGACGATTGAAGAATTTGTGCTCGGTAGTAAATTGGACAGCTATCGAGTAAATGTTGAATTGTAACATAGGAATTGCAGTTGGAACAGAGTGGGAGAAGTTGATTTGATAGGAGGTGGCTATGCGTGAGCTTGGAGTGGCCTAGGCGGAGTCTTGTGATAATGATTTCATTTCTTCTGTTGGCCGATAATTATGTGTTCCATGGTTTGATGGGGTCTCGAATTTGGCGTAGTTTATTCGTGTTTTTTGAGTGCTGGTCTACTGTTGTTGCCATATCTGTAATAATTTCTTCATTACATATGGTTAAAGATCCCTTGGTAGCATTTTGATGTTTAGCATTGTTCTTTATCCGGTCATTTAATTATATATATATATATATATATATATATATATATATAAGTATAAACACTGATGACATCAACAAAGATACTCTTAAATCAATTAATTTGGAAATTCACAACGAGTTTAAAATACGATACGATACTATAGCACAGGATAAATTGATATATAAGTTCTTTCCTAACGTATTAGAACGCTTTAAAAATGAAAACATTATTGTAAATTATCACATGACACAGATACTTACTGGTCATAGTTCTATTGCCTATTATCTAAGTAAATTAAAAATTATAAATGATAGTACATGTTGTAATTGTCAATAAAATAGAAAGCGTTCAACATATAATATATAACTGCAGTAAATATATTCACCTGCGACAGATGTAAAGATTGACAGTGCGCTTAAATTAAATGAAATTATATTATTACAGCAGTTTCCTATTTTCATATCTGAATTATTTAAAATTAAACATGTATATACGTAATCGTTACTAGTAGCCGTAAGCAATTTCTGCAGGCACCTTAATAATATTCTAGTATTTGTAAATAATATATATATATATATATATATATATATATATATATATATATAAAACCTGGATGCTGGATGACTGAACTTTACTGGGTATGTTGTTGCTGTTGTAAAATTGTGTATATTCAGGTACGAATCACAAACTATTAAAAATTTATTATATACATAACTATAGCTACTTTAAACGTGTAGAAATTGGTTTCATAAATTTCCGGCGTTATAAACAAAAATGCAAGTTTTAACAAATATCACATGGGATGATTTTGTTGGTAATGAATTTTGGAATTTTTCGTTCGGATTTTCCCCTTAACATAATTCTATAAAAATGTTAATGGTGCGTTCCCTTTTTGATTCGTATAAAAACATATTTTCGGGGAAAACACTATTAAAAAGAAAATACCGAACGGATGATAACGTCGTATATAATATTCCTTCTTGAAAAAAAAAATAACAAAAAAACGGCTAATTATATAACGCGATATTCACTGTACGGACGACATTTCACATCGCGGATTATTTATAAAGAGAAAACCAGTCGAAGAAAAAACACACAAATCCAAATTATGGCGCGAAAAGTACGCGTTTTCTTTTACACGCCGCGTAAACCGATTGCCCGCGTTATTTTTTTTTCGAAGTATATAAAACGAAGTTATAACCAAAAATGTCAAGTTCGACAAATATCAGAAGGATTAATATTTTCCTTGAAATGAATTTTACAATTTTTCGACCGAATTTTTTACTTATAATAATTATTTCGTAGATTAAAAAACAATTTCCTTAATATTCGAAACGATAAACGAGATGTTAAATTCGCAATAAATTTACCAATACACGCGGCAAAATGAAAATTTTGTAATTTATACCATTTTAACGGGTTAATGCGACCGGGTTGAAATTCTCAGTGTACATTTAAATAAGTATCCAGAAAAATCCGATAAAAAAAATAAAACTGTTCATAATTTTATGGAATTGTACTAAAGGTCGAAAATTACAAAATTTATAATTTTCCATATAAACCATTTTTCTAATTACTTAATAAATTACACGCATGCACGCAAAATTTCATCGAAATCCTTTGATCCCCTTGCGAGATGACCGAGCAATATATATATATATATATATATATATATATATATATATATATAAAAGAGGTGCTCGTTTAATAAAATATATATATGAATATTATTTTATACCCGTATTGAGTAAATATACGTATATATATAATGGTGTGAACGAAAAAAAAGTAGGTAAAAGACAACCATTATTGTGATTCAACGCTTATTCTCACATAATTTTCGAACGTTTTGAAATATCTCGGTATTAAGCCTAAAAAAAAACGCATCAACAAAAACACACGTTTAGTTTTAACGAAGGAAGAATGTCTGAATTGTGTAAGAATTATTCAACGTAGTTTTTTTACGTAAATACTATTACAATGCTCCGGGAATGACTGGCTATAACAATTACTACCTGCTGAAATCCTTCTTAAGAATTAAATCATGTAGTTTCTTTTATTTGTGTCAACTGACACATTTAATTACGCATTTAAGCGCCGGGACGACAGAATCATAAACGAAAAATTACTACGAATATTACGTCACAACGAAGAACACTTAGATAAAACGTAATTAATTACAAATGGAGGTTACACGTGAATATAAAACTAACATTACATAAGACTAACGAAATAAATTTGAAACAAAAATCCAATAGTTCGCCATCGTTTCTACAATTTTTAAATATCAATTTATCGGTCAAATTTAAAAAAAAAAGATGGCGAGGGGGCGAACTTTAAATTTATCGTTCGTGTGTCGCGTGCAGGCCATTCTATTATTATTATTATTATTTTGCTAGATGAAGAGCATGGTCCGTGTTCATAAAATTAGTCATATTGCACCAAAGTCCGGCAAGTCTGCATTCCAACAAGTGGGGCCCATCGGATTCTCCTTCAATGACCACTTCGACATATTCTCTTTGTTCAGGCACGCCCAGCTCATATTCTGTTAAGTGTCCTCCACATTATCCATTCTTGATTGAAGCCTTTTCTTGTGCATCTTTTATTTGAATACTCTTCCTTCTCCATCTGATTATTCGTTCACGCTCTATCGATATGTCACTGGGTTTTCTTTGGTGATATTAAGAAAGTGATTTCTCTTATGACGACGAGAATCGTTGATTTGTTTGGTTCTTTCCGCGTCAAACGCGACCTTCCTTCTTATATCAGGTGGCGCTATTCCACTTAGAAGATACAAATTGTCAGACAAGCAGTAACTAAACGCACTGTATTAATAGTCACATCAACCTCTTTTTTTCGAATGTACCCATACAGAGCAAGCATAATCCACTGTCGAAACGCATAATGCCATTGCTTATGTTCGAACTACTTCAGGTTTTGATGTTCCAATTATTTTTCTGATAATTCCGTATACTAGTGTCTTAGCCAGATTAGGAACTAAATCAATTTTACATGGTATTTATTGGGTTTTCAAGAATTTTAGTTAAATATGTTTCTAAAAATTGTTGACTGAGCTTTTATCTGCCATTTTCGATAAGTGAACTATTTTCAGCGAATAAGCTAAGCTTACTTATTTGGTTATTAGCAACGTTCACGTATACACATTTTACATTATATTGATCAGTTCGAATTGCCTCAAAAATTCTATCATTTGCATTTCGAGTTCTTTTCTACAGTTTTGTCCGGCGATTATATACCTTTTGTAGTTTATGGTTATGTTTATTGTTGGAGGTTCATGGAAGGTAGAAGAACTTTCCAATAAATAAGAAATTCATTGCATCTTTCGCGTTTAGGTCGTTGTATTTTCTGTAATTCAAAATCGTCGGTTGATCTTATATGTTCATATCGAGCGGCTACAATTTCTTCATCTCTCTTCAAATTATTATAATCGATCGACTCGTACGCTGTTTTTTAAATTAATCGTTTCGTTAACGTCACTAACTGATAACGCAAGGGATCTTCAGCTTCTTATCGATCATATTAATGTAACCAGTAAAGCGGCGTGGAAATAAAATTAATACGTAATAATAAAATTAAAGTTTAGGAAAACCGGATAGTGAGTTCAGCTTTTAAAGATCGTCGGAAAAATAACTTTCAAATGTTTCCGAGGATATGGATAACGAAATGTAAAGTAGAATTATTAACGGCGGGACAGTATTTAATTAAGCCCGGGATAAAATATTAATATTACCCTAACGCTGCTATATAGGTACAAAGCTAGACATAAAAGGACGTTATCATGCAAATAACGAAATGTAAAATAGAATTATTAACGGCGGGACAGTATTTAATTAAGCCCGGGATAAAATATTAATATTACCCTAACGCTGCTATATAGGGTACAAAGCTAGACATAAAAGGACGTTATCATGCAACGTAAACATTTGAAATGCCATGACCCGTGCCACTGCCTTCTGCCCGATAATTAAAAATTACATAATGATGAAAAACTTTCTATGTTGCGAATCTCGACCGTCATGTTGACAGAGTATATACATATATTTCTTGTATTTCTCACTCGGTTTGAAGTATAAGAATAATCTGATGGTACTAATGTCGGCTGTGTGAGATAAATCTCCCGTTCAGTTTGTCGTGGTAAATTTACACATACCACATCTGAAAGTGTTCTTATTCATTGGCGTTGTTGTCTTCGTTTTGTCTTCTTCACAGTTTACTTCTTGCAAGTTACAGTTTCGCTACCTTGCTTATTTTAAACAATTTATACGTATTAACAAACGAAATACAAGCAACATATTTAGGTTACTCCGTTTAAGTTGTATAAATTTAATAATTCTTTTAAAACATGTATTCGTTTATGAAATTTCTTAGAAACGCATTGTCATTCGGTATTGCATTAATCGATCGAATATTAATTGTTTTATGCCCAAGCAATCCCTCCGCTATATTATCGACCTTCGAGTACAAAAAAAAAACCACGGAATTTACTTTTAACTGAATTCGCAATCAATAAAATAAAACATCAAAAATCATTAAAAAGTAAATAAAACATTAATAAAAAAAATTCGTTTTTTTTTTTTTACTCGAAGATAAATAATACAACAGAGGAATTGTCTGATAGGACATAAGAAAATTAATATGCGGTTAGTAAGTGCAATACCGAGTGATCATCCGCTTCTAAGAGTTTACTGAATTCGAAATAAAATATAATCGTTTAAAAAATTAAATAAAAAACTTCAGCTCGATCTAAACATGTGTGAAGTCTACCGAAAGGAATGAAAAACATAGACCTTAATACTCTAAGTAGACATAAATAACTTACAAATGTCAGTATCGGTAACTCACAGAATCGAACACCAGTCAATAATTTTCCACTCGAGAGTAATAATAAATAACGCGATACGCGGATGGTGTTTTTTTTAGAAATCTTTAAATAATTGTAGAAAATTGTCAGGAGAAATGGAATGACTTCCGTCGTTTTAATGTAACAAAACTTTTACTTTTGCAGCATATTATTGATCACCATCGCCGTTATTATTCGAACTGCAGTCATTATTTTAATATTATTATCATTATATCGTGGATTCAGTCACGACCTCTTTGTATACCAGATGTTTACTTTCAACTAGAAGGACAAATTAAATAAATCACCTGCACTCGATATTTTTACCGCGTTTATTTTAAACAATTTTCAACGCGTGTTTCCGTACTTTTTACAATTTCGAAGCGACAGTATACACATATAAAAGCGGACGATAAAAATGGAATTTAATTTAAAGCTGAAACAACTTTAAATTTGGTCGACGTTTTTGAAAAGCCGCGTTGAAAAAATTCGATTGTATAAAAAAATGAAGTGTTACGGCCGACAAAAGCTTTATAGTGTATTCTTAATAAGACTCTTCGTGAAAATTTAATTATTATTATTTATCTAACAGCATTGTCTTTCGGCTATGGTTGATTTACATTAATTAAATATAGCGCGTTAAATTTGTACGAATGAGATACGCGTACAGTTTACGTATTTATATCGTCCCGGTGAACATCGTTCAAATCTTCTTTCGATATATCATCGTTCTGCAATTTCGAGAAAATTTATACGAAAATTGTTCATAATGCGATATGTTCAAGTTACCATTTGCGGTTACAACAGCGTGAAATTCATCTCGCATACAATTTATCGGTAAATTATCTGTAAAAGACAATAATTATCGAGTATGGCCAATTCCAAATATTAAAACTGATATTCTGTTAACGAACAGATCCTCTATAATCGAATTGTACTCGATGAAAATAGATCTCGATTCGAGAAGAAATATATAGAGATCCGACAAAAAAATAATGTACACTTTTCTCGCTGCTGTTTAAAATGCCGATCTCGTATATAAATTAATAATAATGCTAAAAAAAATAGTGTTCACAGAAAAATGTAACAAATCGTATAAATATAAGATCGAAAGGAAAAATATTTTATAATTTCGCGTTCTATATTTAATTAAGCAAAAACAACAACTAAAATTATCAATTAGTCTTCATAAGTTTCGAGTTGAGTATTTCTACATACTCGGAATATTTTACCATCGTCCTTGCATCGTTACAGGGAGGAGGGGTGATTTAAAACCAAGTTGAAGAGCAACATTTTGTATCTAATAACTATTGCAGTCGTTTTATAAATCACTATATATATATATATATATATATATATATATATATATATATATATATATATATATATATATATATATATAAAATGGAATTTAAAATTTACGGCCCGCTAAAAGAACAATTTGTAAATTTCTGCAATCGGTGACTAACCAAAAATACCATAATAAAAAGATAATGTTCTTCTTATACGTCTGGATCTAGGTTTATAATCAATTGCATTTCGACAAAACGGATGATGATTAAAGAATACGCTTCTCCATCATATTGTAACGAATTATACTTAATAAAGTTGAAGTATCTAGATGTAATATTCGGTTTTTATATTAGAAAAAAATAAATAAATAAAAAATATTCCATAAAATCGATTAAACTGAATGTTTTTATTACACAAAAATATTAGAATAATAGTAATAATAAAGACAATATTCCGTTTATAACATTACAGTTCCTTCAACCCCCTACCATTCGGAAAAAGGTCAATAATATTTTATATTCCTAAAAAAATTCACTCCTGGTCGGCAAAATGATTGATTAAAACTAGGCGTAACTACGAAATAGAAATATTTTACCTAGTCTGAGTAAAATCAATTTTCTCACATCGATCGTATATATTTATATAAAAGGCAATCTACGTGCCAAGTTAGTATCCGTGTACAAGCGAATAAAATTAACAGTATACCGTGACTCACAGACTAGTTCAATGAAAAAGACAAAACAAAATCAGTATTAAAAGAGTAAAGAAATATATATATATATATATATATATATATATATATATATATATATATATATATATATATATAAAAACAAAACTAAAATCTGGAATGATAATTTACCGTGATGGATCGGTCATTTTAAATATTACGTGATTAGGGTGACGAACGAACAATGATGCGATAGCGTAACGTTTAAAATATAAGGCTCCTTGTCTACGTAGTGCACGATTTCTTCATAACAAGACCAATAACATAATTACAATAATAATAATAATAATAATATAAACAATAATTATTATTATTAATGGTTAAAAATATATGTATATAAAAACCAGAACGCAGTGTATCGGGTTTGCCTGAAAAGTGTAAAATGGAAAGGTGCAAATTCTTACGAAATAGAGGTAGAAAAAGAACAAAATTGATTAAAAACGATTAACAATATCAATTCTACAAGGAAGTAACAAAGGCGTATACGAGGTTCGTACGGCGCAGGTCAACCAACGGGGTCACAATCTAATTTCATTTTTAAATTGATAATTAACCAGAAATGTTGTAAAGAACCGCGCATTTTTACATATAACAACTTCAATTTGCATTTTTTTTTGCTACTGACTAATGAAGGTTATTATATACTCGTACATACGCATACATACATACATACATATATATATAAAGTTTTCTGACACTAATATTTGGCTATCTCCTAAATTTTTCTACCGTTCTCTGTTCTGAGCCCTACATATACATTTATGACTGACCAGCCTTTTATTATATTATCTATCTTCTTTGGTTCATGTTTGTTTTCATTATTTATAACACACACGCACGCACGCACACATACATATATATTATATATACATGTTAACGTCATTACATCACTGAATGACACAATCGTCATGTAAAGTTGATAATGTTGTTTAAAGATATCATGAAGGCCTTTGGGAATAGAGCCCAATGGACAATCTATCCTTTATCTCGTTCGCCTTCCACATAATACGATAGTATATTTTGTGATGATTTTATATATGTTGTTGTTTACATGTATCATGAAAGCCTTGGGGAATAAAACCGCATTCGAAATAATGCGGTAGTATATTTTGCGAGTACATTATCTCAGAATTCCTTCATTTGACTATATAATAATATATATATATATATATATATATATATATATATATATATATATATACACACCATGCTGACACTAAACGCTTATTAAATCCGCGGAAAGAAAAATTTCGAAATATCGTAATTTTAAAAACGAAATGAACAAAAAATATATTATGGTCGAAATGTGAAAAAAACTAATACTTCGCGTTACAAATTAAAACGTCAAATTTTAATTATTCGACAAAAAAGTTATAATATTTAACCCTTTCGGGCATAATGGTTTTACTGTGAAACCACCTTTTAAAATTTCGTTTGCAAAGGTCCCAGTAGTTACAACTTCAAACAATCTTAATTATGAATATTGCAACAGCTATCTGTGTACTAGTAGAAAAAAACTTACATTTCCCTAATACGAATCTAGCATTATTTATCAATAGTTATTGTATAAACTGAAATGTACAGATCAAAGTATTGGTATTTTTCTGATTTTCATGTTTTTTGATTTTTTGGAGAGTTTTCCGCGGAAATTTTTTCATTTTACACTTTTACAAGTACTTTATTATATCTTTCGGTAATTAATAAAGAGATTCATTCTTTATTATGTAATAACATAAAAATATGGGTAATTGAGTTCTATATCATGTGGTCACTGCATTTTGTAATGCACATTTTTTTATGAAATATTAATGATATATATATACATAATCCTTTTTTTTTTGTTTTTCTGTGAGAGATAATGGAAAAAGGATATATAGAAAAAACTAATTTGTAGTTTTTCACATTTATGCCTTTATAAGGTCCAGTGATTTCACAGTTTTAATGGATACATTTTTAATAATAAAATTTTTTGATATTTTAAAATTAAGTACATTAATAAATATAATAACGTAATCAATTATTTAAAAAATATTAAAAATTAATATATTCGACCCCAAAAACTAATTGGTGATGTTTCATATTTATGTCTCTGTATTGCTCTATATCGAGCTGTTCGAAATAGAGCAAAGAGATAAATTGGTTCCAGCAATAAAAAGAAGATGTCCTCAGTTCTTTGGCCATATTGTACGACGCGATAGATTGGAAAAGATGATAATACAAGCAGTAGCAGGAAAAAGAAACAGGGGTCGACCGACACTCGTTTCGTGGATTACATGAAAGGCATGACGGGACTGTCAATGCGGCAACTAATGGAAACTGCGCAGGATAGAGTTAATTGGAAAAATTACATGAATAGTCACGCCGTCTGAAAACAGACAACGAAGGAGAAGAAGAATGTCTCGGTAAAGACCAGAAATAGATAAATTTTTAATTATATATTTAATAATTTAGTGCCTTAATAAATATAATAATGTAATCAATTATTTAAAAAATATTAATAGTTAATATATTAGGACACAAAGGGTTAAAGAAAGGTCGTTCCGATTTTACGAAATAAAATATTTCTAACATTATCGTTTTGTAATAAAAAATAATTTAACTATCGCACAGTTCAATTAAATAAATGTTTGATAATATCTGAAATAAGTAACCCCACCACGATATTTAAATAGGATAAAATTTCTAGAAAAATATAGTGAAAATTGACATTTTTTCAACTTTAAACGATGAATCTAGTCGCGAATAAGAGAGCATTATTACATGGAAACGCAAAACGCATGACTCAGAATATATAACGGTGAAAAGAATTGAATTGGACACACGTACCGTCGGTAGAAGATTTACATATATATATATATGTATATATTTATAATAGAAATTTAACTAGAACTGATCAATCAGATTGAACTCAAATAGAACTGAAGTGTAACTAGAATTATATTGGGACAAGTTGGATAATAAACATAGATTTCCTCAATTATGTGATGTACAACAACGTAATTCTATCAATCAGGTAGTGAATGTGACTTACAAGAAAAGAGAAAAACATCGTCACAAGTAATCTCTTTCATAACAAGTATATCACAACACAATGTTACACCGCTAACCTAATTTTCATTTATTCTATACATACCCAAAAATACACACAAACCTATATATCTACGTCTCCCTCTCTCCCACTCTTTATATATATATATATATATATATATATATATATATATATATATATATATATATAGAGAGAGAGAGAGAGAGAGAGAGAGAGAGTTCATCCATGGTTGATTCAAAATAATAATAATAAACACTATATATATATATATATATATATATATATATATATAGGGTGACCAACAGAAGACTGACGGTTTTGTTTTTTGAATAACTTAAAAACTACTTGACCAAAATTTTTGAATGAAATTTTATTTAAAAATAAGAAAACGAGATTACAGTCATATGTGGAAAATAATGTCGTTCAGATGACCGCCCTTTGCAACAATACATTCATTCAGTCTTTTTACATTTTCGAACACTTTTTCGAGCATAGGTCGCTGAATTTTTTCAGAAATCTTAGTTTTCACGTCTTCCAGCGGTCAAATCTGGTGAGCGGGAGAACTTGTGCGACGCGACCATATTCGGTTACCAAACACTTCTTTCAGCACTTCGCGTTTCTGCCGAACAGTGACACGTCGCACCATCTAGTTGAAACCATGTATTGCCTAGGGAAGTAGTTTATTATCTCGATATAGCGCGTTGAGCTAACATACCAATGAAAATAATGCTCCACTATCACATCAGCCTATATGGTTACTCGCTCGCTGTGTAACGGCTTCTGTTCGATTGAATTTGGATTAAATTCGGACCAGTAGAGGCAGTTCTCTTTGTTTACCAATCCGGATAGCTAAAATGAGCTTCGCTCACCATGATTGTTTATATTGATTGCTTCGTCTTCGATTTTTTTTCATCATTGTTTCAGCGAAAATATTCGTCGTGCATGATAGATACCTTTTAATTCCTGAGTTATTGCCAATTTATAAGGTTGAAATTTCAAGTTTTCCAGTAATATACAGCGAACAGATTCTCTGGACAGGTTTAAAGAAACAGCATGACGCCGAGCAGAGAATCCGGGACTCTCAATGATCACAGCACGAATTCGATCGATGTTTATGGGGGTTACCAACCTTTTAGATTCCTGACGAGAAGACAGACATGGCCGTACGGGCAGCAATCTACTGCTCTGTGAGTCCAGATGTCTCGAAGCTACTGTCAATGAAGAGACTATTCCAACAAAAGTCAAAACAAAAATAGAGGACATACTGGAATTCTCATCAAACCTTTTTAAAACCAATGAAATCATCGATCGAACCATGGTGACCACTGGAGGGGTGTCTCGGCACGACTTTAAAATAATCAACCGTTTCAGAATTGGTCACATTTCTCTGACTCATGATTAGGTCTTCCACAGTACTTCAGCTACCACAACCTGTATTTTCTCTTTCCAACAATGTTATCTTTCAGTCCATCATATACTTACGACTTGTACCAAATTTACAACATCCCGCTCATCCCTCAACCCAAATCTTAAAGATCCTCTCCAATGATCTTGTAACAGTCGTCCAGACTCGGCCTATATTAAATCTAACCAGATCGCCTCAGTAATTTTATCATTAGCAAGTGTTTTCACACTGCTTGTAGTAAAATAAAAATAAAAAAATCAAACCATACGAGACGACGACGTAAAATAAACGTCCTTAAATTCGAATCGGTAATTAAAAGATAAGTTCTGATCCGTCGCGCATGTGCGCGAAAATCTCTCGTGGTCAAATCGAAATGAACCCTTTTGGTCGTACATTATAACATTTTCACTCAAAATTATAAATTGGGACATAAATTACCTGAACAATTTTCAGATCCGTAGTATTGCATTCTGAAATCACACCTGACTAACCGGCAGTTCAGAATTAGGTATGAACGACAACTAACCGGAAAAACATATTGGCAGAAACACCCTTTATCTCCTCTACACACAGCAACAAACAATCATACAGAGTTATCTCTGTATTTACTGATGACGCAGCAATCTAGCTACAGTTCACATTCAACAGCGTGCTATTGTACACCTAACAATAAATGAATTAAGTGCTTAGCTGAAACGTTAGAAAATTAAAGTTACCAGCGAAAAATCGGCGCACATAAACTTCACCTTAGGGAAAACAGAAAATATTTCAATGCCTTGAATCAGCAGATAATCGCACAAAAAGAGTCAGTCAAATACGTAGGGATGCACATCGATTCGTGTCTAAATTGGAAACACCACGTGCTACTACATAAGTTAACTGTTAAGGTATGAGAGGTACTTAACTTTATGAACCTCGATATATATATATATCACTACGAAATAAAGCTTCTTCTTCTGCTAGGTTTGACGTTATGATTATAAATAATAGCGGTACGTCAAAAGATAGATTACAAGAAGTATAAACACGAAGAAATTAAATATATTTTATTTATAGTATTTCATATTTCCGCATTTCTTGTCCGTAAATTTCATCAATAAATCCTTGAAACGGTAAAAATATCATTTCAACGTTCATTAACCTATATTTATGCTACAAGAGTTCGTTACAACTTAAATCGGTAATGAGCATTATGTATCGCAGATTTTTAAACATTTCCCGTTAGTATGAGACTTTTTTATATTCACATTATTCTAACCGTGTACGGTTAATGTAAAGTTTAAGTTTATCTGAGAAGGAACCATATTTTTCCCTCGCAGATGATTCGCTTTGTTTTTTATCGTTATCACGTGAACACAAGTTACAGAAAGAACTTATTAACTAACAGAACCAGACGGGAAATATATTATAGCACGCCAACTTAATTCCCTACCGTACCATCTGTTATACACTTCATAAACCTAACGCTGGTAAAAACGAAAGAACGTACATATGTAAATATAAACAAGCCGCGGAAGCGTCATTATGAACTATCGGTAAGTATCGCGGATCAATTGTATAGATAATTCCGTTAAATTTAGAAACAAACCAATTTTAACGAACGAAAACGAACGCACGCAGTAAGTAACGAACTTTCTCTTGTTAAGTGTATTTAAAAACGAAAGGGCATTGTATAGTGTGTTAATACCCCCTTCCAAACTGAATTAGTTATACACCACATATATATATATATAAACATTTTACATTCATCACCTATATTTACATTAACGCTTAAAACTCTTTTTGCAGGTGTTCCACAAGGAAGTATTTTATAGGTCCTTACCACTCTTTAATGTTATTAAACTATTTTCCTAAAATACCTTTCGTCCACATTGGGGTTCAAGCTGACGAACTGACGCTATTCTATTTACTAAAAGATATCCTCTCTCTACCAGATATTCTTACGAATGGTACATGCATTGGTTGGAAGAAACGGGTTAACCATCTTATAGCTACTCTACACTCCCTTCTCTTTTATTTAACGCGCATAAATCTATCGACAAAGCTAAAAAAAAGCCATTCGAATACTTGCGCCAATCACCAAATTATCATTCTCACCTTTCTTTAATTAACAAGAAATTAACATACACTACCGTTATAAGACCTAGGTTAATTTACTTCAATGTGTTCGGTGTCAGCCAGTACTTATAAAAAATACTACTCCAGTTAATGCAAAAAACCGATATTGCGGAATATCATCAAGTGCTGCTCGATGGACTAAAATACAGTGTGCATACGTTCCAGGCATATTTATAAATTATCGAAGAAATTTTATGATAAATGTATCGCGACAACAATTTATTTCGGTTAATCGGAGATTACAATATGCTTCATTTCAGCACGTGTTGCGTTAAATATAAGCATCGACGTATTAAGCGCAGAATTTTGATATATCATACAATCAGTTCTGTATTAAACTAGTTCTTAATATATACTATACGATTTTTATACGCGTTAAATTAAATTTAATATACCAGAGTTAATAATTTTAATTTTTTTTTAATTTTCCTTTTTTTATTTTTATATTATTTATTATTCCTCTATTTTTGTGTAAAGTCGTCTGTTTGTATTTATCTGCTAAGGTAGTATTTATTTTATATATAAATGCTTAGTTTAAAAAATAATATACTAGTGATAGGAACCGCATCTAGACATGATTCTAAATCACTATGTTAAATTTCAAATATAGAAGTGCGATCGCTTTTTTTTTGTACAAGCCAGGACAAAAATGTAAAATTGTTGCATAGTATACTACTCGCTACAAGAATGAACAAAAAATTGGATGAAAGAAACGTACCCAGTTTTGTGATATCAAGACTTGGACTATAGAGTTGTTGATATACTTCGCCTACAATCATGACTTCGCTAGATGAGAGGTGAAAATATAAAGTTATATTTCGTGTATATTATAATTTTTAATGCGTTGTATAATCTAGAATTGAAACTAACGAAGACCAAACATCCCTTATTATAAAAATATATATTAAAAGTTTATGTACCATAAAGAGGACATTATGACTGAAAGGATTAATTACCGAAAATTGAAACATTATGTCAAACATCGTTACGCAGAACTACACCTTATGTATTAACAGAATATATATAGTTTAGATTGTGGAATGTAATGATTTTTTATACTTGATTACAAAAAACAGTTAAAATCACTAAACTTTATTTAGCTTAATAAATAAAGTTTAGTGATTTTAACTGTTTTTTGTAATCAAGTATATATATATCTTAAAAAATTATTTCTCGATAAAATATATAGATAAAAATATCGAATATTAAATAAATTTGCCTATATAATGGAAACAAATGCATTGAAAATATCTACTTCTATCACATAATCCCTGAATGACTAAAAAGTTTTATTACCATTTCAGCCCCTTTCTACTTCAAGTACATCTTTACTACCCTTTACATTCGGCCACTTTTGTTGGCTATCAAATTTCAAACTCTCACCGACTTATTCCACTGTCAAATCTGTTTTTCTGATTAAAAAAAAAATACCTTTCTTTTTATTTACAGGCAAATGTTATTAGGTGTATTTAAACCTCTACGTCGCATAATTAACTTCGGCGGTTATAATGTAATAATTCGAATATATACCAATAATAATATTGATCTTATTATTAATAATAATAATAAGAAATGTAAATATTTACTTTAACCGAATATTTAGTTCGCGCTCAGTGTAAAGAAATTATATTTTAATAAACTTCCAAAAATAGACAATTCGATTTTAACGAACCTAGCTTTTAAAAACGATTCATTGTTCATTAAACTACAGCTACTTTCCATAATCGTCACGCACGTTTTAAACTATGAAAATACGTTCAGTATAATATCACGAGTTCACTTATTACCGAAATGCGATTTAGTTAAAATAGACCCGAATAAAAAATAAATAAAATAAATTAAAATAAAACAATAAAGTTTCTCTTTCACGATCGTTGATTCTATTATAACTCTATAGCTGTGTCAAAAACGAAAATTATTCCGTCGTAAGTGTTGAAAACATAAGGACAAGCGTTTATTTATTAATTATTTCATACAAAAACACAACATATAACATTCATAGCTTAGTATCAATAAAACCAAGGCAACTAAATTACAAAGTAAACATAATTATAAAAGAAATATTGGATCATTCACTCGCTGCAAGGAAAATTACCGGAAACCTTGCACTAAACAATAAATCAAGCCACAAAATCACACTAAGGATAAAATTAAATAACAATATGGTAACATGACATATATTAGATGACAGGAATATAATAAAAATTAAACGATGACGGCGTTGTTTATAAAGCGTATATAATGAGTGCGGAGCCTAGCCGTATCATAGTCGCCAATTATATTAATAAAAATATTCCAGATTCTAGTTCTCAAATCAAGTCATACACACAAAATACAAAATCAATGGAAAAGTTGCTAGAGCGGTCAACTATTAAACCGATGGTCCGGGATTAGATCCCAGTTTGTGAAATAAACCTATTTATCATCGTATAACCCTTTATCACAGACAATTATTCTTTATCACTTGCATTTCATAGAATTAATGTTTTGAAGGATAGCCCATTTTGTATGCAAAATAATGTACGATGAGCTAGTCAAGATGTTTGACAACAAACAATACGATTATATTTCTTCTTCTTTCCTAGCGTTTTCCCTGTGCGGTGTCCGTTTGTTGACACAGGCTTTTCCATTTTATACGTATATCTTCTTTTCCTCAATCTGTAGATTGGTGTAACTTTTTGTGATCTTCAATCCTTTTAGACTACCATTAGAATTCACTTAGTTCGACGTCTTCTTTTTAAATCTGCATAGCTCGCCGCTCCTGTTGCCAACTATTGCATTCCGATCTCCGAGGATTATGACTCTTCATTACCTACATAGTTATTAACGATATCTTCTGTTTGCTCGTATACTACTTCAATATCTTCTTCTGTATGGTTGGACGTTGGCATGTATATTTGCAATCTAACTATGTGTGGTATATGTTGAATCGTATTTCATAATGGATTATAAATTAGAGATGCATAATGAGGTGGTTTCCTGTTGCCTTGCCTCATCGCAGCCTCATGGTCGCTACAGTATATTGTACTCTCCACGTGTCCACCAATATGTTTACAGCTGTTCTTGAACTTTCCGTTCTCCACCTGTGCACAGTACTGATAGCACTGCTTCCACTATCAGGAGACCATTATTTCCTTCCTTCCAGCTTAGGAGGCCCTTCTGATAGAAAATACTACCGCTGTCAAAGCCCACAAAATCGTGGAAGCACTCAAAATCTTCCGCCGCTCAAGCGATATATATATATATATATATATATAAAAATAAATAAAGACGAGAGACTTACTCCAGACTTTTTTTTTATTATGTGGGAATGCCTTTACGGTCTACCCAACGTGATACTGAGGGATTATTCATATTTTAATCAAAGATGCCGTCTTCTCTAGATATGTGTTGCTCTCTGCGGGAATAATTGTATATTATCCAAATAGAGAAGGTACGATTATACGACGGTGTAATACATGGAGAACGTAGTAAGAAAAGGTAAAGATCAGCACGTAACGATGTCACAGCAGAGCATTAAAAAAAAAAAAAAACATGATCGAGATTGCAGACTGCCTGTTCAGAATGGAAGGGGGATAGACTTTCTTTTAGCTGCATACGGAAAAGACGGTCAAGTAAAAAATTATGTTCAACTCGTAATCGTACAATTCACTGTAATTAATCTTTTAAACGAAATAGAACCACGAAAGTTTGGATTGAAGTTGATAGTTAAAAGGTGATTGACTAATGTTCTCAGTGTACATCAGTTCCCATTGATCCTTATTCTGCAGCTGAATTTACTCTAGATAATAACTGTTATCCGTTGACATGTAAATGATCAATATTTTAAATAAAAGAGTGAGAAAAAACCTTAAGCGAAAGCTAGTCAGTAATTAACCGGTATAATCGATGCTTTCATAAACACGCATCAATTATACAACGATAAAGCACATTTTTTCCTTCATCCGTGTTCATTATATTATAGTTTCATCTCATTTCGATCAAGTTATCCGAGGATTTTCTTTATTCCTAGCGTTTCCTTTGACGCTAGCTCCTTCGATCACATTACATTTATTATTAATATTCTCCTTTTATCTTGTTTAAAATATCGTTAAATTAGTTATTAGGAATAAGACACGCGAAATAATTTTCGAACGCTAAATTTATTATTTTTCATTCGGAAACGAGTATTTCTTGGCTAATTTATCGCGAGAAAGTTTATATACGAAATAATCGTAATGAAATGGAATCGTTGACCGAGATGAATTTTATTTCCTCGGAATTACGGCGCGAAAGGAATATTACTGGTAGTCCGAATATCGTATATGCGTGAACGCGTAAACGTACTAAAATCAAACTAACACACTTCGAGTGAAAGATAGAAGATACATACGAAATTTGAACGATCTTTCCCGATAGGGAGTATTTCCTCGTAGTAATAATCTCGTTATGGACTGGAAACCAAGCAAAACACAACCTTACACGATAAGATAAAAACGATAAATGCACGCTATACAATCGTACGTCGTGACGATGACTGCGAACCCGGAACAATTTACAAGTAGTATTGGAATCATCGGGACGGTATTACGGTCAGATGTGAAAATTAACGTCAGCGTTTAAACGAGATAACATAAGGAAGAATTTCTAATACGACTACAATTTCCTTCACCGGATCGGAGAATCTTTAAAATTAATTATAACTTACAGATATATCCGAGCACTAATTTTAAAGAAAAAGTATTACCGTTATTAATTTAATCCGGCAAACGTAATAAATAGGAAACAAGAAAAAAAAATAGATTAGAATTCTTGTCAAAATTATTTTCGCAGACTAACATCATCAGGACTTTCCGGGAGTAAATGAATAAACAAGTAAAAACTTAACGATTAAGTAAACGAAGTAGACTAGTTATATTACGCAATTCGAATTTACGAAACATACGAATAAAAGAAATGACATTTCTTCTCCTTGTTACGCCATCTGCAATCGAACGGCGACGATCATCATAGCCACTGAATATATCTCTGGACACCTCTTGCACACGTGGTGCTGATACCATTTTCACATATCCGCTTCCCAAGAAAGTTTTTTCTACGGCCAACAATTTCACCATATTGCGCAAGACGGAACAGGTGATATTTTTCCGGATGTTTATGTATGCGTCCATTGGTATTTTAACTTTCTGGTTCGGATGGTAAGATCACTTCAGCTCGATTGAACATTTTATTCGGTACATCTCTATTGCTACCGTGATCTAGGTCTGCGACAAACGTGTACACCTCAAAAGCTTCGATTTTCTTCTCCAAAGTTTGTGTGAGCCCAGCTTTCCATATGATATTGACCAAATGTAACATCGGAGTAGACGTATCCGTAGTTGTAATTTCAAATCCTTCCGAGTCATCAAGTTTTTCATGTTAAGAAAAACTTTCCTCGCTTTCTCTATTCTACTGATTAATCAATTTCCTAATGGAACCATCTTTTAAGTATAAAAAAAATGCTTCGGACGAAAGATTAAATTTTTAAAAAATTTAAATAAAACGATAGCTCAATAGGTTTATTATAAAAAAATATCGTTATTTTATTAGTCGAATATATTACAAAACAAAATTTACACTAATAAATACTTCGTTCCTAAAATTTACCATCTCTTTCGTACATCGCTTATTTATTTTCCATTTATAAATATACCACCTTCGCTCGAACGCTTCCTCATTTTTTTTTCTTATTATTTCAAGATGAAGCGGGGTTGCTGTTTTGTAAATGTACGAGGAACGTAAGCAGACGCTATAAAATCGACGATATTACGGTATTATTTAAAAAATAAAACCGTTACTGATCTGAAATCTTCTTACCGTTATTTTTGGTACGCTCAATTGACCACGTCTCTGTAGCAGTTAAAATCGATCAAAGTAAAAAATTCGCAATAGTTATACGGTAACTCATATATATATATATATATATATATATATATATATATATATATATCGTATAACGGTGTTTTAAAGACAACAAGTATGAAAAAGAAGATAAATTGGAAAAGACTACAGGACTCGAATGTAATATTTTATATAGTAAACGTGTATGAAAATATATGTAAGATAATATTATATCGTAACCCAAGTTTTAATCGCAACAAGTACGTTTTATTTATTATTAATCAAGTCCCGTAACTACACGAGACGATGCACGTAAAATAAAGTCGATAATACGGCTTACGAATATGTGTTTATATGTCAACGATGATCGACTAACAAAGTAGTATTCTTGATCAACCTATCGAATAAAATCAAAATTACAAACTGATATAAAATCACTGTTACTGAGCTATCATTAAATCGTCATTGGATGCAAAACTTACTTTCTTTATTTTCCTTGCCGGTTTTTCCCGGAATGTTTATATTATATTTTATTATAATTGGGTTTAAATAGGGCTAAAGGTATAAGAAAACCCTACTTAATTGTATTAACAATATGCTTGTATGTATTATAATTTTTAAAAAAAAAGTTCTTGTTCATCTGCTAAACAAGTTATTTCGTCAAATACGAATATTATAAAAATATCAACGATAAATCAACTCGAATAATTTTCCTTTAGCAAATGTTTAAGAGTATTCCAGAAATAATATATCGCGTCGATGTCGACTGTGTAGTATCGTCGAACACCGATATGCGCTGTTACGGTGCAGTTGATCTTTAAAGATCGAAATTAACACCTTCAGTCGTAGAAATTCCAATAGAAATGTTAACGTTAAAAAAATGCACGAGTTTTCTAATTAACTAGAAATGTCTCAGTTCTGAAAATATTTAGATAAACACATTGAAAATTATCCAGTTATTATCTAAAAAGCGGCATTGTATAATAAATTTTACGTCAAAATTTAATAACGTGCGACTGAAAGGATTAAAAAATAAAAATAAAAGTCCCAAGTCGCGTCTATTATGATAAAGATTACTCGAATAGCGGAAATGTTATTAAATTATATACGTTAGAAGAATGTTTTGGTATATTGAAGTTTGCCTGATGAATACGATAAGCACAATTCAAAATAGAAATTTATTTGCAATATATTCAAAACAAAAATACTAAACAACGACACAATAAGAAAGAATTATAAATACAGAAGTAAATTTCGATACTTGCACAATCGTTATTATATTTTCTCGGACCAATACTGCTGATACACGTTCATAAAATCAATCATATTGCACCCAAGTCCGGCACGTCTGCATTCCAATAAGTGACTCATCGACTGAATCTCAACACCATCGCAGCTTGGATTCTCCGTCAGTAACCATTTCGACATATTCTCTCTTGTTCGAACACACCCAGCTCAGATTCTGTCGAATATCCTCCATATTACCAATTCGTACCGTAATAATAACAATAGTAATAATAATAGCAAACAAAATAACAGTATCAACATATCATAATCGCTAATTCGAATCCACTTATAAGGGACTCCAGATAAGAGGGACATCCGTTTATAAGGTACAATCAGCAAAACCCCGAATCAAACGTATGAAATGAAGGTTGTTTTAGTTCGCTTTAGAGGGACAACGCCTCGGTTATAAGGGACAAATAGACTTTCAAGGCAATAAATAGTGAGAGGGGCGATAAGCCAGCCGATATAAAATGACACTTCCGGTCGTAAAACGAAAATATTCACATAAACAAAAATTGAATAAAAATGTTTTAGTCATTTTTACAATTCGTTTTTGTTTAAGTGAACATTTTTGTTTTTTCTTCCTTTTGTTTAAGATGTTCTTGTGTTGACATTCTTTCATTGACGCTATACTGTTTTTTGCTCTGTACGTTTATTAATAATTATGCACTCTCCGATAGCTTATTAGTTCTTAGTTTAGTTCTGCAAAAACTGTAGTGCATCGTGCGGTTTTATTTATTTTTTTCTTACGAAAATTTTCTTTTCTTTTTTTAGTTCTGGTGAATTTTTTGTATGAATAAAATGTCGCATAAATGTTTATCATTAAAGGAAAAAATTTCTATTTCAGACAAAATCGAAATTCAACCTCCCAATATGCCTATTTGGGAGTTAGCAAAAATCATGGGCGTCTCCAAAAACACCGTCTCCCGTTTAAAAACAAATGAACAGAACTTACGTAAAAAATGGAATAGTACTGAAAAGGGCAGTCAGGTTCTTTTACCTTATGTATGCCTCCTGAATTTTTCTCTTAATTTCCATATAAATATTACGCATTAATAAGGTTATAAGTATGTTAATTACTAAATTGTATATATACTCGCTTCAATAAGAAATTTTAAAAAATTCGCTTATAAGGGACAACCGGTTATAAGGGACAAATGACTTCCACCCGATGTGTCCCTTATAAGCGGATTCGACTGTATTAATAAATAAAATACTTCAAACAAAATTGTATCTGGTTAATTTAGCGAATACGATATAAGTATAATTTTTTTACACAGATGATCGAGTAATGCAAATCAGAAAAGAATTGTCAGACACATAAATCAGTAAATAAAACACGTAAACAACAAAAAATGTAATTAAAATCGCTAAAAAAAAATTCTTTACGAAAAATTACAAAGCTTCTCGTCTGTTAAGCCGTTATCAAATGAATATAAAAATGTAAAATATAAGAATATACTTTATAAATATATAAAATCTAAAAAAGTTGATTAAAAAAAAGTATCAAAGTAATAATATTTTTAAATAATCTGATAGCGAATGTGGTATAACAATCAGCAATATAAAATTTATACATAATAACACGATAGCGAGTAAAATAAAAATAAAGAAAAACATCCAACAATATAAAATTTATACATAAACAATACAATAGAATAAAATGAAAACGTTATTAGCACAACTTGGCGCGACACCTTTGTAATAAATACCGTGTGGAATAATGGGAAAAAATAAATGATTTTATTATTAATACGAAAAAAGACAATTACCTTTCGTACGTTTATCAAATTAGTTAAACAAAAATCTTAAATTTCGTAGAGCAAATTCCAGAACATGTTATAACACTATGTCTGTATTTACCTATCACGTACCCCATTAACGAATTGAGTTTATAATTTTTTAAACATATTTCCAGTTCGGATCGGATTTAATTATAAAAAGCTTTGCTCCTTTACACAAAGCTTGCATTCTTTTATGTGATTTATGAACTTCACTCCTATTTCCTTGTTATACCCTCGGGGAACTAAAAAACTCTGTCCCTCGGGGCGCAGGGAAGAAGTGAAACTTAAAGACGTTTTCGCAAAAAGATACAAAGAAAAGCACTGTATGCCATACTTAAATTGATGTAGCGATGACTCAAATGTTTTCGTTCTCAAATATGCATTGCACATATTTCCTTTTTGTACAGCGAAGATTTTAACGAAATAATGGATAGCCGTGCGCGCATGCGCAAGAGAAAGAATACGAACACGCAAAAAATATTATTTTATAATTTTTGCACACGTTTGCATATAAGCTGAATGTACACCTATATGAGCAGAGCACACGGGAAAGAGTGGAACAGTCCGACTACATATGAGAATAGTCCTGCCTATGTGCCTCTGTATATATAAGCCTTTGGTCACTCGTTCGGTCGTCTTACGGGTCAACTCCCCATATACGACACGCCATTAAGAATTTCACGTAAAAGAAAACAGATTTATTTTTAAAAACGAAGTCCAGCAGTTGTAGTTTACATAGCTCGTGAATATTAAGGGGGATATTGATTTTTCAACTGTTGCTTATTGCCGATAATGTCTTCAAACAATTTTGGTAAACATTTTAAGGGTTTAATGTGAATCTTTGCTGCTCCGGAACCAATTTATTATTATACCGTATGTGAATACAGGTTGATACAAAGCAAAATAAATCCGTAATAAATTTTTGCGAGAAAAAACAATTATTTCAAATAATAAACGTTTAATTTCCTCGATTTCCCAGCAATATAAATAGTATTCTTCTACCGAGTTAATTTACTTTACAGTCGAGTATGACGCCTAAATATATCGTTAACGGATATATGAAGAAAAATTACCGGTGCACTGAAGCTGAAAGCTGTAAACCAAGTATTTAGTTTTACGATAATAATAATAATAATAATAATAAAGCAGCAGTAGTTACTGTTTTAGGCAGTTAAGTTATTTTGAAGTTATAAATAACAAATAATAATGAACGATAAGAAAATAAATTATTCAGAATAACAATAAGTTATCATACGATAGAAATATAGTAATTCTTAATTAGTAACAATCGATCTATATAGCACATCTAATTTCAAATTGAGATGCTTGTCAAGGTACTATATTACAATAATTTACAACCCTAAGTACTAAAAATAATATATTTATAAGATGGTCTTTAAAAACAATTCGTCATCGAATATTATTATTGCGTTTAATAAATTATTTTTATTTATCATTTCTAATTTTTCTAATATTTTTTTTTTCTATATGTAAAATATTAGATGTTAAAATATTAGAGTTTTAATTAACGCCGTTAATTTAATTGTTCAACTGTAATGGTTTATTATCGTTATTTCTATATGAATTTAATTGTTCGTTAAATCTGAATTTAAATTGTCTACCTGTTTTTCATAAATATGTTTGTTCGTAATTATCGTAATTTAATTTATAAACACATGAATTTCGTAATACATTTTTATCTTCAATTGTATTATCGTTAATGGATTTAGTAGTGGTTTATTCTTACTTACGGCTGATATATTGTATTTTTAAAATATTTTCAAAATTTTATTAGAAAATAAAAATAATTTATTAAGACGGCAATCGTAAATGCGCCTTATTATGTCCGCAATAGCATCATTCACAACGATCTAGATATACCCATGGTTGCGACTATACATAAAACATCAGTATAAGAAAATGCATGAAAAATTAAGGCCACAGTTCTAATCCGATGATTAAACGGATGTAGACACTCACTTTGCCAAATAAGCTTGCAAGACGGCTGAAAAGAAAACAGTGCCGAAATGCCCTTCGAGCTGATTCAAAGATAAAATAGTGTCTGACTTACAATGACAGTAAAGCCTACTCCACTGGAACAAGTTGTCACACAAAGAAGAAATATAGACACCGCATTTATAGCCTCTTAGTCGGTACACAAGAAAAATAGAAAAAAAAAAATTATAGATTATTCTTAATAAATACCTGAATTTGGAAAGTGAACGCAATGCTGTAGATTAGTGGTTATTAAATAGATTATAATGACAAAGTTATATTTTAAATGTCAAATAATAAAAGTAATTACACATCGGCGAAAAACACTCCATTACAAAGTTCCCGTTTACTGCAAATTATTTTTCCGGTAAAAAATAAATTTCACGCTCGATGTGGAAAACCGGTAACACACACACACACGCAGATCACGAACCGCGGAAAATTCTTGCTTACGGATACGAACAATGCGCTCCAGATAACCAGCTTTATATCTATTCACGATAATAAGCGAAACCACATCACGCAGAGATCGCATACGCAAGAAAAAGAACGAAACAATACAGCCATATTAAATTGGAATCTACACGTATAGGTTAGCAATTGAATTGAATCGTGTATTTGAAACTCCGGGTACCTTACAAGATTTGAACACGCTTCGCAATTAAATTAACAATCGCCGTTTTTAGAGCGCACTATCTTTAGCGTATAAAAACAAAAGATGATATTTCTTTCGAATAAATAATTTAAATATTTCGTCAGACATCGTCTCTCTCTTTTTTTTTCATCGCCAACTTGAAATAACTGCTGTCTTTTACGCACATAAATCGACAAGAGTATCCAACAAAATAATTACGTGAATTTCACTATCATAATCAGCAGAATGGTGTGAGATAATTAGATTTCGAAAAGTTACTCTACGATTACAATAGACAATATTCACCGTACATAATATAGTTGCTGAAATTATCTAATGACATACTACACACACACACATATTATAAGGATCAATACTACGATTATACTACGTTGAATGCACCGGTTCTCGTCAGATCACCGAAATTAAGCAACGTCGGAACAAGTTAGTACTTGGATGGGTGACCGTCTGAGAAAGCTTTAATGTTATGTCGTCGGAATAGCCAAGTGGCTAAGAACACGGAATTCTATACGGAATGTACCGAGTTCGAATACGATCGACGACCCAAAAATTATCATCAGAAAATAAATAATCCTAACATTATCGCGCGGAAGGCAATGGCAAACGACCATGCACAATAACATATGCACGCTGGTAAACAATCTAGTGCACTACAATAACACGCGGAGCTGCAATTGTATCGTGACAACAAAGCGATTACTTCTCTCGGGTTTGTGTGTGTCTATCTACGCCAGCGCCATATTATAATTGCCTTGTACGTTACTTACATTGTACAACAAAATATGTATAGTAAGTAATCGCCTACCTCCGATACGGAGACGGCACTTGATGATGATAATAGATCAAAAGATAATAGCGTAGGTTTGATCACTTATACTTGTTGGCCAGTTAATCGTTATACCTAGATGTAACTAAACCACTAACATCGGCTTGTTTGCAAAAGACAATGTATAAATCTGTAAGTAGTACTTATAATAATATGTTAAAAATTAAGAAGTTTATAACATTAATAAGATCCTATCAAAGAATTATAGCTATCAGAATGATCAAAGCATACAAAACAACGAGTTACTGATCATCAATAATGGTTACAGGGAATTATACCCATTGACTTACGAAATAAAGAAACATATCAATTTATTTTTAATTAAAAATAATATTAAGACAGAACACGAATTTAATCAAGTAAAATATATTAATAATTATATATGAAGGTGAACACATCAACGTTAAACAGTTTAAAACCATACTAAATCAACCTTATATTTTACAATAACAAAAAATGCGGAATCGTTTTGTTTTTTTAAAAGCGGGAGGGGAAAATCTTCAAAAGACACTGATGATAAAAAATACTTTAGTTTTTGTTTTTATTAGGGGATCAAAATCAGTGTGTGGGATTTTTACCCATTAAAAATCCCCTCCCTCTACAAACCAAATGGGATTATTAATATAATGATGGAGCTCGCAGCACGACGGCATGGAGCTCCACACTTAAATTAAATTATTGCGATGAAAGAAGGGATGAGATAACATAATCCCTTGTTCCATGTAATATAAAATTTTTAGAGTTTATGCTTATAACTTAAACTGAAGAAAATAAACATTATAAATAAGGATTAAAAAAAATTTAAAACAAAAAATAAATAAGAAATAAGAAAATGATAAAAACTAATACCAAAACTTAAATACAAACTCAATTAGAAAATAAATAAATCAAACTTATAAAAATAAATTACAAATTAATTATTGAATTATAAAATTGTAATAATTAATTATAATAGTAGAAAGTAGATGATGAACAGTTGACCACGCTAACAAAAACTGCACCGGTCCCGGCATCACGATTGACTCAAGTGTTAATTAATAGATAAAATTTTTAAACTTAATTCGCATAACCTGTTCGACATATAAAAGGAAATTTTCAACTCTTTTGCCTAATTGAAAAATGTCTGTGATGTTAATACCAAATTTACAACGCAGGGACCCACAAATAATGTATGATTAACATCATCAACCTCGCCTATAGTGCCACAAACGCAGACCGAATCATCAGCACGCCTGAACCTATAAAGATAGGACCCAAACCTGCCATGACCAATCAACACATGTGCACTGTAGAAGTTGATATCGAATTTTAATAGTTTTAATCTATATGCTATATCTGCAAGAATAGCATAAGTCTTTCTGCCGGTAATTGCAGTGTCCCAACTATCCTGCCACTTCGCGATTAATAAGGAAAAAATATGTTCTTTAAAATTTTTATTTGTCATTGAACAGAGATACCTTCAAGCAAGTTAGAATGTTTCATTCTTGAACAGTCCCCCCCAACAAGCCTATGCTCGCCAGTGAGAGCCCTGCCAATAAGATATAAATCCAAAGGCAGAACCCCGCAGATAACACAGGCAGCAGAGGTAGGAGTAGTCCTGTATAACGAACCCATTCGGAGCAAAAATTTCCTTTGCTGTTTATTGGCCAAATCAAGTATTTTCCTGTTTAAATAAATGGCCGAACCATACCCATACAGGGACTGAATGAGACCTTTATACAATATGAAACATTCTTTAAAAGCCAGACCCCAAGAATTTTTTTGTATGCACAATAATCTATTAAAAATTCCCATACATTTCATAGAAATATATTGAAAATGGGGTAAAAATGTTAATGTTTCGTCAATTAAAATACCAAGCTATTTCAATGACAATGTATATGTATAATACTGAAATCAGATAATAATTCCACCTCCTTAACCCGGGCAACGAGGGAGGCATTACCAAACACAGAAAATTTACGTTTAGTGGGGGGAAAACATTAATCCTAACTCCGTAACTACACTCTCCAAATATTTAGAAATACATGCGAGAAGTGGCAGAGACGAAGACCTCTCTGCTTTAAACACTAAACATAGATCATCGGTATTAGAAATTAGCTGACAAATGGCTTTAATATCTGAGCAAAATTTATCAACACTATAATGTACAGTGGAGTACCAAATGTTCCACAGAGTAGGTCCAAGGACAGAACCCTGTGGAACTCCACATGTAGGTATTCTTGAACCAGCCGATGACCCGAGTTTAAGTGTTGCAGAACGATTATTAAAGTAATCTATAATAACATTAATAATAAAAGGATTGATACTCTTATTTTTAAGAACATCGACAACTTCAGACCAACAGCTATTGTCAAACGCCCCCTTTAATATCATAAGAAATTACAACAGCCGAGCAACCGTCTTGACCATTGAAACTTATGCATAAACTGCATGCTCAGCACATAGACCTGAGCGAAATCCAAACTGCTGGTTGGATTAGCATACAAATATATTATTATATCATATTTTTATTTTAGGACGCTCGACTATAAAGTTATTTTGCGTCCACGGAAATTAGATACAATAAATTACAAAAAACGTATTTTCTAAATACTATTTGTTTAGTTTATATATATATATATTTTTTAATCGATTACTTTTAGAAAATATATTCCTCGCTATATTACATCTTCATTGTAATGCTTCACTTCAATCTAGTCCAGTTATTGATGACTGATTACGTTGTTGTTCGAATTTCAGGAATTCTGTAATGGCATGTTCTACGGTAAGAGCCGAACCTTGACAAAACTTGCAAGTTACCGAAGACGCATTCTCCTCGATTAGATGCGTTAACCTAGTATGACCGATTCGTAATTGGGCTAGTACTAGCATGCAAATACTTTCCAGATTTAAGTGAAAGATTTAAAAACAAACATTTCACCTCCAATTATTATAACGTACAATTTATCACTGGCCATGATAACTTTACAACATATTTAAAAAGATTTGACATAGCAGAAACAGCAAATTATATTACATGTAATTTTGCGGTTAGGATGTATTACAAGAGTGTAATGTTGAAGGGATAGTGTTAGATTATAGTATGGAAGAATTAGTAAAAGATCAATTTAATGATTTCAATAATTTAACTATAAAATAACAGAAAAAATTATAACTCGTTATATTAGTAAAATAATAACATTTATTTAAACATTCATTTTGAAAATATTACAATTTAAGATACAATTACTGGTATATTAAGAATTAATTATTAAATGTTGGATTAAAATGTTTTATTACAATATATTAATTATTATTGTCATTATAATTGTGTTTGATTGTAATGGAATTTGAAGAAGTGGCATAAAACTTAATTGGATTGTCGCTTTAAATTTCATACTATAAAATGTATTTTATTCATAAACTTTAATAACGCATAGTCTTCATTATTGACGCTTCCTATATTTTAAGTTACATTTATTTTAAATATCATTATAACTATACGTACTTCCCTCCATTTTCTAGTTTTATTCTACCAACTCCAGTCATAACTTTTTCCGCGACTAATGTAACAGAAATTTTAAAGTTTCTTCATCCATATCGGAATATAATTTACCCGCATTAAAGGTGTCAAACATGTTGCACTTGTATAAATGTTCATTATTCTGCATAAGCCACATTCGCATCGATTTTCTTCAGCCATTTTCTGTCCGTGATCATAGGCTGGATTTTGAAAATCTGATAAGGATTGGCTCCGAAGATAGTGGTGGCTCGGGTTCAGGTTAGGTAGAAATGGAGACGAGTTAGGAGGTGACCTTCGGCACTGTGTAAGCTACAGCGTGTTGTTACGCGTATTCTCGGTTGTAAATAGTTGCGTTTCTGCGTCATTTCCGCTGTATCATACGGATAGAACTTAGTATCTAATCAAAATATTCAGTGTCACTAGCTTGAGCTGTTGTACGAAACTTTTAATATATGTCTGTATTACTTCTCATTAATCATTTAATACACTAGTAGTTAAAATTTAATCAAAAATCTACTTTTATCTTAAAAATAGACACGGGATCTGACTTAAATTATAATCATTTTTATTTATTTTTCTTATTATTTTCAAAATTTATACCTTATATAAGTTATCACTATTCTATACGCATGAATTAAACGAAAAATTAATTTTTATAAACTTTCGAAGTTACTAGAAAATTTCATAAATTTTTATTTAGTGAATTTAACCTTTAAATATATTTTTATGACTAAATTTGTATAACACCAATTCGTGACCAACCATAAACTTGAGAAAATTCAATAAAACAATGACAACCGTAATTGCAAAAACCAATCTTTTCGACTACGAATTACAAAATAACTCATTAAATTTTATAAAATAGTCGCGACAATTATTTTATATATATATATATATATATATATAATTAAAGTTGGTACATATACGGGTATGTATTGTTCGCCAACTAATCCTTTATCGGTTGACAACTTACACAAGGTTGGGGTTATGACCTTAACGCGAATAACAACACAATACAAGGAAAACATAAAACAATGTTCACCATTGAACAGTTTTCAATAATTCAAATGTTCAATTATTCATAAAAAAACTATCGTGTTTCTTCCGCGATCGATACGGCTGAAATGCGTCAATCCCACCGAACATAAATAACCGATAAACGTGTAACATAATAAGGGCATGTCAGATTATATCCCAAATTACGTAATTTACAGATGATAAGTTGAATATATTATTTTCTCGCTGTAAAAACCAGCAGCAAATCACCTATCATAGAAAGATCCCACTTGTCCTGGTAACGTTCTTCCATAATACGAATTTTCTTGATGGAACCGCTTTCATCGCTCACATCTCACACATTCTATGGGGGGGAGGTCTAAGTGGGAATGGAGGAAGTGAATTTTTAGACATTCTGCAACCTAAATTCTTGTAGTTTTGCAGCAGATCTTCCACCGATGTTAACGATGAAAATGTCTAGATGACACCCGGTCATTATCAGGGTGATCAATTAAAAAAAATTATTATCGTATAACTAGGTCCTTATATGACGATGTATGCAATATGCATTACGTAGTGTTCTACATAATAAGAAAACTTCTTTTGGCGGTAAATAAAAAATGGGACGTTCTAGAAAATTTATAATACTATTTTTGGAATCTGCGGCAAAAATACTTGGGATTAAGAAAATCACTAAATTTCTAAATGAGATCTCTGGCCGACACAAAATAATGATTCTGACATGGAAATACGAACTCGTTGATTATAAATATATTTCTAGCTCTAGTTCAATACTAGAAATACATTTATGAAACTAAGAAGCATCCTTTGCGATAGGAACCTAAGCTTACAGATCAAAAATAAGTTACTGAAATGATACGTAGATGCTCTTATATGGAGCGAGACCTGGACTATAAGAGAAAATATCAAGAAGCGGATATCAATGTGGTGCTACCGAAGAATGTGAAAAATACCTTGAACAAAAAACATTAGAAATAAGGAAGTTCTAAAATGAATTGGAACATTAATGGCAGTAGTGAAAAAATGGAATATAACTTTTTTTTTGTCATTTTATGAGAAGAGAAAAGTACAAGCTACTACAAACGATAGCAATGGGCATGATTGAAGGAAAAAGAAAACCGGAAGAAAATGTATATCGTTGCTCGATAACATAAAAAAATGGACCGGAATCAATGAGACAGAAGAATTGGTCAGAATAGCAAGAAATAAGAACCGACTACAACAATAATACCCGAATCGGGTTGTACGAGAAGAATAAGTCGAAAATACATTCTGAAAAACGTATTTACATGTATGTAACCGAAACACTGTTGATCTTTGTTATAAATCATATTACTGAATAATCACCTGGCCAGCGTAAACAAACGAATGCTTAAATTCGGTTTTATTATGTCAATTGATAATAATTTCATTGGTAAAGAGTTACAAACTAATGATAAAGGTTTGTGGTTAATATTCAATAATATCTTTTCCTTCGATTTAAAATAAATTACTTTATATTTGGATATATGTCGATGTATTTATATTTTGAATAATTTTAATAACGCCCCATAGAAGAGGCAATATACGCAAGTAGCATTGATGAATATAAATCTGAAGAATTGAAGAATAAATTACACTTAATCTTGTTTACACATACACACATACATATACATGTGTATGTGTATATCTGATAATAGTAACATCTTCCACTTTCAAATTAGTCTTTTGTGTTCCCGTTACGCTTGAAAAAACTCACATTATATATATATATATATTTATTTTTTTTTTCTGCCACGGTTACCGTTTTTTACTAATCTCTCTAAATTACACGCATTAACACAGTTATTTTAAAATAGCAGGATTGTTATATAAGAGGAGATACAGTACATTATCATCTGCATTTTTAATAGAGAAATATAAAATACTGCGAACAAAAAAATTAAAAGTATCGTTTAAAAAATATTTTTATCTTCTTTTATTTTTTGTAAATTAACAGGTTTTTTAAATATTAAATAATATTAATTAGTTGTCGATTCATCGACGCGATACTGATAAAACATATTGAGAAAAATGATGCTTTATCTGATTGAAGAAAAACATTTTGTTTTCACAAGACGACGATTTTTTTCTTTTATAATTTAATGACATTCAAAAATTACTTCAGTGCACAGATAACATACGCTTGTTATATGGTCTTGGTATTTCGCAGAACATTGAATTCTGTAATAGATTAAAACTGAGAATTATAACATGACAAGTTTAATACCAAATACGATTTAATTGGCAGCTACTAATATTTCACAAACATAACAGTTCAGATTGAAACAAACCACACGACCGTTTTTTTCTCCAAAATTTTTGCGCGCAATCTGTCTAATTTTAAGACAATAAGCGGCAGTGTTAATGAAATCGATATAAATTAACGGAATGCTTCTCAATGGTCGCCATTCCTTGTTGTTGATACAATATTTAATTAGTTAATTGTATTCCATCGTTTTAAACGTCCGAATCTAGTACCGTCTTTGATAAGCCTGTGCGCCAACTGATTGCAGTGATTTTGTAGTTGCCCCATAAATCGCCTGTTGGCTGCTTTTATTTCTTCTTTAACTATCGGTACTTGTAAATCTTTATGTATTTTGTCATTGTGCACATATCACAGCGTACCGACTATCGATGGTAGTATTTTTGATTGGACTCTTTGGATAATCGCTATATCAGATTTTCTCGCGATTCCCAGAGTGGAACTCCATAGGACCCTTCAGCATTGTTTTACAAAGTAGTACTAAAGGAAAGAATGAAGGAAAGAGGAGAGAATATTGAAGTGGAATAGAAATGAAAATGTATATTAATCAGACAATTCCAACGAATTGCCTAATTTGGGTTTTCTAGAATAAATCTGTTCATTTATATTTTATTATTTTTTCCTGGTAGTACGCAAGAATTTCCTGAGAATAACTCAACCCATTCAAGTAATTGGAAGTGCATCGCGGCACCACTTCTTCCTTTTCAATCGTCTGCTAGATCTGGGTGGAAAATCGATAGGCTGAACTGAAGTTTCTTATACAAGGTATTGTTCCATATAGACATCGCAAGCAAAGTGAATCTAGTTTTTTATTTTATTCCATCTGTCGATCGAAAAGGACACTCTTTATCATTCTGGTATTCCTGCAGGACAGTATGTACGAATAAGCCTGTTTTCCTTGTTATGTGTCCAATTCCTGGTAATCCCCGTTAATAAGCGCACTTCGTCTTTCAGATCATTCAATATTGACACAGTTGTTCGGTATGCTGTCCAAATTAATTAACGATTTTGTAGTAGTAATTTACTAGAATGTGATAAGAGCGATATTGTTCTGTGGTCAAAGCCCTGTACAGGAAACCTTTTTTAAAAATTAAAAGAAAAAAGGCTTTACGCAAAATCTTCTGGCCACATTCCTGTGTGCCATATCTCTTTACATATTATGTGTAATATTTGAAATCCTCCCTCTCTAATTTCTTTCAGAGCTACTGCTGGAATTTGAACCTCTTCGATAGCTTTATATCTTTTCACTTTTATAATATATCTTATTACTTACGATTTCACACACACATATATATATATATAAGATAAATTACATAGTGTCATGCTATGTAAAATCTTTCCTAAACAAAGAAGCAATACGTATCTAAAAAATGTGTGTTTGTGTGTGTGTGTGGTTATAAAATGTGAAGATGACAAGATTTCAATGAGATAATTTTAATTACTATATAATTTTATCGGCTAAAATTAAACAGAGACCCGAACACCATACTTTCACCTCATAAATCGAATAAGATGACATGGTAATAAAATGCGCTATTGGAAATAATGCAATCTCTCCATTATCAATAAAAACCAGTTGACTGTGATTGGCTTCTAACTTATGTGCAACTTAACACGTACAAGAACATACTTATAAGAGGAAGTAATGATGGGCAATGGATACGACTCGTAGGACAACCCGAGCTGGCAGATGATCACATTTCTAATTGCATTTATAATATAAAATTTATAAAATATTCACATAGAAGTGATAATATGAAATATTATTAAAGGAACTTTCCATTCGTAACATTTGTTATAAACTGGACGAAATTTTGCAGCATCTCTTTAATTTGATTTCCATATTTCGATTAGACATTTTTTTTGTGCGAGTTGTTTATCGATTTTAGTGTGAGCTTTGAAAAATTTACGTAAGTTTAATGAGTTAAATTTCGCGAAAAGATTCTAAAAGAAATTCTAACAAGACGTAATGTAACTATTAAATAGGTACTGATGAAAGCAAAGACATATCAGCTCAAAAGTTGGTACGTCGTCTAAAAAATGGTATTTTTTAACCTGATGACAGGTATAATATCGCCAAGCGACTCTTCCTATACAAGTCGATTACGCGATAATTTTTTTACTTTTTTTTTTTTAAATTCACAACACTTAGTCTACATCTAATTTGATGGTACTCCAATACTTAATCAGATATTGAGTCGATTATTAACGAAAAACTGATTTATGTACACATTTTTATGAATAAAAGTTTTATTTAAACTTAAATAACTAATAGTGACTCAATAATTTTAACCTTGTTTTAAATTTCTAGAAAAATAATATATTTCATGTATTACTTATTTTCCTTAAAAATATCTTGATTTTAAGGAAAACATTTGAAAAACCACACAATTATTTTTATAGTATAACTTAATTACTATGCTTTATGAAAATATATTTTTAACAATTTCCTTTGTTTAAATTTTATATTTAACGCAATTCTCTTTAATTATTCAAATACAAACGTTTGGAAAAAACGACGGAACAAATTATATACATCAACATTAAACTAGTAATTTATACATAGATTCGAATCGCATTCTATATAATTAGTATATTATTTTAAGAAATGTGATTTAAATAATTTTGCAATTACGTGCACAAGATTTATCTATAAATGTATTATAATAAAATCACGCTAAACTTACTGCAACCGGTTAAGCTATTTGAAAACGCATTTCCTAAACTTCAAATCATTTCCAAATTGATAACTTCTTATAAAAATTCTTGTAAATTTAACAACCGATATTTATAAATAAATAAAAAAAAAAGTTTCTCCGCATAAATGCCTACACACTACACAATCGTATCGTTAAAAACATAAACAAAAGCAAAACAAAACACCTGATGAACCGTACAGTAGCGTCGAATAAAATCCGCTAACGGTTAACACAGATTGAATTTCGATCATAACAAAGCAGAATATACTCAATACGTTGAAAATAACAGTGATTTAGTAAATTATAAATAAAATTATATTAAATAACAAAAAATTCTTATATTATTTTTTCATGAGAAGCAAATGTCACCGGTGAATTTTTCTGGCTATGAAGAAGTTTCATAAAATTTATTATTCGACTTGGCGTAAAGTTGAAACAAAATTCAATTCCGTATATTGATTACGTGGTTTACGACGTTAAAATGGTTAAAAATGAACTTATCACTTTGCTAGATATTAAAGTTGTTCCGGAATTTCTTAATAAATTATTGTTTTTCAAAGATCAGGATTTATATGTTCACAATATACCAAAAAGGACCGTAAAGGAAATTGTAAGTTTCACACGCCGATTTCCGGAGCGAAATGTAAAAGTAAGCATCTTAACTTCAAAAAATAGCATAGTTTATTTATTAGCAGTTAATAAATGTAATGATTCTTGTCAGAAAGAAATAGCGGACATTGTAAAACAGATAAAAGCGCAAGCTGTATTTCTCGAATTATGTGCAAATCGAGCTTGCGGATGTGAAGAACATAAAAATAATGCATTTCAAACATCCAAAAAGTTGACTTATCATCATTTACAAAGTATGATATCGCAAGTTGGATTTTTTCCCGCATTTTTGTATTACGCTAATTTATACAGGGACAAATATACGCAAGAAAACGTATGGATGGACTGTCAGGACCCATTAATCAAATCATTGATGGAAGTAAAAGAACATACAAATTGCGAAATAATATTAGGCGACAGACCAATTGATGAAACGTTAAACAGAGAAGTAAAATTGTTAAAGTACTGGGACAAAGCGAAATTAGTTTCATACGTTACGTTGGGTTTACTATTGAAACCACTTAGAAAACACCTAATATTAAGCGCTACAAGTAAATTAATGAAAAATGAAAAAAATAAAAATGTGCTGCTTTTAGAACGGGAAATTTATTTAACATATAGTTTACAAGTTACAGCTAGAAAGCCAGAAGAAACTAACTACAAAGTTATTGCTATTGTAAGCGAGGCACATATAAAAGGTATTCAAACTCTTTGGGGTAGAGTAACGACGGATGCTGTGAACGAAATGCTTGATTCGAACCCGTAAAAAATTGTTTGCATAGATATTTAAAACGTATTTCGTTAACTTTACGAAAATAAATAAATCGCTTGTTAATATTACAATTATTGTTTGGTAGAAATTTCATATTTTTTATAATAGTGAACGTTTGAAAAAATAAACATACTTAAAACATTTAAAATCAAGTATGTATTATTAAATTAATAATAATTTAAAAATGAAAGATTATAGTCCAAATATTGAATATTTTGTAGATTTATTTTTAATTTGAATAGTCTCCTTTTTATTTACAGTATGCATACATTTTTGATCCAATTAAATTATAATGTTGATTAGAAGCGTTATATGTATAAATACACACACACACATATATAAAATATTTACACACACATATATCTATATAAAATTCTCTAACGGCGTTTTGTTACTGCAGCTCACATTTTGTTCTGTCACCAAAACAAGACACGTCCAATGTGCAGTGAAACAGCCACACAGATTCATAGGTTAATTGTGAATAAGATAAAGGCCATTGCATTGCAGATAGGATTTCTATCCAAGGTCACAAAATGACAAAGGAACACTGGAATAAAATAAAATCTTATCTGAGGAAATCATATATTACCACTGGTAATTTAAATGCAAGAAATACACCATGGAACTGCCAAAATACAAACTATGAAGGGAAAGAACTACTTGACTTTATCGAAGAGCATAATATGTATGTTGTAAATACCACTTCGTATACTCGTATTCCTTCAATAAAACAACAGAGTAGTAATATTGATTTAATATTATGCACAACAGATTTATCAACTAACATTAGCTACGATGTTTTGAGAGATCCAATAGGAAGTGACCATCTACCTTTAATTGCTTACTTATATGTACTTACCACAATTAAATACAATATACAAGAAAGATAATAAACAACAGTATAATAAAGTAACACGCAAAAACTGAAGAAAAATTAATTGGGACAAATTCAAAACAATAACCAAAGAAAAAATCGAACAAATTACTAAAACAGAATTCATTAATAAACCTATAGAAGAAAAATATGCAGTCCTTTCGGATACACTAAAATCTACCATTGACCAGTTAGCACTCATAATCAAAATTAATCAACAGTGAAACTCCAAAACGTATTACTGGAGGAATGAGGAATGTAACAAAATAGTAGCTCGAAGGAGATTAACACTTCATACTTTTAACAAATACCCGACTATGGAAAATTATAATAATTTTAAGCAACAACAAGCAAAAACCAAATTATACTTTTATAGAATGGCACAAATTTTGTGAAAAATTAAATCCTAGAGAAAATAGTAAAAAACTATGGAACCAAATTAAACTAATCTGTAAAACAAATAATGCTAATAATCATAATAATGCGATAACACAAAATATTAATTGGATTCCAAGTTTTATTAATCAATATAATACTCCTATTAATAACTTTAGCAATATTTTTTGCAATAATAATAGAAAAAATTCCCACATAGACAATGGCATAGAAAAATCATTTTCCATCTGGGAACTTAAAAAAGCATTAGATCATTATAAAAACACAAGTACTGGAGTTGATATCCCATACAAAGCCATAGAAACTACAACAAAATACTTTCAGGAACTTCTCCTTGAATTTTTAAACGAATCTCTGTAATTAAAAGTACATATATAATCAACGAGTGTAAAACACAATATGTATGTCCAATAAACCAAATAAGAATCCTAATGACTATAAATCATACAGACCTATAACTTTATTAAGCTGCTTAGGTAAAACAACTGGATCTATGATTAAGGAACGTCTTGAATGGAGACTGGAACGCCAAAATAAATTGCCAACAACACAGTTCGTTTTTAGCAAAGCATTTGGAACAAGGGGTAATACAGCTATTCTGATTAACGATTATATATATATAAATATGTCTAAAAATCACTACATGATAGCCATCGCCTCGACATGTCAAATGAATATGACCTAGTCAACTTGAGCATACTATGCGACAGATTGAAGATGATAGGTATCCCCACAACATATATTAAATGGATAGCGCGATACTATAATGGCAGAAAATTAATTATAAAATATCAAAATGAAATAAAAGACACTGATACAAGTGAAACAGGTACGGGGATACCCCAATGATCAATCCTTAGTCCATTGCCATACAATTTATATACAGGCGAACTAGATAACATACAGACCGAAACAGTTAAAATACTGCAATATGCTGATGATATAATCATATACAGCTCGACCGCAACACTATCAACTGCTGTTCAACAACTACAACCAACTATAACTAAAATGACAGAAATAATAAATAGACTGCAACTAAAAATAAACAATGATAAGACAAAGGGAATTTTGTTCAACCGACACCGAATTAATCACTATCCCCGTATTACAGTAAATAATACCTCAATTCAATTTGTTAAAGAAATAAAATACGGGCATAATGTTAGATGAGAAATTAAACTGGAATGCTGAAACGTAAAAGATATTAAGGAAATACAGCAATGGTACCAATCTAATACGTGCAATATCAAGAGCACAGTGAGGAAGTCACCCTAAAACAAACATTATACCGTATAAAACACTAATACTGTCTCGTTTTAACTACTCATGCATATTCCTAAATTTAAGTTCTAGCAACACCAAAAAAATGCAGACAGCATATAATAAAGCATTACGCCTTTGTATTGGAGCACGGTCAGTATACGATTTACAATATAATAAAAACATACCTGGTAACAATACATGACTTACAATAAATAAGTGGTACGCCTCTCATTCCTATGCACGGATTATATTTTTTTATGAAATAATTGTTTTATTAAACCTTTTTATATAAGGATTGTGTTTTTTTTTTTGTTGTAATATATCTCTTATTTACAAAACTAGAACTACATTTAAATAATTAGTAATTATGCGCAACGTGTTTAGAAGTATAGCGCAATGGTTAAGCTCTTTTAACTATATTACTCGGTATTCAGTAGCGACGAAGTTAGGTTTGTAACGCTTCAGTCTTAAGTATATATTCGTAGACAAAAGTGACAATGATGCTGTATTCGAATGATAGCGAAATTGTTCTTGGTGTTGTATAGCTTAATCACTTATTACTTCTGATTTTGAAATCAACTGAACAGTTAGTGTTATTTTTTATATTTTACGATTTAACACATTCCCATATCTGTATTCCATAAGTCCATATTGGACCACCAATGGTTTTATATATCAAGAATTTGTTCTCCAATTTCATTGAACATTTGACGCGTTTTTCCTGTTAATGATCGTATACGTTTTCTATGTTAATTTTGAATTTATGAATATACCTATGACATTCGCGAGTTATTAATAAAAAGCGTACACATTTTTGTTTATTTAGCTGAATTTTCCAACCCACCATTCTATCTCCAAAGCGATTATTTGCTGTAGTTTGCTGTAAAACAGCAATGGTCGACTAATATTTCTGTATCTTCAGCGAACATTGTAGTCGTCGAATCCTGAACGAAGATATATCCGTTGTATATAATAACAGTAGGATGGGTCCTAAGGCAAAACCATCAGCACGCCTGAACCTATAAAGATATGCCATGACCAGTCAACACCTGTGCACTGTAGAAGTTGATACCGAATTTTAATAATTTTAATCTATATGCGATGTCTGGAAGAATAGCAAAGTCTTTCTGCCAGTAATTGCGGTGTCCTAACTGTCCTGCCACTTCGCGACTAATAAAGAAAAAATACGCTTTTTAAAATTTTGATTTGTCATTGGTTGAACAGAGATACCTCAAGCAGGTTAGAATGTTTCATCTTGAACAATCCTCTCCCACAAGCCTATGCTCAGAAGTCAACATCCTTGATTGAGATATAGATAGTCCCAACAGTATCACGTTCGGTAAGCTGTACAGGCACCCCTATATATATATATATATATATTTATATTTCTCCAGCGAAACATGGACTTTATATAAAAAAGAAAGATTAAAACTTCGAGCTTTTGAAGTTTGGTGTTATCGAAGAATGCTGAGAATATCATGGATTGATAAAATCACAAATAAGGAGGTATTCAAAAGAATAGAAGAGAGATAATAAACATGATTGAAAAGAGAAGAAATAGTATGATCGGTCATCAAATCAGACATTGTAAATGGCTAAAAAACTTAATGGAAGAAAAAGCAAATGGAAAATTAAGAAGAGGAAGACCAAAAACCCGATTTATGGACGCCGTAGTAAAAGAACAGAATTATGTGAAGATAAAAGAAGCTGCTCTTACCAGGAAATTATTTGCTTAGCTGCAGGCCATGTTGCCCACCAACCTAGCGGTTGAGGAGAAATGATGATTATTATATATATATATATATATATATATATATATATATATATATATATAAATAAAACTACTATTTTTAAGAACATCAACAACCGCATACCAACATCAATTGTTAAATGCTCCTTTAATATCATAAGGAATGACAACAGCCGAACAACCATCATAAATGTATTGCTTGACTGTTGAAACTAACGTATAAATTGCATGCTCAGCTGATAGACCTGAACGAAAATAAAGCTGGTGGTGGTGTAACGTTCCCATAGTAATATCTCATTGATGGCTTTTTTATAGACCTTCTCCATGTAATTAAGCAAAGTGATAGGCTTCAAGCCGACAACTCTGAAGGATCTTTACCGGGCTTAGAAAGCATCTCAGATAGGCTGCCTTCCAATAATCCGGGAAAAGACCAAAATCTAGAGATTTTAGCAATAAAATTGGCAATAATGAAAATAAAATCATTTTTTGACGTACGTTCTTTTAACATGTTTTTAGTTAAAGAAGAATAATAAAGTTCTACTGGTACCAGATCACGGGAAACTTGCATATTTAGCACCCGTGCTTGTCCACCTATTTCGTTAATCTTGTTCAAAAACCGTAGAAATTTGATTACATACTGTACGTCACGTATAAAAATCCAAATTAACGTAGTTTAAAATTAATATGGAAATTTGGACGAAAACGTTAAAGTTTATTTAACATAATTGCATTCTTCATCCTTAATGTTCGCTACAATATCAAATTCAATAGTTCACTTATATAGGGTGACCTAGAGAAGACTGACCGTTTTGTTTTTTGAATAGCGCAGTTGGTGAAACTGCTACACAGTAAACCGTGTGCTCACGTTCAGTGTACACACGAGAGATTCATTTTTTGTCCAGCTTCAGTTATCGTGGCATTCTATAACGAGGAGCGCTGGTTTTGCGTGGAACGTTATTTTCGACGTATGCAGAGTTTCGAAAAAAATTCAAAGTTACGCGATTTATTTGGGGGGATACCTTAAGGGTCGTGTTTACGAAACACGTCGACGAGATCCTGAAAAGTCGGATTTCTGAAGAAATTTCAAAAATTTGGCAACCTATGCTCGAAAAAGTCTTCGAAAATGTTGTAAAGACTGAATGAATGTATTGTTGCCAATGACGGTCATCTGAACGATATTGTGTTCCACAAATGGTTGTAAGCTAATCTTCCATTTTCCTATTTTTATAAAAATTTTATTCAAAAATTTTGGTCGAGTAGTTTTTGGACTTCTCTGGGTTACCTTATATTTCAAAATAATCACACGAAAAATTAAAATATATGTATATCTCGTCTGTATCATACGTATACATCTTTTCTTTGGATAATTGCAGAAAAACTTAATGCTCGCATAATTTCTATACTAAAACACCCTATAATTGGAATATGAAAAATAACACGGAGGGGAAATTTTATAATAATTTCTTTACTGCTTCTATTAGTACATTTTAAGTGAAAAAATAATTTATAATTCTAGCGATTATTCAACGGCACAGGCTGAATTATGTTCATTTTAATTTTGGACCAAAATAGTTTACGCACAAGCGTGCAAACATAAATCTCACTAATTCAAGATATTGTTTTTATTTACTTACTGAAGCGTTGCGATAATGTATGAAAATCGATCATATCATGCGAACAATTTTTCACTATTAATCAATTACATTGATATTTCTAGATAAACAAAGTAAACTAATATTTGAATATTATTTTATTGTTATATATAAAAAAAAAAGTAATAATAATACAGTAGGATAATTATGTAATATTCTTACACTTTAGGAATAAAATGTTAAAACTGATGTTTGATTTCCACGTATTAATAAAAACGGTGGCATTCCTTCCGTTAATGCTTCCAGCCATGACATATATAATCCAGCCGAAACAACAGATTTGCGAGGAATTGGTAAAGTCCTTTATAAAAACGTATAAATTTAGCATTCCGAAATATATAAAAATATATACATTTTTACATTTGAAAACTATAAGGGAAAAAACAACACATATAATACTTACATTACAATTAATTTGGCGTCTTGAGAATGTTCCAACAGTAATTCGCGTAATCTTAAATGTCTGTTTGTTTTTTCTTGCATCGAATTTAAATCATCCCGAGAAATATCGACCTCTAAAGAAATAAATAGTTAATTAAAAAAAAAAAACACAACTTTTCATAAAATTTTATAACATTGTATAATTTCCAAATGCGCAATAAAAAAAAGTAAAATAAGAATCATCCAAATCATTTATCCTATAAAAATCATTTTATAAACTAGTCGTAAGTTGCAGATAAAATATAAAATTAGAAATTTATCTTTGAATTTTTTATATTAAATATCCGACTTTCTTTAATATAAAGTGACAATACTTTACAAGCATTGATATTTCTTCATAGTATTTAAAAAATTATTTATAATCTCGGCATTCAATTGCACAGCAAATAGTCGTAAGTTCCAGATAAATATAAAATTAGAAATTTATCTTTGGATTTTTTATATTATAAAGTGACAATACTTTGTAAGCATTTAAATATTTAAAAAAGTGTTTATAATCTTAGCATTCAATTGCATAGCGAGATACCATGTTCAATGGCGTATATAATTGAGAACAGACTACTCATTATTAGTAACAACATATTTAACCAAATTCATTAAAATATTTTTAGTTGAATACTGGATAGGGCTATTTAAGATTCATTCCGAAAAATTTTATAGTTGAAAAACTAACTGTACAGCATTAACTCACTGAAGAACTAATTTGTTATTTAAGCTCTACAAGTGTCTAAGAAACAAACAGATACATCACTGACGATTTCAACAGTTATAGCGAATTATTGCGATATCTCAAATCTCACCTCTATACCGATAATGTCACGCATATTAAACCATTCTGTCAGAGTAGAGCGGCATCAATGATACAACTCGTCTTTAATATCCACAGCCCGATGTGAAGTAAACGTATAAAAGGCGTAGTGGTGATACGAAACTGGAATGTGCGTCACCATCCACCATGCTGATCTATCACTAGCGGCTCATCGAAGCCTCATGTAGAAATAATCCAATTAGCGGTTTTAATTGATCTGTCCACCGTGTTCTACCCCTCCTTTTTTCCCTTATCATTCACTTTCCCAGTAATTATCAGTAGCTGTAATGAGTCTTTATACCGCCCTATATGACCGAAGAATCATATATATATATATATATATATATATTATATATAATATATATAAAATTCTTATCCATTTCCATGTTTTTGTGCTCAGTTTATTACATATATTCATTTATATTTTTAATATATACTAAATACCTATCACTTTTTACATAATGAACTAATGAAACGATCGAATACGTCGTTACATTGTGTTAAAAATGGAAAATATTAACGCGATATTTCCAACTCGTGAACAAAATTAAAATACTTACTTGCGCTTGTAACGTCATTTGCGTCGCCCGATGAGGAAACGAAGTTTTTGATTAGAGATTCGTAAAATGTGACCGTTTCCTCTTGAGGTTTCCTCATCAGATCAGAAAATATCGTCAAGTCAGAATAATCGATACGAAATTTAGACAACAAGCTAGCCATACTGGAAAAAAGTTTCAGTTTCTCATTTTCGTTAAAATAACTTGAAACAATATAAACGCATTTACTTCACATATCGCACATTCTTTAAACATACTTCATATATGTACATGCCACGCACCACTCCACAAGTTTAAAGATTTCAAAATTGTAAACTGGGCTATACGTTATAATAAAAAAAAAAAACTATTAACCAGAAATAAAGCTTTACTTTATGATATATACTTTAAAAAAAAACAACAATCATACTCATGAATGTCGTATCTAGAACAAGATCTTACTTTCGTTGCTCAAATTCCAACGGATCATAATCGCTAGCTAAGGCAAATACGCGAAGTTTACAGGAAGACCACTTTTTTCTTATACTGATCAAGTACGGAATCAATAAGGTCAAACCTATCAACATTAACAAATAATTACTTATCTCTGTGTATAGGATCGCAGTTGGAATTTTAAGTAATTGTTGATAAAACTTCATTTTATGTCATTCATTAAAGTTGATCTATTCGGAATATCAACTTTTGTCACTTTTCGGCAAAAGCTAAAAGTCAAAAATTTTAACAATAACGATACTTTTAAGATTACATAAGCATAAAGTAAAATAGTTTTACAAGTTATATATTACCTCCATCATCGTATAACCACCATACGTCAATCGTGCCCTTCTTTTGTTTACCTTGAAACAACGTTATTTGAGCTTTCGTATCGCGTGGTAATTCTAAACCATCTTTAGTCCTAGGAAATATTTTACAGAAAAAAAAGCATAAATATACTTTAGTACTATAATCTATATATATACTATTTCTCCCCCTTTGTTTAATATTAATATTTCTAAATTATGTTATTCCGATAGAAATTTGGGACCTTCATTTAACTTAAATTTTAAGACATTTATCGAACAAGACCGAAACGTTTTCGAAATAATATTCTTTTAATCAGATAACTTTCTATGTTCGTAAATTTGATTATTATTTTTTTTCTCTAAGCAAACCGTAAAATTAGACTATTCCCACTCCGTTGTTATTTCTGAAATAACAAATTTTATATATATACACTATATTTTTCTTTTTCGAGTTTATTCAATTAATTTTTTAACCACCACTAAAATACAAATAATAACAAAAAATAAAAAAAGAACCAACTTCACAGAAAAATTCATTAAGAATATCGTGAATACGGGCAATTTGTTGACATTATGTACACTTTCTAATTATGTCTATAATTTCAAATCATATTTACAAACACGTTAGACGAGATTTTCTAATCATATAACATTTCCACCCAGCTGTTGAATTGTTTTTAACTTTGTTAAATCTGTCATACATTCTTCAATTGTATTTAAAAATTTATAACTCTCACGGTGGAATTTTTATATCGTATTTTCTATTCTTACGAGAAGTCGTATTTTTTCGATAGTAAAAATGGTTTAACGTAACAGATTTTTTAAACTTCCAAAAGTTGTTCTCTTACAAACTGTTACAGTTGAACTTTTTCAGTCACACATCAGAATTTTAAATTTACTCAAGGTATTTACCAAAAAATACTGCTTTTTAAATGATTAGATACTTTTATTTGTGGAATTGAAATATTTCATGTAATGCAGAAAATGTACAATTTTATTATCATCGAAATTTCATTATATCATATAAGAAACATCGCAACTGGAAGGGTTAAACTTAAGTATTTGCAAAATGTAAAATTCGATGAAATTAGCATGCAACTAATAGAGCCGACTAAATACAATTACTGTAACAGATCACTGACTTCTAAAAAGCTGATTGGGCAATTTTCACAAAATAACTGAACGAAGAAATAACGATCATTAGACCGATATCTGAGGAATATGAGGCATTCGAAAAACTTATTTTTAATATCTCGAGATTAAACATATTAAGAGGCCGCCGTACTTCATACGAATATAAAAACCTTTCCTCTACCAAGACAGTAGAACTAAGAGGAAAAATCATACAGGCGATAGGAGAAACAAGACGTAAGCGGTGATAATAAACTATTGACAACCTTGATAAAGTACAGTAATTCAAATAACGCGGAAAGCTCCTGGAAACGTCTAATACACGTATCCACGTCAATCGTCGGATAATTAAGGAAATTAAAGAATCAAGAATGAATCACTTATTCACTGGGATTTTTTTGTGGTGATTTACTTTTATTCCTTTTGATTTATTTTTAACGCCTTAGATAGTTTTTTTTTTTTTTTATTAAAATTACGTTAGTTACGATGAAAGAGAACAATTTTTCTAACTTCTTTTCGTATTTTAGCTACTAATTTGTATCCACTGACATTTATTGTTGATCTTCGTGATTTATGTAGGTTTGATATTAACTTTCTCTATACTTACATATACCCTTTCATTTTGTTTTAAATAATATTTTCCAATGATTGTTGTCGAAAGATTTTTTAAATCTATAAACATTACATCAGTTTCTTTGCTTAAATCTAATCGACTTTGCATTATGAGTTTTAAAGCCATTATCGCTTGTCTGGTTTGCTTATAACATGTAAAGTTTAGAAAAACAATAACAATTAGTAAACGAAAATATTTCGATTAAAATAACACATAAATATGATATACTTGTAAATCTCACTGATCGTCACGTCTTCAAGGCTAGCCACGGTAGATTCATCCTCGTCTTTATCTTTAACTTTCGTATTTGTACTTGCACCTATTTTTTTTAAACATAATTACATCATTTTGTTGAGTTCAAAAATAGTTACATATTAATCAACAGTCGGGCAATTGTGTATAACCGTAATCACTTCGTCAAAAGAGTTCGACATAAAATGTTCATTCTTTTAAGTCTCCTTATTAGGTAATGGATTTGTTCGAAAGAATGGTAATAGCTCACAGAACCGACTAAAATGTAAAATATTTCAACATACGCTCCAACAAGTTACCGTTAAATATGGCTGCAATTATTGTTACGGCAACATGGGTATTTAACTAATTTAACAAGTGAAATTAGTAATTGCACATAAAGCAAGTTATCTTTTCAAAAAAAGCATATTTAAACACGATATAAAAAATTTAAACTCATTTATATTAGATTAATTACAGCAGAATTCAAGTGTTTTTTTTTTTTACTAACTGACAAATTGATTTAAAAATGAATTAATTAAACGTTTGTTGGAAACCGCTTACGTTTATGTACATTTTTCATTAAACACAATAACGAATTAAAATCATATTTATACGCGTTTCCTAAAATACTCGTTGAAAAATAAATTAATCTCATAGATGGTGTAGCGATAACAAAATATGTCCGAAAACTAATACTTTTATATAATTAGAATAAATCGTTTCATCTATATATATGTCACATCTGGACTGCTGAAAATTTAAAGATTGTGAGAGAATATGTGATTTTTACATAGAAATTTATCCATGAACACAATTCAACAGAGTACACAAAAATATAAAATTAATTACAAGAGAATGAGTTACTTTGATTATTTCCGCCTAAATCCATACGAGAAACTGTTTCGCCTAACTGACTATGATCGACAAATAATGAAGAAAAATCCAAACCATCTTTTACTCGTAAAATACATACCGCTAAATAACTGTCTAATGCTTTACTGAAATTACGAAAAAGGAAAAAGTTTAAAATTATATAAAAAATATAAATTTAAAAATCGCGTTATATCAAATATAAAATAAATAAAACCATAAATAGTTTACAAAATAATAATAATAATAAAAAAACAAGACACTTACTGAATTATATTGAAATACATATCGAGATCAGTTTTAGCTGATATCAGCCAATTACTTTTGTAGCCAATGAGCAAAATATTCGGCTTCAACTTTCCCAAACCACAAGCTTGCAATAAAGATTTGGCGCCTTCCTCAAAAGTAACATTCTCTACTTGAGTGTAAAAAGCTTTAATTCTATGAAAATCCAACCAATTTTGTGCCATAATTGCGTATTCTTGTTGTTCCCTGTGCGAAACAGGCTTCTACATATTCAAAAATATACTTGTATCAGAAAGCGTAATATATGAGTACGAAATTTGTTTACTAAAGATCGTCCACAATCGAACATCTGCCCCGCGTGAGTAAACTTTTGGGTGTCATTTGTCCAACGTTTTTTATTTATATAAGGGGGGTAATTATTAAAGTTTTAGCAACCATTCGATATTCATCAAATCAGCTTGTTTCAAAAGTGGACAACTAGTTTCAAAATTTAACACACGTTTGAACTAGACCTTTAATGTATCAGCAACATTTCGATCAAATAAATTCGATCAACTTCGTTTACTCATTTAGGGCGGATGCGTCAGTGTGGATGAACCTTCATATATGTCTTAATAAGTAAATAAAATTTAAAGAATTATAACTGTCCGAATCTTACACTATAATAAACTTTAGCTTTGACTTAACTAGTCAGAAACGTTATGTAAAAAGAGATGGTTAGGGCGTTACGTGGAAGGTAATAAGAACATTTTAGAAATCGATCATATTTTGGGACCAATAAAAAAAAGAAAACCACCGCTAAGCACATAGCATTGTGAGATCAGTTTTTTATGATTTTCTTGATTTCTAATTTTTCGCTTATCTATTCTAAAGTTTCACTGTTTTTTTTTTCTTTTTAATATATTTTTAATTTCATCGCCATTATTAATTAAAATTTCATAATAAAATATTATAAAATAAATCCATGAACATAAGCAAATGTTATGAATAAATGAAAACATAAATAATATATCATTATGATTAAAGACTAAATTCATAACAAAAATATGAAAAACGTTACTTTTATAAAATATATAGATGTTTATACAACATATTATTTTACAATATAAGTTTGATCGAATTTTAAAATAATTTAGAAATTTAAAAAAAATATATATATTTTAGTAGTAACCTTTTCGTGTATTAAAAACTACAATTTTTTTTAAGTTACTTTCGTTGCTATATTCTCCAATTAAATTAATTTCACTGATGTATATTCAGTTTTTAAAGTTGTCGCACGTATTTGTTCCAATAAATAATTTAACTTCTTTATTATAACAACCAGCATTCTTACAACACGTTACTTATAATTAACGTTACATACATTTTTTTTTTTTTAATTTATCCTAATATTATAAATGTACATAACGAAATAAATGTAATATGTTCATGTCCTTATATTATCAACGAATAAAACTAATATTTTAATAGGAAAATATTCATATTTTAAACATAAAATATTTTGTAAAGTTATGAACAAGCACTTTTAAATAATAAATCGTGGACAAGGTTTAAAATATAAACAAAAATGAAGTTAAAATCACTAAATACTGTTTTATGATCATTTTTATAAATTGTATATCTAAGTAATATTTTTATATTTTCATCTTTACTTGGTAATGGCTTCATAGCCGTAAACCAGTGGTTTTTCATAAAAAAAAATTATTAGTGATTTTAACTTTTTTTTTTTTTAATGTACATTCCAAAATTTTCAAGATTTAAAATGATCCACTTACCACATGTATATGGCCACAAACCATGAGAGATGTGTTTTTCGTAATAAGATGAGCAAATGTAACTAAGGGGGGACGATGAGATGGTAAACCTGTCAGTACTAATATCTGTGGATGGTAATTTTTAACGTGATCTTCGACATGATTTAACGAATAAACTCCCAACAGAGCACTGTGGTACGTTTGGGCTTGACTACTTGAACCCCAGTTTACTTCTACAATTTAAAAAACATATTTCTAGATGACAAAGATATTTTAAAAATTAATTATGTATATTATGTATAAACTTGTGTTTTAGATGAAATAATTGCGTATGTTGATCGTAATTATTCTAAAGGTTATTTACGATTTATTTTAACATTCAGACCATGGACAACGTGACACACTACGAGGTACGTGTTTAATATCATTAACATTTGTTTAAATTAAAACATTTATCAAAATAATGCGAAGAATGTGGAATGTAACGGGTTTTTAAAATATAAACAACAAAAAAGAAGAAAAAATAAATATTTTTTCTCTTTCTTTATGAAAAAACACAAAGCTTTTCGGCCGTTAATCCATTTTCGAGCAAATGTTAACAAATTATAAAATATAAATTGAAAAATATTAATTTAGATTACAATTCACAAAAATCAGTAAAATGAGAAACGGCATTAATAAAACAATCGGACAATGTGATAATTAACTGATCGTTCATTGTGTTGTTTACTGCACTGACTGTCAGATTGTTTTATTAATATTGTTTTTCGTTTTATTTTTATTATTTCTTAAATATTCACTTCATAATGGCTTAACAGCCGAAAAGCTTTGCAATTTTTCACGAATAAAAACTTTTTTCTGTAATTTTAACTTCCTTTTTGTTGTTTATTTTTTTAAATATTAAATTACACAAAATATTAAATGATTTTTTAGAACATAAGATTATTAAAAAAATATTAACTAAAAATTAACTATTTTTACACTGTAATAATTTTGATTTGATTCGAATTTAACCTTCAGCATATATTTGTAAATTCCGATATTATATTAGAGTAAGAAACAAAGTAGTGAACTTTCTTTAATCACCACTTAAATTGTTTTGAATAAACATGCCTAATATTACTCGTTAGAATAACTTTATACGCCAGAAACTACAAATTTGTAATAGTCTCGAGAAACTTACTTCCATCAGTTATAAATGATCAAATTTCAAACAGTATTAGTAAAAACAAACTAGACTTCAATGAGAATGTAATATTTCATCTTAAGTATAAAATATTTAAAAAAAAAAAAAAAACTAAATTCATAGGATAAATTCGGAATTCTCAGACATGAACAACATGTTTAAACTATAATTATATTATTTATAACTATTAAAAATGATTTCTTTTACATGATTCGAACTCACGATTCCTGTTTTCTTATTTCATGTATGTTGGAAAAGAAGAAAAAGATATTAGCCGAATAACGAGTAAGGATTACATATGTCGATAAAAATGTTATACATGTACATAAACACAAAGATGTATACTAACCTGGTTTTTGATAAGAGACAGTTAAATAAATAGCCAGAATTACAATTAAATTAACAAGTGCGAATATCCAGTTTATTAGGAACATAATTGAAACACACATAACCGAAGCTGCTAAACTCGCCCACATATTATATGCCTAAAAATAAAAAATAATTACATATATACAACCATAACAAATATCATAATGCAATTTCCCCGATATGATCGACCAGTTTTTAGATAAACAGCAATATCTAAATACAATATTCTAAAGAGCAGCTCAAGATATCCAAATTTTTAATGGTAATTGCGCTAAAATTCAATTAGTTCGCGTTAAACAGTAAATTTTAACGAAATAATAAAAAATAGTAAATGTTAACTACTCCGATAATCAGATCATATTTTTTTAACATTTAAAATAGCCATTAATACCCTTATTTTTCCTAGAAGTGTTTGAATAATTAAAAATGAATTTATGGAAATTTTGATATGTATCTAAAAAGTCGCTAATTTAATTTTTTTTTTTGACAAGCAACAAAAATTTACAAAAATACGGAAGTTAAGAATTATCCATCTTTATTTATTAATCACAATTAATCGATTCTATCGACCGTTACAAGTCGTAAACTGAATATAAAAGTGCGAAAAATCGTATTATGTTCAGCTAATAATAATAATAATAATGAGAAGTTTTTTTGTTTTTAATTTATTTGAGTAGAAGTAAAAAATTATTAAACTGCGCGATATTCATTTCTCTATTATAAAACAAGAATTGTTGGATAAAGAAACAAAGTTTTTGTTTAAATTTTTGTTTGGTTGTCATAATGTCTACACGTGTACTTTTTTCTTTACACATTAATAGTTATCGGAAATATACATAGCCATGAAAATATTATTAAAACTTGACCAGTTTTTATAACTTTAAAATCATAAAAATTATTATTTTTTACTTGATATGTATAGTATTAAATCATATTACGATTTACTATACGTATCAAGTAAAAAATAAATAATAATCTGCATGACTTTTTTTAAGGTTCCATTTCAAATAGAATTTAATCAGCATTTTTAACAGAAAAAAATAACACAAATAAATTATAATTTATAAACAAACAATTTTTAATATTTTTAAATTTAATGTATATTTAATAACAAAGATGTTTGAGAAATATTACTCAATTATATCACTTGGATAGCAAAGTCATAAAAACTATTTTCGTTAGATTTCCCACGATTTGAGTAATGAAACCTTAATTGAAAGTAAATTTATAAATTATAGAATTTATAAATTGACTTCCGATTAGTGTTCGTCATTACAACCAAGAACATAATAATCGAAAGAAGAAATAATAATAAAATTGCCAGATGAGTACGTAACAATCAAACATTTTTATGTATAGAAAATAACAAAACCAACATACATATAATCACTAGTAATTTAGATTTGTTCATATCCACTGTCGTTTCTTATGTAACTTACTTCCATGTTCACGCGTGTACCAATCGTGTTAAAATAGTATAATTTGATTACATTAATTAGTACATTAAAAGAAAAAAAAATTCTACGAAACAAAATCATTTCGACATACATGAAATTTTTATATTTAAATTCAAGGTTCACTATTCAAATGTTTTCTCAAAGAATAGATCATTAAGCGCTTACCTGATCATTAATTAGTAAACACAGACTAAAAATGACCCTGAACATAACATAAAATACCGTAGTCATTGATAAATTACGAAGTATTTTTATTTATCATTGATATTTAGACGAAGTTTCAGCAACATTTTCATAAAAACTTTATTTATTTACAAAATAATTAAACATTTAAATCTGTCGAGAATCTTATTTTAAAATTTTAAATCATCTTTTTTTTTAACGATTACCTCATTTTAATATCCAATACCGATTTATTTATTTATTTCTTTACGACCGCGATACCAATTGGCTCAATCAGAGCATTCATATTGTACAATTTACTTAACGTTATGTTACATTAATTTTGAAATGCATTTAGTCATAGCGAGGTTACAATCAATTACAAACGCTATACAGTTCGACACGTTCGAAACCATTTACGTCGTTAATTATAATTGCATTATCTATAAAGTAATCTAAATTAAATTTCAAACGTTCTTCCTCGATGTAAGGGTATTCAAATAGAAAATGACAAACTGTTGTGGAAACACTTAGTTGACAAAAGTCAGATGCTACAAGATACAATTTTAAATCGTTCCAAATAAGTACCGAAACTACCATGTCCCGTTAATATTTATGCAAAAATTAATTCTTAATAATTTCTTCAATCTATAAAATACGAATACAATACTTATACCTTAAATGTAGGACGCCAACCCACTGGACGAACTAACGATATGTGAAATGTACTAAAATTGAGTAATGCATACGCTGATAAAATTAATATTGACACCAGCGGACCAATTGTATTCATTGAACCTAAATTTATAATGCATTAATACGATTACATAGAAATAAAAACTGAACTATTAATTGTTATTACTTAAAACATTATCAAATAGAAATAATATATATATATATATATATATATATATATATATATATATATATATATATATATATAATATACATTCAAACGTATGACATAAAATCATACAAATTTTATAATGCAACAATGAAATAAAAAATAAATCTTAAGAAAAACTCACGCGCTTAACCACAAAAAAAAAAGTATTTGAATCATGTTGTCTTTAAAAATAATTACAAAATGAATATTAAAGTGCTTTCAATAATAATGAAAGATCTATTATTGAATAGTATCTAACTTGCAGTATACGAAAAATAAAAATAACATGTAGTTTTTTTTAAACAAATATATAATGTCCATTATAATTTTCAAAAACTCAGCAAACATTTTCTGTTATATATATATATATCGGAGATATTAATGGTCATCGAATAAAATTTTTAAATACTAAATTGTTTAAATGAATAAAAATTGGTTCATATTTCCGAACCGCAATATGTGGGCTTACAGTAATAAACGCGGTGAATTCGTTACCTGGAAAAATAAAAACTACTGCAATAGCAATGGTAAAGGCACAAGCTTGTGCAGTATTGATAGCAGGTTTAGTATTAAAACAAAGTAGCTTTGGATATAAAGCGTCCGTACAAAGTAACTTAAATGAACTAATAGCCGTTATGCAGTTGGTAAATATACAATAAACTGTTGCTGTAATGACCGCTATGCGTACCAGATTTTTTTCTTGCGACAACAATTCTACCAACTAATTAAAAGAAATAAAATATATTTGATTAATCGAAAATTCATTTATACCACTTTATATTTATGAAAATATACCTTCGTTACATTAACGCTTTATTCGTAACAATTTCTTACAGTAAACAACTAATATGTGTATTTAATAGGTAGCATAACTAAATCTTATGTATTTAAAATAAAAATTTATATTTTTATACTTAAATAAAACTACAAAGAAATTATTTCTTACTTTACACTATTAGATGAAAAAAAAAAAGTTGTACGCGCATTTTAAAACGCAATAATATAAAAAGTATGATGATGATGATTTTCAAGATTTATGAAAGAAAATTATTTGAAGTCCTGCATTCATAATAAATTTATTCCAGAATTACTTGCCCACGACGTTTCAATCCAAGACCACCCTCTGATACTTATTCGCTTGATACAATTTTCACGGCATCGTATTATATCGAATTAATCAATTATGCAAATCCATTTTGTTTTATAAAATATGGCACTAATTCTCATTTATAATCAAAGCTAAGTATAATTATACTTATTCGAGCAACATTTTTTAAATTATAATCTAATTATTAAGCGTGGCTTGCGAATAGCTAATAAATAGTCATTCTTTCGTTAAATGAGCACATATATAATACATTTTTACCTTAATTTTATTTACGTATGATGTTAAAAAAAAAATAGCAATCATAAGTTAAAATAATTGAAAACTGGAATAAGGCGAAGAAATGCTAGTTTGTACTGTATTACATATTAAATTGGAAATATAGGCATTTAGTTACGTACAAAAGCAGCTAAACTATTATATTAAAGATAAATAAAACGCGCTAAAAATGCATTGCATTTATATAAAACAATGTTTTCAAATATGAAGTTATTATCACACACATAACTTCAACTAAACATTTTGTCATATGTTTGATTATAGACGTAAAAATACTTAATTAACTAGAAAACTGATTTTTTATGTAGTAGATTACAAGATTTCTTAAAATTAATTCACTCAGTCGACAAAATCGCGTTTTCGTGACATTTTAAATTAATTCTGATAATGAATGGTCTGATGTCTATTCATTATATGCATGTTTAACGATCGAAGACGATAAAATACTTACATAATAAAATTCAGAAGATTGAAACTGACAGTGGTCATTACGACACATTAGATAATCAGTATTGCTATGATTGTTTAATATAGATGCTATATCACCATCATGTAAAACAGTTCCGGATACTAAAACAACTAACAAAGCATACACTATTACTGAGCCGAATATTGAAGATAATGTTCCTTTAGGAATAGCTTTCAAAGGATCCTGTAAATGAAATACTCCGTTTTATACTACGCCACATGCGAAGCACAATTACGATATCATATAAACTAATAATGTTCAAAAGTACGGACCATGAAATGCCATACCTTTAAACGATCGGACATAGTAACACCTGTTAAAAACTCCGAAACTGCGGGATAATAAATGGCAAACAAACCAAAAAGTAAGTTGTACTCGACATTTTTCTCATCTGGATACTTGGCGAACAAATTATTTTTTAAATTTGATACTAAAAATTAAAAAAGGAACATTTTTATCGCAGTTATGTAATACATTAACTAATAAATGCAAAAAGAAATTACATCAATAAACTTGAAAATGAATATGACGATAATTAATCTTAAAATATACGAAAAAATAGTATTATTAAACAGATAAATCAGGAATTAATGAAAATAATAGAAATTAACAATTGTAAAATACGCTAAATAAACAGAATTAAATTTAAAGTAACGTAAGAATTATATGAAATTTTACACCTAACTGTTGAATAATATGTTGTATTTCGTTACGAAAATTATTGTTTGAAAACCTCTAATTAAGTACGCGAAGACAATAAACTTAAATTAAATTAATTTATTTTACTTAATTATATTACCAAAGTAATTATACATTTGATTTTATACTTAAAATACATTATATAGAGATGTGAATAAAAAATGTTATATACCAGTAAACGTGCTGAAACTGTTCGCAAGTTTACCATTTACGGGACCAATAAGAGCACTTAATAATATATCAATCAATGCAGCTACCATTAATGCAAACACGATGTATTGAACCTATAATAAAAATGCAACAAAATATTGCGTGATAATATATTTATACCTATTTTTGTTTACTATGAACTAAAAAAAAAACAATTCAATTTAAATTTTTCACGTACGCTAATTACTTTGAACCCATATTTGAGGCGATCATATACTTGTTAATTAAATTAAGAGAACAAAAAGAATATTTTCTATAATTTATAATGACTAATTTCATCATTAAAATTTGTTTCATTTAAAAAGTTGCGTTCGCCATAAAAGACAATGTTTCAAGAAATCTACACACACATAGGCCGAGTCAAATCAAACTGAACTATATAGACAGATAATTTGTCAGAATGAAATTAGTTTACTTGACAATTTAACGAATTTTATATTCGTGTTTGACATAAAATAATGTATGTGATCATTTTTATTTAACCTAAATAATCATCTGATTTTTATGAAATAAATATGAAAATAATTAGCACAAAAATTTGTCTAATATAAATATGATAATAAAATACGTAAATTCATTACCTTAACTGGTATAAATGGCACATTCAAATACAGACAAGATGCAACTAAAATTATGATCAGCAGGAATATGAGTAAAGAAAATATTCTGGCATCCTGAATCGAACAATCAAACGCACAATATTTAAATATATTTGTGATATATTCAACGAGACCAGTGGTATACATTACACTCAAACCGACACTGCTCAATAGTAGGATTATTCCAACTGGTATACCAAATTCTGGACCTAAAGAACGTGACATCATCGCGTAGCTACCTCCTGTGAGACAATGATTTCAATATCATGTGAAGCAAAATATACAAATATCCTCATGTTATTTAAATTTCAGACTATTTCAAACATTGATCTATGTTATCCTAAATAAGAATAAATAATATAAAGAAATAGATCACACCACTAAAATATTTACATAAGGGAATTTATGTGTATGATGAGCGTTGGATACGCATGAAATATATAATTAAGGGAGTAAATACGGAAAATCTTAATTTCATGCGAAATTTATTAAGTAAATAATCTATTTATTGTATGGTATATTAATTTCATGTGGGCATATTATATATATATATATGACGATGTAATTATATGTAAGAATCGTCAAGCGAAAGCTGAAAGGTTACATATAATGTATTTTTCAAATATGTATACAAATAAATATCATCAATAAATGTCATTTTTAAGTACCTTCATTAATTAATCCGTTAGTGCTAATAGCGGATATAGATGAAGCTGTTACGGAATTTATTATAGCACCAAATAATATTAAGAACATTCCTTCAACTGAAAAAAATAAATCATTACATAATTACAAATGCTGTATTAAAAAATATATATATTAGTATTTAGGAATGATAGTTACCTAAGCCGGTCTGGACAACAATCCATGCAAATCGTAGAAACAACATCGAGCTACACATACTTAACATATTTGGAATAAATACACCACGTATCCAACCAAGTTTTCCTCCCATTTGATCCTCGAATTTATAATCAAAACGGTTACCGCCTTCAACATCTCCTGTATAATTTGACTATTATTAACAAAAATTAAAAATCATTACCATCATTCCAAATACATATTAACGCAATTCTAAAATTTTATATATAAAATATACGTTTTGACGTAAAATTAATACACAAATTATATTGTAGTTAAATTAATTAAGCATTTATTTACTGAGGCATTTACCTTCGTTGTCAGAGCATTGTGAAGATCATCTAATGTTGGCCTATAAACTGCTTGAATTGACATTATATGCCTGTAATTATCTAAACGAGGTAGAGCTTCTCTTGTGAAATAGCGCATATTTTTAATACCACTGGTGTCCTGTTTATTATTATCCTCATGTTCACACAACCGATTTAATTCTTCGCAATTATCCGATCTGTTTACCATTTCAACATGAAATCTCGTGCATTTGTAATCTTTCATTTCCAGTTCACTGGAATTTTGTTCATGTTTATCTTCCATTTCAAAAATTTGTCAACTATCTGAAAATACGATAACATAAAATATATTCAAAAAATGTTACAAGTAACTTTGTTCCCAGCATGACAGTACACGTATCGGTTAATTCAATGCAAATTATAAGGTGATAAGTATTTAATAACCTGCACTATTACCAAATTCACATATATCGAACATTTTTAACTGAATCTGACACGATACTACGAAAAATTAACAATAAATATACAAAACACTGCAATCACATCACACATCATAAAACAATCACTCCTTTCCTCAACACTGGCATATAAAAATACTAAACGTTTCACATGTCATTTTCAAGTTTAAAGACAGTTTCAACAGTTTGAATTTGATTTAAGGTACTGAACGAACGCACGTGGTGTATATTCTACAAAATTTACAATTTAAAGAAAATATGTTTTAGTAATTATATACACAATTAGTACATTTGTAGATTACAAATTTCAATTAATAAACGTGAATAAATTTGCATTTGGATGATACAAATGCAGATAGATATTTAACGCCTTTATGGCATATATTTAAAATATTAATGAATGAAATATACTGAGAAATGGTTGATATCGATTATATTAATTTAATCGACAAAGTTTCATATTTAGCGGGAAAACAATTCTAAGATTTTTAAGTGTTTTTGTATTCTGTATATTGTATTCTAGTTCTAAAATAAATTTGAGATTTAAAAATTTTAGGTTTGTTCAGTTTTAATTAATTTAAAATAACTATTCTTGTCAATTATGAATTCGGATCTTCAACTACTTAAAGGTCAGTAAATTAATCATTTCCGTAACTCTAATTAGTAAATTATATTTATCTAACTGTGTTTAATCTTTTATGTCTAATAACGTATTAAATTATTTATATTCTTCAATTTCTGTAATGATTAATCTTGATTATGCAAACTTATTTTAGATTTATTTGAACAGTACGCAATTCGAAATCATCATGATGATTTAATGAAGATAATGAAAGCAGAAGATATTAATAAGCATTATGGTGTTGAGGTGAAGTAAGTACGAAAGAAATATTATTTTTTTTAAGTAGAGATTTCTATAATTAATTTAGATTGCGTATGATGTTAGTGAATGTAGATTCTTAATATGTTAAAATTAGTAGGAATTGTAGGAAAAATTGAGATCATTTAAAGTAATTTTTGAAAAAAATTTAAATGGAATAATTAAGTATGTGATTATCAGTCAAATAATATTATTTTTATCTTTAGGGTTGAGATAACGCAAAAATATTACTTATTAGGATTTGTTAGTGTATGAGAGCAAGAGGAAAAAAATCGGTTGTTTTTTAGCATGAATTCATCTGTCTTGTTTTTAATATCTCCTTGTGTTCTTTAATTTGTATTTTAGTTTTATGTCGTTATTTGAGCAATGTATAGAACTCGGACAAGGAATTTTATCAAATGCTATTTCTTTAGTTCCTCAGTTGGATGAATGTTTATATTTTGCTGAAAAAGTAATTTTCAAGAATGAAACAATGAAAAATAAAAGTGATTTAACTGTGAAACCAAAAATTCATTTGCGAATGACTGGTAAGTTTTTTAAACGTTGATTTTTCCAGTTTATGCAACGATTCATCATTGTTAAAAAAAATCGCAGCTGAAGTTATTCTGAACGTATTTTGTTGGTTTTCGTAGGTTTACCGGCTTGTCCAGAAGTAAATCGCACTATGTTTCCTCGTAATCAAGATGTAGGCAGTTTTCTTCGAGTTTCGGGCACAGTTATTAGAGTAACAATGCCTAAAATGTTGGAATATAAGAGAGATTATCTTTGTTCTAAATGTAAGCAATTCTTTACAGCCGAAGTAAGTATTTTATAAGATAATAGTAAAAAATAAATGTATGAAATTATGTGCATTATTGAAAAATGAATATTTTTTTATTTCTGACTAATAATTTATTGCATATTGTTGCTCCCATTGTTGTAAAGATTAAAACATAGCTTGTAATTCGACTGCTTTTGAACAACGAATATATTTGCATCAAATTGTAAACATAAAATAACATGCTTCACATACATTGTGTATCGGGAATATCCTACTAGAATAACAACGTAAGAATGTGAATAACAAAAGAAAAACAAATACGCGCATACTGCAGGAAAAATAAAAAATCTACGGGTACAAAATAAACAAGCTTCTTAATTATTAATTACTAATGATAAATGATAATATTGGAATTTAAATTGCTAAAATATATTGTTTTATTCCTCAGTTTTTGTATAAATCATCATCGTCGTCGTATTGTTCGTTGCCGAAGGTCGTGACTAGCTATTGTGTATTTTTTTTTTACATACAAAATGAGTTAGCGTTCAAGGCACTATTTATATGCGACGCAGATACGCGCTCATATGATTATTATTATTATTATCGTATCAATTACGCGCTTATTTAGAGATATCCTGCATTATAAATTCACGTTCGACAGCCAGTCTTCTGCGCCTTCTTCTAGTGAATGTAGCCCAATCAGTCCTTTAGTAAAGCTATTTACTTTACACGAATTTATAAAGTGTGACATCGTTTGGATCTCGCCACAGCTGCACAGCTCCGTTTCCGACAGTTTCCATTTGTTCATTAAATATTTGCAACGACCCTGGTTGGTTCTGACGCGATTTAAATTGCACCATGTTTTTCTGTTGAGACCAAATCCTGGCACCCTGCTAGCCGGATTTGATATTAATTGTCCGTTTGTTGGAGTCTGCTTAACCCATATTTCCTTCCATTTCGTAGTTGCGTCGACACTGCTCTGTAGCTCGTTATGTTATACGGAGTGAGGTGCCACTGCCTCCTCCGTGATAATTAAGAATTAAATATTGATGAAAACTTTCTGTGTCGCGTGTTGGTTTCGAACTACCGACCATCGAGTTGACAGTCGAGCACTCTAGCAACTACGCCACCGCGACATACTTTATGGGCGACGTATTACTTAGTAAATAAAGGAGGGTTAGTGCAGATAAATAAATTTATAATTGTTTGTTACTACATTATGTTACGTTTAAGTCCTCTATGTTTATATTTGAGTACATGAAACGAAATTTTCCATAATTGTAATTGACAATCGAGGAAATGAGCATGTTGTTTTGGTATGAGCACTTATTAAAAAGCCAGACGATAGTTGTAGAACAAAATGTCTAATGTAGGGTAGTTCGGTAGCTTTATGTACGTTGTCAATTCTCGCATAGCGAGGGACATTAAAAATTCTATTTTGAATGACTTGTAATTTATTAAAATTGGCTTTTGATATCGACCACCAAGGGACAAGTTTCATGCTCGTGTAGGTTCATCTACATTGGCAGACTAGTAGAAGCATGAATCAGAGATTAAAAGGAAAAGCAAATAATAAACATAATCGAAAAGAGTAGCTTCACATCAGTATCTTGGGAATCATGAAATACAATTTTGAAATGTTGAAATTTTGTCCAAAAATAGATAAATATAGCATCGTGATTGTTCGCGAAGCAATTGGAATTTTCAAACATTCAAATTTTAACAGAGAGTATGAATGCCATAAAAATTCAACTTCGCTATTAGTCATTGCCCCCGAGAAGAAAAAACAGTTAAAATAAAAACAAAAACTTCCGATGTAGTAAATAACATCGGTTGCGCACATTGTAATAATGATGGGGGGAACAATGATAAACAGATGCGTGCACAACAGGACACTTTTTTATCTCTAAACTTGGACAACATTAAGTCCAGGCTGCGTTCTTCTACACATATAAATATAGGTCCACATCTATAACCGCTTTCAGTTTGAAAATAAAGAATACAACTGTTTTCGGGTTTTTAGAAGAAGAAATATGAATATAGTTTTCACAGAAAAAAAAAACTATGTTAAAGAAGTAATAATCATTAAATATACTAAAAAGAATGTATACTTATGCATTTTTTACATTTGCTTATTTTGAATCTGTTATATTATTCCAAATATTTTTTTTTTTAATTTGTAGGCTGAATATGAACAGTATTATGTAATAAAACCTCCTACTAAATGTAAAAATCCAGAAAGCTGTTCTGGAACTAATTTAGCACCAGTGAAGACTACCGATCAGTTGAGTTATAAAGATTATCAAGAAATTAAAATACAGGTCTGCATTATCGATAATAAATTACAACAAATACCGTAGTAATTATATATAATTATATAGCAATTTAATGATTACGCGGTTTTGTAATGTTTCTATTTCATGTTTATTTAGTCACTCCGCATTCATAGATACTAATTCTTTTCTGACTTAAAGTTCGTATGTTATAAAAACCTAAGTGCATATATTGTATCCTTTTAGTATGCGATATTAATTTGTTGATGTGTTTTACTTGGAGACGGATAAATTATTAATACATCGGGAGATTATAATTAGAAAAAAAAACGTTTAACAGTAAAAAAGAAATATATGGTATTTAGTCGAGCCTGTTCGGTATTTCATAAAGCCAATTATTCTTTAGTTGTTTTTCCTTATAAAGAGAAAGGTTCACATTTTACCAACTGGAAATAATCTCGTTATTGTTTTTTCTAACACAAGTAATTCAAAGTTTCATCCTATTCTTGAGACATCTTTCTTCTAAACAAATAACAAAGTAGATTCAGTTCTCCGCTATGTGTTTCTTGTTTAACCACACACCCTACAACATATATATTCACATTATAAATATATTTTCCTGCACTGATAACACATGTCATGTTAGTAATTTCCAGTTTTTTTTTAATTGTTTACTTTATAAACGAGTGTACTTATTTTATATATATATATATATATATATATATATATATATATATATATATATATAACAGTAATTAAATTAATATTAATGGAAATCAAATCAGTAATTAAATTAATATTATTGGAAATCAAATTGGAAAACGTTACTGAATTTTGTTATATGAGAAATATAATCATCCAAGATCGACAGACTGAACGAGATATAAAAACAACATTCTTTAATAAATCAAATTTAAAGGCATTAAATAATAACAATCTAACCATCCAGAAAACAATATGACATTATACTATCTGTGTCCGTATGAAACTTGGATAATGACAAAAGATGGACAGAGAAGTGTGATGGCATTCTAATCTGGCGATTATTATAAATATGATTAACAGATAAAGTAATTAACGAAGAACTATTCAGGTGCAAAAACCGAAATTATAGAAAATAATAAAAGACGAACATGAATGTCACAAGGAGTTACTTCGCCGAATAAAAGTGATTCATTCAGGAAAGAACGTGATTGCAGAACCACAAATAGATTACATATCATAGACATGTGAATATGTGATAGCTTCATTTGAAATATAGATTTGTCATTTTCGTCAATTCTGTTAATTTGCAAACTTTTTTTTATATAGACCTGTCATAAACTTATTTTAAGCAGAATTTTGGAATGATAAATCAAAGTTTATAAAATTATTTCTCTTCTGAAGTGACTGTAGTCGTTGTTATTCTAGTTGAATTGCAATGCTGTAACTATTTTCATTAAGATCATTTTCATCGCGATTTGTAAATCGTCTTGACTTCTTATTCCGTTTTGGTTCATGTCCTATATAACGTGTTTTGTGTACGTATATTCTTTAATCAAAATTTTATTTCATCTGCATGTATTGTTTAAATACACTACTTAGCGAATTATTTCACTCACACATTTATTTTTGAATCATGATGTAATTTGACTGCCATTATCCTTGTCTTGGTAACAAGTTCACTTTATGCTATTCATAGATGCATCGTATAACAGTGTCAGCTTTAGATATTAGTTTTGTGAAGACGAATAAGAGAGCTTTTTATGAACCCTTCTGTTCTTACTTTAATCACCCCATTCTCATCCTCTACAGTATGGAATGATTTCTTGAACGCGGTTCCTGAAAAGAAGAAGTTTGCGCTGCTTGATCTTCGTACGTTTCATTTTACAGACATATTTTCTCGTAGAAGTCAAAACCAACATTAAATTCCACCCAAGATCAAATAGCTTCTACACCGATCAATTCATTATCTTTACCTTCAGCTAAATAATCATGTAGGAATCTTTATTGGGTTCTAGATTTCTTTTTAAAAGGCATTATTCATTTGCATCTACAAAATGGTAACAACGATTCACTTATCTTCAAAAGCGTTCAAACAGGCAGCATATGGATCAGCACTTAAAATCTACGCGTTACTTTTCCGTTTGCTATACTATTGGACAAGGGTGTCAACAAATTTTCGGAGCTAATTATACAAGCTGCAAATTATAACATTCCAAAGGTAACACCTCACATTTATTACTCGCGAAATACCATTCCTCATTACGTCCGACAAATTATTTCTTTTAAAAACTACTTTATACGACGAATGAAAAAACAAAAATACACACCTTCAATAACTTACATATTTTTAACAAAATTGACTAAATTATTATTAAAAATCACAAAAATACTACATGTAATAATTATTTATCTACGATACCACTAAGTAGCAACAACTTATGGAAAGTAAACAAACACGTATCTAAACAAAAGTTGTCAGTACCTACCATTACTAATCCGACTACAAGCATGCCAGTGTACAAAATAATTGATAAACTCGAATTACTCGCTCACCATATTTCTTCCATAAGTCAGCGTAACGAAGTCACTATATTATCCACTCATTACATTATTGTAAATAATACAGTCAACAACGCTGCGGACGCAACTACATTCGTTACGTCGACTGAAATTAGCAGATACATTATGGCACTGAGAAATAAGACATCACGTGGGACGATGAGATTTCTGTAAAAATATCTCGCGTACATTTATTTTACTAACCTAATAAATCACATGATCAGAATTTCAGGCCTATAAGTCTGATTAGTAATTTAGGTAAAATTGCAGAGAAAGTTATACTGTACAAGCTTCAAACTTATTCAACTAGCCAAAATATATTACGAGATGAACACTTCGAATTCAGATTCGGTCATTCTACAACGCACAAGGTAGCCACGATATCTGACTTTATTACCAATAACTTCAACCTGAACAAGCGCACTGGTATGCTCCTAATTGATTTAGAAAAAGCTTTTGATACATGTTGGCATAATGGCATTTTATACAAAATGATTAAATTTCGGTACCCTCTAGCCCTTATTAAATTAATTAAAGATTACTTGACTAATCGAACATTCTAAGTGACTGACTTTTTAAACCAACTCTTCTACTAAAACACTCAATACTGCAGTTCTACAAGGAAGCGTCCTTGGACCATATCTGTTTTTAATATTAATAAATGATATTCTAAAATTACCTTTTGTGCAGACAGCACTGTACGTAGATGACTTAGCATTATACTGCACCTCATGTAGGACGGACAAAATATATAACCGCTCACAAAAATCTATAAACAATATTTTAAAGACGGAAGTTCGACATAAACGAGGAAAAAATTGAGGCAATACTTTTTTCGAGAAGACGGTCATCGTCTTTATCTGAAATTACTATAAATAACAAGCTAGGTAATTAAGTGGGCAAACGAAGTACAATACTTGGGAGTTGTGATGGATAACAGTTTAAATTTTAACAGTCACATTAAATGTGTCATAGAAAAAGTTCATAAAGCTATGCGCATACTCTATCCGATATTTCCAGAAACTCTGGTCTTAGCACTGCAAATAAAAAATGAATATACACAACGTTAACGTATGCGTGCATAAAGCTATGCGCATACTCTATCCGATATTTCCAGAAACTATGGTCTTAGCACTGCAAATAAAAAATTAATATACACAACGGTTGTCAGACCCAGGTTAACGTATGCGTGCCCTGTCTGATGTTCGGTGTCTAATAGCACCTGTAAACAACTGCAACTGATGCAAAATCATTGCTACTGAATCTCATTGAACGCTACGCTCTACACCAGAATATCTTATTGCATTCTCAATTATATGTCCCCGACATTATTTTATTTGTTAACAATGTATCAAAAACATTTTATGATAACTGCAAAAAACATCCGAACAAATTAATCAAAGCTATTGATAATTATGATATGAAGCTGCTCCGCTCACGTTACACTAGGTGTAAACATTGTCGACTGAAACATCGGTTTTTATAAATAATTATATTATTGTTAAGTATTTATATTATTTTAACAAGTTCATATGGTTGGTGATAGTCTAGTGTCATATAATTTAGTTGATCAAACATAACTTCATTTTCTTTTGTAGGTTTTTTTCTTTGGGTTTTCCTGCATAAATTAATAATCTAATATTTATAGTATCAGTTTTTTCATGATCAAGCGGCGTCTGCATAAAATTATTTGTTAAGGTTATATATAACGTCCTTTAGCATTAAAAATATTGTAATAATTTAAGAATTTTAATATTCAATAAACGTTTTTTTTTCTCTTCTGTTCTCACATATTTATAAGCAGATGATCCGTTAATACTTAGAATTTTTATATAGCCGAGTACATCCATTATGCGTTATTTACATTTTTAGAAAGCTAGGTCCTAATAAACAAATATTAAAGAACTTAATGCTATTAACTTATATAGTTATATAATAATGTTCATTAAAAATTCTAGATGGTCATAAAATAATTTCTTTGATGCGTTCTCTACTATACTACTTTCGGGAAATTTAGAAAATTACATGTCCTCAATTAGAATAGCTATTATTCGACAAGATTATTTCGATTTATAATGCTATCGTAGCCTATATGACTTGACTTTTACATTATAGTGATTTCCATTAGTTGATATATGAATATAAATATCATTTGAATAAATTTTATTTGTTTATTTTTTTTCATATAGGAGCAAGTAAGCAAATTAACTATTGGCACCGTACCACAGTCAATGTGGGCTACATTAGAAGACGATCTAGTAGACAGTTGCAAGCCTGGAGATGATGTTGCTATTTGGTTTGTATGATTCATTTTTTTCTAAATTTTTTGAGTATCTTAAATATACACATTTAATTATTGTGATAAATTGTTACGTGATTTATATTTTAAAAATGGTTTACATGTGAAAACAGTTTCACATAATATAATTTTTTAGTTTTGTTTTTTTCATCGAGCGTGTAGGATAAATTTATTTAAAAAATATTTTTCCCGCGTGATTGAAAATTTATATAAAAATAGATCCTATATTTACTTCATTATTTTAATTATCATTATTAAGAATTATTAGAAATATTTCTTAAGCTAATGCCTTTAAACCGCATTAAAATAATATATTAACCGTTTCATTCACGGTATTCCCTATATGGTACACGAAATTTACAATAGTTTTCTATTCTGAGTTGAACTAAAAAAAAAAAATACTTCCTCGTGGTTTATTATGATATATTTATTTTTTTCTTAAGTATTTCGGTGGAAACTTTAGTGAGCTTTTGAAGTTTTTCTTGTTCCATACAAGGTCTTTTAAAAAATCTCCATTGATATATTTCTCTCTGATATAATTAAAATTTTTGCACATTTTAAAGGTGTGATCAGGTGAATCTTCGGCTTCTTTACATTCTCCGTAGAGGCTGTCGATAATGATACTGCATCTTTTTAAATAACTAGCAAAATTGCCGTTTCCGGTAGAACACTGTGTTAGGAAAAAGTTAACACTGAAGTTTTTAGTCTTTAATCTTGCTTCAATATCAAGTAATAGAACTCTTTATATTGTTTTTGCTATATCTGTGTTTCTTTTTTAATTGTTAAGTTATAATTTCCGGTAATTTTTTTTAAGTCTATTAATTCTGTTCTTAATTTTTAGTTTTTTAATTACACGGATTTGTTTCAAATGGAGATCTACCTGAATTATCCCTACTATTACATGTGTAGAGCTATAGGAAACAGTTCTATATGATGATATAACGTTTATGATCATCTTTGCAAGGATTTTAATCTTTTTACGTACGCTTTTTTTAATTTATTAAAGTATGTTAATGATCCTTATTCTGTGATTGATCTAAAAAGAGCATTATAAAGTATAATTTTTTACTAGTATCATATTTGAAATTATTGCAATGCAATGATTTCAATTTATTATAAAGTTTTCTAAGTTTGAGGGTTATATGTTGTATATGTTTATTGTAATTCAGATTTTTGTATATTAAAGGCCAGATTTTTATTATTTAATTTGTTTTTTCGGTATCCTTCTGGAATTTCTTCTTATTATGTTTTCTCGAAGTGAGCAACGTATGTGTTTTGTCGATGTTTAATTTAGATCAAGTTCCGTAAAGTTTAGATTGTGGAATGTAGTGATTTTTTATTACTTTAATTACAAAAATCAGTTAAAATCACTAAAACATTATTTTCTTGAATTTCACAAAGCTTTTCGGCAGCTACGCCATTATCAAGCGATATTTAAATTTAGATAAAAATAAAGATTTAAAAATAAAAACAAAAATATAAATTTACATATAAGTTCACAAATTTATACATATAAAATGAAGAATAAATACTTATGCCGAAAAGGTTTGTAAAATTCAAGAAAATAAAGTTTTAGTGATCTTAACTGATTTTTGTAATTAAACAAGTTCTGTAACTTTGGAATTTACTGCTTCTATTTTATTATTGTTAATTATATTAACGTTTCTTACTTCATTGATAACTGCGATTACTGGAATATCATCGGCGTAACTTATTATTTTAATGCATTTATTTTCTTCGACCGCTTTATGAACAGCTGCCATAGCGATGTTAAATAACGTTGGTGAAAGTGCAGACCCTTGATGTACTGCTGCAGTAAGGTTATACTCAAGTATCAGTTTGTTTTTTTTTTTTCATCAAATAAACAAACGTTTAATCAACTGTAAAATATGTAAATTAATACTACTAGTTTCCATTATCTTTAGTACACTGGAACATTTTATCTTGTCAAAAGCTCCTTGTACATCAAAACTTATTAATATTATATATATAAACGCCTTCCTAAATTCTTTGATGGTATCCGCCATTTTAAGTAAAGCTAATTCTGTGGAATATCATTATCTGTAATGGTATTGATGTTTATCTAGAGTGTTTTTTTTTTAGATATTTCCATATTTAAATAGTATCTAATAATTTTTTCATATACTTTCCCTAATCCTGAGAGCAGTGTTATTGTTCTTAATGCATTATACATTGTACGCTCTATTCCAGGTTTTAGTTATTAAATTTAATTTTCCATTTTTCCAAATATCTGGAAATGAATTATTTTTCGAATATTGTTTTTAATACATCTGCCCCGATTTAAAAATATATAAACACGTTGAATATTATCACAAATCGTCTAAAAAAAAAAGCAGTGCTACACGATAAACACGTTGTATAAAATTTATAATTTTATGTTAAAATTTGATAATGTGTATAAATGGTAGGGGGTCATCAAGCCAAGTAATTTTGAAGCTGATTTTTCTGTTATAAATTGAACGATTTAGAAATTAATATTAAATGCTCGCTAAATATTAACGTAGATCTCAATAATCATACGAGAATTGTTATGTTTTCTTTTTTTGAACATGAAATGTTCCTATCTTAAACCGTTTTCTCATTTTTTTTTTTTTTTTAATTATTCATTATTATCGACTATTAAAGCGGAACAGTGATGCGTCGTTGGAAGCCTTGTTTGACAGCCGGTTCTCGAGGTGACATAGAAATCAGTTTACGTGTAAGTCATCTAACCGTATCGAATGATCAAAGAACTCGTATATATATCACGAATGAAACAGTAAAAAAGTTTCAGGTTTTCTGGCAAGAACATGCTCATAACAGATTGTCAGCACGTGATGATATTATAGCTTCGTTTTGTCCCCAGGTACATTTACTTAGTTTTAATTAATTAAATATCACCTAATTAATTCTCATTCGCGAGTTCTCTCACGATAATGTCTGATTTTTTTTTTTAATTAATCGTATATTTGGAATAATGTTTTCTGGTATGTTCATACTAACTCACTATGTTTACTCAAATTAATTTTCGTTCGTTTGCGTATTATTTTTTTTTTTTGCTCACTACTCATTTCCTTCGTTTATTTCATTTTTTTTAAATGTCTGTTTTATGGGTACTTACTATTTTGTTACTCGCATCTACGATACGTTTGATATATAATGCTTCGCTATTTTATTTTTTAACTGTAAATCAATTTTTAGTAAACATTTCTTTTGCCGATAGTAGCTTTTCAACTACAATTTATAGTTTCCATACTTTTTATAGCCGTTTATTATCCGGGTCGATCCTTTGTCTTCGTGATAAATTTGTTATTTTTATTTACGTTTATTTTTAATATAATATGTATTTTCGTCGAATTTTGCCTCGATTCTTTTCTTGTTTCCATCATCACCTGTAAAACGCGATTTAATTTTCATTTTGACAACTTTAAAAATAAAATATAAAACCTGCGATATATTTATTTTTTATTTATGTAGCGTTTACCTTCGGTGACTCGTTATATACGTTTGCATTTAGAAGCTTTAGATTGAATATGTATACAGGACTCCAAGATTTTTCTTTTGTATTTTTTTTTTCCCCTATTTAGTTCTGGGTGTCAGAAAATTTCAGATTCAAAATAGCGTCAAAAATATAAAATTTTATTAAATTATATATTTATTAGATTTGAGAGATAATTTTTCTTTTTTCAGTATGTATTATGTCATTATGAGATTAACATTGAGAGCAGATTATCCCATAATAATTGCTCTCAACTAAATAACACGATGTATTTGTTTACTAGCTTTAAAATAAAGCTACGTCCAATATATTATCCCGTTTATCTAAAGAATTGTAACGTAATGACGTTGTTATTCGGGTGTCTTTGAAGTCTGGTAATGAGTTTTAGTGTCGTCTGATATTACTTGTCTAATTAATTTTATATCAATATCATCGTGTAGCGTCACGTTTGTGATGTATCACGGTGATTTAACAATCATCCGTAAAATTTTATTTTGGTTCCACTGTATTATATCAATATGCGTCTTTTTCGGCACATCCCATAATGGGCATTGCGTACCAGATAGCTTTACAATCTGTTTGTAAATTATCAAGTTGTTATCTATGAATAGCACAGATTTTCTATTGAGTAGATAATTTATTTTTTCTAATTTCATGTTGATTTCAGTCTTCTCGGTTATTATGTTTTTCCACATTAAATGCTGATCAAGGTATTTTGCTTCAGTTTTTTTTTTTTTTTAATTGATATTGTTATACCTTCTAACAGTTCGTACCTTCTGTTTATGAAGATTACACGTGTGGATTTAGATTCGTGAGTCATTAAGCTATTATGAAATTTCATTAACCGCTTCCTGTAGGTTATTACGAGCATTTAAGGAGAACCGTCTTGTACATAAAACTGCCGTGCAACGTTGGATAGTGTAGGAATATCAGCTGTATAGATGATGTATAGTAATGGTCCCAGGACACTACCCTGTGGTATGCCTGCGCTTGTGAAATAAATGCTTGATATATCATCTCCATACATAATTTGAAAATATCTTTCGCTTAGGTATGATTGCATTATTTCAAATAATTCGTAAGCGTCGTTTGATTTTCCGTAACACTTTACCAAAGCTTGGCATATGTTCAAAAATACCGCGTCACAGTACTTTTTCTCTTCAAAGGATGTCTCAATAATATTTATTACACGATGCACTTGTAGCTGTTTCAAAGAGATAATCGGCATGATTCGTTTCAGGAAGAGTTTTTCATAGAGCTTTAGTATCGAAATGAATCCATATGATGAAGGTTCCGTTGGGGGCTTTTGAGGTTCTTGAATAACAACAACTTGTGACAAACTGCAATGGGAAGTATCGCGTTAAAAATATATGTAACACAAGACTTCTAGTTCGGAGTTCCTTTAAAATCTTCACTGTAATTAGATCATAACCCCGTGATTTATTTGGATTCGTCGTTTTAATTACACTTGTTAATTCCCCAAGATGTGTGGGTTGAACCTTTTACGTACATCGTAAAAGAATAGGATTCTGATTTTGATGTTACATTACCACCCGGATAAGGTTTGAAGATTTCTGCAAAATGTTTTCCAAAAACTTCCCCGTTTTCCGAATCAGTTCAAGCCCATGTTCGGTCTGCTTTCCTGATAGGGTGAATTTCTGGTGTAGGCCTTATGAAGGTCCTTATTGCCTTCCATAGCGAGTAATCGCATTGCGGCAATGGTGACAGATTTATGAGTTTTTCTTTGAAAGATTTATTTTTTATATCTTGTAGGAAACATTTTGCAAGCTTAGTCTGTCGATTTAGTAGAGTCTTTTAATATGGATTCCGAGATTTTTGCCACTGTTTTCTCAGCTTTCTTCTCAATTTAACCGCGTTCGTTAAGTGTTCAGGATAATAAATTACAAGTTGATAACCCTTATTACTGGATGGCGTTGATTTCCATGCAACCTGTTGCACTGTCTTATTGATGTATTCTATCGATTCTTCTATTTGCTTTTCAGTTTTGAGCATCAATTTTAGATCCGTGTTTTCATTTAAGTGGCCACGAAACATCTCAATTGGTGAGTTTGTTAAGTAGTTTTGGTGCACATATTTTTTTAATTATATAATTGTAAGCATAACTGTGCTCAAATGGTAATATTTCATCGTCCGTAACGTCAACAAAGGCTGCTGAGATTTCGTTTACTATGAAGAAGTCCAGTAAATCGAAGAGTTTATGGCCAGTAAGTGGGTGTTCCCGAGGAGTAAATATTGCTACACTATGACTGCGGTAGCTTGTCCCGATGCTCCATGACAATAAAGAAAAGTGATTTTATTTCTGAACGAAATGTCTGTAACAGTGTTGCAATATCGGCTACGCTCGTGTTTCCAGAGTGATCAGAAATCGGTGGCTCTTCATTTCCTTTACGCTGAGTTGTTATTTTGGCACAGGTATGATGGGCTTGATGATTTTTGTTGCAAATTGCCTGTTTTTTCTGTTAATCGTTGTTTAGAGTTTAAAGTAGGTCAACGGTTAGGTGATAATTGGTGGTCTACATTAATATTTGTTGTAGGTTTAGTAGAAATTGATTTGTCTTTCTGTCTGACTTTCTGTAGCTGATGGTAGGTTTCGCAGCCTTTATAATTTGAAGGGTTTACGCATTTTTTGGAGGTTCATCGCGGTGTTCGCTACAGACCACATTTAACACATAACACATACACATATTCTCTGTCGCAATGGCTTTTAATATGAAGTTCATTAGAAACACTTCTTTCAATATGAAAGAATATCTCTTTGCCTTCCAAGTTTTTCTCTTATCTTGCCAGCTTCATTTGGTTCTACTTCATATTCATTATCTGTTTACATTATATCTTCCGAAATTTCAGCTATATTAGTAGGTGATAATATAGGGGTATAGATAATTCTTTAGTTTTGCGTAGCTTCCGTCACCGATGTTATTGGTTGTTTAAATTGAAGTTTTTACTATTCTCAATGATAACGTTATTTACGTCATTAAAATTACTATTATTATTTTTGTAACCTACACCGTTGTCGATATTATTATTATGTAATTGTGTTGATCTGTTTGTATTAGAAACAATTGGTTGTTCCTTTTTCAATATTTTGCGATTAGCTAAAGGGCGTATAGCCCCATACGTACAAAACCAGCCTATCAGCAAGTCGATTAAAAAATCTTGTGAAATTGAACTATAATAATCGACGCTTTTAATAGTGATAAAATTTATTGTTCATTTATATGAACACGAGACATAAATAACGCAAGAAACACACAAACTGTATGTACGTACGTTCGTGACCCTTTCGAGAGATAAATTAATCTGAATTTATCTATATTAAATATTTTCGAACAAAATTTTATTATTTAATGTGTACTTTTTATAGGTAATTTCGAGCTGGGCCTGTATGTATTTTTTTTTAATTTTATAAATATTTTTAATGAATAATATAAGTGAACGAAATAATCTTATATTTTACTAAAAATAATAAACAGTTTTATTTTATTTTTTTAAGTGATGCACGACAATACGTTATAGTTCAGCGCAGTTGGAGAGCTTTGATTTATTTGTGACTAATCACAGTGCTCCGATTCTTCTTCTTATCGTGTCGGTCATTTATATTCTTTTTTTTTTTCAATATTTCACTATTTGAACTGCGTCGTCCGAGATTCCGTCTATTCTTGTCATATCTTCCATCCCGCATCGCACCGGCAGCAATGAGCTGCTCCGAATCTTGTACCATGCCACAATCACATCTGTCATTATCTGTAATTTTCCATTGTTTCATGTTCTTTGCTGTTCTACCTGTCATAGTTCTTATTCTATTTAGAGTTTTCCATGTTGACCACGGCAATTTATTACCGGGAGGTAGATGTTCGTTCGGTTGTTCCCATAATTTTAATCGTTTTTCTTTCAGCCTTCCTTTCCATAGCGCCAACCTAGTGATTTCCGGCATTTGCTGTTTTAAGAAAACTCTTTCTTGACTTGAGTCGACTTATTGCTGCTTCTTCTGCATTCAGTGGATGTCTTATATCTTGTTCTTGTTTTGTTTTTCCTTTCCAGCCATAACTTCTCGTCTTATACCTGGTGGTGCTATGCCGGATAATATTTCTACTTTATCGATCGGTGTCGGCTTCAAATATCCTGTAACTATACGATCGGTTTCATGTAGTGCTACATCAATTCTTTTTACGTGTACTGAATTCCGCCATACTGCACTAGCATATTCACCTGCGGAATAACACAGAGCTAAAGCTGATGTTCTTAATACATTTGGATCTGCACCCCAGGTGGAGCCAATCAATTTTCGGAGTAAACCTTTCCTTGTACCAATTTTTCTTTTGGTATCTTCGCAGTGTTCTTTAAATGTTAAGGCTCGATCCAAATTAACGCCTAAGTACTTTGGGTTGTCACAATGTTCCAGCGATATCCCTTGCCATTTAACATTTAATTTACGCTTTGCATCCTTATTTCTCAAATGAAACGCCGATACTTGGGTTTTATTAAGATTCGGTTTGAGGTAGTATTTTTCCATAGTCTCCAGTATTCCATTCAAATTATTTTCTACCTCGCAAAACGTTTTCTCTTGATTTATAATAGCTAAATCATCAGCATATATGAAGTGTTTTGTTGAACTTCCAATTGGTTGATCATTAGTATATTGGTGCAAGCACGCTTCCTTGTGGTAAACCGTTGTTCTGTTTCCTCCATCTGCTCTTTTTGTTTTGTAACGTTACATAGAATCGCCGATTCCTCAATAATGTGCTAATGATTTTGGTTAATTTGTAGTCGGCAGTAAGCTCGTAAATTTTTTTTGTTAATATTCTATGATTTACTGTGTCGTATGCTGCACTTAAATGTATGAACGCCGCCCCTGTTACCATTTTGTTTTCATATCAATTTTCTATTTCCTATACCAGGTTTAAGATTTGCGCTGTGCATGACCTTCCAGCTCTAAATCCGGCCTGCTGTTTAATAAGTTTTGAGTCTATTTTTTCACTTATTCTATTTAATATTATTCGTTCAAATATTTTATAACTATGGCAAAGTAAAGAGACGGGCCTAAAATTTCCAGCATCTATAGCGGGTTTTCCCGGTTTAAGTAATGCAACCACGTGCGATTTTAACCATTCTTTAGGAATTTGGTCCATGATAATGCAATTATTAAACATATCTAGAAGCCATTTTTTAGCTTTAGGTCCTATATGTTTAATTTGTTCCGTCATTATGTTATCGACTCCGGGTGCTTTCCCATCTTTCATTGTCTTAATTGCCCTGTCTAGTTCATCCATTCTGAGCGGGTTGGCTCATATTATCAGTTGTTTTCAATATCAGTTTTGGTTTATCTGTTCTACCTTTAATTTTTCCATTCAATAATAGTTTACTTGCTATTTGGTCTGGTGTAATATTTATATATTCTTTTGGTTATAGTTTTTCATTATTCATGTTTTTTATCAGCTTCCAAGCTTTGTAACTATTTTTCGACATATCCAGATTTTCTATAGTTGAAATCCACTCTTTTTTCCTTTCTCCTGCTATTATTCCCATGAGATTTTCTCCCATTTCAATGGTAGCTTTTCTTCAAAAGGATCTGTTTCATGTCTTTTATAGTATTCTTCTAGATTGTCAATAGCTTCTTGACATAATCGTTTTATATAATTAGTGCGACATCCTCTTGGTATATGCCTTTTAGATACTATTTTTAAGACCTCCACAAAATAATGATAGTTGACTGGTGTTGGTTCTATTGTTTCTACCTTTTTATCCAAGTAATTTGCAAATTCCATCCATTTTGCTTTTTTAAAATTAAATCTTCTAAATGGTACTTTTCGCGGTACTATTGCTGCATTTACTTCACATAGAATTGGCCGGTGCTGTGATTTCGGTATGGGATCCAATACTGCTTTAGTGGTCATGTCCCTTATGTTATCACTCACAAAAATGTTATCCGGATTATATCCTCTCCGCCATCTACCACTATTAAACGATGAAGGTAATTTAGGATCGTGAACTAAACTCAAGCAGTTCATTTCTGCCCAGTTTTCAACAGCTTCTCCGTCATCATTATTCTTTGAGTATCCCCACATCGTGCTGTGGCTATTGAAATCCCCAATTATAATATTTGTACTTGTACTTCCATAGTTCACAGGTTTCTCGAACTTGAAGGGTATGTTTGGAGGTTTATAAACCGATGTTACACTACATTTCCCTATGTTTACTGTGATTATTTCTATGTCATTCTCTTCTGTACATCCAGTTGATGTAATTTCCAAGTCTGGCCTAGTAAATATAGCACTTCCATATTTTTTGTGTGGTCTTTCCATCGCCAGTTTCATCCCGGATATATTTGGTTTCCTATATTTTGTTTCCCAATGTGTTTCTTGTATGCAGAGCACATCGCATTTAGTTTTCTTGCATAGTTCAGACAGAATATTCTCCTTTCCTGATGTCAGTCTTTCAATGTTTATTGACATTACTGTTAAACTTGGTTTTGGTCCTGAAAAGGACCTTTTCTTTTGACCGTGGTTGGTAGGATTAACCAGCGAATTCTGCATTGTTTTACACCGCTGTTTCCAGGGGCACCGCGTGGAGGTTCCTACCACGCCCCCAGTACTCCGATACTAACACGTTTTTAGAGTTATTTACTCTTACCTTCGCTTGTTAAGTACTGTTTGTACAATGTTGCTTACTTTTCGAGAATGAGACGTTCAATAAAAAAATCTAAAGTTTTAATAACAGTTCCCTAACTGAATACTTTACAACGTCGTACTCATTTTTTATTCATGTCACTCATGTGATTTTTCAGAAGTATTCGGGTTTTTTTTTCGTGAATACTTCGATGTTTTTCATAGCTATTTTGCATGTTTCTAGCTTTTGATAACAACGTAGATACGTTCCGTTCCTGTTATATTTTTGTGTCTGAGCGTGGCATACGTGTAGGTATTTTTTTCACTGGTACCGTTAATATTGTGATTTAAAAGAATTTGAGCGTAAACATTTTATTATTGTTACTTTTTTTTTGTTTTGTTTTTGTTTTTTTTTAGATTTTTTATTTTTATTTGGAGGAAACTCATTACTATATCCATTATTTTCATTTCTCTAAACTAATTTATATAAAACCTTGATAGTCATAATATTTTTATAATTCCTTTGAAGATATGTGAAGCACTGTATTACGACTGCTGATTCTAGTGACTTTATGACATATAAATCAAAACTGATATTAAGTTTTATAATTTAAATGTGCTCGTTTCGATCAATGACAGATGGTTACTTTAAAAAAAATCATCTAAATTTTCTTGTAAAAACGTCTTATGAAAAACCTACTTATCCTGTTTGACCGGTGAGTTTTAATGTATTCTGATTCGACTATTGTTTTTACTACACGTATAATCTGAAACTAATGAGTATTTATATTATGCGTTTTTAGTATGTTATTTTGAAAATTTTTAACCTATCGTACAATGAGTGCATACTAATTTAAATTTACAAACAGCGAATGAAATATTTCTAGCATTTACAAGTGTTATGTTTGGGTATGCAAACGATATTTTAAATAAAAATTGGAGAAATAATTGAAATTTGATATTAATTTCTTATTCTCGACTAAACTAATTTATTATTGAAAAAGCTATGTGTAATTTTTCTTCTATTACGTTCATTAGGTTTATGGATTATATGTAGTGAAATTAGCGATTGTTGTAATACTCGCAGGCGGTGTAGGGAAACAAGAATCAAGTGGTTGTCGCGTCAGAGGAGAGCCGCATTTATTATTAGTTGGAGATCCTGGAACTGGAAAATCCCATTTGTTGCAGTTTTCGTCTAAAATTTGTTCACGCTCCGTACATACTACAGGTATTGGCTCTACGAGCGCCGGTCTGACAGTGTCAGCAGTACAGGTGATTATTTTCTTAACGTTCTACGTATGATTTTGGATAATATATTTTTTTATTACTATATTTAAAATATTTTTAAGTCTGCGACTGTGATTTAATGTAAATTTCTACGAAAATTTGTTGTGATTCGTCTGCCACTGTTTTTACCACAGTTTTAATATTTTCGTATATTACAATTAGTTTATATAATCTATTTTTTTATTAGACAGACTTATTACGGTAATTATTTCATTGCATCGTGTTAATGTTTTATTGATTTAATGTTATCGTTGACTTATACATTCGAGATATTATTTATTTTTTCAACTTTTTTTTTTCTTTTTCTAATTCATCCATTACATCCATTGTCAAGGATACATTTCGCGTTTTCTGTGTTATCTCTAGTGAAATATTACTTTTCTTACTTTCTTCTGGATCCAATTTTATAAAAGTGTAATTAAATGATGTTAATTTAATAAAATTGTTTTTATCAGTTTTAATTTTTTTTTTTATGTTATAATAAAATATAAAAATAGGGGGAAGCGTGTTGAAGGTGAAGTATTTATAATTTTATATTTTATGTGAGATCGAACGACGAATGTTAATGACTTTCCGATGTTTAGTATATGAAAACATTGTTTATGACATAGTGTTTGTGTATAAATAGTTTAATAAAAGGGAGACGACATAATATGTGGAGTATAATAATGGGATAAAAATGATTTTTTGGAATTGTAAAGTAAAATTCTGATAGGGAGTGTTTCTGAATGTAAAATAATTTTTGAAAAGTTGTTTTTTACCTAAATTGTTTCATGACTTTCTTCAATGTCAAAATTTAATAATCTGATTATAATTTATTAGTACTCCCAAAATTGATTTTTTTTTTTTTGTCATTTAGGAACATGGTGAGTGGCAGTTGGAAGCAGGAGCTTTAGTTTTATCAGACGGCGGCATCTGTTGTATTGACGAATTTAATTCTATCAGAGAACACGACCGTACAGCAATACATGAAGCAATGGAACAACAAACTATAAGCGTTGCGAAAGTAATTGTTTTTTAATAATAATAATGTAATTGAAAAAAAAACTGGTTAGACTGCTTCCGTCTCATTTGTCACTACTTAATATATTATTTTTATTAACTTTGGCGGAGAAAATGCGATTTTTCGTTTTGTTTTTAATATTTAAATATTTGTAAAAATATTAACTTTTCGAAAGTTAATTTTATCAGTATAAGCGTCTCAATAATTTAGGACCCATAAATAGATTCTACTCCATACTAGGATAACGAGTGGATAAATGATGATGAGTTATAAAACAATATAAACATTTTTATTTTAATCGGACTGGAGACAATTATAATAACATTGTGTAATATTTATTTAAATTTTTGTTTCTTCCCAACTAATTTATTAGACTGAATCCAATCGTTCGTTCTGCAACGAAATTGTAAATATTTAAAATTTTACTGCAGTATTAGATAACTCACTTATTATCCCGTAAAGAAGATATAATTTTAATAAAGTTTGAATTAATTTCTGAGATGTATTTAACAATTGATTTCCAAAAACTCATGTTAAACACATTGGGCTAATTTGGTATTCTAAACTTAAACTTTATTCATCTATAGAGAATGATTCTTTTAAAAAGAGTAGTTTGCTCACGTTTCATGTATTGATAGGAAGATTGAGATACTTGTCAGCTTTTGTAGTTATATTTTGAGCATGCCTGTTTGAGAAATATTTTGCCGTCATACAACGAAAGACAGTTTTATCGAGATGTTTTACTAAGTCCTTAACTTTTTGTTGCGCGACAGTATTTAGAGGTTTGACAACTTTTATTCTATATTTTCTTGTTCATTAAAAATTGTATCTTTGGATTCCTAATAATGTATAATGTTTGTTCATGGTCTTCCTTACAATTAACACATTTAATTTTTTTTTTAAATATAATTACTAATGGAAAAAAGTAAAAAAATATATGTAACAAAAGAAAAATCTCATTATTTTTTACAGGCTGGAGTGGTTTGTAAATTAAATACACGATGCACAATTATAGCAGCTACAAATCCTAAAGGTCATTACGATTCAAGTATGCCAATTACTGTCAATATAGCCGTAGCTAGTCCGTTACTTAGCAGATTCGATCTGGTTTTAGTGTTGTTGGATTCAAAAAATAACGAATGGGACACGTAAATATTGTATTTAATTTTTGCGTGCGGTTATTCTTAAATTATCGAGAAAACTGATATGTTGCATTACGTCTAAATATACAAATATGTTTTAGTTGTATACGTTTTTTTTTTACCTTTGAAAAGAATTTTTATAATTATAGCATTCGGAATAAAGCTATACAAAAAAATGTTTTTCAATTTAAAGATCTTGTTTCAAAAATTCTTTTTATATAATAATAATAATAATAATATTTTTACCATATCAGAAAACCGGTAAAAAAAATCGCAAAATTCATTTACAAATAAATAATAATATTGTTAATAGCGCATTTTCTTTTTATAAAAAAAAAAAAAATTAAAAAAATATACTTCGAATACAATAATAAAATTCTAAATAGTTGCTTGAATCAAGTTTACATTTGTAAAATATCAGCGTAATTTTTCAGCGCAACATTAATCGTAGAAACTTAATGCATTATTTTTTTTTCTCCAGATTTATATCAGATTTTATATTAAGAGGAAAAAGTTTAATTCATAACACTAACACATCTCTTTGGTCGATTGATAAACTTCAAGAATATTTTTACGTGATAAAATCCTTAAACCCGAAATTAACGGAAGACGCAAATAAAATTCTTAGCTCCTATTATCAAGCCCAACGACGAGCTGATGTAAGAAATGTCGCTAGGACCACTGTCAGATTACTGGAAAGTCTTATAAGGTATGCTTTCATTGTTTCTTTTTTCGTTTTATCAATATTGTGTGCGAAAAATTTATAATACACAGACGTACGACAATAAAGTCAAAGTTCTCTCACCGGATAGGGCCTGTTAAACACTCGTGGCTTTCTATACTCATTTTGATTCGCCTAATTTCGCTCGCAAATCCTACTTATTATTCTTCATAGATTATATAAATTTTGAGTTGATGTCGAATAAGATTTTACCGTGAGTAATAAATGCGTAATAATTTACGATTTAAACATTTCTAAATATTTCTTTTTAAAATTATGATAAATCTTAAATTTACGACTCGTTTAAAATTTAATTACACTAAATCGATTCTGTCGAAATTGAATTTAAAGTGAATTTACGCCGTTTATTTCCTCGAAAGGTGATAATCTCCCGTAATAAAGAGGTAGTTTATTAAAAAATCCAAAAAAAAAAATACATTTATTAAATGCGCGGTGGGATTTACATCTTACTACAAGAACCAGATTACATTTACAGTGTTGTAATATTTTAAAACTGTCAATAGTTGTTTCATATTTTAATAAAAGCACGTAAAAAATAAATTAATTTTGATAGGTTATCTCAAGGGCACGCTCGGCTTATGTTTCGTGAAGAAGTTTTAGTAGAAGATGCAGTTACAGCCGTTTCATTGGTAGAATCCTCCATGTTGGGCGCTGCTTTACTAGGGAACATAGATATTTTACATTCGTCTTTTCCCGATAATCCTAGAGAAGCCTATAAAGTGCAGGGTACGACGTTGTTTTGTATTAATATTTTTTATATATTTATACCATCGATCTATATTGGATAACTCACGTAAATCGTTTTTTAATTTTTAAAAATCCGTATAATTTTTTCACATACTAATTAAATTTTAAGATAATTGTATTTGTGAACACGTGTCTGTAGTATGAATAAAATATTAATACGGTCGTAGGATATTATAAAATTTAATTTTGACGTAAAATATTTTTTTTTAATTCGAATTTTATCGTTTAAATAGTATTTATTACATATAGTAAAATTTTTTGTTGGCCACAATCGAAAAGACTTTGGTCAATATTCAGTTCTTCCAAAATTGATATATTCGATTTCTTAGCTGTGCACGGGATTTTAAACAATCTGCGCCGTGTCTACATCTCGAATGTATTAATTCTCTGTTTATCCTGTTTTTGTATTGTCCAAGTTTCTGCTCCAAGCAAAAAAAAAAATCGCACTAAGATATTGACTAACCTTATTTTTGTTAACAGTGTATCTACACCTTTTCAAACTCTATTTCATCTCCCTCATTGTAGACTTTGTCACCACTGTCGTATGTTTAATTTCTCTCCACTTCTACCGTAGTTGTTTATTACTGATTCGAGGTATGCAACCGCTTGTAATATCCTTTAGCACATTCAATTTACTTGATCTGTTGTTTTTATCAATTGCCATTATTTTCATCTTATTCTCGTTAATGAGGAGTCCCAATTTTCGACTTTCTTTTTCAACAGATTATTGATTAAATTAGATATATGTTTCGGTGCACCCTTGATTGTTAATATTTCCAATAATTTGTCCCACTTGACACAAACGTATGTTTATTATATTCAATACTCTTCTCGATTAATTGTCGAATGCATAGTATTACTTCCCTCGTTCTGTTCCCATTAAAAAATCCAGCTTGTTCTTTCGCCATTTTACAGTTTAGATAATGTTTAATTCTGTTATTGATAACGCAGAACATAGTTTTGTTTATATGTGATTTCAGCGCAATAGCTCCGTAGTTTTCGCATTGAAGTTTTCTTATATATCGGAATTAGTATAGACTCTGTCCAATTCTTTGACCATATTCCCGGTTTCTATATTTGCAAAACATTTGTATTCTCTTGTTTGGTAGGGCTTTAAGTAATTTCGCATAAATGATATATAAATATATAAAAAATTAAATTTCATAAAATTATACAACTGCGTGATATTTAATTTATACTACACGTATACGAATGAAAATTTCTCAAAATTTAATTAGCATTTTAAAAGACGTGTTTTTTTTGTTTAAAATTATTCGTATGATTTATTAATTCAAATTCGTCTTCGATTATAATTTCTTCATTTTTTTTTTACAGCTACGATGATTTTGGAGAAATTAGGTTTACACGATATATTGCAAAAAGAATTAGACTCTATGACTAAAGAAGAATTTAATAAAAATTCGCTTGAAAAATCGCCTAGTTATCGTAATAACAATTCGAAAATTAAAGAAATTCGTGAGAATAATAATAATAATAATAATAATTGTCAAACGCAAGGATTAAACGATATTCTAACGAATATCAGAAGAAATAAGGAAAAAACGATTTTTGATAGTATCGTACGAGCTGGCGTAGGCAAGAAAAAAACATCTAAACGCATCGGTCGAAATGTGATCGATGACGTTAACAATGGCAATCGTTTAAATAAAAATAATAAAATTTCGGATCGAAATAAATCGACCGTTCTTAAAGATGTAAAATACGAAAATGTTAGTCGTAGTCATATTGACGATATCGAAAACGATGCCGAACGAAAAGCTACTAACGACGAAGACGTCGAAATTCGATCGAAAAACGAATTTAGAAATAAAACCAATTTTAACCTGAACGCGAGCGAGATCGAACTTAAAAAAAATTCGTGTAATTCTAAATTTAAAAAGAAACGAGATAGTTTCTGTATTAATCGAAATTTTCTAGATCCGGACGATAGTTCGTCGGAGGATGATAAAATAAATACGCATAGATCTCATTTTGTATCTACGCCAAAAATCGAGACGGTTCTAGATTTAAATAATCCAGTCGATTTGGACGACGTATTAAATTTAGAATTTCCCATCGCTGTTACTACTAGTACTGCTGCTGTTGCTGCTGATGCTAATAGTAATATTACTACGACTTCTGCTATTACGAAAAAGAATAGTTTCCGCATTAATAGAAATTTTCTAGATCCGGACGTTAGTTCATCGAGGGACGATAAGATAAATACGGATCGATCTCATTTTATATCTCCGGCTAAGAAGAAACGAGTTCTAGATTTAAACATTCCCGTCGATCTGGACGACGTATTAAATTTAGAATTTCCCATTACTGTTACTGCAACTACTACCACTACTACTACTGCTTCTGATGCTAATAGTAATATTACTACGACTTCTGCTATTACGAAAAAGAAACGTCGCGACAATAATTTCCGTATTAATCGAAATTTTCTAGATCCGGATGTTAGTTCATTGAACATTGTATCTCCGGCTAAGAAGAAACGAGTTCTAGATTTAAACATCCCTGTTGATCTGGACGACGTATTAAATTTAGAGTTTCGCGAAACTGTAATTGTTACTACTACTACTAATATTGATAACAGTAATATTACTTCTACCGCTACTGTTACTAGTTCTATTACTGATTCCGACGCGATAATCGATGATATTAAAATTAATAAAGAAAAAGAATGTATCGTTTCTTTTAAGTCTACTATACATCCGAACGAAACGCCTAAATGTACGACGAGTAATCAACTTTACAACGCCGACGAAATAAACGCTAATAGAAATAACAGACGAAACTGGCTAAAAAGTAAATTTGGATTCGTTCCGAAAAATAACGACGCGATAGTAACGAACGTCGTTACCGCGACGTCTAACAACGTTAAATTTGTTTCATCTGTTGAAAACATTTCTTCCGTCATTTCTAATAGTTACCGCGTTACTACGTCCGTTACTCATCATCGTCGAGATGATCAAGTCCACGTCGAAACGGACAATCCGACGATCGAAACCGATACGTTAATTAATAACGATACGTTAACGGTTAATAACGTTTACGAAAATTCTAACGATATTTCCGTTAATAACGACGACGTTATTTTAAAACGTTCCGTCGATATCGACGATGAAATTTCTCCTTATTTTAATGATATTTCTGTAATTCCGGTTAATTATTCGAACGTCGAATCCTCTTCGGCCGGTATAAAATGTACTATTACTAATACTAATACCAATACTACTACTACTGATACTTGTATTACTTCGCATGTTTCGCCTGCTCCGAACGGTAAGGGTCGCGAAGAATGCGGTAAAAAAGATAAAAATGTTGGTCCGAAAGCGTCTACTCAACTAACTGTATTTTCATTTTGCGATTTAAACGACGTGGATTATCATATTCTGGATGATTTCTAGTAGCGTATCTTATTTCGAATGGTTACCGCGAGACAAAGTACGCCTAAAATTATCGAAAAGTAAAATGTAAGTAACGCGATATAATTTAATTAAAAATTCAGTTATCTTTAAGAAACGATATTATATTTCTCGAATTTCATGATAAAATTGAAATAATATGTTACATCAAAATTAAGCATTTAAATAATATAAATTGTTACGATTTTTAAAACGTATAAAATGAATATATATATATATATATATATATTAAACTCGTATATTAGCAATCAGTTTCTAATCGTTTCATATTCTCAATCAACAAACCTATTTATATTCATGATTAATAAAAATAAATTTATACGAACAATAATATTTTAATTCGTAAATTGTTTTTTTAGTTTCATATGCACGAACGACGGTCTAGTTTTTTTTTTATTTTTATTTATTAGTCACCTTCCTCCTAATTGTAGTTCTGATGATCTCGTCGCCTCTATTGTCCAAAATTTGTGAAATAAGAAGACGGCGTCTTCGGATAAAATTAAGTATCTTAATTGTAATTTTCCTCAGTTTAATTATAACAATTGTTAATAAATGTCTTTCTTTGCATATTTTTCCTAGCTGTTGAAAAATTGCGATATTAAGTTTATTCGAAAGCGGTAAACAGTACACTTTAGCACTATCGCCCTATTTCCTTATTTTAGCTTTGGACAAGATGAATGAAAAGGTCGTCAATGAATTCTTATTGAAAGATGTAGGTAGTAACAACACGTTTCACTAGAATCAATTTGGTTTTCACAAGGGGCTTTCTTCTGAGAGTCTCTACAACTCAACATTGTTTGCAAATTGGCTGCTCTTCAGTATTTATCTCATTTGATATCTAGGGAACCTTTGGCAGCTGCAGATGGCCGTTCATTGTCGACATTCTTGCCCAAAATAACTTTAATCCTTTTATCGTTAATTAATTATTTTGAAAATATAGTTGCATTTTTTGGCATAGTAGACTCGGTTGGTAGTAGGAAACTAGAGTGTGGAGTTCGTCAGGGTCGTTTTTGTCGTCCACCCTCTGGAATATATTTGATTCAGAGGTTTATAGCCTTATGGAAACAAAGCATTCGAGTTGATATATTATATTGATTATCTCTACATTTGATGCAGAATAGATAATAATTATGATCCTCACATAATTGAGCTGTATGCAATCATCTTGAGGGTATTGTTTCAAGACTGGGTCTGTCTTTAACTTTTGCAATGACCCGGTGTGTACTCTGGGCAATAAATATGTGGATGGCATAAATCATTTTTTATATCATTATCCAAATTTTGATGACCGTCTTTTAATATTACTCGGAATAATTCATTACTACTCGGTAAGAAAAACTCCAAGAATATATTAGCCGTATATAGAATCTGCTATGCGTAAGAAATTCCAGTGTAGTATTCAGTATTTATATTTTTAAGCCTTTTATTTCTATTCCTCTAAATCAACCATTATACCTCATGAAGTCTATTTGACTTGTAGTTGGTCTTTATCTCATGTACTGGTGTCCTTTATTTTAAATAATTTTTAGTACAATTATATTTTACAATTAATAGTTTTCAAATCTAAAAATTGTTATATTTTATATATCATCCGTCAAATTTGTACTTAAATGTTTGCGATTTTATTGTTACTATTTTGACTGATATCATATCATTCACCCTCGGTATCTTTATTTCCTTGTTCCTTATACTTCTTTGGAAGGAATGGTTCGGCGGTATAAACATAAAGGGACACTCATCCCAAGTTGAGGTAGGCCGAGGGCCTTTCAAGTAGTGATTAATTCACTATTCTAGCAACATACTTTCGTATAATGATTAAAAAAATCCAAATATTACAACGAATACGGAACAAGTTGAAAATCATTAACACGGATACCCGGGGAGGGATAAAAAACATGTTATATTTTTTGACGATTTTATAATTAGACGGTAAATGTACAAGTCTAGCATCGAATACGAGCATTAATGATTGACTAATGCTCTCAGTGTACGTAAGTTTCTAATAATTCTTATGCTCTAGCTGAATAGAATGAATGATATCCTTCTGAGCAATTAAGGAGAGTTCTACGCCATTAGACGTCTCGTCTTTAGCTAATGAGTCAACAAATTCATTGGAATTCCTTTATGACCCGGCACCCATAAGAAGGACACAAATAACCCCACACATTCCAAATTATTAAGCTTTAGCAAAACTAATCCAATTAGTGTATCTGACATATTCCACTTATTGTCTAAAGCTGTCACAATGCTTTTTAAATCGGTAATAATAAGGTAATTTTCGTGAAGATTTAAGTCCAATAAAATTAACAAGCTTGCAATTGCGCAGTAAATACTGAACATTGCTGGCATAATTTGTACATGTTACTAGTATTGAAGCTGGAATGAACACTGCTGCTCCAGTTCTCGAGTTGACTTTGATCCATCTGTATAAATAAGGGTGTGTAATGGAAACCTTTCGGAGATAACATTATTGAAAGTGGCCAGAATTAGTGTAGAAGGAGACAGATTGTAGTTTTCATGGAAAATGAATTCTGTTTGCTGAAGAGGTAAAAATATGAATTAAAACATCCAACAATATAAAATGTATAAAATTTGTGATTTTTCATAAAGGAAAAATGTTTTAGTGTTTTTTAACAACTTTTTTGTCGTTATTTTTTTTTTTTAAATCACTACATTCCAAACTTTTCAAAATGTATTGATAAATGTTGAGAAAAACAAAATAGGTACCTTGAACAGAAAACGAAATTCGTATTACTTAATACACAAATAGCTCGTTCGGAAAAAATTATTTTAAAAAACCCACAGAAACGAAGTAGAAACGTTATGTGCGCGAACTGATTAAGTAACATATTTATAATTGAAAGTTGACGTATAAAAAATTAAATCTGTATAGAATGAATATAACTATAATTTTTGTTCGTTTATAAGTAAATCGGTTGAAGAAACAGACTAAATATTCCCGAAGTGCACTAATAGCGCGGAAATATACGATAAAGTTACGTTCATGAATTAATCAGGGCATGCTTTAGCCGTATATGCCTTTATTTTTGCCCTAGTGACTGATAGTTGCAATCCGTGATGCACCGTGGCTCCACACGTGTTGTAGCATTTTAGGGCATGTTTTTTTTCCCACACAATTTCATATATGGTTGAAAATTGCAAAATATCGTGCATAATGGATATTTTGAATTATATCTAATCGCGGTTTATTTAGTATGACCGGGAAACAGTGATTCTGTAATTGTCTCTATTACTTTCGCTTAGCGAGCACACAGCTTGGGCAGCATGGAGTAGACGAGGCATTATAACGGCTTTATAAATTAATAGCTTATTTCGAACAGACAATTTTGAGTTGTGATCATAGGGAAGAGCCCGGATGCTTGCTGTAATGTTCTATAAGTATATGAGCGGAAAAGGGATAGTAACATGCCCGAGGTATAGTTTGAATTATATCATTATCATTTCTAGTAACATATTTATCAATAACAGGCTTACGTCTTGTAAATGGAATGGGCCTGTTTTTGCTGTAGATTATTTTTATTTTCCATTTAAAGAAGCAAAGGTAGAAAATTAATTCCAATTAAGAGCCTATTACATATGATAGCTGTATCATCGGTATAGATACTGACGTATAAAGTTTTTTACTTTGAAATGCCATTTTGTATAGATAAGGAATAGAAAGGGTTTGAGAATACCGCCTTGTGAGACTCCTGCATTACAGTCTTTTACTTTTACGTTGAACGATCTATTCGCTAGGTACGAACGAATTAATAAATGTAAACTAGAAAATTCCGGTTAAATCATTTTATATATAATGTAATTTTTTTTTTTTAATTTTTTACCCAATCCGGATTTACCCGGTGGGGATAGTTTATTGCTTAAAATCTAGGTGTTTTATAAAGGACAGGGGACTAGTGTGCTTAAAGCTAATTAATTATAGAAGTGCATATAAGTAGTGTGTAGCTGAAAAGTAAGTAAAAGCGTGTGTGTAATAGTCCCCTGTTTGTGTACTGAATCTAAGGGGGCAGGATGGGATGAAAAATATCGACTACCTGTATGCATGAAGAAAGGAGTCTGTGGAGTGCATAGTAGTAATAAATAATGCAAATAAATATATAATATATAGAAAAAAAATACAACTTCAGAAACAAAGATACCAAAATATATCTCGCCGATAACGAAATACACAATTTCGAAAATAAAAATCTTAGAATATTAAAAAAATTAAACTTAAGAAAAATACATATTTATAGGAAAAAATCTTTAATAAGAATGTCATTATGTTACGTTATGTCTCAGCACCATACCAGACTCGAACAAGTTGAACAGTAGTAGATAATTTCGCTCTAAATCCAAATTGAAATGGTTGTAACGTGTTATTTATGGTTCTGCAGTGACGTTAGGATGATTTTTTTTTAAACATTGTACCAGACTTATTGGCCGGATATTTTTAATTTGTGACGAATCTGCCCGGCTTTAACACGACTATAGATATTTTTTTGTAAGGCTTGGGAAAATTTGCAACACGTAACGAAAAATTAAAAAGCCCGCAAGCGCCACTTTTGCTCCTCTAGAAAATCGTTTAATAATCTCGGTGGAGATATTATTAGAACCAACTGAACATCTTTTGTTTTAACTGCTTTATTTGTTTAAGCGTTTATTTAGGCGATACATTTGTAACGCACTAACACATTGACGATTAATCGCGATGAACGAATAAAGAAATTTTCAGAAAAATTGCTCGGACACCGGTGAAATATTAAAAGCAGCTTTTTAACAAGAAATCATAAATAAAAATAAGAAAATGACGTCACTAATAATGAACAAAAATTATATTGATAAAATTTCAAGCTATTAAGAAAATAACGACTGAAATGATTATTATAATCCCTGTAACTCATGTTATCTTACCTAAACATAAATGAACCAAATCATTTTCAAATAGAACGCTTGTTAAACAGACTTATTAGGTAAATATTGTACGCTATATATTCTTTTCATATGCGATTAAATCAAATCTGGTATTTTAATCATGGTCTAATTAGAGATATTTTAAAATATTGTTAATTTGCGTTTATATATATATATATGTGTGTGTGTGTTGTTGTGTTGATGGTTTTATTTTCATAAGTAAATTATCTCATGAATCGATTTTTTTTTTTACTGATATCTGTTCATTGTATTATATTTATGTATGTATGTATGTATATATATTAAAAATTTGTTTAAAGAATTATCATATAATTTAACTTTTTTCTAACCTCGTTTATTTACAACCCATGCTTACCCGGAATTAGCATTAGGAAAGATAAGCTTGATGTTCATATTATTATTTTTTTTTTTATAAATAAGGAAGGCAGCTTACTACTACAATCTTAACGTATTGGTTAAATAATTAATAACTTTGATAATTTAACGTGTTGTATTGATCCAGTGATCAGTTTCTACTAATATTAACTAAATATTAGTTATGAATATGTGGTTCAATAGAATTATAATTATTATTTAACTATAAATTAGGTTCAATGGATGTGTTCGCTTAAAGCGTCTCACATAATTTGCACAGTGTTCAGTAACCGTGTAACTTGTTTATTAGTGTGACCATGAAGTCTCTGTTCGTTGTCATTAACTTGTTCAATGTTCACGTCGTTTACTGTTCCGCTGGAACCACCGTGCGTTAGTGATCGTTCGAAGAATTTTGTTCTGCTGACGCTGGATGATAGCTCTGTTAAAAGCAGCCATACTTGAACTCCGTATGTCCTGATGGGACGTAGCATTGTTTGATATAGTAACCTTAAATGAACAAAAAGTTATTTGTTTTCTAGCTAATTTGTCCATAAAGATCAGCTAAGCAATTTTCTTCACGATAATAACTTTTTATTATATTTTGTATCTAATTTTGTTTCGGTATTCTAACCAGGTGCATGCAATCAATTGCAACTTTCCGAATTACAACAGCAACGAATATATTTATATGTAGTCGTATCAATTAACAACGAATAAATATTTATCAATCCTATAATTCAATCCTAATACATTAATTTTAATTAAACTAAAAATTGATTTTCTTAAATTGCACTAAAAACATATATATCCTAAAGTTTTAATTTATAAGAGAAAATTTCCAATACGTATACTTATTTAGAATATTGCAAGTAGTCAATTTCTCAACTTCATTTTATCACACGATAATAAAACTGGAAGTATTTTTGTTGTGATAATATTAAATTATCGTTGTTTCATATTGCAACGGACCCTTGCTTATCGTGATTCTGAGGATGCTAAAAAAGTAACTAATTATTTTATAATGCATATATATATATATATATATATATATAAACGTGGAGCTTCACAAAGGGAATAATTATGAAAATCAGGAAAACGCAAACAGCTCAAGAAAGGATAATATTAAACGTCAAGTTAAAGGACAGAAAAACCATTACTTGAATCAGGGGGCACACACAAAATTGACCGACGCGGTGGAGCGAATATTAAAATTAAAATGGACGTGGGCTGGATACGTGGCGCGTAGACATGATGGCAGAATGGTGCCCATTGCATTCAAAAAGGAAAAGGGGCAGACCAACAACACGGTGGGTCCACCTCTGGTATCATAACTCTTTTTTTTCTCTCTTTCTATTTGTAAGTGAATCACATTTAACGTATTGTAGATAATGTTCCTGGTATACAACATGACAGGTGGCATTTCAATATTTTGGACAGACATGAACATAAATGTGTTTAAAACCTATCAAATTCTCCAGCTGCAGGTTTAAATATCCCGCGGGCTTTTATACATATAATTAATATATATACATATGTGTGTATATATATACACACGTGTATGTGTGTATAGAGTGCACTATATACATTTTAAATTATATACCAGTTTGAGAATCAGAATTTTCAAAATTCATAAAATTATCGAAAATTATGTCTTTCACAAGCAGTAAGTTGATATTATTATTCCGTAATTTTGAAATCTACCTTTCGCCAAATCAGTTCAAAAATACACACCGTCAATTTTTTTTTCTTTTTCGAGAAACTTGGACGAATACTTCACGATCTTTCCTTAATGTTCGTAAAATTGCGTATACTACGTTAAAAATTTTGAAAAAATACGAAGGTGGTTTAATAAAATAATTCAATCGGCTCGTAAACGAAAAATCGCATTATTGTTAAATATATATTTATAATTTTTTCGATAATTCAGCTAAAATATGCTATGGAAACTAAATTTAGAACGAGTTTACAATCAATTCAAATTTTATAAACATAGTAAATTACTAACGGTGATTACAATTAAAAAAAATATATATTTATTCGCCCATTTTCAAAATTTAAGGTTAATTATCGTGTTAGTCTGGTTTAAAATATTTAAACATTACGTTAGACCAAAATTCGTGTAAATAATAATGAAAATAGGAAGGCAAAAGCAGTGATTATATTTATGCGAAACGTATTGCCGTATTCGCTATCGACACCGCTAATTGACATATTATGAAAATTATCTTTCTCGACAGTTTCAGCTTCGATTGAACACACCGTAGCAACAATTATCAACATCTGAAAATAGTGAACGAATAAACAAAGTTTATATATAAATTGAACTTTCTTCAATTATAAAATGAAGATACATTGACGATGAAATTTGTTTAAAAATTATAATCAATACATATTATCAGTATAGAATAAAACATGTTTCACTTAATCCAATGCGATAGATATCAATGTACGTTGTCGTGGGAAAACAAATATAATAAGACATTACACGTGTTTTCGCTTGATTTTTTTTTGGTAGTTTATACTTCCATTATTTAATAAAATTGAAACAATTATTTCGATCTCGTTGCAATTAGTTATCGAGTTTTATTTAATTGCTTTTTTTTATTATTTCACTCTCGTACGTGTTCTCCGCGATTAATGTAATTTGTTTATAATAGATTCGTTACGTAAGAATGAGAATTGTTTATTCGGAAGTTTTAGTTTACCGTTTAAAATTTATTCGTTCGAAAAAATTAATACATTTTTAATAATTATAAATAAATTCGTTTTACACTTACGGTAAATTATATGTATTTAATGGAATTGGATATAGTAATTTACATATTGGATTCAAATAGCAATCATTAAGAACAGTATAAAATTATGTAAACTATATAACAGTTGGAGAGGTTACATCGAAACAGTGTTTAGAAGTCTTTCAATACGTCGCTATTATTCGTGAACTACTTTAAGTATAACGTAAAGCTCACAGATGTAAAATCAGGATTTTAAAATAGATAATTGAAAAAGAATATATTTATATTAAATCACAGAAAAAGATTAATTCTTGGACATGAAATCTTAAAATAACAACAAAAAAAAGAACTTCACTCGAGTTAGAAAAAAATTAATATCTGTTAAATTTAGTCAGAAACAACAAAGACTTGAATATATCCGTTACACGACTGATTAAAAAAAAAATTATAAAATTGTATATTATTTGTAAGAACATAGGCTAAATTGCTACTTTATTTTATGCATTATTTACTATTAAAAATAATAAATATGTTAGTATTAACGTTAAAAATGAAAATTAGAAATTAGAAATAGATCCAACAAGTTTTTATAAAAAACTCCGAAAATTTCGGATTTTATAGATAAATTTAAAGCCAGCAACCATCTATACCTATGTAAAACGAAACACTGGTTATCCAATAATTTTTTTTAAACCTCGTTGTAATAAAAAGTTTCAACTTAAAACGAACGATTGTCATTTTACATAAAAATATATTAACTTCAAATTTTCAAACAAAACCGATAATTTATAATAAAATAAACTGAAGAAAAATAAAATTTCGCAAAGCGCATAAAAATATCCTTACAAGGTAGAAACTGTTTATTATCCATATTTTAATTTGTTCTTATCAATTGACGACGTTTCTAAATAAATTGGTATAAAATAATAAGTAGGTACTTGCAGTAAGAGTAAAATATTAAAACAATAAAAAAAAATGTATTAATCACTAAATTTTAGATCTTAAAAAATAATTATTTTATTTTTATACATTTGAAAATGGTTTTGTGGTCATTTATATATAAAAATTTAGCGATTTTAATTACTTTTCCAATTTAAAAAATCACTATACGTCACGCCAGTTCAAAATATTAAAAGTGAAATTAATTGTGGGCACTCAAAATAATAATCTGTTGTAAAACTGCGCTTGTAAATTGGTTTTCATAATTTTTATTAATTCAAAATTTTATTAACGTTTACTCTACACGAGTAAAAATACTTTTTCTCGCGTACATTTTTTTTCCTAATAACATTATAACATGTAAATGAATGAAATTTAACTCAACAAATTTCAATAATCAATATATTTGCTAGATATACACGATGTTAAATAAATGAAATTAATTACTTACTAGAAAAATGATGTGCTTCATATTTGTTACTTTAGTTGAACTTAATACACGTTTATAAATATGAGAATAGCACGAATCTGTTATAAAGTACTTTTATATCTCGTTTGTGTCTTTATTAACTTGATATGCTACGTTATCAATTATTCGATCCGTTTCATTTATTTCTACCGTGCGATAATAGTAATCAAAATATTCGAGAACAGCAATGGAACTTACCACCTTTGATTACATGTTTTCATGTCCACGACTATCGCAAAATACTTTTAACCTTATTACATCGCTTCTCTTTACAACATAATGATAAAGTCGATTTTTTTTTATTTGGATAGCTATTTTTTTGCAGAATAATTAATTCATTAGATATAATTAACGTTAATGAGTAGTGAAAAGTGTGCAGCAGTAGTCAATGGCGAGTAGTAAGTATCGGGTGGCGAATAGCGAGTAGTGTGTACTAAGCAGTAAGTAGCGAGTAGTGTGATCAAATATTGTTGAGTAGTAAGCAGCGAGTAGTGAACATGTATCAGTGAGTAGTGTAGCAAATAGTTATTTGAAAAATGCAAGCTGCTAGTGATGACCAGAGAGAAGAAATTAATGAGTTGCGAGTAGTAGGAACCGATTAGGGAGTAGTGAGTAGTGATTTGTAAATAGCAAGTTACAAGTAGTGACTAGTATATAGTGTATAGTGAGTAGTAAGTGGTGTATTGAGTAATGAGTAACTAGTTGTGTGTAGCAAATAGTGATTAGTAAGTAGTAAATTGAATAGCGAGTATTGAGTAGAGAGTAGCAAGTAGTGAGTAGTGAATACTAGATGGTGAGTAGTGACTGGTCAATAGTCGGTATTAAGTGTAAATAGTGATTAGTGAGTAGCCAGTTGCGAGTAGCAATTATTGAGTAACCGGTAGAGAGTGGCGATTAGCGAGTCACGAATATCAGAAATTATAAATTAAAATAGTAAAATTAAGTTACAAAATATAGAGCGAGTAAAGCGATGTATATAGTAATATGTCTAGTAGTAGTAGTAGTAGTAGTAGTAGTAGTATCCTCCTCGAAACATGTTCGAAGTGAAATTCCCCAGTATCGGGGAAAAAGAACTAATGCTAAAAAAAATTTAAGAAAAAGTATACGCGTGTACAGATTGTGGCGACCTGTATGATATATATATAAACATATATACCTCCAGATCGTTAACACATATATATATATTTTTTTCTTTTTACGTTACGTTGTAGACTTATATTTAAATATAAATATTAAAGGTACAACGTTACCAACTTCTGTTTTCTTTTGAGGTATGTCCGGGATGCCACGTGGGTTGGCCCACGACCAATAATATAATAAAATAAATTAATGAAATAAAAGAAATAAAAAAAAACACGCGGTTTTTATTCTATTAAAATTTATTATATTTTGAAAAAGAAATAAAATGAATTACGATTTCGAACGCGCACGATTTCCGGCTACGTTTATCCGCTTTCTATCTTATTATTTTTTTTAAGAATATAAGCTATGGAAAATAACTTATTCATAAAGTCGATGGAACTTTCCCTAGCCTGGATGGACGAGCTTCACGGTCGAAGCTCCGACGATCCATCCTAACTTCTTCACACGACCAACTCTAAACATTGACTGACTAAATTGAACTAACGAAACTGGCGAGACTGTCGGACTAAACTCCGACAAAACTCGTATTTTTATTACTCCCCAGGATTCCGGAGACAACACAGGTATCTTATCCTTATTATACTTATTATTTCTTTTACTTTTGACGAAATGCCAGGTTCTTTACATTTATATTTTCTCTTTTTACATCTTTATGGTTTTTGTCTATTTTTGACGAAAATAGTTGAACCAAGGAAAAGTTCCATTGTCCCTTATTTTAGTTATATACTTATATACGTACATATATAGTCTTATATATATTTATTAGTACGGCAGCCAGCATCAGGCAACATAACATACATAGACACATATACTCAACATACTTTACTTCTAGGAATTCTATATATATACACATATACATACATATACACATATACATATATATATATATATATATATACACATACATATATTAGAAATCTCCTAAATTGCCTGTTTTCGGCGGAACCCTCCGATTTCTCTTTTGGGCTAGCCAATCAGAAAATTCGGAGCTGTTTCTTTTAGTCTTCGACCAAAATGCCGACTGAATCCATTGTATGCTATATTTACCTTTTTCTTTTTCTGCTCTTGCCATGACAATCTTTAATTTATTATATATGTCCTTTCGGCATTTTTTATACTAACTTTGATGGATCTTTTACAACTCTAATCTTATCGGCGCCAGTGTGCTTTCCCCAATACACATATATCTATACTTATATCAGTCTACCTCCATTCTATTTCCTTTTGATTATATTTCTTTTTATTATATTTCCTTTGGGAAAGTCACGTTCGCGACGCCGACCGGATGTATATACACACATACCTATATATATACTATTTCTTTTTCTTTCATCATCCACGTATATATTTTTAATTTAATTTAAATTTCGATATATAATTTTTAATTCTAATTTCAATCTATTAACTGCTCACTAACACAAACAATGTAACAAGCATGGTTGTTACATATGCCCCGCCGCACTAAATAAAAATTGGATGAGAGGGTCACTGACCCGGACATCCGATTTTTCTTAAATAACTATTTATATAAACGCTTAACAATAATTTCATGTTGGAAACTGTGGCATTAGTGTGGATTATTGTTGGGTGTGTAACGTTTTCTCGTAGTCGAGTGGTGATCTGCCGTTTGTGTGAAGTGTTAGATGTGTATCGCTGGTTATGGTTGTTTTGTGGTAGTTCTGCAACATTCATCGATCAAGCTGTACGAACGACGAAAGATCGCGTTAACCGGTTTCTTCTTCCGACCTTGATTATTACTCGTAGTCATAGGGAGCTTATCGAGGCATCCCTTCGATTCAACGATCGCGTTCGGATATGCGAGTCTTCTTCTGTTTAGTAACATAGACAGGTAACCTGACTGCTTCACTATTATTCGTGGTGGTGAACATGCTTTCTTCGTTTTTATTTATATATATATTCTTATTTATTCTTCTTTCAATATTTTATCACGTAGCTTCCTTTCTTGCTCCTTTTTTTATAGGCTTCGCCTGATGCGCGTAAATTCGTTCCGAATTTGATGTATATGTCGTTTTTCTGACATAACACCCTTACCGCAGGCGAACGAAAGAGATCCAGACGAATGACCACACTTACTACGATAGGATGAGTAATTTATTGCCTACGGACCCCCCTAAGATCGATATGACGATCCAACGATCTTTTTTTCTTTTTAGGTTACATTATATATATATATTAGCAGCTAACTCTACCCTTAGATAAAACGACCTTTATATATATATATATATATATATATATATATATATATATATATGCGCTCCTTCACTGTTTTTGATAGAAAATAAAATCTTTTCTTTTTTCTCTCCCTAACACACTCTCTTTATAATATATATATATATATATATATATATATATATATATATATATATATATATCTATATATATATATATATATATATATATATATATATATATATTATACGCAGATGCATATATATATATATATATATATGTGAAAATATACACGTGTCTACATTATGGTACACTAATTTATATTGAATTGTTTTTTTTTTTAAGTTTTAATGTAAAATTTAAACGTTTATTATTATATTTTTTACGTTCGTAGGATACATTATTTATTTTAATTATTTAAATGATTGTAGTCACTGATGAATGAAAAAGGTAGGAACGTTGTATCACACGCTTCATTAAAAAATAAACTCTTAATACAACGTAACATAATTGAACGACTTACAACGTAATAAGCTAAACAGTGATACCACTATTAATACATAAAATTATGATTGTATGCAGAGCTTGTTACACTTAACATTCCCCCTCAAACTCCGCACGCAATAATTTATATTTATTATAAACAATAACAAATTATAAAATATTTATACACCTAAGCCCATTAAATCACGCATTTGGTCAAATAACAACTTTGGCAATGATTTCGTTAACCCCATCCATCAGCCTTTTGCTGTTTAGTATTAATATATTTAACTTCTATAATACCTGTCTCGATATAATCATGAATGAAATGATAGCGAATATCGATGTGTTTTGTTCTGTTAGTGCCTTCAACCGCTTTACTAATGTGTATAGCAATCTCATATCTTCGAAAACGACATATCTGGTCTTCACACCGAGATCCTCTAACACCTCTAATACTCTTAACACTCACTAATCATTACTGATATGCATTATACTCTGCTTCCGTAGAACTCAGAGCAATAACATTCTGCTTTCTTGTTCACCATCCTACTACATTACCAAATATTTCAATCACAAAACTACTAACTGATTTCCTATCTAAACGATCTGCAGCATAATCGGCATCTGCATATCCATTCAATATACTTATTTTTCCACGGGTATACATTAATCCAACATTCATAGTACCCTTTAAATATCGAAGAATTCTCTTTAAAGCTATCCATTTTGACTTCGTAGGATTTTCTTGGAAACGACTTAAAAAATTTACAGAAAACATTATATCTGGTCGAGTACTACCTGCTAAATATAACAATGAACCTACTAATTCTCGGTAAGGTTCTTCATATATTTCATCCTTTGTACATTCATTAGATAAAAAACTTGCTTCCATTGGCGTAGTAATAGGTCTACATTCCGACATACAATAATCGATCAATAACTTCTCAATAAAATCAATTTGATGTAATTTCATCGTCGATCCATCACGCACAATATTAATACCAATAAATTTTTGGCAGTACTTAGATCCATCATTTTAAAACTGTTACCCAACATCCTAATAATGATGTTCATTTCTCTCAAACTGTCAGATACTTGCAAAATATCGTCAACATACACTAGAAGATAAGTACATCTCCCATTTGTAATTCGTACATACAAACATCTATCCACTTCTGATTGAATAAAACCTAATTGTGACAAAAATTCATGTAATTCCCCATATGCTGGAATATAATTAACACGAATACCTTTATTCCTACAATACTTCAAAAAAACTTTATCACGATACTCTTCTCCTCTCTTTCAACCAAGTAGAAATCCACTTTTCATATTCAAAAAATAGATTGCTTTAAAACCTGTATAATCATCAATAAAAGAGACAAAATATATACTCATCACTAGAAACTGGATTAATCTGACCACAAATATCCGTATGTATCATTTCTAGGGGACGAGATCTACGAGAATTCACAGTTGTATTATACGGATGTTTACGATGTTTTGCTAAAAGACAAACAGCACATGATATCAAGGACGAAACTGGTTTAAGATTATTGGCGACCAAAGCATCGAGAATTACTTTATTAGGGATACATGTATGAATATTTGATAAGATTAATTTTCTCGAAGTTTTAGCAAACTTTTCAGCCGGTATGAATTGTTTTTTTTTTAATTTTATGCCTTTATGAGTGCAAATAAATGTATTCAGTTTTTCTACGGAATCGGGTTTTAAAGAGTTTAGAGGCGAATAACCTTTTTTTTATATTACCAAGAGCAATTATATATTCTTGTAATTTTGTGTTATCGAGAGAAGAGAAGGCAACTGCTTGATCTTTTGTTACAAGTTTTGCAACATTCGAACAGAATTATTATAAAAAATACTTTGTTTGCCTTTTTGGATTTTCGTAACAATTAGGAACCTGTTTGAAAATTTAACTAAAGAACTTAACAAATTAAAACACAACTAGACTTAAAAAATTAACGAGGAAAACGAATGTATGAATCACATCGACGCGTGTATGTTTATTTTATTTTCGTTAAAATGAACATCTTTCTTAACGCACTCGTTGTGTTATATTCACAAACTATTGTAAACATACATTAAAAAAAGACGTAAATTACAATAAAAATTGTTTCATATTTTAAATGATCCTTATTAAATCCTGATCTGAAGCCAGCCTGTTCTTTTGGCTGATTGAAATCAATTTGTTGCGTTATTCTACTCATTATTTATTATGCGAGAAAATAATTTATACATTTGTGACAGTAAAGTAATTAGTCTGTAATTGCTCAGATTGCGCATATCTCCATTAAAATGTATAAAGATTACTTCTGCTTCCATCTATGTGGTTGGTATTTTAAGTTTTTCCAAACACCGATTGAAACGTTAACAAATTTCAAGAATCATTATGTCTCCGCTATATATATATCCTATATATTTTATTATTAAAAGTATTTATTTTAAATTTTATATTTTAATTATTATATTTTATTTGCCAACGTAACCCTTTATTCTAAACTCGCTATAATAAATATGTATTTACATATATATTATATACTATCCTTGTTTTTCTTGTAAAATTGTGTTTATTTAGAAAATATATTTGAATATGAATTACACATTATTAAAAACTGTTATATACATAACCATAACTACTTTAATCGTGTGGAATTTCATTTCATAAATTTGCGGACTTATAACCAAAAATGTTCGTTTTGACAAATATCAAAATTGACATCCGAAATGTTGTTTTGGAAATTAATTTTGAAAATTTTCGATGAAATACTTCCCCCGAAATGATTCTTTCATTGATTACAAAATAATTTTACAACGATGCGATACCTTAAATCGAAACGGTGCCCGAGACATAAAATTATATTTACCTATACATACTGTAGAAAGCAAATTTCTAAGCATTTGAAATTTTAATGGTTAATGCGATCGAGTTGGACTCAATAAGCATTTATTAAAAGACGACGATAATAAAATATTTCGAAATTTCTAATTTCCAAACAGACCTTTTTTTAATTACAAAACTTCAGCCGCTTCTATTAGGCCGCGCTCACATTGGATACGAATTGCTATCGTATGTAAACGTACGACAACGGTCGTACGAATTGAGTGCGCACACTGTACTCGTTCGTTCGTACGAACTGGGTGTTTTTCTCAGTTAGTAAGTCGATTGCAGTAGTGCTTTCGCGTTCTGTTTCTCACTATTTCATAATGAATAATAATTTGTATCTCTTAGATAGTTCTCTCCTGAATCGAAGACTTTCGTTGCACGCATAGATAATACGCATTTCCGAATTTTATGATTAATTTATTTTTCTTGTTTCTGGTAAATGTAAATAAAAAAAACAAATTGAAAAATAAAAATATATGTACATCTATGTTAATAATTATCGTCTGAATAATAAATTAACATAACAAACGTTTCGTGTAATATGCACATGATGATCTGCCTGTATGCATATACCGGAATGTATTAACGTATATTTGTCGTGAATAAGCAGCAGCGTGTATTTTGCCATTTACACATTATTGCGAATAAGCGTTTAATTTTATCATAATTTGAAATAAATTATAATTTTAATTTGAATAATTATTATTATTATTAATATACGTGTTATTTTCGTCATTATACTTACAATAATAGTCAGAGGTATTATTATTATTATGATCTTATTCTCTTCATTATTATTATTGTTAATCTTTAAAGAACTTTCGCTTCTAGCTGCGTATGTCGAATAGATTTTTATCACTCTCTAGTATAAATTAGTTACATATTTCCACTTCTTTTCAATTCACAGCCAGTGTGTAATATTCTCCGGTCGATGCAAGTATGCACGTGTAGTAATGTATATAATACGCACATGTTGAACACCTAAGGAAGGCGCAGGCGAACAAAACACATTATATATATATATATATATATATATATATATATATATATATATATATATATATTAGCAGCTAACTCTACCCTTAGATAAAACTACCTTTTTTTCCCAACATGTGTATATATATATATATATATATGTTTTTGGATGGAACGAATCACCAGAAATAATAATAATCATAAAAGACCACCGTAGAATCTTGACCCATCGTTTAATTTGGCATTTACACGACAGCTCCTAGCTGGAGTTCAAAAAGGGTCATGGATCGCTTTTGGATCACGGCCACCCTTACATATTTGAGACATTTTGTCTCCTTCTTTCGCCCTTCTTGGCATCATCTTTTCTTCTTCCAGCAGTTACGCGCCATTTTCTTCCATTCCATTACATGATATTATTAAATTTAAAATAATTCTAAGATGTAATAATCTCGCCTTTCGTAACATGTCCACCGCCCCCGAACAACAGCAACACCGTCGAAGTTGTACTGCAAGCACCATATTCCGTAATTATTATTATTAACGTATTTCTTTTATTATTATTATTATTTCTTCGTTTCGTTAACTCCTCTTCACGCGATACTATCATACTAACACCCCCCACACGAACCAGATACACCACTTTCCTACTGGTTATGCTGTAGTGATGGGTTTATCGTTCATTTTAGATGTGCCAGCACACTTCAAACGGCACATATGAAAGAGTCGTTCAGTGCTGTTCGTTCAAATGAACGATATTGTTTGTCAGACTCAGAACATAATGTAACTGGTATACTATACAGCATAACTAAAAACCTATTCTTTTGGGAGTCGTGTGCTTATGTGCTATATTGTAGTACTCAACACATCAGCACATTTGGAACAGCTTGTTTCTCTGAGTCGTTCGCAGGTGTGCCGTTAATTTGTTATAGTTCGTTCATTGTTGAAGTTCGTTTGTTTTGTTTGTGCTTCCTGGTTATTTCTCGTTAATCGTTAGTCTTTTTACTGTTTTTCACTTCACTCCTTCGCTGTAACCTTCGAGGCCGTCATTTATACTATACTATATTATTTATCAACATCATGTAAGATATCCTTTAATTGTTTTTTTTTATATATATATAAAATAATTTTTTCGAAAACATTTTATTTTTTCTATTAGATAAGTAAAAAAAAAATATGCCAAAAGTTCAGAAATGTAAAAGAAGTGCAATTTGGACTTTTTTTGAGGAAGTTGATGATAGTTCTGCAAAGTGTAATTTTTGTTCTCAGAAACTTTCATTTAAAGGTGGATCCACGTTCAATTTAAATCGTCATATCCGGTTGAAACATCCTCATATTAATAATATTAATCAGACGGTGCTAGTTGAAGAAGTACAGGAAAGTCTAGAACATGCACAACCATCTGCCAGTGAAGATAAAGGTCTTTCTAAACAAGATAGTACGATTAAGGTTCCATCCAATAGGATTACTAATTTTTTTAAAAAACCGATAAGTGAGAAAACAAAATCTGAAATACATAATGTGGTTGTAGAGTTAATAGTGAAAGACTTTTTACCAATTAGCATTGTGGATAGTCCACATTTCAAAAAAATGTGCAACATTTTAAATAATGAGTATCAGTTACCTACACGGAAAACTGTTTCAGAAATTTTAATTCCTCAAATTTACAATATTACAAAAGAAAAAATGAAAACTAGGCTTCAATCTGTCGAAACAATATGTATTACAACGGATTGTTGGACATCAGTTAATGGCGAAAGTTTTATATCGTTAACAGCACATTTTATAGACCAGAGTGAAATGAGAAGAGTGTTATTAGATTGTCGTAGATACCAAGAAAGTCACACAAGTATGAATTTATCAGAGGAAATAATAAATATTTGTAGTGAGTGGGCACTTTCGCAGAAAATTTCTGCAGTTGTAACTGATAATGCTGCAAACATAGTAGCGGCTGTTAGAAAAACTGGATGGAGTCATGTGCCCTGTTTTGCACATACCATAAATTTAATTGTACAGAGTGGTTTAGACAATATTTCAGGCATTAGAAAAAAAGTAAAATCAATAGTAGAATTTTTCAAAAGGAGTCCACAAGCATCAGAAAAACTGAAAAAAATACAATTTCAAATGAAAGAAAAACAATTGAAATTAAAACAAGACATTGTAACCAGATGGAATTCAACATATGACATGTTCAAGAGAATAATTGAGGTAAAAGATTCTTTGATGTCTACAATCGCTATCAATTATACAGAATTAGATAATCTTACTAATGATGATATTAATGTTTTAGAAAAGTGCTGTGAAATTCTCGAAGTTTTTAAAGATATTACAGAAGAAATTAGTAGTGAAAAACAAATCACAATTTCTAAAGTTATTATATTTAGCAATATAATGAAGAAGTTCTGTGCCCGGTTTCTTGAGCAAAACCCTAATTTACCAGATCAAGTAAAGTTGATGGTAAATACATTAATAGAAAAATTAAAAAAAACATTTGAAAACATAGAAAATAATAAAATCTTTTCTGAATCTACATTTTTAGATCCTCGGTTTAAAAAATATGGATTTTCAAATGATAAATATCTAGAAACAACAAAAAAAAACATAATAAATTACATATCGTCCCAAACCTACTGTGAAAATGAAAATGAGAAACAAAATAAGGAATGTAATAATCCACCTAAAAAGGAAAGCACATCAAAAGTATGGACGGATTTTGATGAAAGCATATCAGTATTTATTTCTAATGAAAATCCCAAAGTAGCAAGCATTCTACAGGTTGATAAATATTTGGAGGAACCTATATTAGAAAGGACGATGGATCCAGTCAAATGGTGGGAAGATAGAAAAAATGTGTATCCAGCACTTTACAAGTTATCAAAACGAAGATTATCTGTTGTTGCAACTTCTGTTCCCTCAGAACGAATTTTTTCAAAAGCAGGTCTAACACTAACAGATAGAAGAAATCGCTTGAAAGGGGACAGAGTATCCAAAATTCTTTTTTTAAACGTCAACATGTGACATTTTTTAAAATTGGTTTAATATTTGGGTTAATATAGTTTATGTGTAATTATTTTATAAGTAATTTATTGTGATATTTTTTGGTCTTATTAATGTGCTTAAGTTTTGATAACGTAAATGTAGTTTTAAAATATTCATATCTTTTAACATGTTTCTGTCAACATATGTTGAAGAACAAACTTCTCATAGAAGACTTGGAAAAAAGGTAAATTTGATTATATTTTAATCATTCTTATTTCGCTTGCAATTATTAGTATAATCTGAATATCGTTCAAGTTACTTGTTTTTTATAAATTTATTTCGACAATGTTAACGTAATATCAATATTTATTTTCTTACTTCACGATCATGGGCAATGTACCATTGATCCCTTCAACAAAAATGAAGTATATGTTCTTTTAGTTCTTAATTTCTTCTCATTAAATTTAATGTAGACAGAAGATCAATAAATGACTTTCTTTTTTCATAACAACTTGAAAAAATATGCATAAACAAATATAAAGACACAATTCTTTATTTCTTGTAGGTTTAATTTTTTTTATAAATAGTTGTACTAATTTGTGCCGTTTGAAGTTGAACAGCGTTGTAGTACAAAAAATGAAATGAACGATATGGCACATTAAAACGAGAGTCGTATGGTACGGCACATGTACGTGTGCCGCTCATTTTGAACGGCACGTTCACGAACGACACATCTCTATTATGCTGCTTCCCTCGCTGCTAACTGATGTTTGTGCCGTTGAACATTATTCACGAACAACGGTTTATAATAATATTATATATAAATTATTCTAATCTAAATTTTATCTTATGTTTTACTATCGACTTATTCGGTTTAAATTCGTACATGTTCACAAATTACAAATTTTTTTACATAATATATATACAAAATTTAGTAAGTTTTTTACGAATAATAATTTTCATTTATAATACGATCACAAATTTATATCGTACGCAAATATAGCTAATCATAAATCGAAATCAATACATTTGACATTCTTACATTTATGATGTATACTAATAATTATGTTTAAAAGTTTTATATATATCGGCACATCTACACATACCGGCACACATACTTTTACACGTTTTATTTTTTAATTTATTTTTACGTAATAACGCAAACTTAAGACTATACCTCGTACCTTCCAAATTATATATTTATTATTTACATATATCTATATATATACACATATTTTATAAAATATCTTTACAACTTTTAATTAATTTTTTAATATTTATATCTACTTATAACTCCTTGCACCTGCAACAAACCAATAACTAATTAAATTTTATTTATTATTATACATATCCAATTAATCTCGCCCTATGCGATTTTCTTGGAACATTTATTTTCAACCTTATCTACTTTAAATATTGTTTTGATCGGTTTTTTCCGAGATCTGAATATTTCAAAAATATTTTGACAATCGATCTCAATAAATTGTAACAATTTTAAACTTATAATTTCGTCATAATTTGACTACATTAATATTTTACATTGGTTTTAAATCTTCCTAAACCTTGCCCTACCACCCTACCTAGTTATATATATTTATATATATTATACTTTCTTATATTTTACAATAATTTGATTTATATATATACATTCACTATAAAAATTTCTTACGTCACGATGTGACAATTCATTAATATTTATATATTCATTATAAAAATTTCTCACGTCATTATTTGACAATTCATTAATATATATATTCATTATAAAAATTTCTCACCGTCATTATTTGACAATTCATTAATATTTATATATTCATTATAAAAATTTCTCACGTCATGATTTGACAATTCATTAACATTTATATATTCATTATAAAAATTTCTCATGTCATTATTTGACAATTCATTAATATATATATATTCATTATAAAAATTTCTCACGTCATTATTTGACAATTCATTAATATTTATATATTCATTATAAAAATTTCTTACGTCACGATGTGACAATTCATTAATATTTTACATTGATCTTAAATCTTCCTATTCCTTGCCCTACCTCCCTACCTATCGGTTAGGAATGCTCGACTATTTTTTATATATCTACATATATTATATTTTCTTGTATTTTATAATAATTTTATTTGATATATATATACACTATAAAATTTTTTCGTCATAATTTGACAATTTATTAATATTTAAAATTTTAAATCTTAAATCTTCCTATTCCTTGCCCTACCACCCTACCTATTTATATATATTTATAAATACTATACTTTCTTGTATTTTATAATAATTTTATTTGATTTATACATCCATTCACTATAAAAATTTTTTACGTCATGATTTGACAATTCATTAATATTTAAAATCTCTGGTCGTAAAATCTTCCTAATTCCTTGCCCTACCTCCCTACCTAGTTATATATATTTATAAAATTCCTTTAGTGGTCAAATATCGTGTTTTCTTCCTTACTTTCTTCAACCCTTCAGACCACCATATTCTTAACTTCACCCTTTCTTTTGCTAATTCTCCTTTGAGGTTTTCGACACTTTTCTTCGATTTTACTTTCAACTCTTTCTTAACCCTTCCTTTTAGATAATTCGCAACCGTTTCTGTTGCCCACTCCTTCATTCTTTTATTATTGTTTTTCGTGACTTTATCCGCCACCTTTTCCTTAATTTTTACTTTAAGCCTTTGCTTAAAATTTTTATATACTTCTTCCATAATATTCTTCTGTGCTTTTTCTGTACTCTTTTCTAGTCCTTTAGCAAATTTATTCTTCCCTATGTTCAACTCCTTTATGAGCTCCACCGATCATCTCATTCCTTTTTCATTCTTTTCTTGCCAATATTCTTTTGGTTTTTCTAACCTTTTTCTTCTATTTTCTGCCTCTCTGCTGTTTTCCTTTTTCCTTTTTCTTTTCCATATTTTCCCTTGTCCCTTCTTCTTCTTCTTTATTTCTTTCTTCTATATTTTCCCTTTCTTTTTCGCTTTCCGTTTTTCGGTTCGAGGCCACTACTCTGAGTTCCTCATGTTCCTTTTTACCTGTCTCTTCTTGATCACAAAACTTATCTTCTAGTTTTCTCTCCACTGAATCTATCTTTTCTTCTAATTGTCTCGCCTTGACCTGAGAGCCCTCTCTCATTTCACTTATAAATCTGTCAAATTCCCTTCTCATTTCTTCCCGTTCTATTTCCCTTTCTCTTTTTCTCTCTTCTGCAAACTGTTGCATCATCATTTTCATGATGTCCACCATCATTGCCGCATTTCTTTCGTTACTTTCTCCACTCTCTCCGAGAAAACCTCTAAATTCTCCGTCCATCTTTATTCTATATGTATTTATATCTTACGTTACAATTTACAATTTGATGCTCGATATTATGATAAAACAAATTATATATACATATACCTTTATACTAAAATATTAAATTGAATGAAAAAATTTTTTATTTTTATTTTTTTTTAAAATATATCTTTTTATTTCTAATCCAGAGATCGAGCGCTCGATCCCGAGTAGAAACAATTATAATTAATTGTTCCCCACCAGGGATGCCAATTTATGTGGCGACCTGTATGATATATATATAAACATATATACCTCCAGATCGTTAACACATATATATATATTTTTTTCTTTTTACGTTACGTTGTAGACTTATATTTAAATATAAATATTAAAGGTACAACGTTACCGACTTCTGTTTTCTTTTGAGGTATGTCCGGGATGCCACGTGGGTTGGCCCATGACCGTTAATATAATAAAATAAATTAATGAAATAAAAGAAATAAAAAAAAACACACGGTTTTTATTCTATTAAAATTTATTATATTTTGAAAAAGAAATAAAATGAATTACGATTTCGAACGCGCGCGATTTCCGGCTACGTTTATCCGCTTTCTATCTTATTATTTTTTTTAAGAATATAAGCTATGGAAAATAACTTATTCATAAAGTCGATGGAACTTTCCCTAGCCTGGATGGACGAGCTTCACGGTCGAAGCTCCGACGATCCATCCTAACTTCTTCACACGACCAACTCTAAACATTGACTGACTAAATTGAACTAACGAAACTGGCGAGACTGTCGGACTAAACTCCGACAAAACTCGTATTTTTATTACTCCCCAGGATTCCGGAGACAACACAGGTATCTTATCCTTATTATACTTATTATTTCTTTTACTTTTGACGAAATGCCAGGTTCTTTACATTTATATTTTCTCTTTTTACATCTTTATGGTTTTTGTCTATTTTCGACGAAAATAGTTGAACCAAGGAAAAGTTCCATTGTCCCTTATTTTAGTTATATACTTATATACGTACATATATAGTCTTATATATATTTATTAGTACGGCGGCCAGCATCAGGCAACATAACATACATAGACACATATACTCAACATACTTTACTTCTAGGAATTCTATATATATACACATATACATACATATACACATATACATATATATATACACATATACACATACATATACTAGAAATCTCCTAAATTGCCTGTTTTCGGCGGAACCCTCCGATTTCTCTTTTGGGCTAGCCAATCAGAAAATTCGGAGCTGTTTCTTTTAGTCTTCGACCAAAATGCCGACTGAATCCATTGTATGCTATATTTACCTTTTTCTTTTTCTGCTCTTGCCATGACAATCTTTAATTTATTATATATGTCCTTTCGGCATTTTTTATACTAACTTTGATGGATCTTTTACAACTCTAATCTTATCGGCGCCAGTGTGCTTTCCCCAATACACATATATCTATACTTATATCAGTCTACCTCCATTCTATTTCCTTTTTATTATATTTCCTTTTATTATATTTCCTTTGGGAAAGTCACGTTCGCGACGCCGACCGGATGTATATACACACATACCTATATATACACTATTTCTTTTTCTTTCATCATTCACGTATATATATTTAATTTAAATTTCGATATATAATTTTTAATTCTAATTTCAATCTATTAACTGCTCACAAACACAAACAATGTAACAAGCATGGTTGTTACAAGATATAAAAAAATATAAAATTAAACAATTTAAAATTAAAAACCAAAAGTTAAAATTCAAAAGCATTAGTTAATCTTAAAAATTAATAAGAGTAAAAAATAATAAAAAAATTTAAAATGACAAATAAAACTCTAGACCAATAAAAGTTTTCAGAGTTCTATTTCAAAAGTTTAACAATTACTTTATTAAATAAAAAAGGAAAATATAAAAAAGTATCCTGATTATATAAGACGGTATTTTATTCTAGAAATCATAGTCTTAGCACAAAAACGAGAAAATTCTTTAAATTCCGTTTTACTATATAATATTCTTGAAAGATCAGATCTTTCATAAATTTTACCGTCAGGGTTACAGCCACCAAAAATATGCACCGTAGTGTCTTGTAATCCACAGAATGGACACATGTTAGTTAAAGATAATTTAAAACGGAAAAGATATTCATTAAATTTACCACCTTAGCAACTGCGTTATATAAAAATTAGGAACAAAAAATTTACATCTAATCCTATCCTTAAAATTAGGCAATATATTATGAAAGAATTTATGATTTACCTTCTGCCAATGATCATTGTAATCATTGCAGAGCATGTTATAAATATACTTAGCAAAACATCGTTTCGATAAAAGTTTGTCTCCACACTTGAACTTATTTAATATAGGTAAAAATGTTCCATACGTATTATCTATATTATGCTTAATATTATACTTAATTACATACTTCCTCAATACTAAATACAAAGGTAGCTGCCCTGCTATTACTAAAGCTACATCTTCGACTTCTTTCGTCAGGAGCGCACGTGTTATTATTTACTCTGTGTTTGTTTCGTTATATTTGGTGTTTTAAGTGATTTTTTAATAAATTTTATTTACTTAATTGCTGTAAATGGGTATTTAGAATCCTTTACCGTTTATCCCGTTATTTTATCTTATTTTTTTATTTGTTTTGGTTTTTGTTAGACGATAAATCATTTAAATTAGTTGCGTTTAAATTTTTCTGACGGACATTTTATTTAATCATCTGTATTATCTGCTGATACTTCGCGGTGTATAGTGGCTCCGCCCATAATAGCGGTCCGCTTAACTATACATATTTATTTCCGATTACTACTACTACTGCGTTTGCGATATGGCTAAGCTACCGGTGTTATTTTACGCACGATATCGCTTCGTTAGTAAGTAAAGATCAAATTCCAGTTGTTAATATTCCGACCGGGAAGTTAGAATATAATGATGTACGCCAGCATATTATCGCGTGTCTACATAATATCGATACATTAATGCTTGAAGGTGGAAATATAAAAAAAAATAGTAAATTAGGTATGTACTGTGCATTAAATCAAATTGTAACTTTGCTGCATCATTCGGATGTTTCCGTTCCTGAAAATAATATTATAAGTATGTACAACGACATTAAAAAGGATGTTTCTGACGTTAAAACTATGATAAAAAATAAAATGAGTTTTTCAACAATTACTACACCAAAGCATGTTGATAGTTGTTGCTCTAAGAAGAAAAAGGAGCCTAAAGATGAATTTACTGAGGTTGTAAAAAAGAAAAAAAATAGTCAGAAAACCATAAATGATCTGAAAAAAGAAATTAATCCTGTTACGAATGCTATTGACATCACCTATTCTTGTGTAGTTAAAAATGGTAATTTTGTAGTACGTACTAAAACAGCGAGCGATCTACAAAAGTTTAAGGATAAAGTTTTAGAGCGGAAGGATGATTATGAAATTAAAACTAGAAGAACTTTGTCACCCCAAATCATTATTCATCATGTTTCGAATGAATTTACTGAGGAAAACATTAAAAACTATTTTGTACATAATTAAAACTTTACACCTAATTACATTAAGAAGTTTAGTTACACTCAGGATGAAACGAAGTTTAAATATGTCGTCAGAATTAATTCTGAAGTTTTTAAGGATATCATGATTTATCCTAAAATTTTTATTGGTTGGGAAAGTGTCCCGTCTATGAATATTTTAGCATTTTAAGATGTGGAAATTGTGGTTCTTATGGTCATCATAAAAACATATGTAAAAGAGAATGTGTTACGGACTTGGATAGTGCATGTGTTAATTGTAAAATAAATGGGAAGGAGTATACGCATCCGGTTAATAGTAAAGATTGTCCTATTTTTAAGTCGTATTTAGAGAATATTAAGCGTAATGTTAAGTATGATTGATTATTTTTCTTTTAAGTATATCACCTTTTCCGTTTACAAATGATATCTTCTATGCTTTTTAATGTTAATCATTGTAAATTAGCCTCAGACAATATGTTACAACTTTTTATTGATCAAAATTTAGATATTGTGTTTCGTACTGAAATTTATAACGTTAGTAAACCTTTATCTTATAAAGGAATTTTTAAAGGCAAAGTGGGAGTAATATATCACTCCAGCCTGACTATTGATATCACAACCAGTAGTACCGGATTAGATTTGTTAGTGATGATGTAGTTTATTTTCTTTGTTATGTTGCTCCAACTGGCAAAATAGAACTTTATTTAAATTATATAAATGATTTTATTCAGCTTAACAAAATTAATAAATACGTTTTATTGGGTGATTTTAATGCCCGGTATGTCTCGTGGTGTAAAACAAACAATAAAAATGGTTTTTCACTTCATAATTTTATTCTTAACAGTAATTTAATCTTGTGTAATAAACCGTATAATTACACATTTAGCAATGCCAATGGTGAAAGTCTTATTGATTTAATTATAACTTGTTTTAACGTAATTAATGGTGTTAATGTATGTGCCGTCATTTTCAGATCATAGATATATTTTGTTTGACATAATTTCTGAATGTAAAAGTAAAGTAATGTCTAGAACTTTCTATGACTGGCGTAAGTTTGCTAATTTTTTAAAAAATAATAAATTTACATGTAAGCTAAACTTAACGGACAATGTACGTAATATAATGGATTATTTGCAGCGTGCTTTAAATAGTTCGTCTGTTAAGCAGATAAGCAAAGCGGATAACTACTGGTGGAATTCGGAGCTAAATGATTTACGATTGCAGCTCCGGAGGCTTTTCAAAAGGAAACATCCTACTTATAGAGTACTTCTTAATGTATATAAATCTAAAATTAAACTTGCCAAGCAAAATGCATGGCTTCAATTGTGCACTGCTGATCCATTCGGAAGACAGTATAAAATTCTTAAAAATAATAATGTTATTACCTCCAGTATTTCTGTCTTAAAACATAATAATACTGGTATAACGGATGAATTTTCTATAGGTCAATTGCTTGTTAATGAAATTTTCCAGATTAGTGATAAGTGATAACTATAATGAAACGAAACGTATCAGTATTATTAAAGACACTAATACCCCGGCTGTTTATCCTGACGATGTTGAAAAAGTATTAAAAACTTTTCGTAATAATAAAGCTCCGGGAATTGATAATATTAATGTTAAATTTATTAAACTATTTAATAAAGCTTATCCTAATGCTTTATCTTATATTTATTGTCAGTGTTTACAACAAAATGTCTTTCCGGATGATTTGAAAGTAGGTAAAATAATATTATTGCATAAAGTAAATAAACCTAAAGATTTAGCCAGCTCTTATAGACCGATTACTCTATTACCAATTTTTGGAAAAATTTATGAAAAGCTTTTATTCAGCTATCTTTATGACTATGGTAAGCACGTTATTTCTGAGTATCAGTATGGATCTTTAAAGTATCGTTCTACAGAATTAGCCGTCAATAATTTAGTTAATACTGTTAAAGATAAACTTAAAATTTTTTCATATATTGCGGTGATTTCGTTTGATTTGTCGAAAGCATTCGATAGACTGAATATTATGAATCTTCTAAATATTTTAAAATTTAATTGTTTACTACCTACTTGGCTTTTTAATATACTATGTAACTATTTTGCCAATAGGAAAGCTATTTTAAATATTTGTAATTTCTAGCATGAGATTGCTATACAAGGAGGGGTTCCTCATGGTTCTGTCCTGGGGCTTCTTCTATGGAATATATATATATCATCTGTGCACAAACTGTTTCCTCAGTCTAATATTAAGGTGTTATCATATGTTGATGATATTGTTATGATCATTTACAATAATGATCCTACGGTATTAGAATATATTTCAAACCGATATGTTAACATTTTTTCGCAGTATATTGAATCCAAATCATTAAGTATTAATGAAAGCAAATCTTGCTTTATGATATCTACTAAGAAACGGAAACCATTTTCTTTTAAACTTAATTGTAATAATAGAAGCTTATTGCAGTGCTCCTATTTCAAATACTTAGGAGTTATTATAGATAGCAAATTTAATTTTTTAAAACATGTTGAATATATTAATAAGCAGGCAGCTATTTCTGTTAATACTTTTAATAAACTTTTTAATGTTAACAATAATTATAGTTTTAAACAGGAAGTAGTACTGTTTAAAAGTTTAATTGTATCGCGGTACTGCTATTGCTGCACTGTTTATTATAACCGTTTAAAATGTAATTTTTTTAGAAATAAATTAGAGCAAAGTTATCATTTTTACATTTTAAAACTTATTAAAGGTTATAGTAGTAGTAGTAGTAGTAGCTACAAAGATAAGTTAGTAAATGAACCAACAAAGGCCAAGTTCAAGGATAAGAGTTCTTAAACGAGATCAGATGTAAAAGATGACAACATATTATGCTAAGCCTTGTGACAGATATTATAGAATATGTACATATAAAAAACAAAGTAATTCTACCTATTGGCAGAATAAGTATTTATTCAATTTCAGTCGTCATGTCAATGAGTTCAAAAAACATGCTATCAAAAAGTAGTCTTCAGAACTACAAAAGTCTAATTCAGATGTCGGTAATAATCTTCTCTTTTTACTCGCTCCTTTTCTTATGAAATAGCATAATTCAAACAATTCATAAGTTCAACATGCAAATACTAAGGAAATAGAATTTACAGAAAGTGAAAGTGTATATATACTGCTCCACTGTATTAACTAATAACAATAAATACACAATAACAACTGTATATATACATAAAGTTACTATAAATGTAAAAGAAAATATATATTTTTTTTTGTAAATTATATATATAATGTGGATTACAAACATTGTGTACTGAGAACACCTTATCACAATATCAAAGTAAGCATATAAAGAATAAAAGTAAACAAAAGGTTCAGCACCGAAGGAAAAAAAATTAAAACCTCTGGCTACAACATTAAATAAGTATTCTTAATAACCATTTACTAACAATACTCATAGTGTACTTAATTAGTAAAAGGGGTTAATATAATAAATTAATTAATTATAATTTGTCACTACATTATGTTATTTTTAAGACGTCTGTGTTCATATTTGGAATACATTAAATGGAGTTGTGTGGAATCGTAACTAGCAACCCAGAAGATGAACTTGTTGTTTTGGAATGAGCATTTATTGAAAAAGTTAGTCCATAGTTTTAGAAAAAATCCCTTATTGAGGGCAGCTGTCGATTTTGGCATAGTGAAGTGCATTCAAAACGCATTAGGGGCAACATTCTGAATAATTTGTAATTTATTAAAGGTGGCTTTTGATATTGACCTTCAGGAAGAATAAGCGCCACAAAGTACTGGATAGATTAAAGGATTATCTTGTTAATGTTGAGAAAGGATTCGTGATTAAGGAGAAGGTATAATGAACAGAAGACATTATTTAGCTTGATTGTGGCATTATGTGTATAGTAAAAGGCAGACTATAGTCAAATAAGATAACGAAGATTATCACGCCACTCTATTGTATTTCCTTGTACCATAAGATTTTCAGATATAGCTGGTCTTCTCCAGGTAGAGAATATAGCTGTGTTTTATTCAGGTTTATGTCAATGTGTCCTTTGTTGTAGTATTTAAGTAGCCACAATATTCTGAGCTGTAGTCTATTATGGATCATGCTGGATCTATAGAGCTGCAGAATATTCCAGTGTCATCAGCAAGGAGTCCAACTTGTGTGTTGGGTAGGTTAGGGAGATCATATCTAAACAAAGGTGGTCTAATTATATTGTCTGGGGGAACGTCTGCATAACAAGTTTTGTGAGACAGCACAGCACTACCTACAGGTAGAAAAATATCTGTTGCCTGTGTAACTACTAATTAAATGAATTAAATATGTTAGGAATTTATATTTTATGATTTTGTAAGGAATACCTGCATGCCGCATTGTATCGAATGCATTGGAAACATTAAATAGTATCATACCAATGTGCTTGTTAAAATTGAAATCATGACATGAAATAAAAGTAAATCGCCTTTTCAGCAACTTTACTTAGATTACTAAGCAAGCTAATTGGGCATATGTTAAAGACCTTCAAAGGATTGTTTTCCTGGCAATGATCCTGGTAAGTTTCAGCTTTGTGAAAAGTATCCCAGTTTGACGACACTGTCTATTATGTTTGAGAACACAACAATAGCGGAATGAGGGAGTTTTTTTGATTATAAACAGTGATATATTATGAGGGCCTACCATTAATTTCATTTTTGTGATGGTATTGGACATTTACAGAGAGGAAATGATGTTAACAAAGAAGTGGTGGACAGTGTTAGTTGTAAGTAGACATCTCTTATTTGCATGTAAATACCTCTGAAATTCAAATTGGACTTTCTTCTGCTGGAAGTTGGAGGCTAATTGTAAGTTTTATCAGTGGATTTGTAGTGGATTTTGAGTTGCAGTATTGAATGTCCTTTGCAAGTACTGAGATGTGATTTGTAAGAAGTGAGTTGTGAACCGTGTGTATTGAATTTTGAGAAGTGAATAGCTAGTAGCGAGTAGTGAGATGCAAGTTGTGTGTAGTGTATTATGACTTGTGAGTAGCAGGAGGAGAGTAGGAAATAGTGAGTAGTGAATTGTCAGTTATGAGACTGAGTAGTGATTAGAGAGTTGTGAATAGCAAGTATTGAGTATCCAGTAGAGAGTAGTGAGTAGTGAGTGGTGAGTTGTGAGTAATAAGTAGCAGGTAGTAAGTGGTAGGTAGTGATTAGTGAGTAGTGAATGGTGTGTTGCAAGTGGGGGTTAGCAAGTAGTAAGTAGTGAGCATTGTATTTGGTCAATAAGTGAGTAGTTGGAAGTTGCAGTAGTGAGTAGAGATTAGGGATTACTGAGTAATGAATAGCGGGGGTTCTGAGCTGTTATGGATAGTGGTGAGTTGTATGTAATGAATATCAAATAGCTAGTTAAGTAGTGGGTAGTGAGTTGTGGGTGGTGAGTCATGGGTGGTGAGTCATGGGTGGTGAGTCATGGGTGGTGAGTAGTGGGTAGTGAAAAGTGGTAGCAATTAGCAAATAGTAAGTAGTGAATAAGGAGTAGGAAGAAGGTTATCACACTGTCTTCCACAAATATACATATACACAATATGTTAATCCCTGTAAAGTGTTAAACACAAAAGATACAAGCAATATTGATCATTGGTAGAAGAAAGAGTAATCACAAATAGTGGTGAGACATATATACTAGAACAGGCATTTGTACTAGGTATTAATAAGTAATACCTGTTCTAGATAACTAAATACTAGTTGCACCGTGTATTTTTAAAAATATGAGGAAGTTGTAGAATGATGAAAAATGTTCAGCAGTCTTTTATTTTGGTGAATATCACAACTTTTAGTATTAAAATACTCGTATGATGAAGAAGTATAATAATACTAGTATGCTAGGAGTATTTTTTACCTAGTATTTACATACGAGTATTTTTTACCTAGTATTTATGCACTCCTTGACTAAAGTATTTCATACATACTTGGTTATAATAACATGTAAATACTTAATGTATGAAATATATCCTGAACTACTGAATTATTTGTGATTTGTAATATATATAGACTTTTTAAAATTTTAATTAACTATTATAAATTACTTTTTTATATATATTATTTGCATAGTAAATTGTTTTTTTTTTAACTTAAATTAATATTTCCATGATGGCACCAAAGAGTAGCAGTGTTGTATGAGACCATTATGTGGACATTGGTGAATATAAAGTTGAATGTAAAATATGTAAAGTTAAATTATTCTTTAAGAGTTCGGTTTCTAATTTAGTAAAACACATGAAAAGAAAACCATAATTTTGGGAAAAGTTGAACTTTTATCTTATATATGTTCTTAGATCCAAGGTTTAAATTATATTTTGAAGATCAAAATATTGCGGATGAAACAAAACCATATGTTATAAATATTGTCACTTCTCTTATAAATAAAAAACAAAGGCATCAATATATAGAAGTAAATAATGAAAATGTTCAACAATTGGAAAGTAATGTAGCACCATTATGCTCAAAAAATGCAAAATATTCGTCCAAAGAGAAGTGCAACATCATGGGCAATTATAGAAGTACAAAGATATTTAGAGAATTATGTATTATTATATCCGCTGGCTGTTAAATGACAGAGGAGAAAACTAGGAAGTAGAAAACTAAAACAATTGATTTTTTGCAACAAATTAAAATTTATAACATAAAACCGACATTTTTTTCTCTATTGTTTTTATATCTGTATTCTCATTTATAAAATCTTAAATTTTTGTATATAGTAAATGATGTATTTAGTTAACTGTTCATTACTTTTTTTTGCAGAGTTGAATATTAAATATAAAAAATATTTAATTTATTACATTTTAAACAGTGAAAGTACTTTATATTTAAGATTTGATAGTATTAAGTTCAATGTACCTATTAATTTTATTAATAATATTATATCTTTGCATTTAACAAATTAATAGTGAATTGTAAATAAAGTTGATAAGCAGTTCAAACTTTCAAATTTGATTAACATGTTCATGTATAACAGTACTAAAGTAGAATGAATAAAAATACTAGGTAGTATTTTGAACAGGTGTTGTGGCATACTCGTAATAGTTGTACTTAGTACTGAAGAGTCATAGTATTTCCCATCACTAATTGCAAAGTATTTATGCTCATCAGTAGATTATGATTTTGGCATTATTTGTTTTCTCATCATTTTTCATAATGCAACTTAGAGAAACTACGTTCTGTTCTCTTCATTCTGAGCATGCAATCTGCAATCCCAATCATGTTTTTTTTGAATGCTTTGCTTCAGCACCATTATGTTCTGAGCTTTACCTTATCTAATTACATTCTCCATATATTACATCTCCGTATAATGTATCGTCCCTTCTTCTAGCAACATTTCTATAAAACTTCTCATCTTTGATTAAAATATAAAGTCTCCCACAGTATCACATTGGGTAAGTCATGAAAGCATCCCCATTAAAAAAAAATTTATTATATTGCCAATATTTAGTCCATCAGGTATATGTGATTTCAGAATATTTCCAAAACAATTCTTTAACTCACACGTTCCCTAATATGTTACTTATATAAACTTTTGTAATATATTTAGTGTCAGTTTGGTGTACAATCATTGTCATTAGAATGTTGTGGTTCCATATGTGCGATTTCTTAACTAGCGGCTTACTAATTGGTTTCTCACATTTTTGTTTCACACTTCCAGAAGTTTTGTTTTTACTGCTTTGATTTTTTTTTTTTTAGCGGGAGGGGAAAATCTTCAAAAGACACTGATGATAAGAAAATATTTTAGTTTTTATTAGGGAACCAAAATCAGTGTGGGGGATTTTTACCCACTAAAAACTCCCTCCCTCTACAAACCAAATGGGATTATTAATATAATGATGGAGTTCACAGCATTAAGGCAAAGAACAAAGAACTCCACACTTAAATTAACTTATTGCAATGGAAGAAGGGATGAGATAACATAGTCCCTTGTTCCATCTAATATAAATTCGTATAGTTTATGCTTATAATTTAAACTCAAGTAAATAAACATTAAAAATAAGGATTAAAAAAAAAAAAGAGGGAAATGAGTGTAAATAAAAACAAAAAAAAAAATTAAAACAAAGTATAAACAACAAAAGAAAATAAACTTATACCAGAACTTAATTACAACTCAATTAGTAGATAAATGTCAAACTTATAAAATTGAATTACATAAAAAGAAATCAAATTCTTACATTTAAGAATATCTAATTCGTAATCTTTATACAGTTCGTCGTAATATTTTGCGACTAATTCGATAATTTGATTTCTTCTAACTTTAACTCATTTTTATCTTACACTATTATCCATTTTTTTCTTCTAGCAATTTTTTTGTACACTTTTACACAGCAGAGGATGGTAATATATTCTTTCATTCAAAATGCATTCTAATGTTTCCTCGAATTCATTTTCTGGCCAGTTTCTTCCCATAATACTCAATAATACTTGTATTATCTGCTTTTAACAGTCATTATAATTCTCTCTCAGCCATACTAACGTTTTGTTATTATAACCCCCTTTATTATAAGTTCTTGTCATTATGCTTAATAGTTTCTGTACAATTCGATAACATTCTTCATATTATTCATCATTAGTGCCTTTTCTAAAACTCCATTTTAATTTTAATTTTTTATAATGTGGAATGTAGTGATTTTTTTATAAAAAATCAATTGAAAATTAGTTAAATCACTAATATTTATTTTCTTAAAGAAAACACAAAGCTTTTCGGCATTTACGCCATTATCAAGTGAAATATTTTAAAACATCATAATTTTAAAAATATAAATTAAATATAATCACTTAAAAATATGTGATGATGATTGTGAAAATATGATCCAAAAATGCTGTCTGCTTCAGTTCTGTCTATTTTTTGATTTGTTGAAATTTAATATCAATATATTTGTTTATTAATTTTGTTTTTTTATATTAATTTTTTCTTCAATACTATTTTCCGGATTCTGTAAAAGTTGTATACTGGTGAAATTTTAAATTTTTCATTTACTATCGCGATGTATGATGTCCAAAAGTAAAATATAAAATATAAAAATATACAAACACAAAATTTTTTTTAAAAACACAATTTTACAAGTAAAATGAAAATAAATATTAAAAATCTGATAATGACCGTGGTGAACAACACAATCAACTATCAATATATAAAATTTACAAAACAATAGCCAGATAATAATTTAAACATTGAAAAATACTTATATTATATAATAAAAATTAATAGCCAGTACAACATATTTTACAAAATACTTTTTAAAATTAATACTTCATTAAAATTTACCATTGAATTTAATAAACTATTTTTATTTTTATCCCTTTCTTTTATAATTTCCATTTTTTCAAGTAGTTTTCTTTTTTTATAGTGTTTTTCTATATGTAAAATTTTATAATTTAGATTAATATTATTTATTTTATGTTCTAATTCTACACAATGTTTTCCAAACAACGATTTTTCATCATTATTTGCATATGAATTTAAATGTTCCTTAAATCTTGTTATGAATTGTCTACTTGTTTCTCCTATGTATTCTTTTTCATAAGATTTAACTACGTCGTTTATGTCAAATTTGAATGTTTAGGCTTTGGGGATCGCTAGGTCCATTTCCTAGAAACTTCAATTTTAATAAATGAATTTACTATCCTTAAATTATTTTTGAGAGCAAATTTTATCAACTTTGACCTTCATCGTTTGAAAAATCTACTATGGTCATTTCTTGACTACGTTACCGTTCATCTATCATACTGTTAAAAAGTCACCAATCATAATTATTTCTTTTTTTTTCCATTATCTTCTCAAAATATCAAATACCCATCCATGATGACGTTTTTTTTAACATCCTACTTCCAAATCTGTTATTCTCAACATCTAGGAGGTAGAGTTAGCCGATCAACAATTGTTGTCGTTTCCAGGAGCACCGCGTGGAAGTCTCTACCGTGCTCCTGCTTAATAATTGGATAGAGTTAAACAATATGGAACTGATCTATAATGCAAAAGACAATGGAATTTTTAGATCCACAAGATGGAACAAGACATATACACCAGATTTGTGTATTGTTTCTACAAACGACACGGTAGACTGTATTGATAAACCTCAAAGGATAACACTGGATGCTTTTCCACACAGCCAACATCGGCCAGTTATGTTAATAATCTCACCTGGCATACCAGTGATAAACTCAGTTCCAAAAAAGAGATGGAACTTCAAGAAGGCCAACTGGGATAATTTCAGGGATCATATCGAAAATGCACTAAAAAATATTACCCCCCTCTCTTAAAAACTACAACTCATTCCACCGTGCAGTTAAAGATGCAGTCAGATATAGTATACCTCGTGGTTTTAGGAAAGAGTATATTCCAGGTTGGTCAGCCGAATGCGAACAGTTACTGCAAAAGTTTAGACATACACAAGAAAAGGAGACGGCAGAAATACTACTTACAAAACTGAATAGCGAAAGACGACAAAAATGGATCAATACAGTTGAAAACATCGATTTCACACATAGTAGTCGGAAGGCATGGAATCTTCTTAGAAGATTAGGGACAGATCTGGTGAACACGCGTAAAATTCAGGCTCAATTAAAACCTGATAGAATAGCTACAAGACTCTTAAAATTAAGTAAATACAAAATGGATAAGGAAGTATCCTCAGAAATTAAGAAACAATTGTATAACCTCAAAAGAATCTTAGCACCACATAATATCTTTTCAAAAAATATTGAAATTAATGAGTTAGAAGCGGCATTAAAATCTATCAAAAGTGGCAAGGCCGCTGGCCTAGACGGAATTTACCCAGAATTTATAAAGAATTTGGGAGAAACAGCAAAAAGATTAATTATCACTATTTATAATGAAATATTAGATGGCGGCCAATTGCCCAAGGATTTCAAAAAAGCAAAGATAATTGCTATTAAAAAGCCGGGAAAAAATGGGAACGACCCGGCGGAATATCGACCGATATCTCTACTATCTATTCCGTATAAAATTTTTGAACGAATTATATACAACAGAATATCCACAGAAATCGAAAAATACCTACCTGTCGAGCAAGCTGGTTTTCGTACTAACAGATCTTGTGTTGATCAAGTAGCTGCATTAACACAATTTATCGAAAATGGTTTCCAGAAAAACCTAAAAACAGCGGTTGTTTTCCTAGACCTTACAGCCGCATACGATACAGTTTTGAGGCATATTTTGTTGATTAAGTTGTCAAAATTAATACCTTGTTCCAAAATTATAAATTTACTAAACAGAATGTTGGCTGATCGTTTCTTTCGCGTGTTCCTCGGAGATAAAAGTAGCAGATGGCAAAGAATAAACAATGGTTTACCTCAAGGTTCCATTTTGGCACCACTACTTTTTAATGTATATCTTCAAGATTTTCCAAACATACTGAATAGTACCGTATTTCAATACGCTGATGATATTGCAATTGCAGTGCAAGATAACAATATTGCCGAATGTCAAAGGAAGTTACAGACGGAATTAAACATAATAAGTGCATATATGGCAAAATGTAATTTACGACCAAATCCGAACAAAACTGAAGTTGCCCTATTCCACCTTAATAATAGGCTAGTAAATGCACAACTAAATTTGACAATAGATGGAACGCAACTTAATAACACGAAGAATCCAAAATATCTAGGAATAACGTTAGATCGTTCGCTCACGTACAAAACATACCTAACTAACCTAAGCCAGAAAATTAGAACACGCATAAATATCATAAGAAGATTAGCTGGTACGTCGTGGGGATCAACAGCTAAGACTTTGCGCATATCCGCTTTATCATTAGTTTATACAGCCGCGGAATTTTGCTCGCCGGTGTGGATGAACAGTTGTTATGTGCGGAAAGTGGACGTTCAGCTTAACGAAGTAATGCGTATTATCTCAGCAACGATACGCAGCACACCAACTGCATGGCTTCCAGTTCTTACGAACATTCAACCGCCTCATATTCGAAGAACCGACTCGTTGAAAAATAACTCAGCAAAATTCGAAGAAAATGAAAATTTACTAATTACAAAATTTATAAGAGAAGCACCTAAAGTTAGATTAAAATCTAGGAAATCCCCATGGACAACTTTAGATCAAGCAGGATTTGCATTCGATTGGAAAGAACAATGGACGAAGGAATGGAATTCGGTGCGTAATTCGTTCATAAATGGATCCCTCGTCGAAAACCCTTTGGAGCAACCTCTAGGAATGGAACTTCGACGAAAGGAGTGGCGACTCTTGAACAGAATCCGAACTGGTCATGGTAGATGCGGTCACCTACTGCAGAAGTGGAGTATTTCTGATTCGGCTAGTTGCTGTTGCGGACATCCCATGCAAACAATAAAACACATCGTCGAAGAATGCGAAGTATACTCGGAAAATGGGATTACGGTTGTAGATGTACATCATCTGCGCGGCGGGAGTTTAGACTGGCTTTCCCTTTAGAGCTCGATCTATAAATCAACATCATACGATACGATACTTCCAAATATTTGTTAAAAAATGATTTGTTTATTAAAATAACAAAGGAGAAATATAAACAACTAAAAGTGTATGCAAATTAAATGAATGCTTAAACTGTTCAAATCGTTTCATAAAATATGATACATGTATATTATATTTTCATCGTCATTGGATTTCTCATATATAATTTTATTTACACTATGGAAGAAATTTATTACCACATGTATTTGCAATTGTGTATAAATTACATTGTGCTCGGACAGGAGTAAATGTCACATGGTTTGTTTTGTACTGTATACGAAACTATAAGTTTATTTAACGCTCAGAATCACTCTGAACATTTTTTCATGCGAAAATAAAAAATAGAATTATACAATTTAGTATTAAAATTTTAAAAAAATAAGTTTAATATTAATAATCATATCGTGAAAAACAGAAACTCGCTTCGATCGTATATACAATTTAATTTTTTTTTCGAAGAAATACAGATATATGAAATTTTCATGGTTAACGCCATATTAATTAAATCGCATTAATTTGGCGACACTGATTTGAGGAAGCACGCATTACAACGATTTACAACTATTTTTATTAAGTGTAAGTTGGTTGTGGTTGTTTCGTTTTTTAAATCTAATTTATAAATTTTGGTGGAATTGTATTGAGCTGTACTGACATTAGAGTAAGGTTTTGATTTAATTAATGTATTGTTATATATTTTTGTTATCAAAAATGGCTGTGAACATGCTGACAAATTTTGTTAAAATTAGATTTTCACATTTTGTTTCCGTCGAAATAAAATTCATCATTATTCAATACTAATACTTATACTTAATATTATAACAAAAGTTTTTCAATTAAATATTTTGAATGAAACTATTTAATTCGCACTCAAAAAAACTAGATAAAATGGTAAGGATTAATTCTTGTAGGGAGACTAGCAGTTGGTACGATCTTGTCCGAAATTAGCATTTTTTTTTTTTAAATCGCATTTTGATAAAAACGATCCGTGTTGAAACATTTTTTTGCGTAAATTGCAGTTTTTCGAGAAAATCAAAATTTGGAAAACATTACTGTAAATTTTGATTTATCAGTAATCTTGGTAATGTAGCTTTCTCGGGTTTTTCTTTAATTCTACTTCTAACTAGCCGAAATAAACCTGACAGATTCTAACCTAACCTAGCCGAGTATATAACGATCAATTAAATATGAAAATTGAATTTTATCACTAAAATGTTTACTAAGAGATGATTTAAAGGTTTACACTTGTTTTACGTTTTGAGAAGCATTTCTTAAAAACCTACATTTTCTGTTATTTCATTTTTTCTATTTTACATATGACAGCAAATTATTTTCTCGGTATTTTTGAAATGGAATTGGGCCGAGAACGATTCTATTTTTCATTGAGGATATATAATTTCGTATTTCATTTGTTTTATAGTCTTTTAGATATTTTTCAGCGCGAATTGTAATAACTCGATAAAAATAATTAAAAAGGGAAATTACTTATTTTTATTATATTATTTAATGTTTTATAACACGTGAAAATATAATTTTCCTTTGATTAACTTAGATATAATACAATTTTCTTCTGACTGTACGTTATAGAAGTGCAGTTTTATTAGTTTTATTATAGGAAGGATTTTTACTTTATACTATAAAATTCATAATCGATTTGATATTTTATTAGGTCGTCATGAATTTAACAACGTTGTATCCTAATTTTATGCCGAGAATCACCGAGCCTATGTGGTTCGATATTGATCCTCCTGTTAACGAAAGTGAAGAATTAGATATGTTGGAAGCTGAATATGAAAATTGGGTATTCATATATTATTAATCGACATTATATTTTTAAAATTTCTACAGAGTACAATTAATATATAACGCTTTTATAACAATTCTTCATTACGTATGATTTCATTTTTTTCAGTTGCGATTAAATTGCACCATAAACTTGTATTTATGAATTGGTATATTCCAGGCATAATCAAACGGAAGATACAAATATTGTTTCTATATTAAATAAATACTTTTTCATTGATTTAAATAATTGTTAATACAGTACCATTTCGAACTTTACATTTAAAAAGTTATTAATTGGCATCCATTTCATCTACTGTACAACAATAAAATATTGGTTTTTATGGTAAATTTGTAATCATGAACAACAAAAAAGTAGTTAAAATCACTAAATTTTCATATAAAAAGATTACGAAACTTTTCGGTTATTAAGCCATTTTGAAATGGGTATAAAAAAAAATTAAAATATAAAAATATATACAATTTATGAAAAATAAAAAATAAAATGCTTGATTTAGATGTACAATAATATAAAAATAGCAAAGTGAAATTGTTTTTCCTTTTGTATTTTTATAAATTGCATATATTTTTATATTTTGTTGTTTACGTTCACTTGATAATGGCTTAGTAGTCGAAAAGTTTTGTGGTCTTTTTAGATAAAATTTTGGTATTTCAACTATTTTTTTGTTATTTATTTTTCAAAAATTACTACATTCCGCACTCTTAAAAATAATTTATAACAGTTTTCGTTAAAATAAATATTTTACAAAAAAAAAAACTCCTTCCGTTATATGTTAAACGCATTGTCGTCTTTATTACTTTATTCCCCTCGTTTTCATATTCTTTTAAATTCATCTACGCTAATTTCATTTTCTTCCAATGATAAAAGTGCAGCTTTTCTTATTAACCTTTCTCGTAAAATATTTCTTACTTTAAAATTTAACACACAAAAAGAATACTTGTAAAATTTCATGCACGAGATGTATTTGAAATTAAGACGCTTGAGGAAGACATAAAATAGGAAGATATGGGGACGGTTGATAAAGAATTATAATAAGAGCTTACATATAACATCTTAAACGCAATTTAACGAGTGTACTGAATATATGTGCATATGCGTACATAACGTTTATATGCATACATATATACATATATTTATCACTCTCGAAAATGCTGATTACATAAGTTGTTCAAAGCTACAGTTACATATATGCAGATATATTCTGTCAAACTATACACTTTCTTTATGAATGTGCTTGATACGAGTACAAATTTATGTTAAAAAAGTTTTATAGAAGGAAACATCTCGGAAAAACTGATTTATAAAATTATGATACACTACGTGCAAATATTGCATACTACTTTTTTATAATACAAATTTTCGATTAATACCGATTAAATTGGGAGAATAATTATAATAAGCTATATTATTTGTAGTAAAAGTAAAAATTTTACGCTCATATCGTTTTTTATTTATTTTTTTTAAATACGTAATTCTTAAATTTTCATAAGTTTTAATTCTCATTTACATAGAGGAGTTTAAATTATTAATTTTCAAATACATAGTTTTATATATTCCTTTTTGTCTAAAATTGTGAAATAACTAATTTTTTAGTGTGAAAGTATTGCTCGTATGGATAGCGATGTTATCCCGGTTGGAAGTTTAAATCCAGAAACACCGGTATGTATCTTATATCGCAAAATCATTTATTAATATTTATAATGTGATGCTTTTGTTTTGATATAGTTGTTTCGCATCTAATTGAGTTTTTATAGATTTATTGTAATCATTTTAAGGATGGTATTTTTTTTTAATAGTCCAATTTAACGATTATTATGTATATCGTAAAATCACTAAACTAACAATAAATTTTTATCCTGGTGTTGGTAATGTTAATATCTTGAAGAAGGGGTATGTTATATTTTTCTGAAATAGATTTTGAGATCAACTTGCATGTGTTTTGTGATTTTTCGCATGTTTTCGTTGTTTTCTTGATTAATAAATAATACGAATTTATCTGTTTCTGTAACTAAAAATCTATCTGCTGGTAAGAAAGTGTGTAACGTCGACAATAGAAAAATCCGAAGATTCTTGGTAGTTCTGAAAAGAAATATGTCAACAAATGAGGAGAAGGAATTTATCGTACCTACGAAACAATTCGTGGGTGTTCCGAAAAAAAAATGCTTAAAAACTAGATTGTATACGTAATTTATTTACGGATTTTATAATCTTTACTATGATGGTAAATCATTACATAAAGATTTAGAAGCCTATGCGTAAAAGAGTATATTATTCGGAAGCAACATCTCAGAAACTTGCTACCTCTGATTATAACATGAACGAAAAGTGTGTATGTCTTAAAATATTGGCTAATGCTTTTTCAGTTTCTTGATATTCGTGTTATACAACAGAATCTAAAACATATGAATAGGAAATTATTTGATTCGTTCCTTACGTAGTGAATAATAATGATCGACAAAAGTTTGCAGAGCATAGAAACATGTCTACGATCGAGAATCATTATAGTAATAATAATTCATCAGAAAACATCTCAGCGTGGACTTACCGGTAAAAAAAAAAAGAAAGATACCTAGACTCTATATTGAAAAATATCCTGATTCTGGCGGAATAATTTACAGTGAATATAGGAAAATTTTCAATAGTAATTTTAAGTTGCCATTCAGTTTACCACGAAGTGATATGTACAAAAATGCAATTCGTTATACGGCCAGTTTATTTTGGCTTCAAATGAGGAGGATCGAATGATAATAGAACAGGAAACTGTATTACATCACATATAAGCACCTATATATATAAAGATCGTAAATACAAGAATCAGTTTGCGTAGACCTGCAGCAAATTTGATTTACGCCTATGTTGTGTTGATATTTATTATCAACGACAGTATTTTCGTCCTATAATTTTGTGCTAAACAACATAATAAATAAGTTTTTGTGGCACGGAATGAAAGCAAAACGAGGTTCAAAATACGTTGGATTTTTAATTAACTACAACCTTCAAAGTGATCGCTCGTAGATAAGAGCATACATTTTTGATCTGACCGATGTGCCGGTTAAAATAATGGGACTTTACCCTAATTCAACGTTAACCGTAAAGAAATGAAGGTTTAATTTCTGAAGACTGAAGTCACGCAATTACTCATCTAAAATACTGTCGTCGTTCATCATCTTAAAAATAAATTAACAAGATTTTAAGGATTTATAAATGACACCGCAGAACTTGATTAAGTTCGACAAAGTAAAAATCACGAAGCAGATTTAATTTCAAATGTTGAAAAATGACCTAACTTCTGTACGTAAGCATTTCTGACGATGTTAAGAGATTCCACTTGTTCAACCGAGATTATGGTCAGATCTGCCATTCCTCAACAATGGGTTGGTTCCAATTAACGAAAAGAGGAAAAAAGATTTACTGAGAATTATTCCCTTGTTGGCTAAAGAAAAACTTTAAAACTTTTAGAAAAATTTACCCGAATGTTAGTGTATCTGTTTAAATAAATTTCAATTCAAATTTTAAAAGTATTTTCTTATCATTATAATAATATTACGATAGTACCTGTACACATTACGAGTTAAAAGTATTATAATAATATTACGATAGTACCTGTATACATTACGGGTTAAAAGTGGGAGGGACATGTGATTTATAAGACTATACTTGCTAAGTTCGCTTTGAATTAATACGTAGAAGTCCCATACAAGATCATCATATTTAGTCTCGGATGTTGTAGCGCACTTTAAAATTTTTGATTTTACGTTAAACACCTTGGATTCGTAGTAATATAATTCGATCTGAAACCAATAACGTTGTTGTGTCATTTTCTTGGTTTCTATAATCCCAATACGTTATGCGAATTTCTGCTCACTTCGTCATTATATCCACACTAATAAAACTTTTCTTGTTCCATTGGATATTTGAAGGTTTTCCTAGTTAGCTTTCCCAAGACCAACTTCTTCCATCCTGGATATCACTGCCGCTGATTCTCCATCACTGCTTATTTATCTAAAAACCATATCTGGAGCTTTTAATGCGTAATTCGAGACACGCGCCTGGTAGCCCATCTGTGTCAGGAAAAACTATATGCACATATATACGTTTGTGTGTGCGTGCGTGCGTGCGTAAAATAAATAAAAAACAATTGTTGCTTTAGTTTGCCCATTTTTAATTATGATGTTACTCTATACGTTAATCAATTCGACCGATTTAATAATTTGTTCTATATATTTATTAGAACGAAGTGGATGGGAATCCAGAAGGGGACCCTGATAACGAAGATGATGATGATGATAGCAGAGATGAGGAAGAAGAAGAAGAAGATGATGACGATGATGACGACATCGATATGTTAATGGTTATGGATAATACTTCCGATATTGAAGAGGGTGATAGTCCTGAATTATTAGCCAATGCTGATAGCACTGATTCATAATTAAAGTAATTACAATCGCCGAAAAATTAAACAATTTTTCTAATTATGTAGTATTGAAAATTAAAATAAAATATCTTTGAAAAATTGTTCTTCGTAAATTTTTAAAATTAGGTTGTTAAAATATATTGATCCCAAAATAAATAGAGAAACGAGAGGTGATTATAGTTAACTTGTATTAAGAATTAGAAATCGTGACATGGAGAAAATAATAGAAAATAAACTAGTAGATATTATATTTCAGACTATAAACTTATATTATTGGCCTTAATAAAACTATATAATCTACGCGCATCCAAGGAGATAGGATCCACCATAAGTTCTTCAGGTTGTATTGGTGTCGATAAAAGTTCACAAATAAAGCTATTTCTATTTTTGTATTTTGGGCAGGACCAGATCTGATGTTCGATGCTATCTTCGATATTACATATCTCACAAACTCCCATTCTGATGATCCCCAATTTGGCAAGATGACTAGGTGAACAGTTATGACCACTCCTTAGTCTGACAGACACAGATACAAAATATTTATGGAGAAGATCCCCATGTTTAAACCAGGGCTCTTTTGGAATTGTCTTTTGGATAGTGGCGTATTTTTTACCTTTTAACAAGCTTTGAAATTCAAAATACGATTGAAAAGAACGGTACATTTCCTTAAGCTTGGGTATTAATTGTCTTCATTGTAGTTTAACGTGCTTCTCAATAGCTGGAATTAGATCTGATCGAGTAATTGCATCACCACAGTGGGCAGGGACCCACTTAAACTTCACCTTAGTTCCACGCATGTGAAGTTGCCAAACCCACTGTCTTATTGATATCTCTAATATATTCATTGAAAATTCCGGGAGTCTAGATAGTTGTAAAAGAACACTCATGGAGTCAGTAAGTATTAATATTATTTTTTTTTATATAATCTAATAAAAGAAATAGCCTCGTATGTGGCATACATTTCCAGAAAAAATGATGAACTTGCATATGGTATGCGGAACAACTTAGATATGTTTATAGACTGAACAGTTCACCTAAACTGGCCAAATGGTGAAAACTGGGCCAAAAAAAAAAAAAAAGTTTTATTCGAAAAATAATAATAACTTCGCATGACAAAGATATGACCGTTGTAACTGTAGTTATATATTAAAAGAATGTGAGCATATTGAAGTAAGATCGTGAAATGAAATTGATGATTATGTAACAGTCATCTGGCTGTTTCGCTCCAACACGATCCTGCGACACGCAGCACAATCACTTGCCGTTCTCTTCAAGTACACATAATTTTGCATTGCAGTGTCTTTTAATACAGTGTCTAATCGTCATTCTAGGTCTTCCACGCGGTCGATTTCCAACAATTTTCCGTTCAATAATTACGGATAATATGCTTTGATTTGATCTTAGTACATGTCGAAACCATCCCAGCCGAGTTTTTCTTATCCGGTCTAAGATATTTCTTCTTTCGCCCATTTTGTCAAGTACAGTTTGATTACTAATTTTTTCCGTCCAGGATATTCGTTGAAGCTTCCTCCAGCACCACATTTCAAATGCTTCAGGTCACTTAAAGTCTGCTTGTTTCAGCACCCACGTTTCTGCGCCATACAGCATAGTTGACCACACGAATATTTTCATGAGCTGTTTACTTAAGTGTAATGACATTGATCGTTGCACTAGTAGTGAATGGTCATCTGTGAACGTTTGTTATCCATGGCTATTCTTTTGCGTATTTACGGTGTACAGTCAAGATTATGGGTCACTATCGGGCCTAAATATTTGAACTTGTTCTAGTGCCGTGTTATTTATACTGATGGCTTGATGTTTCCTACTTACGGCCATTACTTTTATTTTTGAAATGTTAATACTCATCCCGTGTTTCGCCATGGTGTTATATAATTTGCTAATCATAGTTTGTAATGATTTTGGACTTTCCGCTAATAGCACTTGGTCGTCTGCAAATTTAATAGCGTGCAATCTATTTCCATCAATCCTTACACCATATTTTTGTTCATTAAACGTCTCCTTCAAATTAATTTCCGCGAGGCCGTTGAATAAACCAGGCGAAAGTAAACACCTTGGCGTACCCCGTTTGCTATTTTTATCCTCTCTGTTTCTGTTCCAGTAAAACGGACTACAGGTTCTTAGTTCATATAAAGATCATTAATTATTCTTATTAAGCTTTCGGGACAACCAATTTGCTGCAAGAGCCTAAACAAATATTTCAAAGATACCTCATCAAATGCCTTCTCATAATCGATGAAAGCTACATAGGCATTTACCTGATTTATTCGACGTTCTCCTAATATTATCGCATCAAGTGTAGAACGGCCTTTCCTGAATTCGCATTCTGTTTAAATGAAATTAGAAATTAGATTATGACAAAGTTTAATGAATACGGATCATTTGAACGAGTAAAATATTGACAAGTTTTTGTGAAATATCAATTTTTTCCCCAAGTGCTTTTCGCCTTATTGATTTTAAATAATTAAATTAGTTACCGTTAAATTTAACGTAACCACTAATATAAAACTAGCTAATTTGTGTAATTCAGAAATTTATGAAACGTTAATTAACGTTGTTAAAAATTAAACAAAAAACATTAATACTTTAAAATTGATGTTATATCAGTATTTATAATTTCAGTGGATTGTAAACTATATTATATTTAAAAAAAAAAAACATTATTTCTAACGATATTTTAATTTTATAAAGAAGATATATTTATAAAATTCATAAATATTTGATAATCTCCGAGTTTTATTTGAAATAGCAATTCCACTCTATTCATTTTTTATAATTATAAACCGAGAAATATTTCTTAATATGTCGATGCGTATCTAAATAGCAAATAATGATAAAGCAATCAAAAAATAAAAATTTTAATGCATTTTGAATATTTGGAACTGAAGAAATTAATTAAACTTAAATATAAATTAATATATTCTTGTTATTTCATTCTCTATTACTAAACTTTATTTCTAAATTAAACTATATTAATATAATGTAAAACACCAATATAGTCCGAAATATTATGGTTTTCACATATCTCATGTGTCCATCAGTGTATAATCGTTTCATTACACTGTGTTTCTGTGAAGAGCAAAATTAAAACACACATCCGTTTTTTGTAACTACTGATATTGTGTTGTTTTTTTTTTAATTACTTGGATCGGAAATTTTAGTAAATGATAAACATTCAAAATCATGGTCCAGACTTTAAAATGTATTTTTTGAGGAGACACATTACATTTAGAGTGTTCTTTTTAATTGTATATTTATTATTTGGTTTCAATTATAAATCTACACATTTAGAGGTGTTTTTCTTTTTAATTTTATATTTATTATTTGCTTTCAATTATAAAAAAAGTTATGAGTTAATTGGGATTTTACAATTATTATTAAGATAATAAAATGGTCTCTATAATGAAATTAACTGATTATATATTGAAAGAAGATAATGTCAGCATCTGTGTAACGACATCCATTATATCATGGATCTGTATAATTTAAACGGAAATTCAAAAATCCCGGTTACAAAACGTAATATACGGCCTACACGTATACAATATACAAAATTTACTCTTTTTTATTATTATTATTTATAAATATAAACAAATAGTACAGTGTGAAAACTGAGACGTAAATAAACAGTCGAAAATTATAAATTTATATGATATTTGTTTATATATGTAGCGATATATATATTTACTCATTTGTACATAAAGATATTACATGAAATTGAAATATGGAATTTTCAAGATCTTTTTACGCGAGAACCGTTTATTAATCTCTAGTAGCTTGTAAAAATCATTATTAATTAATAACTCATTTTACTTATCGTGGTTAATTATTTTAAAATTAAATTAATTAGCTAATCCGTAATTTTTCCATGAAATATAAATTAAACTGTAATTGAGAACTAACATATTCGAGAAGATAGATGATTTCCTTTTGATAAATAGTTAATTTAAGATTTAAAAAAAAATATTCGATCATTGAAAATCTTAAATTCTTAATATTATTTATCTATAAGCAAATGGAAAAATCGCTCGCTTTCGAAATTTCACATTTGTAAACAAATTTTTAAACGCTCCTATCTCCTTGAACAGTTCACGCTGTACGGACTTGCCTTTGATTTTCATCGTAGTATGTAATTGAGCATCATTTTGTATTCAGCATACATCAGCCCCGGTGTATCGTATTAGCAAGATTTAATGCCGACCGTCGAATTGTGCGGCAAACTTTCGATCGTCTTAATTCGAAAAACCCGAATTTTACGGCGTCTCTTACTAACCATCAAATTTTGGATGGCTCATTATCTAAACAACCTTGCATCTATGTAAAATTTTTCCACAACAAACTGTTAACTTGAACCAATCCGACAGGTTTTTTTTTTTCTTTTTCGAAGATCATCCTAATCTAGCATTAATGGATCCATTAGGCACATATGACAGCGAGGATTTGTGCAGCTCTTGTTGGCCTGAACCTTGAAATGACTAGATTGCTCCACCTGCCACGACGAGAAAAAATACGCTCGATAACCGTGGACGGAAATGGAATGAAAGATGGATTAGCACCGATGCGGTAAATAAACTGAGGACGGTTAAATGCAATATATATATCCTCTAAAGACAACGACACAATAAAGTGGCATATATAAAAAAGTACTGGCTTAAATTAGAACATACCTCGCTAACGCATACGTATATCTTTGGAGATGACGAACCTCCAGAGTGCGAACTCTGTTATGAACCCGTGACTGTACATTACCTGTTACTGAAATGTAAAAAATACGATAATTGCAGAACGCTGAATGATATACCAAAAGAAGATTTGAAGGATGTTCTCCGGGACGAAATACCTATAATACGTAAACAGTATGCGTATCTTGTACAAATTTAATGCGCTATATTTAATATAAATTAAGTGGTCATAGCCGAAAGGCAATAAGTACTGCTGTTAAATAAATAAATGAAGTCTCTTCCTGATATTTCCTTGCATTAATAATATGAAGCGCTATGTGTTGTATCTATTGTTTATGCGGATTGTTCTACAATTTGAGTTCAATTTTGCGTTGAGTGGTTATATGTGGATTACAATTAATTTTTAAAGGGGTACTGTTTCTTGTGTAACTTGCTTATTTATTGTATACAACAGATACACATTTTCATTTTATATATTTATACGTATATAACTATATTTTATTGGAATGTGATCTTTTGAAATTTAAGTTTATATTAAGTAGTTATATATGGATTAGACTTAATTTTTAAGTATAATTAACTTTATTTCCTTGAAATGCAATTGTGTTGTCCAAAATTATTTATAAGATGAACCGTAAAACAAAAATCACGAAATTATTTACTTGTATATTCCATCGCTTCTAGGTACACGAATTTATTCCTACGGACGATGCTTATTAAAAACCAAGCGTCCACAAAAAAAGAGATTATATCGTTAAAAGAAGCACGGGTTATTTTTATAATAATTAGTATATTTTTCAATTATTTATATCAACGTAGTTATTCGTATATGATCATGTGTGTGTGTATGCGTGAATATTATATATATTTTCCGTCGTATTAACTATATCCTGTTTATTTCTGAGTTTTATTTACCTTTTTCCAATAACCTGATATTTATAAAATATGATTTTATTATTTGTTCGAACACAACGCTTGACTATTAAAGTATCAGATACTTAATATTTAGAATCTCTGATACGTGAATTATTGTATCGTACTACTTAGAAGAAGTTCTTTCTTCTATTCTTTAATTTATTCCTTTCGGCAATCCAATATCGAAACGAAACTTACGATAGCTTTCATATTTTTTGCGATTACATCAACTGAACTAACATCAGATCTTTGAGAGTAGAGAAAAGAATTAGGAAAAACGAAAAATTATGCATTTATTTAATATGTATATATAACGTAGTTTATTTAAAAAAATTTAATATATAATAACACGTATCATCTAGAAATGTATGCTAAAGTAGCGGCAATATGTCTTTGTAGTTTTGAAGTTTATTAAATCGACTTCTTCAGAGTTTATTTCTCAATTTTACCGACACCCTATTTAGTTCTTGTATAACTTTTGTATTAATGCGATCACATGTATATATACCGTTTTCATTTTTTGAACAGTTGATTTCATTCTATGCTGCCGAATACATTAAAATAAACCGATGTCTACCGTTCGAGTCTATTATTAAAGATTCGTAATGCTGCAAATTGTATCCTTCGTTGTTGATTTTTGTTCTAAATACGTCCTGTACATCATCGAAGTTCGATGTATGTGTGAATAAACTAATTATCCGGTATTCTTCACAACGTTTTGGGTGCACTTTTTTAGGAATTGACACTAACACAGATGTGAATATACCCTTCGGTTGAATTTCTTCGTTTTAAATTTTACACATCGAGTCATAATTTATTGTGAAGAGCTTTTCCATCGTTAATAATTAATTTTACCGGTAATCTATTCCAGGTGATTTATTCCGAAATGGCATATGCTCTTGATTTTCTTTACGCTTTTGTTCTCTTTTGATTTGTACCGTTTATAGTGTGTAGTTCTTTTATATACTGTCGCCACGTTTTTTACATGTTCTCGATTCTTTTTGTGTTGGTACTTGCGTTTTAGAGCGACTGTTTCTTTTGTTACATTACACGACTTCTTTAAATCCTTCCGAATTTGGCTACTGAATTTTACTTTCATTTCTTCTAGTTTTTCTGTGATTTTCTTTTAAGATCGTTGTTTTCTAAATCGTAATTTTGTTGTTATTTTTATAAGTTTTAATCGGTGTCTGTAGCTTTTTCTTCACTTGGTCATCTTCTTTCTATCATTATATAATCTATCTGCATTGAAAGTCTGTCACCTCTAGAGTTTTTCCTATGTATCGTCTCGTTAGCTGAGACACATTAACTATTATTAGATTTTGCTCGCAGAAACCAATCAATCTTTTCCTCTTTTATTTCTTGCTTCGAATGCAAAATATTCTACTGTATCGTATTCACGCTGGCACTGCTGTCCTCCATTATTTTCACACTTTTTCTTCGGATCGAATTTTTCGTAGCTGTTCTAATTTCATATGCATTTATTCAATAATGTATTCGCCTTAGGATATACCATTGAATTATTGCGATATTTATTCGTTTGGTGCGATATCGGGCTACGATTATTTACGCGTTTATCGATGATATATATATATGCACGTAATTATTGTATCAAAGAAAGTAAAAACGCAAAATTAGCTCACTAAAAATATATATTAAACGCGAATATTTTCTCAACAGTAGACATTATAGAAAAACGAAATCTATTAACCTGCAAGTCAGTGTTATCAATTATCTAATAAACGTATGATAATTTGTAAACTATACGTAGATAATAAAATTAGGAATAGAAAAATAGTAGGAAAATTAAATATGAACGTAGTAATAAATTATTAAATAATTCTATTAATGAAGAATTAACATTAAAGTCAGTTTTATGAATAAGATTATTCTGATGATATTGGTTGTTTCTTAACCTGATTGGTTGGTGTGTTTATTGTTGACTATACATTGTAATGAAGTTAACATTTAGTTAATAGATTTAGTTTCTCTGTAATATGTGTACTGTTCAGACTTTGGTTTTATGCTTGCTAATAACGTAATTATCTATAACGTTTAACGATTCCATTTTGTGTTTTTATTTTGTTTACATTAAATTATTACTCTCCGCATAAGAAAATTGTTATATTAATTGCGCTAGAATATCAATTAACGGTTTTACTCTGAATTACATACGTAAATTATCGGCGGTAGCCTCATATTTTCGAGCACGGTACTTCAAATCGAGGGGGACTTTTATAATATTGTAACAACATTAAACGGTATTGTCGCTAGTAGTGTCGTTTTCGTAATGTTATGTAGTGATGTCTTAAAGTTTCGTACTGAAAAAATAGAAAATAATTCATTTAAAACCATCCTAAATGTTTTAACCATTAATAGAACGGTTAAAAGTGGTAGGGTAGAAAAAGTAGGCGTACTATGCTATTATTTTATATATAACTTTTTAAAGTGTAAAGAAGCATGAAAATAATAGTATTTAGAATAATTTGAAAAAGAGGCGATATAAAAGTTATATCGATTTGGATTTTAATTATTGGTACCGTTTGAAAGAAATCATTTTCACTTTTATGCTTTAAATTATTAGGCATCGATAATTTTTGAAAAATAAAATATTAACGTTATGAGGTCGGACAGTTTTGTTTTTTAAATAGCGCAGTTGGTGACACTGCTACAACGCAAACCACGTTTAGCGTATGCAAGAGAGAGATTTAATCTTGTTCCTCATGGGATAACGAGAAATAGCGCGTGTTTTGTATGGAACGTTATTTTCGTCGTGAATCTATCGCGACAGTGCAGAGTTTCGAAAAGAAAAGTTACGCGATTTACTTTTTTCGGGGATACTTTAAGAGCCGCGTTTACGAAACACCGTCCACGAGATGTGGAAGAGCTGAAAACCCGGATTTCTGAAGAAATTTCAACAATTCAGCGACCTATGCTCGAAAAAGTCTTTGAAAATGTTGTAATTAAATATATTGCTGGCAAATGGCGATCATCTGAACGATATTGTGTTCCACAAATGATTGTAAACTAATCTCTCGTTTTCCTATGTTTAAATAAAATTTTAGTCGAATAGTTTTTGAGTTATAAAAAAAAATGAACAAAGCCGTCCATTTTTTCTAGGACAACTTTATCTGATCTTCAACGGAGATACGTAAGCGTTGAATTTTTGAACAGACCACAGTCGATATCTTCTAATATTTCGTTGTTCGTTTAGATCAACACCCTTAATTATAGCGGTCCTAGGGAAATAATATAAAAAGATGAAGGATTCATAGCCCTGTTCTTTTAACCAGAGAATTGTCAGTCGATCTGTCTTCGCAAATAATCGAGACATTCACTCGACTAGTGCGCCTTCTCGAATTTTAAGAATGTAATTTTTTTATGTTTTTGCGACGCAAATGAGCTAATCGAATTAGAGAGATCTATCGTTTGTACAATTATCTTGACATCGGTAACAACTATCATAATACGGGGAATTTATTATAAATTCTACTACTATCGACATCACGACTGCAGTTATTATTGTTATCGGCCAACTTGTTCTTATCTTCACTTAGAACCGAGTACTCTACTTCGTAGTACCGGCAGCACGGATCATTTTTTTAAGCCGTCTTGTTTCCACTGTAATTTCCTATTGCATAGTATTTGTTTAATTTTTTGAAAAATGTACTATATTTATATTTCAGTTTTAATTTCATAGTCAGGATTCCAGTCTTCCGTTAACCGAAATATCCTAAATATTTAAATTTCGTTCCTCCATTTCTTTACATTAAATACCTAGATGTGCATGCTGAGTGTGTGTTTTGCTAATAACTATAAATTTAATTTTTTTTATTGCGAGTACTAGTTCTTTGCTTGTTTCATCTATTTTTCTCAACCTGTATTACTAGATCTCGTACAATTTGATGTTGTTCATCCGTTGACCATTCACTTTTATCGTTTTTCTAGTTCACCTAACGTACATTCAAATTTTTTTTTAAAACAAATTATAAATTTGAGCATATTCAAAACGTGAACCGAATAGATAAATCAAATATCGATATAATGCGGTAGCGGATGATTTGCAATTATTACAAACTTACTACTGTGTATTCGATAAAATATCGAAACGTGTTGTACATTGAAAATAACGACGATCGTCGTATGTTCACGTCGTGATAATTTAAATTGATTAAATTGGAAAATGAAAAATAATATTTAGTTTCATCAATATAATAAAAAAATATATATAAAAGTATTTGTTTAATTAAAGTAAAATATTATTATTATCGTAAAACCAGACTGGATTTGTAGTGGACAAACTATTGTTATACAATAATGATAGTTCATTTTAGTTAATAAAAATACAACCAGTAAAATTAATTTTAGTTAATAAAAAAAAACAAAAAAACAGTAAATTAGATTAACCAGTGGATTTTAGTTTAATGAAGAGCCAGTCGAGGAATATTTGTTTAACAAGGCTCGAGAAAAAGTTAATAAGTGGTTGGTTGTTCATTCTTCGTTCAGTTTAGTTTAGTTATTTCAGTTCGGTAATTAGCTTTCAGTCAAGTCGGTTATCAGAATAAAAAAAGAAGAAAACATGATTAATGAGTTACACTACAAATCTGGTTAATTTTTATATTCGAGTAAATTATTATTTTTATATAATAACCGATTCGTTAATAATTAATAAATATATAATAGTTTTTATTATTTCATTTGATTAATATAAAATAAACTATCTCTTTATAAACGACCGTGTTGTTATTTATTTTTGAAATAGAATAATGCAGTATATTAATAATATATAAAGTACGAGGATTCTCGTAAAATAAAAGATTAAATAATATATAAAAATCTTTTTCGTAAGCGATCGAAAAAAAAAAAATACGAATTATCGTAGTTAGAATAGAAACGCATAAATGATAATCATTTACTACCGATCGGAGTATCTTAATTTGTACGATGCAATCTAAGGTGAAATCTAGATAGTTTTCACAATACCTCGAGGACGAAGCAAAAACATTATATTAGGTCATCATTAGGAACTATCCTTCGTCTAGTTAAAAACATATCCTAAACTAATTGTTCCGTATCGTTATTTTCATCTATAAATGTATGTAGAACTATTGAAAATGTTCGGGGACGCAGCCAAACCTTTAAATTTATAGAAGAAAACATTTGTAACGTGCAATGCGGTAAAATTGGAAAAAATTAATACACGCAAAAATATACCAATACCTCGGTTCAGTAATAACAGAAAATGGGAGAAGTGGTTAAAAAATATGGTCAAGGTTTCGCATTTATGAAAAAAAAATCATTATTAAGATCTAAAAATTTAAATACAGAAATACGGAATAAATTAATAAAGCTTTTTGTACGGTTTGGCAGACAAAAACAATTCGAAGCGTTCGAAATGCGGTGTTGGCGAAAAATGCAAAAAGTTCAGACGAAACAAAAATATAGATGTGCCTAATTAACGAAAGACGTTGCTTCATGAAATATATAAGGCAAAGAAAATGTAGTTGGATAGGGCATATTGTAATAAATAACAAATATTAAACAACAGTAATCGAAGAACTAGTAAATGGAAAAAGGTTGTAAAGAATACATCACCCGAATAACGGAAGTAAGGTGTTCAACATATTGAGCAGCAATCGAAAGATTGATAAATGTGGAGAAATGAAACACGAATTAAAGAACTATAAATTCTACCTAATCATTATTATTATTATTCGTGTCCGAGCCAATTACTTTTTAACATCTATTAAAGTTGGACCAGTATTCCGCCAACTTTATAGCATCCTCGTCCGCGCGTCAATGACATTCTTCATCGTGTATCTAACACTATTCACATTCGAGTAGGTGTGCCATGGTCTGTATCTTGCCGCGTTCGCAATGTCCGTCCTTGGCCAGCGACCGCTTTGTTAGAATTTGTTTTGTTCGGGCACACCCTGATCGGATCCGATTAAGAGTTTTCCATATTCACCAGCTTTCATCGAAATCTTCCGCTGGTTTTTCCTTCACATTGAAATCTCGAGATCGTGCCATATTCTAACTCGCGCTTGTTCTGCATTAGTATTTAATGCCATACCGCTTGTCGAAGTTAGAACGCTTCTTCTAGACTTCAAACGCGCAGTTACAGCATTTTGCTCATACATAGGTTATCGTCCAGAGCTTGCTTGGTTCTTTCTATATTTTCAGCCACCATCCTCCTTATGTTTGAAGATGCAATGCCACTTAGTAAATACAGATCATTAAGTAACGTATATCGTCAATCTGTTTTCACGCGCAATCGTCAACTATAATCCTGTTTAAGCGGGTTCGCGTATTTAAATATGAAAACTGTCATAACTAAAACATTAGGGCACCGCATATATGTATATATATATATATATATATATTTTCAAATTTATAACATCGAAAATATTTTTTATAAAAAAACTCTAACTTTCGATCAGATTGATCCTTAAATTTTCCGTAGCAAAAAATTAGCCCGGACGGTAATTAGCAACAGAAATATTTCTCCATTTTGTAGCCACATACCGACGACTAAACTTATAATCAAATTCCTATTGTAAAATCGGTAATAAATCTGGAAATAATCATAGGTTAATAAGAGTATTAAACATCTTCTGAATAAAGTTAATAGGAAATGATTTATGCTCCTCAAAATTCAACGTAACATTGACGGAATTATATATGAAGGAAGTGCAATTATTTATAAAGGAGCAATTGAATCTTTTATCGTTCAAGTATTTACGTTCGCAAAATTAAATTCCATTACGTTCGATAAAATTTTATCTATGTAAAGGAAGTTCCCGCTTAGTGTTGGCTCTTTATATAATACTGTTTAAACGTTGCATATTTTATAGGGATCTTGCCTACTGACTTCCGGTCGGCTTTATTCTTATAGAGTTCAATATGTTTATTAATAAATCGATTACAATTAAACCTAACGTAAATGATTTATTCTTAATTCGGTTATGAGTTAAATTATAATTTATCTAATTGTAAGAATTATTTTACCGAGAAAATTAACGTAATCAATAAATGGATTAATAGTTTTCACGGTAGAACAACTTTCAAAATTTTCACAGTATCGAGATTTAGGCTTAAAGATGATCTCGATGTAAATTTCTTTTGGGTGCTGTCTGAACACACGGTAATTTCGGAGAGTATTTTAACCGTTTCGCCATAAGACCGTGTCTTGGTTTCGACGGTGATACGGTTGAACATTTTCTTGTTGAATGTTCTTATACGGCGCTGATATACGCTAAATAAGTAAATAAATTATTTGTAATTAATAATTGTATAGGATTAAAAATGTAGATAACGTTAAGACTAAGCATTAAATAATTTCTGGCTTATCGCTGCGACTAGATTTTTGTAACGGGATTTATAAACGATAAATTATACATCATCAGTGTCACCCCGTGCAAGGGTATCGTGACCATGATCTGTCACACGGCTGACCAGGTTGCGTCAACAAATACGGTCGCGCGCGATATTTACACGCACCCGTGGAAAGTACGGCCAGTTTTCCCGCAAATCGCGTCTGACCATTCTACCAGCGACTACACCATGAACGAACAGCGCGTCCATATTTTCGGTTCTAACCAAAAAAAATTGTAGTATTCTGTCGAGAACGATCGATTTTAATCTCGTGCAATATGGCAGCATTGGTTCTCCTAGCTGCACATTTCTAGTGCGTCAATAATTTAAATATAAAAAGAATTATTACTGTTAATCCTACGATATTAAGCTTTATATTTTTACGTTTACGAAACAAGGCGGCGGCAATCTGCGTAAAATCCATACATTCATTTTTCGTTCATTAACTATCTTCGCCATTCAACCGGTAGTAATAACGATGGCGATATTTATAATAATAATCATAATAATATTCCAAGTGAGAATACCTTTGTTAAGGTCGTCTCGGAGAATTACGACGTGAGTAATACGAACATAATAAATAAATTATGGAATGTGTAAAAAAAAAAAAGTAAGAAAGCCGAATCCGATCTTCGGGTTAGTGGTTGCATAGTGTTATCGTTATTAACCTGAAATCTACGATGACAAAAACCGCTTCCTCGTCGTCATGTGCAGAGATTTATGAACAAGCAACATCGGATTAAAGGGGCTTGGGGATAAGACAAGTTTGACCGTATTCGGTGGTTTGGTTTTTTGTCTTCAAAGAATATACATATATATATATATACATCAATATATAATTGTAATCCGATGTCAGGGTTTAAGCCGTGCGTTTATGCGTCTCATATGTGTGTGTGTGTATTGGTAACACACGCCGTGTTACTATAAAGTGCACGAGTTATAAGCAACGGTATTCACTTCGTGTTCCCGCCGTTTTCTACGAATAGCAACAGTTGCAAACGGCCGCCATTGCGTTCGAGTTCATACGTGTGTTCTGATTTTTACGGTTCATCAATTTATTTCGTAGTACAAATTATAATTAATATTTCGCGATTATATTTATCAAATTTGAAAACGAGAACCTAACGTAATCCGGATATTTAAAAATTATTATTATTATTATAGAAAACGGAGATGCATCGTAGATTAATCGTCCATCTGTAACACGATTAACAGGTTCGATAAGTTTATAAATTGATTTATTAATAAATCACTAAAATATTGATATATATATATATAAAAATACCGTCATTTTATATGTAGAAATTTAACGATTTCGAATACTTTTTTTTAAAAAAAAGAAGTTATAAGCACTAAGCTTTCTTTATGGAAAATGTGGAATGTAGCGATTTTTAAAGATGAAAAGTGTTAAAATTACCAAACTTAATGAAAAATTATAATTTTATTTTTTTATCATAATGATTTAACAGTGGAAACGTTTTTTAATTAAAGAAAGCTTAAAGCTTAGTTGATTTTGACTTTTAACTTCTTTTTTGTTGTTTGTTTTTAATTAAACATGGCTACATTGCACCCCGATAAAATTATTGTATTTTAGTTTTAGTTATGTACTTATTGTAATAGCATCGGAAATTATGCGCGAATTATTTTATTAGCTTCCTTATCGAAAACTATTACTACGTTTGGACGGTAGAATTATTTAAAATTATTAAATAAATTCGACTATTAGCAATTGTAAATAATAAAAAAATAAACACTTAAAAATCGTTTACACATTTATATTCGTACTAATACCTAAAGGCAACATCTTGTTCGCTACAGCTATTTTATATTGTTGCTGGTCTATAAATCTAAGTATTGTCTAGCGCAACATTTACAAAGCGTTTATTCGTCCCGTGATAGCGTACGTTCGGTCTTCTATTTAAAAAGCGAACTTTAATTAATTGCATTTAATAGAAAATAGGTGTTTCAAGTGTTTATTATGTCCGCAAAAAATTTTATAATTTATAACTGAAAGCGTTAAACATGATATATTGTAAATGAATAATATATGACAAATCTGTTAACAATTTATAATATGTATATGTGCGTATATATATATATATATATTATATATATACATATATAATATATTTATTTATGTATACGTGTATTATATTACCTTTCTTCATTATTATTATTGTTTTTAGTGTGTTGCTTTTTGTACGCTTATTCGTCATGATGGTAAATATAGTCGTTTAATTTTTTGAAGAAAATAGAATTAGATATTCGAGTTAAAAAAATCTACTGGCTGATAGGGAGAAACAGTGTACTAACGACAGATAATAAACGTTTAATATATACAGCGATTCTAAGGCCTGTCTGGACCGATGGGTGCAACTTTGGGGTTGTGCTAGACCATCAAACGTGAAAATAATACAAACGTCACAAAATAAAATTCTTCGGATGATAACCAAGGCACCCTAGTATGTAACAAATCTAACGTTGCATCGAGATTTACGTATAGATTATATGTGGCCGAGATAATAAAATTCACGCTAAAGGACACGCAAGAAGACTTGATAGCCACCCGCATACTCTTGCTAGGCGATTGCTTGATACCACCGGTGACATAAGGAGACTGAAACGTTCTCATTTAGGGTCGTGGTAATCTGCTAGGTATCGCTGGACACTTGTCCTCCCACGTTGAATTCTCTTAAACGTACTGCTAAATATCTTTCGTGGACAGCTCCCAGTATTATTCATAAATAAATAAAAAAAAAAATCGTTTAATTTTTAAAGAATATTATAAAGAATTTGGTTTATTAGCAGTAAGGATATTATATAATATGGGTACGCGTGATTATTAATTATTTTGACTGTTGTTCGAACTGTGTCGACTAATAAATATTTTTCTACTTTCTTTCTGTACGATCGTATCCCTTGATCTGCCTATAATTTTGCCTTTAATTTTTTTTTCACAAAATTATTATTGTCTTATAAAGTTTTATTTTTAGTTTTTTGCGTAATTTACAAAACTTTTTTTTCTTAGCGCATTCTAGGATATTTCGGTGTTTTTTTTTCCTTTGTGTCCGAAATATTTTTGTCATGCTGCGCCAGATTTACATTTCTATTCTCTGTGTGGAAAATAATTGTTTTATAAATAAGTAATCGTGATATCGATTTAAACAAAACGTACTTTGAATCATGAATTTTGATCTTAATTGTTACAGGATGAAATGTGATAATTAAAAAAAAATTAAAATTATATATATATATATATATGTATGTGTGTGTATGTGTGGAGAGATATAGAAAGAGATGATATAGGATAATAGTAGTTTGAAGGAACTGAGGAAAAGCTTGGACTTATATAGGCTTAACTATTATATATATATATTAATTTTTTTATTTCTTCTTTATAGAAAGTTTTAATTCGTAATTAGGTCCACACATACGATATCTTCAGGTCAAATTACACAACTATTGTTTACCGAAATTTAATCATTGTAATATTAATCGTATTGATTTCAAACCCATACAACGAGATCGAAATTAATTAGATTAGATTCCGTGACGTCGCAATTTCAAATATTGTTTTTGCGTTGTATATTTTTTTTAATTTTTTCGTTTTTAATCTGTATCCTGTTCAGCGTTATATACAAGCATTATATGCAACTAGTTCATTCGAAAAGAAATTATTTCGTCATCAGAAGCGAGACATCTTTAGCAAAATGTGGTAAAGAGCGATAGTAAAGTCGCATCAACTCGGGAGTTGTTAGGGTACGTAACGCGTTAGTGACCCTCAATCAATCCGAAGATCGGTCGACTTCCTAGGCGTGTTATAATGCATTGCTTTCCTATTTTTTTTTTTTTTTAAATATATTTTCTGGCAAGCTAGTATTCGTTTACCGAGAGCGATTACATGTATAATTGAATTGGCCAGTGATCTTTCTACCATTAGGAATTATCAATTACGTCTTCTTTTTTAATTATTTCACTTTTATATTCTGCTGTATAATTTACTTGTTAATTTTAAGCGTTTTATTATAGTTATTTACTACAGATATACTTTTCTCGCCTATTCTCATGCTCGAATTCCGTATGTGATCTGGGAATCTACTAGCCCATAATAAACTTATTGTTCTATTTAGTGTTCAGTCTGCATCAAAGTATATTTTCATTCGAATCTTCATAAATGGGTTTTTTAAAGGCAATATTTCGTGTATATCGACAAAAAATAGAATTAATCGATGATGCAATAAAATCGAAATCAATGGAAATTTTATGAATACGGTAAAACATTTTTCGGTTTGTTTGTTCATGTACATAATTGACAATAATAATAATAATAATAATAGTAATAATTATCATTCGTAAATGAACGATAGAAAAAAACCGCGTCAATGAGAAATTTGATTAGTTCCGAGAAATTGGTAAAATAAAATGGAAAGTATTATTTGTTGTCATTCGTGTTTTTTTGTTTTCAATTCATTTTTTCCTGGTATGCGTAATTATGATCCGAAAAACGCGAGATTTAATTCGCTAATTACGTGATAATTACTTCTTAAGATGCCGACGACTTGATAATGTACTGTACGGTCCTCCGATGATTTATTTTAACCCTGTACTATTTACTATTTACTATATTAATCGTTTTACTATATAATAATGAATGAAATATCACTCGCGATGCCTGATTTTTTTCATTATACTATCAAATAAATCTTGATTAGACTTCGATTATTTTATTATACTATCAATTATCAGCGTAGTAGCAATTGACGTAATTTTGACCAACGAGCAAAATAATTATCTACGCCTGTTTTGCGGTGACGGAATTTTTCCTTTGATTTTTTTTTTTAAATTTAGTTTATTTCTGATATTTCGAGTTACCTCTCTTTACGGATGTGCAAATACAAATATTTTAGAAAATGAGTGTTCTGTTTATCTGTTTATTTCTCTTTCTCTTCAATCCTCTCTCTGTTTTTTTTTTTTTTTTTAAAATGCTAAACGTAAAGTGGTGCTACTTCAAATCTATCAGAATGGATATTTTCATATGCGCAAAGTGCTCATTCTTCCAAATATGTAGGTTGCTTTTTACAACACATACATATTACGACGGTCGTCGTATGCCACGCCGAAGTAAACAATTAAATGACTGTATTTATTTAATTAAGTGTACACGACGTAAACGTTAAATAAATGAATTATATAAATATTTATTATTATCGTCCATAAAGGTAACGGAAAAAGATGTATTATTATTATTATTATTATTGTAAAAAAAAACCTGGTTTGAGATACGTCAGTTGTGTTCACACAATAATAACAATAATTAAGTAACAACGCACGCCTCTATGGTCACGAGGAAGCGTGTAGCCAGTTAGTATAGTGAAAATTGGGAGAGTTTCGAAAAGATGGAAGAAAAAAAGAATTTTAGTTTCAACAATAAATTTTCAAAGAAGCTATTTGAAGTTGTTAGGAGGGAGAGTAAAGTAGAAAGTAGTCGAGTTTCCATAGAAGTTGCTGCTTAGCGAGAAAATTCCAGGTGACGATGGAGTTAGTTCGTTTACTAAAAAGAAGAAATAAAAGTACCACAAAAAGACAGAATAGAAGACGGAATCCCAAACCAGGTTAGTTCGTAATTGCAGTATTTAATTAATGTGACAAAATTTGTTAATCATTAGAAAACATTTTATAGATACATTTTATGTACATGGGGATATGACGTATGTGTAAAAATAATTAAAAATTATTGTTATTAATACATTTGTTTATATTCTTGTACGTGTATATATATATATATATATTTGCGTATTATAATTAATAATTTGTGCGAGGTTCTTAAAACAAGTAGCAACGAAGCCTGTATGCGGTAACAAAGAGCCTATTTTTTTTTTTTTTTTTTTTTATTAATACTTTATTATGCAAATTAATAATGTACAACTTGTTGCATTTATAGAGGAGCAATACACTGCACCACCGCTTAGGTTTAATCAGTGTATTGCTCCCCTTTACAATACTCTATAGTTGACAATAATATAGTAACCACTTTTACACTCGCATTTGCGCGGGCTGTGCGTCAGTTTCACTCGCAGTCATAGTATACATGTATTCCCTTATAACTTCTTATACTAGTTAATAATTAAAATTATAACTTAGGTGTACTAGTTAATAATTAAAATTATAACTTAGGTATACTAGATGCATAAATGTATGAACTATCCATAATGACACATACATATACATATACATATACAGAACTTAAACATTATATGCATAAATTCCACACAAACACCCCCGTACATACATGTACGCGTGCAGAAATACACTCGTTATACATATTACTGTAAACGTTTTATCACGGATTCACAACGCAAAAACTTCAGTGACCATGGAATTTCTTATTCATTACATTAAATGCGAATAATTGGAATTGTCGAGCAGTGTATTTGTCTTGTAGGTTAAAATTATTTTTATTGTAAAATCTTAAATGGTCCATAGCGGGGCATACAAATAGTACATGGTTCGCAGTTTCTACTGCGCCGCATTCACACTTGTCATCATTACTTAACTTAAGAAGAAATAAATAAGACCCAAATTTTCCATGCCCCGTTAATAATTGGGTAGTGTAAAAATCAGGAGTAATTTTAATATTGTGTCTATTTAATATATTGGGGATTAGGCTGTGGGTGTGTCGGCCAGTATTATCTTGTTCCCATCTTTTTTGCCAAATTTCTAAGTAGTGTCGTTTTATAGCTTTCAGGGTATAGATATATTGAGTTCTGGTTTCACTGCGAGAATTTAGGTTGAATTTTGAGATTATGGCGTTTGTTTCTTCTATTAACTGCTCATTAAGATATGGAAAGAAGTCCACGTAGGGGCCTCGTAATATATATATATATATATCATTATCATCGTCGTCATATTAATCGTTTATTTTTGCCTTACAAAATAGACTAGCATTTAACGCACTATATATATATATATATATATATAATAATAACATTGTGTGTGCGCGCACATCTGCGTTGCATATAATTAGTACCTTGAATGCTAGCCCATTTTGTACATAACAAATAAAACATACAATAACTAGTCATGCCGTTTGACAACGAACAATATGACAACTATGATTGCATACATAAATATACCAAATATTATATTTTTCGTTGATGTTTGTGTGTAAAATGGACTAGCACTCGAGACACTAATTATATGCAAAACAGGTGTGCACGCATATTATGTGAATATATATATTTAGGTATGCCTATGCAGGTGTAAATATATATAAGTAATGTATACACTATGTGTGTGTGTGTGCAGTGGTGCACCCACGGCGGGCTACGAGGTTAAACCTACCCAGAGGGTCTAGAAAAGTATAAAATACATATCAAAAAGGCGCGTAACTTGTAAGCTCCAAACAATTCGCAGCTAAAATGATAGTTGAAACAGAAGCGAATTTTTGAAAGAGCTCGCGTTATCACTAATTTAACCTCATCTTGAAGAGCATGCAAAACTGCCTAGATTGCAAAAAGTACTGTTAGAAAATATTCATATTCCTTACATTCCGTCTGCTGGCGATATTGAAAATCCAACTGACTGTGCAACAGAAAGAAACAAAATAGTCATTGTTGACCCAGAGTGCTTTTTTTTGTTGTTATTATTATTTGTTTCGTTGTTGTTCGCGATCTTTTATAGTTCGTTTTGCCATTCGAATTTGTTACACATTCGGCTGTGTACATTTTATTCATTTCATTACGAATTTTTAAATTTTTTGCCACTGTGTGTGTGTGTGTATACTGTACTGTAGGAGGTATATAAAAACGAAAAAATTTATGAAATATAGTAATTTTTGAGTTTTGTCACTTTCGTAGCCGGTTAGATAGACAAATGTTTTTTTATAAAAAATCGCAAAGCTTTGACGTCGTTAAGGAATGTGGATCTATAGGAGTTATCATGGACAGAAAAGGTCAAAAACATAGAAGCACTAAGAAAGTAAATGTCAATAGTCCAGTAATAATACAGTCTCAATAAAAGAAAGTTTCAATACTTAGCCCATGTAATAACAGGAGGAAAATATGAAATAATAAAAAGATTTATGCGAGGAAGAATCAATGGAAAAAGAGACAGAGGACAACCAAGAAGATTGTGGCTGCATGACTTTGGACAGGATATACGACGGAAGAATTGTTTAGGATAGCCCAAGACAGGCATAAAACTAAGCGGATATTACTAGAAATCAGTCCATGATGATCTCTTAACTCCATGTGGGAAGAGACAGAAGAAGATGAAGATATTATCGAGTGAACATAAAAAATTAATTATATAAATGTATATACAATTTGTTGAAAATATAAAATGTGACAAATATTAATTTAGATAAAATTAGCAAAATGAAAAAAAAAGTATTTATAAAATAATGTGATAGTGAATCTAATGAATACTCCCTTTGCTAATTTTTGTAAATTAAATATCTAAATTAGAATTTTTTTATATTTTTTAAAAATTGTACATATTTTTATATTTCATTTTTCCTGTTTATTTGATAATAGCTTAATAGCCGAAAAGCTTTGTGATTTTTCATAATAAATCTGTCCATGGAGGTTGGAAACAGCTGTCAACAGAATATATATTGGTCACACGCTGAGTACGTACTCGTATCTACTGAGTGTTCAACCACCGCCAACATCTGAAGTTTGCTGTTTATCACTAACGGTCTATGATATTGTTGTAATCTGTCATAAATATATTCAATATCGTTACAATCAGCTGAAAACAAGTATCCCAGATGTAAATAATTTCCACCTTCTCGCCAAACTTTATAGTAAATGCTAAACTCTGTAATTATCTCTAAGTAATTGATGATTCGAGTAATATCTACTCGTAAAAAAAAAAAAATAGTAAGAAGTGTAAAATATTTGAAAAAATGAATAATGTAAATTACAAATTATTTTAATGAAAAATTATAAAAAAATACGAATAATAAAATCGAATTATTAATTTTTAAAATGATATAGTTGTTTATTGACTTATTAGTGTGTTCAAAGCAGTCAGTTTTTAATTCGGTTTCTCTGAAACGATTTAGTCAGATTTATACTACCAAAACAATTTATTCGCTTATTATAATAAATAGGCTACTTATATTTGGTTACTGTTTTTTTTGTTAGTAGCTTTAGATAGTTACTATTCGTTATTCGATTATTGAACGCGTAATATAGCGTTAGAATTCATAGTTTAATAATCGATTTATTCGTATTTTTCACGTTAGCCGATCTATGTCACTTATGGTCCGGTAAAAAGCCTATAAAGAAAAATTAAACCGAATAATTAGTCGAATTTAGATTTAAAAAATCGAATTAGTAACTTTTTTCCGAAAAATTGAATTATAATCATTTCTTATCATTCGATTGTATCCATCTCTAGTATATATATATATATATATATATATATATATATATATATATATATATATATATATATATATATATATATATATATATATATATATATAATATCTTTTCAGTTATACTATTTTGATTTTCGTAAAACGGCGAAGGAACTAAATTTTCGCTTATTATTATTTTTCTCCGATATATTTTCGTTCGTTATTCCTTTTGGGTGGATTTTTCATGTTTTTCACTTTAATGAAGATGTACGCGATTCCGTGTGAGAACAGTTTTTAAACTGATAAACGTTGATAAAGGAAAACTTTCATATTCCTCCATCGTATAGTATTATCATCGTCTTACAAATCGAAGTTCAAGTTAATTTGTGTTATTATTATTGGTTAATACGATCATTATTAGTACTAGTAATCGAACGACTGTCTCTAATAAATTATTTTAGTTTCTTCTCGTTCGTAACCTCTATACGGCCGTTATTGAATGAAAATTAACGTTGTACTACTGGTTTAATTATTTATTCCTTATTATCAGATCGTTGATTTAATACTGTCTATCGTTTTATCGTCATATAGTTTATAGTTATGACGAAAAAATCACTTGTACTCTCTACTTCCTATAACATCATATTATTATGAGCGTGTGTTGCACGCCCATTGCATATAATTAGCGTATCGAATAACGCTAGCGCGTTTCGTACGCGTAAGAATAGCGTACGATAAGCGAACAATTACGACGATGATCATTAATAAGTTTATAATTAGAAATGTTGCTTTATTAATGTTGTTCTGTATAATACGGAAATGTCCACGCTGATGTGACGTTTACGTCATACAAGTCTCCTAAATGTCTGAGGAAGTAGTTTTTAGAAATAAGTATAGCTGATAAAAATTCTTTTCTTTTTAGACAGTCGGTTACAATAATAAAGCGAAATTAAAATGTATTGCAAAGAACGGCACCGATGACTCATAATGTAATAAAACTTCTCCGACAGTAAATCGTCAGAACATGCTTTCGCCACGATTTACGGATATTATTGTTTTTTAACAAATAATAATAATAATAATAATAATAATAATAATAATAATTCGTTCTGTGTAAAAACTATTTTCGAAAAAATTTCCTTTTTTTCTGCTGTTTTGGGTTGATTTTCCTTTCAATAAATTTATATTTTCTTTAATTTTTTCTCCTTCAGATTAGTCGGTTCATATATATATATATATATATATATATATATATATATATATATATATATATATATATATATAATTACAATACACGAACATCGTGTAAATATCGTAATAAAGACGCAGAAATTTTAGGACAATAATAGTATTAATAATAACAACAAGTACCTGAACGACTGTACTTTAGTCGATATTCATTTTTAATTTTTTTTTTTTTTTTTTTTTTGACAAATCGTGTCTTTTCAGAAAATATATTTAGATACAAAGTACGTACTGTTAAAAATTACGACACACATAAGTAATCGTAGAGAATTTAACTTAATAAATTTCTAAGCTTATAACCAAGAATAATATATACTTTTGAATCAGAAGAGTTCAATGTTTAATATTAAGTTCGAGTAATGGTAAGTGGTCTATGCAATCGTTTGATATAACAAGTCGTCGCTTTGATGGGTTTATGAGTTTCCTCATGAAGATTTCTTTATCGGATACTAGTATTTTTTTGTACTTTTGCGTCTGCGATGATTTTAGAAGCGCATATTCTATTCTTTAGTATGAGTGATGCGAATAGAATGTTTTCTGATTTAGTAAGTTTTCTAATGTATTCTTTTAATTTTATATCTTCAAACGCGTTCAGTATAATCGCTTGGTCCCTGTTTAGGAATTGCTTTATTTCAGATATATTACTGTTGGTTTTGGTTATCGTACTATATATGTATTTATTATTTTGTTTTTAATTGTTGAACTTGTTTTTGGTAATGACTGCATTGATTGTATAGTAGTATATATAACATAGAAGTAGACATGTCTGTCGCCGTTATGATAACGATAACAGCCACGTGATTATACCAAAATCGATAGATGAGATAAATAAGTACGAACTCACCGATCTATTGATAATATACCGTGGCGATAATAGAAACAATTACCTTAATATGGATCTAGTATATAAAACGCGATAAACACACATATAGTTATAACACCATGTGTATATTCCTACCGCGAAACGAACATCGTCCTCTCCAATGTTTCATCATATAACCTGGATTGTAACAATAATTGTGTATGTGGTTGATAATTTTTTTTTCTTTTTTTTGTTTTTAATATTCTTGGTTGACAAGTCTTCAAATCGAATTATTCCCAATAAAAAAATATAACACATACAAGCACGACATATAATCATGCCGATCCTATCTAGTGTCCATATATTAATGTTAGTCCTTTTCATACCAGTTAGAAATAACGGACTCCGATAACCGCAAAAATTTCGTTTTTTGTTACGCATTTTGCATCACGTTCCCCGGAAGAATTTTCTTGTTTGCTCATTATTCGCATATTAACGTATAAAATAATTTCATTTATCATATCATTATCAAATAGAAGACTAAATTTCTTCATCGTTTATATTTTGGGCAATCGTCGGCTCTTAACAAATTGTTTTAAACTATTTTTGGAGTCAGTTTTAGCATATCTACTATGAACAGATATTATGTTAACCCATCTAGTCATATCTTCGGAAATAAAACGGTTTTCATTATTCCGATGCCTATCTTTCTGGTCTTTATAATCAATATCTTCACTTAGCTCGCTTTCGGTATCACACCTACTCGCTGTAATTTGTTCTTCTTCAGAGTCAGATAAATCGGATAAATCAATATCGTCATTAGAATTCAAACATTCTGATAGTTGATCTTCATTTTTAAATTTGTTCCATTTATTTGGCGGCATCCTAAATATGAATGGAAACCACGTTATGACCCATGATGAATTGCGTAATGTAAACTTATTTACACATTTTTGAATAAATTTGATTATTACGATAAACTATATTTTCGAGCATAAATATAATAAAAGATGTTCATCATTTAGTAATCAAAATATATTTACCGTAACAATATAGATAACTGGTCGCGGGTTTGTGCAACAGGTTCGATTATTTAATTTTTTATGATACAAATAAATCGATATTTAAACAGACCACTGAACATACCAAAAGTACACACCATACTGATAGATTACATGCAACGTTATTTCTCTTACATCCTGACGGTGACGTAATTCGACTCACTGTTGCGGGGTTAATTTAATTATTTAAAGTACTGCTTTTAGTCGTCGACTCTATCGTAATGCTCGGAAATCGTTATATGTGTCTCTAGTTCTGTTAGAAATTTTAAGAAAACAGATTGTTATTGACAGCTGAAGTGAAATTAGAAAGAATTGTGCGGAGAAATGAGGAATTAAGAACGGGAAAAGGTTAACACGATGATACTCATTGAATAAAGTTTGCTAGGTCATTATATATATATATATATATATATATATATATATATATATATATATATATATATATATATATATATATATCAAATGATCACACTTGCATTTTTTGGGGGCTTTCAATTTTTACACCATTTCATTTATATTTTTTCTAGTGAGTTTTAAACACTTCTCTACCGCTAGTTATACCATCTGCTAAACATTTTTTTTTTCGGCACTTATTATTAAAATTTCGGCATTATTCGAAATTTATTACGAAAATTATTACGAAAATTTCGGAATTTATATAAAAAAACTCATTTTTATCTATAAGAACTGCGTAATAGTAATTAAATAAAAAAAAAAAACAGCATTACAATGTATACAATGTATGTGATTATTTTAATATGTACATTAATAAAATATACTTTATGTAACAATAAAATTACAAGCTTAGAAAATATATTAAGTGGGTATTTATATAGGTAGATGTAGAGGGAATTATTTTAACAAAATCGAATTATAAGATACAATAATGTGCCCTTCTAAATTATTTTCTGTGAACGAATTGAACGAATGCCGTTTATCCGATAAAATATTCTTAAGATAAGAGAAACTTCTATCTACAACTGCAGACACAATGGGGGCATATGCACTGATGTCTCCAGGACTTAGTGAACTGCAGCAATCCCCGTGACCGCCCCATCGATAATCGAGTCATAAAAAACGCATCATCAGACATGGCGACAGACGATTTGACATAGAGTAATAAAAAATATGAAATTATCGTTTCCTCATTTTTTTTTTAATAATTTTTTTTAGATTTTTAATTATTTTACAAAAAAAAGTTCAAAAAAATTACAAACTTAGAAAAATGCTTATTTTCAGCATTATTCGGCATTTATTCCATTTTCGGCAAAATTAAATTCGGTTTGCAGGGCCTGTATGTCTGAATTTGTGTTCGTTTGTCATCAGATTTGATTTATCTTGTAGCAAGATCATTCGGCAAATGCTGAGTTATAACTAACAACACATTTCTTCCCGAGGCAGTCGCTGTTTTGCTGTTTCCTTCAGACATCGTCCTGCCAATTTATGACCGTTTTTAATCTTCCCGTTATAAACGTATTTTAAACGTCGCTACGGACGATATATTTTTATTGTTCGATTATTTATACCATTTTCCATTATGAAAATCAGTCGTTGATGACACACATATATATATATATATATATATATATATATATATATATATATATATATATATATATATATATATATATATATATATATATATATATACTTTTTATTTTAGACTTTGATCGGGGATATTTTGTTTCGTTGTTGTTAATATTTACAGATATTAACCCTTTCGGTCACAGATTGTCGATTTTATCAAAGCATATAATTCGAACAGATGAAAACTAAGCGATATTTTGCATATAATGGCGAATTTATTTTTTTGAACGATTCTACTAGAAGATAAAGAAGATAACCTTTAACGCGCGTTATAAATATTTTTTGGAATTGTGAAACATTCTACGTCAACCAAATATCCGTTATTGCGAAAATAAGCATTTTTATTCGAATTCTTGTACCGTTTTAGAAAAGGAACAATCAGACTGAAGGGGTTAACTTCGATTTGTACAAAGGAAAAAGCTTCCTAAAGTTGGATGTTGTTTTTTACGATCGCTGTAACAAAATGAAAAAGAAGTTTACAAAATAAAGATATCGCCTTTCCACTCCCGAATATTTAGTAAATGGTTTAATTCGGGATTTTCATTTATTTATTTAACATACGCCATTTAACCCGTTGGAATTCGGCCATAACACTCGTATTATTTCATTGACCGTCGAATGAATTATTTATGTCGAAACGATATCACGTGAAAAACGTATAGAAATTTGAAAAAAAAAAGAAATATTCTACAATAAGAACTGAAATCGGTAGGCGGAAGATTTTTTTTGTTTATATTAAATTGGAATTTGTTTACATTTCGAGTTCACTCTAGTTTATATGTAAGCAAGCCATATTCATCAACGTCATCATTCGCAGATTTTTTATTACGGTTTCGGCGTTATTACTTTACTCACTGGCATTCCTAAAATCTGGTTTGGTTCTTTTCTCCTCCATATTAACGTAGCGATGAGTGAAACCGCTATTTTTAACCGGGGGTTATTACCGTTATTGCTATTTTCAAATAAATATCGGTTATAAAATAGTAGGTTGTTTCACTAACAACTAGTCAAATTTTGTTTTTTAATTTCGATAAGAGCTGCCTACTTTTTAATACACACGCAGGAACTAAGGTGCGTGCACTTATATATATTTGTACATATGTACTCTCATATGTATACATGCATATATATATATATATATATATATATAGAGTGATGGGTAAGTTTATATTTTTGAATACAAAACTACCATTACAGGTTCAATAAATTACTCATTGACTTGCGTTGATCTAAAAACGAAGCGAAATAGAGAGGAAATAGAAAAGGAAAAATATCGAAATGGCTGTAGGATATGTTAGAAAGAAAGAAAGGAATTACAAAAATAGATATAATTTATGATCTGTGTATATATAAAAAAACATAAATTCCTATGTTACCATTTTTCACTTTTTCAGCTGATCTTGCACGTTTCTGCTGAGATATTCATTCTGTATGAAACATAGAGAAGACTCAGACGGTCTTTTTTTTCTTTATTCAAGTTGGTTACTTTAGCTTCTATGCATAACGTTGTGAACCTGGACCTGCATAATATTCATCAATTTAAGTTTGTATTTGCTGTGTCGGAGTTGTGGATGCGTATCTGCTGTCGAATATGAATCCGCAGATACGTATCCTTCCGGACCTGCTCATCACAATTATATATAAATAATATGAATGTTTTGGAACAGAACACAGGACATACTATTAGAACAGCTCCGTTTTGAATAAAATAATGTTGGTATAGTTCCTGTTATCGCTATTAGATTGATGTTTATTCAAATGCTATTTCTTTAGCCGCTGTACTTTATGGTTCTTCGTTTTCATATCAATCTGGATAGTACAATTGTATAACTTTTAATAAAAAAAAAGATACAGTTAGGTTTATAACACTGAAAGAAGCCTTAATGCAGCTCTCATTCATACACACACACACACACATATATATATATATACGAGTGTGTGTGTGTGTGTGTGTGTGTGATCTATAGGCAAGAATTGAATCTTTTCAAAGTTTTTGTTTTTGAAAATGGACTCGAAGTGATCTAGAGAAGGCCGAAGAATTTGGAAATTATCTAGCCGATGTCTTCCGGACTAATCCTGGAACAGGATCCCTACCAACACCGCTGGCTGATGTAGATCAGAAGAATACCGTTAAATTTACATCTCCTGGTGAAATTAAAACAATAATTCAAACTATGAATCCGAATAAAGCCCCAGGATACGATTTAATTACAGCCAGGGTATTAAAGCAATTACCACGCAAAGGCTTCGTCCTATTAACTTATATATTTAATTCTATAATTCGATTAAGACATTTTCCTATCCAGTTGAAATTTTCACAAATTATTTTAGCAAAGAAAGCAGGAAAACCTGCAGAGGAACTAACATCATACCGACCAATCTCTCTGCTTCCGGTGCTTTCTAAAGTATACGAAAAGCTAATACTAAAAAGAATGAAACCCTTCTTGGAAACAAAAAATCTAATACCGGAACACCAATTTGGTTTTAGATCTGGTCATGGGACTGTGGAGCAGGTCCACCGTATAGTCAGCATTATTGAAGAATCTTTCGAAACTAAAAAGATATGTGACGCGGTTTTTCTCGATGTAAAACAGGCGTTCGATAGAGTATGGCACGAAGGATTGCTTTATAAAATTAGGTGCCATCTTCTGTATAAGTTATTTGAAATACTCAAATCCTACCTTGACGAACGTTATTTTGTAGTCAAATATGGAGATGAAGAATCTCAACTTCATCCAATAAGTGCCGGTGTACCGCAAGGTAGCATACTGGGTCCGATGCTTTACCTAATTTATACAGCAGATATACCTGTACCAAATAATACAGAAATCGCTACCTTCGCGGACGATACAGCTGTGATTTGTTCTGACTCGTCTTTTGAAAATGCAGAAGTTAACTTATAATCAGCAGTTAATACTATTTCAAAATGGTTCAAGCAGTGGCGAATAGAAATCAATGAAAAAAAATCAACTCGTGTAATATTTACAAATAAAAGAATACCCAGCATCAAAAATATTTATATCAATAATCAGGAAATTCCAGCTAAAGACTCAGTAAAATACCTGGGAATCCATTTGGATAAAAAACTAACCTGGAAAAACCACATAGCAGCCAAACGAAATGAATTGAATATAAAGTATAGGAATATGCTTTGGCTTATTGGAAGAAAATACGAATTAACACTGGAGAACAAGTTATTATTGTATAAACAAATTCTATGGCCTATTTGGGCGTACGGATGTCAACTCTGGGGCTGTGCTAAATAGAGTAATACAGCTATAATACAGCGTTTCCAAAATAAAGCATTGAGAACCATAATAGATGCCCCGTGGTATGTAAGTAATCTTACATTACACACAGACCTAGAAGTTACATCGGTTAAAGATAAAATTCAAGAAATGGCTCGTAAATATGGCGACAAACTTTCTTATCACACGAATGCTTTAGCTGTTGCTTTACTGGACAACTCTACAGATACCCGGCATTTAAAACGAGTTAAACCTACAGATCTATTTTGAATAAGCATCAATAATATAAAGTACTAAAATACAATTAGCGAAAGTCCTCACCGTTGGGTAAGGAACTTCACAAGTCAATCGCAATTTCTGTTCAAAAAGATTGCTAGATAGCCTGAAGCTAGTGGCATAATTTCAGAAAAAAAAAATAAAAATATTATAGCTCGTTTATATATATATATATATATATATATATATATATATATATATATATATATATATATATATATAATCATAATCAGAGTCGTGTGCTCGTTCCGAGTGTCGTGAAATTATGAATCATAATTTTTTCGTATAATTGAGCGCCATGTATCCCGATCCTCGGTGCGTTTAATAATCTCTTGCAGCGAAGTGATACCAGCGTTAATTTTGATTTTGGTTATATACTGGTGGTCTTCCTCTTTGTCTGCAGCCTCACGTCATTACTTATATATATATATGTGCGTGTGTGAGGGCTATAATATAACAAAACAATTTATTCACATATATATATATTTTTTCTTTTTTATATTATTGTTGTCGTACAATATGTGATACGCTGACGATATTATTATCATAAACAGCTCTGAATAAAATATGGACAGATTGCAAAATTATTGTACGGACTACCGAATACTAATTGACAAAACTGACGTCAAAATCACAATAATAGATAAAAAGTGTAAAGTTCACGCGGATTTACATTTAACGCACAATATTATCAAAAGTCTGGAAGGATATATCATTGACAACGAAGACAAAGTTTTATTTGCTAACGGCTTCCAAATAGTTACTTATGCGTGTGAAACTTGGGTCGCTACTGCCGAGTGCGTCATCAGAATACATTTAGAGATTAAACCAGCTTGAGACTTTGATATCTACTCAAGACGAACCAACATGGGCGAATATTAATGGGGTGAAATATATATAATATTCATATATGTATATAATCATCGTGTTATTGTTCGTTGCCGAACATTGTAACCCACTGTATGTTTTCATTCATACAAAATAGGCTACTATTTAAGGCACTAATAATATGCAACGTAGCTGCAGTCGCATGTGATGTTATAGTGTGTGGTGTACCACTGCTCCCGCCATGATAATTAAAAGTTACGTCATGATGGAAAATTTCATACAACGAGTTGGTTAATCGAATTTTTTTTTTTTTTTTTTTAACGTTTAAAGATGCGTGCAATCTGTTCGGTTGAACAATAAGCAGCACTGATCTGTTTAAAAGCTATAACGGGACACTTCCCAACGGTCGTATCCCTTAATTTATCTTAGTATTATTCTACAATATAATATAATATATGATATATAATATATATAAACTAGTTGACCGCTACGGTCGATTTCCCAATTCGATCTGACTGCGTCTCTTCAGTCGTTGGAATTGCACGCCGTTACGTAGAACATTGACTGCTAGTGGATTGATGTGGGTTTGAAGTCGATACAAGTATCTTTCAGCGCAGCTTTTGACTACCTCTTTAACAGACGGTATACGGAGATCCTTGTGTATGTCGTCATTGCGGACATACCATGGCGCTGACACGATATTCCGCAATACTTGAGATTGAAATTTTTGTACTATGTCTAAATTAGAGTTGCTCGTTGTACAATCGAAAATTGGACCGTCTAACAGTTGGGTCTATAGCAAGTATGCCACCGCGCCATTTTATAGTATATGTATGCAACACAACACTAACACGTATAACTGAATATAAATATATGTTAGTGCGATAGTGTCACTTTGCGTGATCTAGAAGATGTAGAGCGTTCTGTCCCAGCATCCACGCTGCCCGTCTAAATGTTAATTACTACACGAGATATGGATGGCAAAGCAAAAGCCAAGAATGTCCACATGGAACGGAAATAACTGTTAGATATTACATTGAAACGAAAAGTAATATTGAAGATTATGTTATCAGCCTGTTATTATATTTAACGAACTTGACTAAATAACATAATTTTTATACGCTAAACCGACTGGTTTCAAATATCGAACAACGCTTGGCCGTGTTCCAACAACTTCATTAATCGGAAGGTCGTCGTCGTCGTATCGTATCCATATAACGCTTTATATTTTTCCCTCTCAGAAATTAATTAGCTTCATCGCTTCGTCATTGAGCTGTGGAGCCCAAAAGCTGTCAATTGTTATTTCACCTCCTATTTGTGGACATCTGAACAAGTGTTTATGTTCTTGTTCTTCCCCACATTCGCATCTTGAATCAGTATCTAGTACCCATTTTTTTAAATTTTCCTTTGTACGGCCGCAACTTGTTCGTAATCTATTTATGGTTTTCCATTTTTTCCAGCTGATCGTGTTGTGTGCCAATATGCCCTCGTCACCAACCACGTCCAGTTGTTGCGATAGTTCCATACGGTGTTTTGCTGGCTTGTGTAAAAGTGGTGTGGTGAAGTTCCAAAAGTCTTTTCTAGATTTAAGTCTTTCTTTAGGTGGTGATTGTCCATAGAGCATGTGGCGCTGGTCTGTAAGCGCTAGTGTTTTCGTTCTCATTTCTGATATTTTCCTACGTATTGATGGTGGAGCGATACCACTGGCTCTATACAGATCTCCAATCGCTGTTGGTTTTAAGCGGCCGGTAATGATTCTGTAAGCGCTGTTTAATGTCGTCCACTTTACTTGTGTGGGCTGATCTGCTCCAGACTGTGCTAGTATACTCTCCTGCTGCAAATAATAAAGCCAGCGCCGATGTTCGAAGCACTTCTGGCGTAGCACCCCATTTCGTAGAAACGAGTTTTTGCAATAGAATATTTCTTGTTTCAATTTTTTTCTCGAGTGCTTCGCAATGCGTTCTAAATGTATGTGTTCGGTCTAAGGTAACACATAGATATTTTGGAGTTTGATTATGCCGTATCTTGCATCCGTTCTAGTAGACATTCAGTTTACATCTTGCGTTTCCATTGTTTAAGTGGAAGGCACACACTTCCGTTTTTCCTGGATTAGGTTTTAAAGCATTTTCATTATAATAGTCATCTAATGTAGATGCTTTTGAACTTCTGCATGGGTCCTGTCTTGAGCTGCAACTGCCAGGTCGTCCGCGAATATGAACCTTCTTGTTCCCAATGTATTTTGCTGATCGTTAGTGTAGATATTAAAAAGTGTTTGGGGCCAATACGCTACCCTTTGGTAGGCCGTTTCTTTGTAGTCTCCAGCTGCTTTCTTTGTTACCAAATTTCACTTTTAATCTTCTGTTTGTGAGGAGTTCTCTGAAGATAGTGGTTAATTTGTAATCTTCTGTCATATCATATATATTTTTAAACAGTAAACTATGGTTCACTGTATCATAAGCGGCAGTTAGATCAATAAACATTACTCCTGTGATTTGTTTATCTTGGAAATCTTTCTCAATATATTGAGTCAGGTTCAGTTTTGATGCTGCTGCTCTTTCCTAGTCTGAAACCAGCTTGTTCTCTTATTAATTTACTTTCAACGATGGGTTGTATCCTGTTAAGAATGATTATTTCAAATATTTTCATCACGTGATTTAGTAGAGAAATAGGTCTAAAGCTGACAGGAGATTCTGGATCTTTACGAGGTTTTAATATCGCTATGATATTAATTTTTTTTCATATTGCTGGTATTTTTCCTTTTTTAATTATATCGCTGAAACATTTTGCAGTCCAGACTATGACCTCATCACTTAACTGTTTTAGTTGCTCTGCCATAATTCCATCGGGTTCAGGGGCTTTTCGGTTCTTCATAATTTTTATAGCTTCTTGTATCTCATGTGCTGTAATTTGCTTCTTAAAATGGTTTTTATTTTTGGTTTCATCTCTGATTATTTTCACCTTTTTTATTTTCTTCTTTGGATTACCATTTGCAATCAACTGACTGGCTATATTATTAGCCGTGACATTTGCTAGACCAGTTTTATTTGTGCGTTCACCATTTAAGTTTTTTAGGAGCCTCCAGGCTTTAGCACTGTTTTGCTTCATATCCAGTGAGTTTATCAATTCAATTCATCTTTCTCTTTTTTTGGTTTGCTGTCAACTCATTTACTTGTTCGGCGAGTTCCATTGTGGTATCACTAAAAGGAGATATTTCATAGCTTTGGATGTATTCTTGTAATTTTTGTTGAGTTTCATTGCTTAAACCTGGAATGTACTGTTTCCTATGTCCTGTGGGGATTACTTTGATTGAGCATTTGTAGATATTCAGCTACCGCAATTATTTTGTTAAGGGTTTCATTTAACAGATTTCTGAATTTATTCCAATTTGCCTTCTTAAAATTAAATCGATTATTTGCAAAGAGTTTATTCTCTGTATTATTGGGAATATTGCCAGCTGTATCGGTCTATGTTGGCTTTTAGGTATTGGATTCATAACATCTTTAGAGCACATGGGAGCAATTTTTTCTGAAACAAATATTAAATCCGGATTGTAGCCTCTCTTCCATCGACAGCTGTTAAAGAAATGAGGTAACTTTGCATCATGCACCAACTACATTTGTTTACTTATAGCCCATGAAACTACTCTTTCTCCATTTTCATCACTCGTATCATAACCTCATTCTGTTCCATGGCTATTGAAGTCTCCAACAACGATTTGTATCTCTTTGTTGTTAATGTTATCAGTTGATGGAGCTTCAAACTTATTTCGGGGGTTATATATAAAGTTCCAGTGTTATTACCTCCATGTTGTTTTCACAAGATTTGTAAACGGAGGAAATCTTTATTTCCGGACGTGAATAAACTGCGCTCCCATGCTTTCAATGCGGTATATTTGCAACAAGGTTAATGCCATAAATTTAAAGGGAGTTTACACTATGGGTTTCTTGCAGGCCAAGGATATCACAATTTTGTTGTTTACATAACTTCGATAACATGCTCGATTTTACATGTGTTAATCCTTCAACATTCGCGGAGATGATCGTCAAAGCTGGCCTTGAAAAAGGCCCTTTCAGGCGTAAATCTTTTGCTATTGCACGCGTTATAGTGGTGGTAGGATTTGTCAGCGACAGTTTGAAATTTTCTCCAAATTTTTTCAAATTTATATTTCCGTCGCTGTCCAGGGGCATCACGTGGAGGTTCCTACCGTGTCCCATCGGAAGGTTTAATATTATAACGTATCCGGTCGTAGTGGTCAGCCAAGTTATTACGTTCCACCTAAGAGAGCGAGGCACATTTACTCTGTTATCGTGAACAATTTACAGCGTTCTCACAAAATCTTTCTTAGGTAGAGCTATGTTTACTGTGCTGAGAGCTAAATAGGAAGCTCGCGGTAGCCAGCAGAGAATACTGTTGGTTCTCTGGTAATGTACCAGAGATCGATAAATAGGGAAACTCGCGGTCGCCAGCACAGAATACTGTGCAAATTTATTATGTTTTACGAAATTAGACTTAAATTGTTTAATATTCACGTGAAATCTCTTGGCGTTTAGCTAACAACTAACAGTTTCGCTACGAAATGATTAGTATGAATTACAAATTCAGTATTATTTTATTTTAATTATTATTATCGTTGTTCTAATTTTCCATTACACTACATAAAAGCAATTCACAAATAATTATTCACATTTCAATATAACATAAATTCACAAAATGTACACAAAATTCATTCACATATACGAAGAAAAATATTAAATAGCGTAACCTGGTGGTACCACCATTGAGATCGATGGTTCTTTCCGGATCGTGGTGGTGTATCCGATATTCCGCTCGTTGTACCGTCGTAGTAAAATATGTTTATTGTTCGTAATTATTTTTACTATTTAGAAATTTAATTCATTATTCTTATTTTATTAGGCGCGGAAGAAGGTATTATATTGTAATTATTATTAAAACAAGCAGTTATTTCCGCTATTATTTTACTCGATCTCGTTACGAACGAGCAGTTCGATCGATCAACAACCTTTCCGACGAAAGTTCGACTTCTCCTTTAACGATACAGATTTTAATCTATTAGCTTATCTTCATACGAGCACGTGTATACTTATACGTACATATATATATATATATCACGCGATTATCGGTTGCTGGCTCCACGTGCGACTTGTTTCCTAAAATTCCCCCGTTAATCTGGGTATTAATTCCGACGTAAGTTCTAATCTTTTTCGTTTAAATATTGACCATTACTATTATGTTCTACTTGTAACTGAATAGCGTGATAATACCGATATGTATATCTATACTAATACGTCGCGCACGAGCCTATAACCTTCGCTAACCTTTATTATTTCCAAAACTTATTTTATTTACTTATTTTTTCTTTTTTTCTTATTTATAATAAATTCCTACAGTACCCTCTAGTTCTTAACACGCCATTATATATATATATATATGTGTGTGTGTGTGTGTGTGTTGTGTATAATTTGAATAATGTGGAATGTAGTGATTAATAAACAACAAAAAATAAGTTAAAACCACTAAAAGTTTTTTCTTTATGATAATTGTGATTTTTCATAAAGAAAATACTAGGGGCTACCCTTCAAGGTATGGTATAATTAGGGGATGATTAGGAAAAAACAAAAAAAGGTTTGCCAAAATCCGACTAAAATTCGCCGAGATAAACAACTTGCGATCATTATTTAGGAAAGTTTTTCAGGGAGAAAGTATAACTAAAACTTTGCAGGCGCGTCGTTAATTTATATATATATTTAAAATAAAAAAAAATCGTTTATATATATATAATGTATATATATTTACATTTATTGAAAAAAAAAAAGATAGATCAAACGTTATTATTTTAATGAGAATAATTTTTGTTATACATCTTACCATCAGAAAAACCAAATTCTTCAAAATGACGTTGTATTGCGGTTGTTGAGCTTAAGACACGCCCGCAGATATAAAAAGGTCATTTACTTATATATATATATATATATATAAAAAGTCTTTATTTCGCCAAATATCGGCTGAAGGCCTATAAATACATTAACAATATTATATAACATATCAGCATGCATACCAGAAATCTATGAATAATAATAATAGTTAGACATGTTGCGTCGGTGAGCCGGAGCTCAATCCGGGACGGGGCGCGTCCACATGTGGCGGATAGTTGAAGATCTACAGATATGTAGGTTAGCTGCGAATAAGACATCAATCAAATAAGCAGTCGCGGACTAAGAGCGGCTACTGGCGGTAAGTCCCAGGCGGACGATTCCAGTGGTGACAGGGCAATAGCATACGAGTGTGTAGAGAAACAACTGGAGGAACTATTTAGTTGCAAAAGCCTCTTGATTATTCTACCTTTGGTAATTTTTGACCGCCATAACAGCCATAACCGGCGAATTCCTCATTGGCAAAACCGATTCGGCGCTACCAGCACTGACAATCGGTAGAAAACATAGTTCGGTATAGCCATTGATTAGATGGTAAGCACGGTGCGTATACTGCAGTGCGATGAAGAAAGCAAAGGAAAATACCTCATTAGTATTTTTCAAGACTACAACCATGAAAGTACAAAATAAAGAAATGGATATATTATACGGCCCGGCTGGCAACCGGGGCCGAAGTTATGGTGGATTTCTGGTGTGAAATATGCGGCTGCCCGTGCAGTAGTAGATAACCAGGCTACGTATGACGAATATGCGTCTGGAAAAATGATAATAATAATAAACAATTACGAAAGCAAGACCAACAAGAGAGAAACTAAAATAGGAACGTGGGACGTGAGATCAATGAAGATACGTAGAAAACTAGAAAACATAAAACGAAAAACGAAAAGAAATTAAGTAGACATATTAGGAATATCAGAAACTGTATGGGAGAATAATAATGATATCTGGAGTAACGATTTCTGAATATTGAGTTCAGGACACGAAAATGGAAGAAATGTAGTCGGCATTAAACAAGAAATTGGGTAATAAAGTTAAAACATACTTATATGTTAATAACAGAATGACATTAACAAAGATAGATACAGATCCGATAATTACATCAATTATTCAAGTCTATATGCTCGCGAGTAAATATGAAAATGAGGAGGTGGAAGAAATATATGAACAATTAGATGAAACTATAAAATATGTAACCTCAAAGGAAAACGATAATATTAGGCGATTAGAATGCTGTAGTAGGAAAGGAAAAGAAAGGCGAGTGGGTTGGAAGATATGATTTAAGTTTTCGAAATAAAAGGGGAGAAATAATAAATTTTTGTAAAGAAAATGAAATGATAATCGGGAACACGATATTCAAATATCACCCAAGAAAATTATAAACTTGGAAGACACCGGAAGATAGAGGAAAAATACCAAATAGACTACGTATTAATTAAGAGACGATATTGAAACAAAATCAAGCAATACAAAACATAACAGGAGCAAATATCGATATTGGAAACACAGATAAAATTTAAAAAATTTAACAGAAAAACGAGCAACTGTATACGATGAGACTTGACGAAACTAAAGGAAGATAAAATAATGAAGGAATATTAAGAAGAAGTAAAAAAAAACTGAATAAACAAATGAATAATATAAACATCGATGAGAAATGGAATCTTTTCAAAAAAATAATAATAAATGCAACAGAAAAAACATTGGGAAAAGGCGAAAAAAGTATGGGAAACCATGGATCACAGATGAAGTGATTGAGTTAATGAAAATACGTAGATAGTTTAAAAATGTAAATACAAAAGAAGGAAAAATACCTACAATAAATATAGAAATAAGGTAAACAGAGAAGCAAAGAAATCAAAAATATCATATATAGAAAACGAATGCAAACAAATAGAAGAAAACATACAAAAGCCAAATATAGAGAATGCATATAAACAAATACGGACATACTTAAAAGATTTTAAAAACACAACTAATGAAATTGAGCTTGAAAATAGAAGATCGCAATAGAAGGTAATGAAACGGCAAAAAGATGGAAGAGATATATGGAAAATTTATATAAGTATAGGAAATAGAAACATAGATAACACGCAAAAAAATGATATAAAATCAAACAAATCATCAGATTATATAGGATCAAAAATATCCGTTGAAGAATTTCAAAAAGCTCTAAAAGAACTTAAGATAAAAAAACCACCTGGGTATGATAATATCAGCAGCTAACTAATAAAACATAAAGAGATATGATTTAATCAATGAAATATATGAAAAAGGACAAATTTCAAATAAGATGGTAATGATTCCAAAAAAGAAAAGAACAAGGAAATTCGAAGAACATCGCATAATCAGTCTAATAGCACACGCGTCTAAGATACTAACAAAGATTATATTAGATAGGATTAAGAATAAACTTGAACAAAACTGAAGACCAATATGGATTTAGAAGGGGGTAGAAGAACCGGAGAAGCGATAGTCGGATCAAGACTAGTAATAGAAAAGAAAATATAATTAAATCAACCACTTTATATCTCTTTATAAGTCTAGAAACAGCGTTTCGATAAATGTGACCGGAATATGCTTAGTGAAATACTTGGAAACGATAAATAAAGATGATAGTGACAGAATGATGAAAAAAATCATTATACAGGGTTAAAAAAATAATAATAAAAATAGGAGAAGTAAAAACTGAAATTAAGGAAAAGAGTCAGACAAGGATGCAGCTTATCACCTACGTTGTTGAACATATTGTCTGCCGAATTCAATGTAAAACATTTTAAGATCACAATAGCAATTTATAAATAAACAACGAATTAAACAAACGTTTTCCAATGGACCGAATTGCGAATCTAAACGAATCCATTGGTACACACCAAAAAAATTTCATCAAAATCGGTCCAAAAGATTAACTTTCTCGGGATATGTTTTCTATTAATATTTATGTTAACCATTTCAGTCGCGTATTATTAATTTTTTACGTAAAATTATACATTTTGGTTTATGAAATAAATATAAGGTAATATTTCGTGTAGATATTGCTTTCTTAAATCACTAGATAATGTTTAATGTGTGCTATATAAATATCGTCCACCATTATGAAAATATGTAGTTTATGCGACGTATAAAGAGCATTGTAACTGAAAACTACACTACATCTGATTGGTTCTCAATTGACCAATCACCGTTCTCCATGCATGTGTTGTTTGGCACGTGCATAAAATTGTGTAATATGCTGAAAATGTAAAGGATGTTATACCAGAGAGGAAGCGAGTGTGTACAGAATACATGCTCTTGTGGTCTTGACTATGTGGGACAAACAGGCAGAGCTGTTGCTGTAAGGATTAAGGAACATGTAGCGGACTACAAGTATGGGCGTGTCGAAAAGTCGGCTTTGGCGAAACATCAAACAGTTACAGGGCATGTAATAAGGTTTGAAGAAACAACAGTTCTTGCCAAAGTAAATAGGTTAGGTGAAAGAATTGTTAGGGAAGCCTTAGAGATTGAAAAATTCAAGAACTTCAACAGAGAGGATGACTTCCGACTTGATCCGGCATGCAGAACTGGTAAATTGAGAACCAATCAGGTGTAGCGTAGCTTTCTCTATATAGTTAAGGTAGTAGCTTGTTATATCACGGTTAGTTCAGTTTAGTTCCGATGATGGGCACGGCATGTTGTTTGAAACGTAAACTCGGGTTTGTTAATATATCGTTTTACTTTTATTAATAAATCGTATCGTTTTTTTTTTCCTTTTTTGTACGCGGTTATTCCGAAATTATAGTACATTTTTTATTTTTATTTTTACTTTCATTTCGAAATCTTTGTAAGCATTTAATTTATAGTTATTTTATTTTGCGTAGAAAACATCGAGCGATAATAGTATATGCAAATTAATCGACGATCGGCGCTTGTATGTATCATAGATGAAGATGCGTTTCATTCGGCCTGGTTATCGCGACGATAAAGATGGCATACGTTACTCAGACATACAACGGCAAAAACAGCAAAAACCGATCGATCAATCAGCGAAATTTCAGATCCGCGAACGGCATCATCAAGAAACACGCTGGAGGTGGTGGAGGTAGCATCACGCGTCGTCGAATTTTCCATATATTTTGCGGCATTTTCGTTGGCGTTCTTTTAGGTTATTCCATCATGTCGGGTAAACGTCGTTGGAATTACGACGAATGCGGACCTGTTAGAGTAGTCGACGGTAGAGACGGAAGTCTTCTATGGACGCACGATTATTATTTCGATCCGAATTCGATCGCAGACGAAATTTTATCCGAAAAGAACGAATCGAATAATAATAATTCCGACAAACTTTCGTTGCTGTTTGTCGGCGTAATGACCGCTCAAAAATATCTAGACAATCGAGCCGTAGCCGTGTATCGAACTTGGGGTCGAGAATTACCGGGTAAAATCGCTTTTTTCAGTTCGGAAATTTCTCGGAAGCCGAAAAACGCGTCCGATTTGCCGTTAGTTCCGTTAAAAGGAGTCGACGATTCGTATCCGCCGCAGAAGAAAAGTTTTATGATGCTTCGATATATGTGGGAACATTTCGGCGATAAATTCGAATGGTTCATGCGAGCGGACGACGACGTTTACGTTCGTCCGGATAAGATAGAGTTATTTCTGCGTTCTATCGACAGCGGTAAACCGTATTTCATCGGTCAAGCCGGTCGCGGTAATCAGGAAGAATTCGGTTTGTTAAGTTTGGAATACGACGAAAATTTTTGCATGGGCGGACCCGGCATTATAATGAGCAGAGAAACTTTAAAACAAGTGGCGCTGAACGTGAAATACTGTTTACAGAATTTGTATACTACTCACGAAGACGTCGAATTGGGCAGATGCGTTCAAAAATTTGCTAAAATCTCCTGTACCTGGTCGTACGAGGTAAGTTCTCGTCTTTTTTGTTCTCGCATAAGTATATTTTTATTTCTTACATATGAAAAAAATAAGTTCCCATTTTAAAAAGTAGAAAGTTAATAAGGAACATTGTTTTAAATGGCTAAGAACTGTATAACGAAATACGTTTGATATTCTTATCCCCGGCATTTCTTTACTTCTTACCTGACCGAACGAATTAGATAGCCGAGTTAACTGGAATATTTTTTGCCATAATACATTTTGACCTTTGATGGAATTTGTCGAACTCAAAATCCGTAAGAGTTATCGTTGTAAAATTTAACATTCGAAGTGGAACGGCGCGTATTCAACCTACATAAATGTTGAATGAGATGGTTAATGTGAATGTGGCGAAATTCAGAATAATGGACACCTGTTTAACTGTATGTAGCATAATTGGGAAGTTTCATTGTGACAAACTATATGAACATATTGATGAAGAAACATTACTTTTTCTGAAATACTGGACGAAGGAAGGACTATATAACGGACCGGATACGATAAAAAAAAAAAATTACTTGAGTTTAAGTTATAAGTATGTACGAATTTATATTAGATGGAACAAGGGATTATGTTATCTCATCCCTTCTTCCATCGCAACAAGTTAATTTAACTGTGTAGTTTTCTATTCCTCGGTGCTAGGACCTCCATCATTATATTAATAATCCCATTGTGTTTATAGATGGAGGGTTTTTTGGTGGGTAAAAATCCCACACACAGATTTTAGCTCCCCCATAAAAGAACTAAATTATTTTTTATCATCAGTGAGACTTTTTAAAAGAAAGAATATTATTATTAATATAATAAATATGATAGTAAATATTTAATTTAGTTTTTTATACGTCTTTGCGCAGAAACATTTTAAAACGGTTGAAATATGACAAGTGCATTACATGAAATTAATGCAAATTTAAATAATTTTTAATTTCTAGCGATTAATTGAGATCATTATCATAATTTATGTATAAACATTTAATTTATCTTTTTAATTTAATTTATCCGTCGCTGTACAAAAATGACGCGCGTGTATCATATGAATTATTGCAAATTTTTGAAATTTTTAATTTCTAGTGATTTATTAATTAAATAAAAATATAATTTATTAAAAACAAAATACAACCGAATTTGATTGAAGCCTGACCGTAAGTTTGTACGTCATGTGAGCGTGACCGTGAGACCGGATATCTATAGTGTGAATCAATCCTAAATGTTTCATAGAAATATTTTGCGTAACACATTAAAAATTATATAGTCATCTAAAAAGCGATATTATATACACGAAATATTGTATTCTCACTTTTTCGAGTGATTTTACTTTAATTATTTCGTGAACGGAAATGTATCATTTTATGTAAAAAATTATTGATAATATGTGATTGAAACTCTGTTGTTTACAAAATATCGAAATGTCAGTATTTGTGATTTTTCTTCCGTTATTATTTTAAATTATTTTTATTACTTCGAAATGATTGATAAATTTCGTTTTTCCTTCTTCGAATTTCGTTTGTTCTTCGTCCGTTTTGTTGAATTAGTTTACCGGTTTTAAATAATGGCAATTCCGTTATTTGCATTTTATCTTTTTCTTTGAAGAACACACATCGGTTAATTAAACTTTTAAAATACTACTCTTTGAAAAAACTGGTTCTGAATTATTCTTTGTATTGACCTACTTCTTCTCGTTGAGGAACTGGATTATTCATGCTATTGTTGCTTCTGTAATCGTCTTTCCTTTTACTTTCTTTTAACAATGTTTTGACTTTTTACAGAGATTATTAATTTCACTTGATAAATTAGACGGTTGAAGTACGCTTACGGAAGTCATCGAAGACTCTAATAAAACAATGACAACTCGGGATTCATTAACTTTAATGTAAAATTGCGACAACTAATTTAGTTAACGATCATTAAGATTTCTTGCAGCTTTTATTCGAGATACATTAGCTGATTTGATGTTAATTAAGATACTTTGATACATGCGTATATATATATATATATATATATATATATATATATATATATATATATATATATATATATATATATATATATGTATGTATATAAACATTATTTTTGCTTATATATAGAATAAATAAATGCAATTATTATAAGGAGAGGTGAAATTAAGTATGCTAATAAATTTATTCTTTTCATCATTCTAGCGTAGTGAGGGTGAAGAATGAAGCATTATATTGAATATCTTGTTCCATATTTGATAATAAGGTACTTATTAAATAAAAATCAGTCTTATATGTAAAATGGATTAAAATTATACGATAATTATTAAACAAGTAAATTGTATCGATTTTACTGTATATAAAGAGGTAATTACCAAGAAAGATATAATTATTCTGAACCGCATTATTTTTCGATCTAATTAATTTTATCGTTGTCTTACAAATATCTATCCAACAAAAATATAATATCCGTCCTAATAATATTGTCATAAATATAATCCTTCCCTCCTATACTAAAACTTAAAACCCATTACATGTTCTCGAGGTAACATTACTAACCATAAATAAACATGCTGATGGTGCAGAGACGAATTTACTCAGGACGGCGCGGCAGCGTTTTCCTTCGAAACGCCTTGCTTAGTTCACTCATTTTAACTAAGCGATTGATGTATAGTCCTTGACATCTAATAATACGGTACCCTGTATTGTTTACAACATAAACCGTTTTTGTAATTACAAGTACAAATGATTAATCCAGAAACGTATTAGTTAAGTCAGATTAGACTGAACATGGTTAATATGATGATAGGACAACTTCAGAGTGGCTTACTTAACATATCGGAGTGCCTGACGATGAAAGGGTAGATATGAAAACGAGACTGTGGACCTGATATTGTCTAATCACCGTCAGCAGGAATGCAGGTCACATTGCTCTCTCTTCTCATCAAATCTTTTTAGCATCCATAACATCATCGATTAAGCCGCAGTCGAATATATGACTCGGAGTGACATTGCGATAATTAACCATCTGAGAATTGAACACGTTTCATTGTCTCATAATTTCTTTCACATGACTTCACCTTCCACAACCACGAAATTTACTGTATAATAATTAATAATAATTCAAAAATGATAATTAACTAGGGAAATCTTATTCAACGTTGTTACATAAATCTAGGGAAATTTAAATTAGTATTATTGAATTAAATAATTGTAAAGTACGAAACCGAGTAATTTCACATTTTTATAACAACCGAGGGAAAGTGGTGTAAATTTTGTAAAACTCACGCAGCGAAACTAATTGTCCCACACTTCGGGAAGGTTACATTCCGGCAATTTCACTATTAGATTACTAAACAAATTACAAAACACAGATGATACAAAGGACTAATGAACAGGACGAGAGCTACGCATTATATTATTTAAAAAACTGAAAAAAAACTAGCAATAACAGACGGTCGGTAAACGAACACATCCGATAACACCAGAAACGCGAACTAAAACGGAGATTCTTTACAAAGGCTTTCAAAATAAAAATTCAGAACAAATTGATAACGATATGCGTTTTTTATTAAGGGCGCAACTTTAATTATATTATGTATTTAATTTGTATTTGAATTTTTAAAAAAAATTTGTTAGATGAAGTAAAAAAAAAAAAAAAGAAGAAAAGTGAACGGTCAGTGGATAAATGACATCAGATATGCCGATAACGCAGTTCTTTTTTCCCTATAATATGCTGGATACAGGTAATCCGTGTTGAGGAAAATAGATGAAACAACCAACGAACTAGGACTTGCGATAAATATACACAAAAACTAAATTTTTATTAGATAAACACATGCACGTGATATACATCTAGGTATTGGCGGTAAAGAAATTGAGAAAGTAACGAAATTTAAATATTTAAGACATTGACTAACAGAAGACTGGAATCTTGACCATGAAATTAAAAGCGGAATAGAAATAGCGCGAAAAATGCAACAAATACTGTGCAATAGGGAAATTACAGTTGAAACAAGATGGCGAGCTATAAACAAAATGCTACGTGCTGTCGGTACTGTTTTATGAAGTAAAGTCGGAAAGGCAGCATCGACAAAGAGAAAATAAAGGTATTTGAAATGCGGTTTTTATCGCCGGACGCTTAAAGTACCTTAGGCAGATAAGGTATCTATAATGAAGTCGTTCTAAAACAAATGAACAAGTAATGTCGTTGATTCGAAAAAAAAGTAAATACGCTATACTGCACGCTATAAGAAAACAAGAACGAATAGTGGTGGTCAGCCACGCTAGTTGACGCGTCGCGAGATAAAGAGAAGTTTTGTCAGATGATCATCAACCACCGATAAAAGATGTACCTACAAGATAAAATGATGTTCAAATTTACAAAGTGGACGTTCTTGTCGATGTCAATCGCCTATGGTAATTTATTCCGTCATTAGAAACGTTTTTAAGGTTAACACACGAGTAAACTAAATATCTGCGCCGATTTTTAGTTCTATCGAGCGACACTTCACTAGTGCTAGAAATTAAATTAGGATCCTTGCAATTTTGAAAATACAAGTTTTCCCTAATGTACACATTCTACACGATTCTTCTTCTTCTTCTGTTGATGACTTATTAAATTATCGAAGATTGGCGTCCACATCTTGTACTGCTAATTTCGATCTGGAGCTAAATGGAGCGAATCCTCTGTTGTATTGAAATTTATTCATTGCCGTATATTTCAGTATATTCGTCTATGACCAACCCCCGCGAATATCATCAATATGGTTTAGTTCGCATTTTTGTCCGATACTTCTCATTTTCCTTACTTTTACGACATAATTCGAAAAGAATATTGGAGTAACTCGTTTTAATGAAAACTGGCAAATTAGTTCCGTTTGTATTCGTTTCGTCACATCACGTTCAATTTCTGCGCGAATTCCTGAATCCCATAACAGTCGTCGGATTTCGAAATGTCGCAGTCGGTCCCTGCTTTGATTACTTTTTTCATAAGCTCACAGGTCTATACAATAATAAACGCAAATTTCGTTATAACCGCGAATAATCACTAGGTGCAAGCTTTAACTTTTTTCTTCGTTTATTACCTTTGTTTACGAACGATCATTTTTTTATTTATACAGTTACTTAGGTGTATATGTGTATGCGGTACGTGTGTATATTTGATCATATATGTGTGATGGCGTGTGTATGCGTATATACATACGTATCTAATTACCCTCTGGCGCATTACTGTATTTTTTTAGTTTTTTTTTTTTTTTTTTTAATTTGCTTTTTCCCGTAAAACCGAATATTTATATTATATTTTATTATTATTTTCCCCCTAATACAGCGATAATTTTTTAAGAAAAATATTAACGTTTAAGAATATGTTCCGCATATATAGTTAGAAATAAAATTGCAAGTATAAATTGACTTCTTGGCGTATATTACCGTTTGTCATTAATAAACTTCTGGTATATAAAGTAATTTTAATACTGTTTTTTTATGCAAAGGATACACGCATAAATAGATACAGAGGCTGCAGCGTCTCATCATGTTAACTATATGTTATATCGAGAGATTTAAATATCCCATCCGTGGAGGATGATATCAAAAACATGCTGTTAAGCTATATATAAGCCACTTGAAGACTCACTCAACTACTTGACAACAATCTCGGTGATGTTCGTAGGTTAAAACGTAGGTCGCCGTTTAATGTAACTTTTGTTTTTTTCAACTCCGCTCTACTCTGCAATTTCACAGCCAGAGTTTCTAACTGCTACTACTATTTCTTATTAATTATTGCGTTTCATTTTTCATTACATGGTTAATAGAACTGATCGTATTAAGTCTTGTTTTTTTTTTGTATTTCAGTTATCGTTTTTTTTTTTAATTATTTCCCTTTTTTCTCTTTCGTCGTTGAAATACACGCATTTAGAAATCGAATGAAAGGAATCATCTAATTTTTCTTTACAAATCTTTACATATATATGCAATTGTAATCTTAAAACGTTTCAACTAGGCTTTTTCATGTCCGATGAAAGATTGTGTATATAATCAGTATAAAAATGTTTCATTTGTAATCTTCCTTCTATCATTGGAACTAGTTCCCGAGTCATTTTTCCCGTTTTCGATTTGTCCTATTGCCAATTTGAGTTAATTCCTCTAATCTGTTTTGGTAACTTTTTCCGGTCAAATATATTTTCCTCCTGCCTTCAATATATTGGTTTGGTTTACTATTTCCAACTCCAAATCTGTAGGTTATTCCTGCTATAATGTTGACTGAGCTATGTGATATTATTGGGCGATATCCGGAAATTGTTCCTATTAATATTTTCCTTTGTAATTTTAGTATTTTATTCTTATCATTTTCTCGTAATAAAACCGGGAAGTATACTCTGTATTCGGTTATAGATCCGAAAATAGCCATGTAAAGTATTCTTTCTTTATATTCGAAACCTAAAATATTTGAATATGGTGATTTTAATCTGAAGTAAATTTTCTTAATATTACTTATTATATATTCGATGTGTTTATTAAAATTTAGATTATTGTCTATAATTATTCCCAAGTATTTTATACCTATTTTTATTTTATCTTTTACTTTTTTAAAGATGCTGTTCAATGCGATGTATCATTTCTTTTCTATCACGTTTTTTTACTTATTGGTAGTGTTTTTGGGTTTTATTTATGTTATAAAACCCTACGTTTTGTATATTTCTACTCGATTTTTTTATTATTTCATTTATTTTCTTAATGTTTTCCATTTAATTTATCCTCTAGACGAACATTCCGCATAGCTTTTGACTAAAATTTAAGTTATGAATTTGGCTGCTATATTAAAAAATGATAGTCTATACTCCTAATTTGATACTTCTGTTATATAGGGTATTGTTTTATTAACTAAATAACCCGATCCTTCTATCTGTTGAATAGCTTTGAATAATAGTTTAGATTTTAACTTAGATCATATTGGATTCTATCGCTGGATGATAATCCCTAACAAGTTATTTCGCGTTCCACTTCAATTGCTGGGTGGTCATCAGGATAAATTTTAAAAATATGTATATATACATACATACATACATATATATATATATATATATATATATATATATATATATATATATAAGCGTATTATACGTGTATCGCGCCATTTAAATAAAGTTTCTTTGTGTGTTTTTTTTTTAATTCCCCGAAATAGAACTTCATATTAGGAGTAGTAGTAACAAATGCAAGCGAGTTTTAATTGCCTTCACAGCTTTTATTAAAACAGGTTGCCGTAATAAGAGAATTCTTTTTAAATTATGTCGTCCATACACCCGACATTGTTGTAGAATGTGTATATTAGTGAAAAGTTGTATTTTTAAATTCCAAGGATCGCAGTTTAATTTCTCGAATGTACGAAGGTATTATTTCATTTTGTACAATTATCGAGGAACGTACATATCGTGTATATTATCGCGCTTTTATACGACCTTTGGTAGTAATTTTATAATCGAATATTCAAATTCCTTTTGCTTTTATGTAATTTAAGCAACATTAAACCGGAATGAATTCAACGACAGAGACTATATACAGGACATACGTACACGCACACACACTGGAATGCACTAACATTTAATCGAGGTGAGCCGTTGTGTTTTAATTTACGGCAATTGATTTATTCGTATATTTTTTGCGGTCAGTATTTTTATTATGACTACTACTATTTATTATTATTATTGTAATTAAGAAAGCTTAATTAAATTTTTTATTATCTGAAAAACGACATTCACCACTAGTTTTATACTAACCAGCCGTGGTCTTGGGGCAGAATTTTTAACGTGTCACGTATTATCGAAATTTTAAGGGTAAAAAATATCTTTTTCGAATGTAACGACGAAGAACGTCTTCGAAAATATCTTCTACTATCGGTACGAGATCTTTACAAATTGCGTATTTTAAATTTTGTAGTTGAAAATTACGGTGAATTCAACAATCTATTTTATGACAGAAAGACTACGTCAGAAATAAAGAAACGGTTCTAACGATTTGAATGAAATTTTGTACACAGCTGTAATCTATTCTGCTTCTTTTCCTCGGTCGGTAGATTGGTAGATAACCTTCACGACTCACGATCCTAGTGAGTTTAACTAAAATTATCTTTTTCTGCCCTTCTTTTAAGGTTTGCATAACTTGCTGCCTCCGTGTCTTCTATTATTTCATCTATATATTTACTCCTTCGCCTTCCTCTGTATCGTTTTCCTTCCATTTTCTCTTCAATTATACGAAACGTGGATTGTGCCGATATAAGTGGCCTATCCATTTAATTCTTCTACCTTTTAGCTTCTGAATTAAGCTCCTCGATTCGTTTATGTTTTTAAAAACTTTTTCGTTTGTCGCTATTTTTTGCGACTAATTTTCTGTAATCTACGCCAGCACCGAATTTCGAAGAATTCAATTTTTTATACATTTGGCGGTTGATCGTTCAAATTTCAGATCCTCACATACGTATGATTCCTAGTTTCTACTTCTGAATTTCTTGACGTTAGTATAGGGTCTCTTTTTCTTCTCCTAGACCAATTCTAATCAATATCTCTTTGTCACTTCTTCCATATGTTATCTAATTAAAAATGACCTGTACTGAAATCACGAATTTTCACCAATATAAAATTTTTGGAAATTAAATTTTGGATTTTATTACATATAAGTTAGTAAATATAATTCGAATTTTATATCTGGGGTACCGTTTCAATCCCGCAGAAGGGCTTTTTAATCGATGAAAGAATTATTTCAAGAGAAATAATTCGAACGAAAATTTTCAAAATTTATTTCCAATAATCGTGAAGGGTAAACTGAAATTTTTGGTTATAACTACGACAATTTATGAAACGATTTTTAATAGTATCCGATCCTTATCTAAATATGTTTTACGAAAAACACGATTTTACAAAAAATAAAGATTTGCTCAGTCGCCCGGGTTTTATTGTGTGCATATTGTTTGATTATTTATCGTGAGTGCTGTTGTGACAGAATTATGTATAAATATGTGCTTTCGTGCTATGTTAATTACATGAATCTAGATATTTTTAATATAAGCATGTTTATATCTCGACTAAACAGTTTTGAAATATGGTACTGGGATTGCTCCGCATACTGTGGACATCGAAACGACCTAATGAATCCATAATGCGTGAGTTGAATCTCGCACAACGGTTAGTTGATATTGCTATTCTTCGCGTGGTGAAATATTTCGAACACGTCATTCGCAGCGGGCGGAATTTAGAAACGCCGGTGATACAATTGGAAGTGTCCAAGGGAAAAGAACATCATAAAACAACCTGCATCATCTTTTGTATCGGCGTGCAACGATTCAGATTGCTACATGATCAAGATACTTGTCTGGGGTGAACGACCATAATAATTATGTAGGAAATGTGCATGTAGCTGACCTGTGTGAAGTTGTATAATTTAAAGCGAGAGAAACTGGTTGGATTGTGTACATTTATGTGTTTTAAAAATTTACATATGCAGTTTGGTTTTTGTTCGATCACCATTGTAATGTAACATTTTTAAAACGAATATGCGTATCTGCTGACTTATGCGAACTTGTATAATTTAAAGCTCTAGATATTTATATGTTAGTTTGTCCGTCATTACAAATGCATTTGTTCGATCACGTTATATTTTTCCGTTTAATTTTTATCTTAATAAATCCGTTACGCGGGCAGTGTTGCGCATAGGCGGATTTGTATTATATAAATTTGTAAAATATACGTATGTACAAACAAATAAATTCGATCTAATTTGAATATTATCATCATTATCATCGGTATCGCGTTATGTCTGCTACGACGTATTATTATTATTATTTTAATTGATATTATTTTATGTTTAAAGGATAAGAATAATTACTAACGCGTTATAATTTGATTATATATAATTATAATCTTATTCAATTTGCTATTCGAGTAAGGACGCGCCTATTAAGAAGTCTTATACCATTTCTTCAATTTACGCTTTACTTAGACCGATCGTTATTATTTTGACGGAGTGCTTATAACTTTTTTTTGTTTGTTTATTACATCGTACATGGCATGCGCGTAATATTATAGTGGCTGTTTTGTTTATTATTTACATTCTGCAATGTAGGAGTGTAATATTGAAACAAATTAAAATTGAGATTGAAATTGAATTTTTATGACGATAATAATATTAAATGGCGAAAAATTCAAATCAGCCAAGACGATAATGAAAATAAATTGCAACGTTCGTTCCTAATTGCTTATAACTTGATTACGAAATATGGCGCGATAAATGCTGATTTAGTGCTTCCGTTTCCGTTTTAAAATTAGCCATTCGTTACATTTTAATAACGGTTGTCTTCAAGTATTCTGTCATATCGAGAGTACGAAATTAATTATCCGAATTTCCGATTACAACTGAAAATGCTTAAAAACGATTTTTCTGTAATAATAGTTGTGGAATATCAAATTACATCGGGAAGTGTTGTAAAGTTTCTTTTTTTTTTTTTTGTATTTGCGAGGATGTTAAAATCGTGTATGTACTTTTGTAAAGTTTTATTTTTCGATTACATCAAACGATATTCTTAATAAAGTAGAACTTAATTTTTTTTTTTTAAAATAACAATCGTATATTTCAGAAAAATTGTGTCTATAAAGATGCAAAGGACCGTAAAGTGTGTAGTACAGATGATTAATAATAGGAAAATTATATGAATCTATATATATATATATAATATATATATATAGTTTATACATTCATAAACATATAAATAAGTATTTTAAACTTGTGTGTAGGAAGTCCTTTGTAAGTGTACTTTTATATTTAAGGGCAACAGTTAGGATGACAAAACATAGTCCCGACCCTTACAATATATCGTATGTACAAATTTAAAACTTAAGAATATTATAATTTAGTTTATATTAAAAGGAGAACAAATTTCTTCATTAACGATTACAACGCTTGCAGGTGAATTTTAATTATATTGTTACTACTCTTAATAATACATAAAACGAGTAAATCAGAATATTCATAATACATAAAAATATAATTGATTACAAAAAACAGTTGACATCACTAAACTTTATTTTATTAAGCAAAGGTTTTCGGCAACTACGCCATTATCAAGCTATATATAAATAAAATTAAATATATAAAAACATAAAATATTAATTTAAATCTAAGTTTACAATTTTTACATAATAAATGAATTATAATTACTTAAGAGTTTTAAGTAATTATAATTCATTTATTATGTAAAAATTGTAAACTTAGATTTAAATTAATATTTTATGTTTTTATATATTTAATTTTATTTACATATAGCTTGATAATGGCGTAGTTGCCGAAAACCTTTGCTTAATAAAATAAAGTTTAGTGATTTCAACTGTTTTTTGTAATCAAATATAAAAAATCACTACATTCCACAATAAAAACTTTATAAAAATATAAAACATGTAACGATATTTATATAAAACAATTTTAACTGAAAATATATGTACATATTATATATAATAATAATAATAATAATAATAATAATAATAATAAAATCGTACGACCTGAGGTGTACCGCAGGTAGGACCGATGGTGATGCTGCATGACGAAGGCGTATCCTATATCTGAAATCCACTGTCGTCCTGATTCCCGTATTGGATTTTTTAAAATATTATTATAATTACTATTATTATTAATTGATTCTTTACTGTCTTTATTTCATTTCCGGTTATTAATTTTACGAATCACAGTTTTGACTCAGTATTAAACTGACTAGATAGTTCTATTGAAAAGATTTAATACTGATACATATATATATATATCGTTATTTTAATAATTTAATTTTTTTAAAAAATATATATATATATATATTCATCGCCACTAGAATCTTAAGTTTTACGTTATACGTAAATATATATATATATATATATATATATATATATATATAAGCGTTAACTTCGTCTATCGCGTTATGTCTTACCAACGACTTATCCGATTGACACGCGATAATCTAATTTTTACAAAAGACTAGGATCCTATTACGTGAGGACGGATCGACTATCGATGACGACTATCTTACCAGTATACTCTATCGAATATCTTAAAGCTAACAAACTACCAGGTTGACCTTTATTCGTCTATCTCATATGTAAAGAAATTGTCCCAGCATAACGACGATATAACCTACACATTTCTATTATCTAGGAAAACCGCTATCTGGTTTCGGATTTTATTCTCGTCATTATGCTGATCATTATTTTACGATCTGTCGATTTTCGACTTATTATATCTTTCAATACCTTCGACTATAACAATATTTTATTTTCCTTTTTTATAATTAACGTTAATTCCTTGGGTACTCTTAACACGCCATAATATATATATATATATATATATATATATATATATATATATATATATATATATATATATGTTATATACACCCGCGTAAAAATTAAAAAAAAACAAAAACTGTATCGAATTTAGCTAAAACGTGTTTAAGTTTCATTTTTTTTTATAGTGCCATCTGTAAATACCGAAGCTGTTACGGAAAATATATTGTATAGTTATTTTAATTGATTTTCAAATAAAATAACTATGGTAATTCCAACGCCAAACCGTAAATGAAAACACGTATCTTATCGGGGGATATCTAATTAAAAAGTAATACTACTCAATTGTATATAAAACGATTTCTTTATCAAACGTGTTACCGTAGCAACATCGTTAACTACGAAATTCGACATTCGGCGTTTTATTTATCGGTTTCTTATCAACGATTTCTAATTGCGACTTACTACGTATCGGTGTGTTTATATAGCGTATTCAACTCGAATGTAGGTAGGAAAACGTCGCCTTCAACGATTCGAAAATTGATAGATTACTAGCTGCCAAAAAAACGCATCCTAGTCAAGCAAATATGAGTAGGTGGTTTTCGTTACTTTATGTTTCTAACCAAGCAGATATTCTCGTCTGTCGAGAAATTGGATGGATAGCTACATTGCTTAGAGATTTTTACGGTATTTTCATCGTTGATGAGATTAATCGCTTGAGTATTACGGCTACACACGAGATCTATTTGGTTTGAAAACAATCTATTTACTCCGGTAATTCGTTCCATTTGAGTATTGTTCGACTGACTGTAGTAAAACAGGACCATGGTCCTATATTATTGGAAACACGATAAAATCCAACGGAAAACTGGGATACGTAGATAGTACAAACTATGTTTGTCCTCGTTACTATCATTATCGTCATCGTCAGTTTCTGTGCTTCAAATAATGTATAGTGTAATTTTAAAAGACTTCGCTCATTCTTTAGCACCCCCTCGTCTATGACAACGCTTTCATTCATTTTCCCCCTAACGTTTTTATCTTTTTATAACTCTTTTTCAAAATGCCTTTTGCTTTTCAGGATTCTATTTTTAATTTTTCTTATTTTAAAGTCTTTGTTCTCATTCCCGTTTCTATTTTTAATATCAGTTTCTAGACGAACTCTGCAAGAGATGCGTATAATAAAAGTCATTAATCATGCAAGTCTATTATCCGTAAAACCCTCAACTCGTTTATTTTCGAGAAACGGGGTGCGTAGAGTATATATTCAATACTTTGTACTATACCCAGGCTTTTCTGGTCATTAAAAGCAACATTTTCGAACACACACACACATATATATATATATATATATATATGCGTCTGCCACTTTTTCGTAGAATGACTGTACATAAATAAACGAAAAAATAATCTATTCTTGCTGTTTGTATTCTACTTATATTTTTATTTTATTTTTATTTTTAGCTCAAGCGTAAGGGGACAATTCATACATTATATATGGATATATATATATATATATATATATATGGAGATATATAATATGAGTGCATGTGTTTATATGTTTCAAATAATTATGGTTTATGGTTAGTTAGTAATGAATGTGTACTTTCGTTGGAATGTTGGGTATATTTTAAAACATATTTATTTTTTATCTATTCATATTTATCTTCGATGTATAATTTTAAGGAATATTGAAACGAATGGTAATGGTTTTTAGAAATGAACAAGTATGTTATGCAAACTTTTAAATTTTCGTGGTTGATATCCGTACGTTTACGATTTTTTGCGGTGTAAATCGTGCCACTTCCATATTTTTATCACATAACGTTTCGAAAACGCACTTTTCATTATCAAACTGAAAGCGATTATAAAAGTGTGTATTATGTTTAAATAAAAATTTGTACGTGATGTTTTAAATTTATTTCGGTCATATATACATATATATATATAAGATGATAGGACCCATTCGACATCGAGTTAGGAGCAATGTTAGTTACTTGTTTTAAGGCGATTAAAAAGATGATTAAAAAGATCAATTTCAAATGTAAACTTTGCCCGCGTTCTAGTCTTCTGCGACAACATGCAGTCGTTTTTTTGCCTCTTACTTTTTGTCGTTATTTTCGAGCATCTTCTACCCTGCATTTTCACAATACCGTCCTGAGCATGTTTTTCCTAGTTCTCAAATTGTTTATCACGTTCGCTGAATACAAATCGTAATTTGTTTCGGCTATTCGATGTTGTCCATTCTTGTTACGTGTTATTTTTGTAGAGTAAGAAAAAATTGAGTCGACGGAACGTTAGAGATTTTATTACGGATGCTCAATATTGTCAGACTACGATGTATAATTATAATCGAGTACTAAATTTAATCAAAAATTTACATTATGTAATTGCAAAAACATTTTCAAAATATATATTTTATTTTTTGAAAATTTTCACTTACATAGTCGACTCTTAAATCGATAATTTCAGTCGTAAATTAACGTATTTTAAGAAAAAAGGTCCAGTCCAGAAATTTTGTCGTTATAACGATCCCGCTAAAATAATGGTTGCAATTTCGATATATGTTGGTTTTTACAATTTTCTCCGTGTAGGTCGATGGCGTCCGGAAGTACTTTACTTATAAAATTTGTGTTTTTATTTTTTTTTTTACAATCTTCACCGCATTGGTTACATCCGAACATCGGATGCGGTGAATAAAATGAAAAATTTCACTACGATAAAAACGTAATCCTCGATTTGAAGTGTTTAATGTAATCAGTTCGTACATAATTGGTTTTGACCTAGTATGCGACTGTGGTAAAGAGTTGAACCTACGAACAATATCCTAACAGAATTACATTTATGAAATTATTAGAGTAATCACGTGAAATCAGATTCATCCATTCGGTCTCTGTATAATTAGTAACAGTCGTGTCGAAATTATAAAAAAAAATAATAATAATAAAATACTAATAATTTCCGAAATATAAGTAAATAAGATAATTTCCGTGGAATAATAATATTTTTGGTTGGATGAACTGCGTAGGTCATTGCGCTTTATAAACAGTCTGATTTACTAACGTGTGGCCTCGACATTTTGCAAGGTCGACTCTAGTATTAGTTTAATATACGCCCGAAGAGATTAAAAAGTTGTTTTACATATTTGCATACTAATAAAAACCATAATAGCGACAGTCACATGTAAATATATATATCTTACCGACCGGTTTTTTCTGTAAGTGACTGTTGAAACGGATTTTTATTAGAAAAATCGTAGGCGCCGTTTGTCAGATAGTAAGCGAAGTTACTATTTGTAATTTAAAGGCTCCAAACTGACCCATACGGAATGAAAGTGATTCCTCTGGCGGAAGCTGTTAAACGTATAATATTTTTTAAAATAAAAAAAAACTCCCGGCTTCAACCAAGCTTGTTAAAGGAGCTACCTAGGAAGGCAATAATGCTAATTATATATATTCAATGCAATACTGCGAACATCGCATTTCCCCGAACAATAGAAATTTTCCCGAATTCCGATGGTTCCAAAACCCAGGTAAAGATGGTACTAAATGAAGCTCGATCAGACTCTCTATTACCGACAGTAGCTAAGATACTTGAAAAATTAATTTACATACGGATTGATAAAATAATTTACGTCTCCAACATCAGTTCGGATTTCCATCTAAGCACTCTACTGTACAGCAGCTGTATGGAGTACATCCAAGATAGAATAGGACATAAGAAATATAACGATGCGGTTTTTATCGACTTTACTAAGGCCTTTGATAAAATATGGTACGAGGGCCTGATATACAAGTTGAAATACTTTCTGCCTGAGAGATTCTACCAGTTAACGCGATCATACCTAAGCAAGAGGCAGTTTCAGAACATGAGGACAACCTATCAAATGTACATTTAATTCTAGTTGGAGTGTCCCACAGGGCAGTATCGTGGGATCTCTGCTATACTATACGGCATATTTGCCGACAAGTGAATCTGCTCGGGTAGCAACCGTTGTAGATGATACTGTGATAATCACATCAGATGAAAATACTGACATTACGAAATTGCAGAATAATGTATAGATCAAGTTCGTCAGTAGAAACTTACTATTTACTCAGATAAGTCATCACACATCACGTTTTCCAACAGAAAAACACACAGCAAACGAATGTTCATCGATAAAGCGATTCCGACGAAGTGAAATATCTAGCAGTTTACCTGGATTAACGACTGACTTGGAGGTCGCATATCCTAAAGAAAAGAAAAAACTCAACACCCGGTTGAAACAACTTTATCGGCTATTTAGTTACCACTCCAAATGGTCACTGCAGAATCGCCTCTTAATATACAAAACTGTACTACGTTCAGTATGGTTTGCGCAAAGACATCAAACAAACTGATTATCCGCCATTTCCAGAACAAAGGGATGCGCATTTACCGAATACCATGGTACGTGTGCAATGAAGTCATACATATAGCGCAAAAACATCTGATGCGGCTACAAAAAACCACCCAAGTCAGCTACTAGTCGAACTTTCACATATAGAACCGTCATTGAGATTCGAGCAAACTAAAATAATTCTGTAATCTTCTTGAGGGGATTTATCATTGATACTCCTCCTACACGTGGTTATATATATATATATATATATATACTTACGATATCATTCATTAGATAGCCTCACTCTTGGTTAGTTATAAATTAATAAACATAAGAAAAATAAATTATTCGTAATTTAGTTTTCTAATTCTAGGTCGACTGTTTTTTTTCTCGTCTTAAACTATTTCCAAATAAAAGACGCATTCGGTACGAATTGATTTATTTCGCGTGCTGTACGTAATTTAAGTTTTAATTTCTAAATTTCCAAATAATTGATTACACTAAGATTATAGGACTTATCGTGGAAGATTTTTTACAGAAATAACGTATGGAAAATTTCGAATAAATTAAAATAGAAAAAAGGTTAAAATACGAATAACATTTTTTAAAAACACAACGAAGCTCTTCATATACATATTTAAAGAGATGCATATTCACAGCTTTAATTTTTTTCTATTTTTTTTCCAATTTTCAGCGATAGAATCGTATTCTCAGTTGCGGTTAGTTCTCAATCCGATCTATTTATTTAAAGTTGTTCCCAGTTATTACTCATAACTTTGTATGTTTTTATATTTCATCTTTGTATGTTCTGCTTGACCTTATATATATGTTAATGTGTGTGTGATATACGTGTGACAATTACATATGTACATATATATGCATGATAATTATATATATATATATATATATATATATATATAATGTGAGGGAGAGAGAAAGAAATATTATGACCGGATTATTACAGAAGCATTGCATTTTTTAAAATTAAAATACACAGTGATTGCTGTTTCTACATTGAACTGACAAATTCAATTTTAAAATATGTATAACTGCCCGTTAAATTCCATGTAATTCGATTGTCACAGTTTTTAAGTACGTATAATTAGATTGATAATAAAAATAAATATTATTTGACCTGTATTCGTCAAAATTAGACAACGTAACTGTTTTGCGAATTGCTTAATTGTCTTATATATTAAGCTGTCTCGGAAATAAAATGTAACAGCCAGAAAATTACAGACTCGCGATGTTTATTTAATCACACAATACACACAAACACATACGATCTTCATTTTAAGAGCTGAATTTTAGAATATACAATGTTTTGCGTCGTTTACTTTTATTGAAATCGTATGTCTTCGGGTAGCAATCGCCAATATATTTCTGTAATTGACGGTAACCAAAGATATTTTATTAACAGATTTCCTATTCAGCAGGTTGGATCGACACCTCGGCTTTCTACATTTGTCTTTTTCTAGCGTCTTTTATCATATAGAACTGATTTTATCCCTGCTAAACCACGTGTATATTTTATGCATTTCCTTCTTCGTGGTCTTTACCAAACAAATTTTCCCTTGTATCGCAAGCGTGAAAAAGGTCCTGCCCCTCGGATTTTATGACGAAAGTACTTTTTATTTTAATTTTTTATATAATGTGGAATGTAGTGATTTTTTATAAAAAATCAATTGAAAATTAGTGATATTTATTTTCTTAAGGAAAACACAAAGCTTTTCGGCATTTACGCCATTATCAAGTGAAAAATTTAAAAAATCATAATTTTAAAAATATAAATTAAATATAATTACTTACAAATATGCGATGGTAATTTTGTGGTTGTATATTTTTATATTTTATATTTTACGTTTGGACATCATACATCGCAATAGTAAATGAAAAATTTAAAATTCCAACAGTATACAACTTTTACAGAATCAGGAAAATAATATTGAAGAAAAAATTAATATAAAAAAACTAAATTAATAAACAAATATATTGATATTAAATTTCAACAAATCAAAAAAATAGACCGACAGAAGCAGACATCGTTTTTGGATCATATTTTCACAATTACCATCACATATTTTTAAGTAATTATATTTAATTTATATTTTTAAAATTATGATTTTTTAAATTTTTCACTTGACAATGGCGTAAATGCCGAAAAGCTTTGTGTTTTCCTTAAGAAAATAAATATATTAGTGATTTAACTAATTTTCAATTGACTTTTTATTTGATTCTGTAATCATATTTAGCAGAATTGGTTAGCTTAATTTGCATAAGGCAACAGGAAGCCACTCGATAATGATGGCAGGTCAAACAAAGCTATTTATATAATGTAAAGTTGCCTATTCGTGGTTAGTTTGTGAAGCTGTATAAAGCGTATGTATAAAAATAGCAACCGTATAAAACATATCGCGTAAATTTGTTTCCACCATCGATACGTATATGTGATAATGAATTTATCTTGTTAATAAATAATTACGATTCCAAGCAACTAATGTTTATTGTGTATACAAAATATAAAAGCGTAGACGTATTAAACATAATTTATTGTAACGACTCATTCGCTCGCTAATACTATTCTAATTATTATATTAATTATTTTCATATTTAATTGCTAGTTTCGCTGTTTTCAATTATCATTTGCCTGCATAGTTTGTTTGCTGGTTAGGTCCGTTTTCTCCTGTGTTGTAACAGTTGTGCATTTTTCGTTCGTTACTCGCATTAATTAATTAATTAATTTTTTTCGTAAACTATCGCAATAAGGCGAGTTTTTCCGTAAATGATTAGTGACTGCATTTTAATTATTTAATAAAAGATTTTATCTTATAAATCAAGCGTGTTACGATATTGCAAACGTGTTATTTTATTGCAGCAATAAAAGTAATAATTGAATTTGATTAAACGTTTACTTCTAGGAAATCTGACATTAATTATACGCTTCTCGCAAATAGATAAGGGAAGCTGTTGTTTGTAATGATCGCGCTTTTTTTTAGATTAAGTGATAGTTGTGGAGACTTCATCCCAGGTAGTTTCAGTTTATGTATAAACGTATTGTTTGTGTAAGTGGTTATCGGGAATTGTTATTAAGAAAGGTTATCGACACGAGTGAATATTAAGTATATTTGGTTTTTTCATACGAAGCACTAAAACTAGTATATACACATGAAATAAATGCTCACGCTTAGCATTCATACACGTTCGTGGACTGTTATTCGTGACTTGTGTTTCTTCTGTAAGTATTCACTCATATCGCCCCCTCTTTGTTTACTCTATACTTAGAAATTTTTCACAACTGGCGGTTCTTTTTACTTCGACGTCTTTGTTATGTCATTCCTCTTTTCATATTTTCAGTTACAGCGACGTTCTTATCCCATACTATCCTTCTCCCTTCTACTCCGTTCCTTTCGACTGCGATATCAACATACAACTGTTTTCCTCATTTAAGAATAACATTCTCTCACTAACCGTCAATTACAAATTTCTCTCCTAGTCCGAGCTGCATTCGTTATCCTCGCCTTCACTATCTCCAAAAAGTTTACACTCGATAGAATATGTTCTACAGGTTACTGCTATTCTGCAGTCTCTGCGCTACATTTCCTAGTATTCTAATTCTCTCTGATTCTAAGAGTTGTTTGCTGATATTACAATACTCGCATCTCAATTTTCGTTAACTGTCAATTATTTATAAAATCTTTAATTATATATGCCAATTAAGCTCGCTCTAAGTGACGGTTAAATTCGTTTGTCTCCCATAGCGATATCTGTGGCAATAATCTAGTCGATTATTTGGTCACCTCAACGGTTACATTAAGAACATTAATAATTTTAAATTCCTATTGATCTTCTAGCTCTGTTCCATTTAACGGCAGTACAAAATCTATCTAACCTAATTTATGGTTTTCCAATACTAAAGTTGAAACGATCACGAATTTTATTACTACCATTTGTCGACTGAAACTCGACAGTAGTCGTCTTTCTGCTTCGCTACATAAGTTGGAACTCGTTATTACTCAAACCCGTGGATACCCAAATTAGCGGCCAATGTGAACCATGTAATCCTCGAATGTTCCGATTATAGTGATTTTCGTGTTGCTTTTTACGGCTGCTGTGGCTATTAAAATTACAAACGATTATTTTTGTATCTTTTTTCTTCCAATTTGGCGGATCGTAGAAACTAATAACTTTTCCAGAAGGGTTATAAACTGAAGTTATTGTGCATTTTGCAGGTCTATCGTTAATAATTTCCATATTTCCATATCTTCCATAGGGGAGACTTCAACAGAGATTATATCAATATTGTTCCGCACATACATTGCGCTACCATGCTTTGGATGCGAAATCTCTCCAATCAATTTCATTCCACCTATCCATACCGCTGGTTTTACATCGCTTACGTGAGTTTCTTGAATACATAGAATATCGCACTTATGCTCTTTGCATATGGTGGCCAGCATAACCGCCTTTTCCTTAGTCAAACCTTCAATATTAATGTTATGGAGATCACCGTTAGAGCTGGCCCTAAAAAGGACCGTTTCCAAATTGAGTCTATTTTTGATTTTTTTTTCCGGTCGCGTCTCGGTGGTGGCAGGATTTGTCAGCGTAAATTTTTTCGCGAAGTTCAATAAATTTTCCATATTAAATTGTTAAATTTGCTTGATATAAAAACCGCTGTCCAGGGGCACCACGTAGAGGTTCCTGCATTGCTCCCACCGAACTGATGATTCGGTATTAAATTAATTTTTTGAATTAATGGTTCCGAACGATATAATATAGAATTTTTTTTATAGTGAAGAAAGCAGACTAGTCGATATGAAAGACGTGCCAGTTTGCGGTTTTCCTGACTTGTGTATCATGATGATGACAGATAGCATGTGAACATAACTGCTTTTTTTAGTTTTTCCAGTTATTTAAATCAAAAAACTAAAAATATGTTGCGCTTACGATTCCGCGAACGATATTATTAAGTTTGTTCTTTTTCGCTCGATTATTCGAGAGACCTATGGCTGAAGATGCGGTTCTAGTTCTAAAAGGAAAATAGAAAAACAATCTTTATGACGCGAAAATTGCGCATCCAATTTAAATTTGAATAAGTATTTTTATCAAGACAGAATCGCGAAATGATAATGACCCTTTTCAGATAACAATTATACGTAAAATAAGAAAGTGTTTTTATCGAGATAAAGTTTTAAATACGTACAAATAAATTATAGCGCGTTCCTCTTGATTATCGCAAGGTGACCCACCATATCGTCCGCGTGAAAAACAGTCGTTTTGCAGTATGTCGACTAATTTCGAGAAAATTCATACTCTTTTTTTTTTAATTGGCCGTTTGGTTAAAGGAGAAAAGCTGAACCGGAAATGTTTTTGGTTGTTTTTTGAATTGCAATTATCTTTATTATTATTATTATTTAAAAAGTTTACTGGCAATTATTTATATTTTATTCGTACATCTTCAAGGATGTTGACTGCGGATTTCTTTTTGTTATCCAAGGTTATCAAGGTTGCGCCATATCGCCTAATTTTGATATTTTTGCCGAGCGTTTTAAATCTAACTATCCATCTTGGTCATTATTGTCGGGTATTCGAAATTTTTTTTCCGGGAAATTAAAAACGTTATTTATAGGCGATGATAATCCGTAATTGATGAACGAGATTATGCTACATAATGACGACGAAGTAATAAATCCGCTTTATTACATGATTTATCGTGGAAGGTTCGGTTTTGTATAATTTTTAAACTACGTAGCTGACTGATTTGGACGAGAATGTTTTTTCACTGCCGACTTTCTTATCTCGTTCTAACGCTAACATTTTGTATCAGCCGTCTCGCGGACAATTAGTTGATCCTTACATTGTAGTCGGATTTAATTTAGGTTTTCGTTTGCGAATTTTTTTTTGATTTTTCTCGTTTATCACGTTCTCAGTGTAAAACTAGGATGAAATTTTTTTTCAAAAATTAGTTATTTCAAATAAGTTTTCAATCATTTTAGTCGTTCTGCGCGTAGAAAATTTGAATATATTAATCGACAATGTATATATTTGTAACCTGTATAACAGGTGCCGTCACCGGGCGAGAATATTTTACACGTGTCTCGGGAACGACTGTAACGATTTGGGCGAAATTCTGTATGTATATACCTGTAATTTATTTTGTATGGAAATTACGAATTTTGAAATTTCTGGGCTCCTATCTGCCGTCGTAACATTTTGGGAATTTCGTTTCATTTTCCTGTCTTTTGTCGATGCTTACCTAAATGCACGTCAAAAATTTCAACTCCATTCTATTAACCGCTCGAAATAAGTTTAGAAATTGTTGGTTTTTACTACATATTTGTTAGTAAATATAATTATAATTTTATATCTCGGGTATCGTTTCGGTTTAAGGTATCGCATCTTTCGGAAATAATTTTTTAATCTATGAAAAAATTAAAAATCCGAGAGAAAAATTCCAAAATTAATTTATTATGGAAAGTTTTTCTTAACATGAAAAACTTGATTACACGATAGGATTTGAAATTACAATTACACACGATTGAAATAGTTACGTATGTAATGGTTTTTAATAGTATGCCATTCTTATTCTAAATACATTTTCTGAAAAAATACGATTTTACCTAAAAAAAAAAACCCGAGCAAAAGTTCTATCATCCAGGTCGCCGTTTCAGAAAATAATGTGATTTTAATCGTGTAAACTTATCTAATACTTCAAAATTTCGTTATTCGACATTCGCACTGTGTGGTAACAAAATTGTACATAATCAATTCTAGAACCGAAAACGATCTACTCGGAATTTAAAGATTTCTTCAAAATGGCATGGGTTATTTTTGAAGACGAAAGGATGTCGGGTGCAGATTTAGCACTTCACAACATGTGTTCTGCATTAATCGTGGGAACTACTGCGTCGGAATGAAGAATTTTAGAATGAGTGATTGAAGAACTTAGTTCACGCGGGTTATCTGTCTGTTGTAGTTCTATCGCTGTAACTATTTACACGTTAAAGATCCGGCTGTTCACCAGTCGGTTATTTTAATATCGCATATGTCTCTTGTAAATCGTCAGACAGACCAGACGCTTGTGGAAGAAGACTGTATATGCGATAAGACATTTGTAAGATGTTCGCCAGTCGTTCGTTTATTTTTATAAAATATATACGTAAAGTTAGTGGATGCTTGTGTACGTCTGTTACATTACCAATTCTAGTCTTAATTAATAGTAATTTTTATTTCGCTAACATCTGTCCAATCTGTATTTACTCGAACATTGTTCTTAATTTATGAACTGGACTTTTCGATTAATTAGTTTCAAAAAAAATTATTTGACTACATTTTAATTACTTTTTATTGCATATCTCGTAAAGTGTTTTAAAAATTATTTGCTTCTATAATTTTTAGATACGAGCGTTGTAAAATTAACTCATTTAATTCAACGTCTATTTCAATTATTTATTATCCGTAATTAATACGGTAGTGTACATGTGTTATGTGTGTATGTTTTTCTAGACTAGGTGACCCCAGCCCTAAAGTAATATGGGTCCCTTTTCTAAAAAAAAAATCGATTTATTTTCAAATCTTATTTAATTTCATTTTTTTACTCGTAAAATGAATGGCATCGAAATTGAAGAAAACTGTTCATTTCCAATAATATGTATAATAAGGATTTATCTAAAGAACGTTTAACTTATGAATGTTTGGCAATTCAGACGTTACATTACAGAAACAAAGAGTGAAGTTTTGTCGATCGAAGATTTGTATCGACAAATAAGAAAAGGTGGTCATTTTCTGCAGTAAAAAATTTAAAAAATGAAATGAGAAATGATCGATTAAATTATATTGCAATAATGTATATTGAATCTGATATTTTAGATCAAATTTTTGTTGATCAATTAATAATTCTTTTAGCAGAAAAAAAACAACAAAAAAACTAGTTGTAAAATAAAAGTATTGAAACGAAATTAATAAAATACAATAAAATCAGTTTTTTTTTTCTATTATTTTATAATTAATTTCTATTACTTTTTATATTAGTTTATATTATTTCGTATATACTTATACCACCAGTATTTTGTATAAAAAAGAACTTTTTATTCGTTAACTTATGTATAATTTTTACCACTATTTATCACTCAAGAGGGTCCCCTTTCATAGCTCGGTCTCTAGGTCGGGTCTCTTACACCTATGTACAAAGTCGACCCCGTTTTCTTGCAAGTTTTTTGTTTTGCGTTTTCCTGTAGCCTAACATTTGTTTCATTAATTTCCTACATTTAGTACTAGTTAGGTTAACTGTTAAGATATAAGGTACCGAATTTTAAAAACCCCTTATTATACGCGTCTCATTACTTCTTCTTCAGCGCTTTAATAAATTTGTAATCTTCGTAATAGAAGGTCCTTCCGAAACATTATGAATTAACACATACACGAGGAATAAGTAACTACTTGACCATTCCTCGAAATTACGTGGCGAGGGTTGTATGTTTGACGTTTATTGACTTTCCCGTGTGACAATTCGAATTTAACGTTATAAATAGTAGTATGATCTCATTATTTGATATGTATAAAATCGTAAAACCGCATAAAGCTAAGGGACACGTGTAATGCAAAATAGCTTATCTCCTACGGTTTATTATTACGTTATGTTTATATTTATATATTTAAAAAAAAATACCTTACTAAAATGTAATTACTTTTCACGATATAAACAATATTTTTGCGAACGTGAAAAGATAAAGATAAGCAGATATTTGATTAGCAACTAAAATGTTCGATTTCAAAACAAGGATCGGAAGATGTATGAAGATCTCTAGTCGTCTCCATTGAGTGTGATATTTGATAAATACATATCTATTTTTTTTTTATCTTCTTCTAATCTAGAACTGACGTATCTAACCCGTCATCTACCAGATGTAATGAATGTGAAAAAACATAAACATTTTTTTAGAAGAAGCCGATCAAGCGACAGAACTCCTAAGTTATGATAAATATAGCTCTTTGGGAAGGAATCTTATACAAATAACGTCGTGATATTAAAATTTGGTTTCGGAATTAAATATATATATATATACATTTTTTTTTACTTAAAATTTCTGTAATACGTTAATTTTTTTTAGATTTAGTAATAAAATTTGTAAATAACCGGGAATATCGAATCCATTTAAGGTGTCTAAAGGGAGGTTACGTCGGTGCATAAAATTTTCGAATACAAGTGAAAATATTCCGTTTGAAATTGGTCTTGGGCATTATGCAATGGTATTATATCGTGTAAAATTTTCGTCCGAGCTACATGAATAATTAATCGGAAATTTCTTTTTTAATTCCCCAAAGACAACGCTTCATGGTTGCAGCCATTGTATGCTGTTGGTTTTTGATATTTATTTATATTCGGGAGATCGTACATTCATTATAGATGTTCTCGACCTTCTTCTTGGACTTTTGCCCCTGTGACTTTAACTATAAAGTTGTTACGTCTATGTCTTAATAGTTTTATTTTCCGCTTTTCTATACGATTTATTATTAAACTTTTTCATATATCCCTTCTGGGATTTCTTTGTTTGTTTTCATTTCTTTTTAAGACGTTTTCGTTATTCTACGCCAGATCTATTTCGATTTATATCTTAAGCACCAATTTTCATAACCGTAATCGAGCACACTCCGAACGTATGCCATTTGCAAATTTTTTACCGACGTTATTATTTGTTAATATCGATTTTTGTTATTAAATGCACATTTTACTTGTAAAAAACATTCGATGCCACGCCGATATCGGTTGAACTGAACGTAGTTATTGCATCTTCCAGATATAAAATCGAGTTGAAAATTTCCGCGATGAAGTTGTTCATTAAAAAATATTTCTGCGTAACCTCGTCAGATTGACCTAACTGTACCTATTTATTTATTACCAGTATTTTCTTTCACCGATAGCCTAAAATTAAATGCTTTCAATTTTTTTCAAAATTCGATTTTTTCGCAATAATTCGCGATCTATTTAAACAAAAGTTACCCGGCATTAATATACTCGTCTAATGATGGTATTGTCGTATTCTTATACATGATGCCCATCGAGAAAATTGGGCTTAAAGGGTTTAGAGGTTTTTGGGACATGTTTAAGGGTGCTTTGATACATAGAAGTTTCGGGGTTGACATTAGGCGAAATTAGACGTCGAGATCTATCATTTATGTAATAACGTAAATTTTTCCAAAATTAACCGGTAGCGAGAAATCGCGAGTTTAAAATTTGATTTTCGATTTTAAAAAATTTTTCAGCGATTTTGGTCGGCCGATTATAAATTAAAATTATACTGCGGCCAATACATAAAGTGAATAAATTTTAAATAAATGTCTATTAGCGTGGAAGTCAAAAATGTATTGTTTATAGATGTTAAAAATCCTCTGGACAGACAAGAAAACGAATTACTCGATATTATAAGTACATGGTCGCGTTCATACATGATGGTCAGACATGGTACGGACAGTAGTAGGAGGATGTTTTCCAGAATGCGTCCGAATGGCTTGCAACAGGGATTCGTCGCGATTATCATATTGGATAGCTCATTAATGTTTGATCGATATGTTGGTGATAGATAATACATCGCGTTAGAAGATTGAAAACAGATAAAGTACATACAGATGGATATTCATGAATAACTCTGCGGATATTGGTCGGATTTTGGCAAACCTTTTTTGTTTTGTTCGTAATCATCCCCTAAATAATTAACCCCCCCCCCGATAGGTAGCCTCTAATTATACTCGGTATCGATATATTTTATGTGAAACTATCTCATAAAACCACGAATGTATAGGTATCAGGAGAAAAAGAAAAAAAAACGTTTATTTATTAATTATTTCGTACGTGAAACGACATATAACGTTCGTAGCTTAGCCCAGATATGCCCGATTTTTTTTTCGACGGATTTTTTAAAAATATTATTAAATTCGGCGTAATTAGTTTTTTAAATAAGACGTACTAATTAAAATTCTGCGTTACTATGTCGTAGTATGTGAAAAGACGACCGTCCTTCCAGGAGGATGTTGATCATATACAAGCGTTTTATACCATTTCTTTTATTGCTTTATTTCTAACAGATTTTTCGGCACATTTCTTTCATTTGCGGTATACTTTTAATGATACCCGGAAATTTCATGAACAAAACAATGAAATACATACAACCGGAAGAAATTAAAAGTGACCTATGTTACGAATCATATGATTTTTATTATTTAAAGGTCCAGATAAGATACAAAAAAATGTTATTTTCTTATTTTATATTTAGAAACATATTATTTGTATGAAGTGCAACAAAACATGAAGTGCACATTTGCATTTAATGCACTGTGTTGTAAATGTTTTATGACATCGACGGCTACGAATCTGTTTCTTTTTCCGATCTTGTTAGTTGGTAGATTTGCTGGTAAATGATCCATTCTGTCATACCTAAAATAACAAAAAGGAAGATTTTTATGCCTTACACATGACAGGATATTTTAACGATTACATAGAAATAGACAACATATAAATATGCGTGAATTGTTTATCTAGATGCGATTTTTGCAGCAAGAACAGGTCGTCCTTTAATTGAAGAAATTCGTCTGTTCGATTTCAATATTGCGATCACAATCCTTCTAGGAAATGCCAAGTGATATAATTTACCTCCGTCTAACGGGTGTAATTGCAAATATTTTGTTCTGCCACATCAATAAGATAGGCTCTTATTGGAAAGTACTACTTCTTTCCCTTGATTCCAATTCTGTATAATGAAATGTTTTGATCTGCTCGGTCAATCCCCCCCAGCATATACTTATTGTAATTGTGAATCACGTGTGGTTGTGAAATGGTTAATTTCCTTTTTTGTTGCGCAGAATAATGTGAAACCTAAAATAAAAAGTATTATTTAGTAATCAGAATTACATGTCATGTAATTTGAAATGAATAAAATATTGATATATATATATATATTACTTATTTTGATGAAGAGGTTGAATACCATTACAGTTGCTTGCAGTGGACACCGTACTGTTGTCATTTCATTTGGCAATAAATATTTTATTTTCGTAATCATATCTATAATACCACGCGGTTGTTCGTTCATTTGCATTCAATTATGCTACAACTTTTATCAATTCTGTTACTTCTAATTGTCCCGGGAGCACAAATATTTTGTTCTGCCAAGTTAATTAGAACTGAGAACGAGGTAAAGAAATTATCGAAATAAATTTTATAAAGATGTGAATCTGATTGGTCGATATAAGATGAAACCATGTCATATTCAAACCTTTGTCATTATATTTATTTGGTAATGTCCCTGATCCTTGGTAGGGCTCCAACCACGATGAGTATTCTGTGCTAGTTCCACCATACCGAAATTTATAGCCATATCTCATATATTTCCAACGGATAAATTGCTGCTGTTATCATTGGTGTTCGATTTCGATTCGTCTTCTTCTTCTTGATTAGTCAAGTCCAAATCTTCGTCCGGAAAATCAGGATCATTTAAATCTGTTTTGTAAATCTGTGAGACTTTTTTTAAAACTTTTCCAATTTTGAGCAAAATGGATTAATTCTTTTTTCAAATTTTGAGGAGTCGCTTCGCTGTAAAATTTGGTGAGTAATTCAATCAATTTTTAAAAACCGTTAAGAGGTAATGTTTCTTCACTAATTTCTTGGAAGTTCCTCGGATCCAAATAAGCGAAGCTTCGCTACATTTCCTCATGAAAACGTTAGTTTACTTTTACCACCCCAGTATCCAATACTGAGTTGTGAGTCTCCATTCCATATTTCCGATTTGCATCTCGTACTAAATCTTCATATGTAACTTCATCCTTATGTGTTGAAGGCGATTAGTCGAATCTTTTTTTTCCCTTTTTGGAATTCTTTTTACCGGAAATTCTGTCTCCACAGAAATGTCCGCATCGAAGTATTTTTCCTCAAACGTTACATTCATGCTATCAGCGATTTTTTTTTTAATGTTCTGAACTTTCTTGTAATCTCGACTGAACGCAGAAATTTTCTTTTTAAAATGCTGAACAAAATCATTGCATTTCATGAAATCGTGTCCTGAACTCTGGAGATACATAGTTAATGGATTTGAAATTTCAAAAATTCGAAGATAAATATGAGCGGTCACGATTTTTTAAAATTTTAACAATTTTTGAAGGTAACTATTCGCTTTATCACGAGCTATGGAAGTATTATCCTTGTCATTGGCAAATTGGAAGAGCGCTTCAACTAACGGAATATACAAAGCATTTTCAGGGTTTCCAAATTCACCAAAAATTTTTCCTAATATTGTATGTTTACTGTTCCACCTAGTACGGTTTATTCTTGACAGTTTTCAATAACGTTTCTCAAAATATCCATTCTTTTGTACGAATCTCGAAAAAATCTCGCAATATCATTCAGAAATCCAAATAAAGAAATAGCAGCTAAAGACACTTTTGTGATATCTGAAATGAATAGATTTAATACATGTGCATAACACCAAACATGTATCGACAACGTTTCATTTTTCAACCAAATAGTATAACCATTGTAATGACCTTGCATGTTTGCAGCTCCATCTGTCGAATTACCTACACATTTTTTTACATAAATTCCATTTGCAAGGATCACGTTCAACTCGAGAATACTTTGACCAGTTGATGAAGTGCACCGAACGATATCTAAAAGTTTTTCGTAAACAATTGTGTTTTTTTACATATCGAACTATAATGGCACACTGATTCTTGACAGATATGTCCTTGAGCAGTGTCCAACTGTATTGAGTACATACCAGCTTCGTTGACTTCGGCACTAATTAGCTTCTCCATAAGAATTCTAATTGCTTCAATTACATAATTCAAGGTAGTTTTTGAAATGAAAGTTAGAAAATTAGTTCTTTTTTTCTTACCATCGTTCTGAGCTTTCTTGTTTTCATCAATAACATTAGTCAGATGTAAATTTAACATAGAATCATATTTTCTTGATAGTAAAAGTATTTCCAAAGCAACCCCATGTTCCAACTCTGAATCATTAAGCAGGTATGCTACTTCGTTTCTTTTACTCCTATAGCTAAGACCACATTGTTTAATTACATCAATGATTCTTTTAAAAACATCTCGTCTGAATTGAATTTGCTCGTTTCTGAAATTTAAACTTTCATTTTGTAGTAAATACCGAACGCTTGTGTGACTTTGATACAAAAAAAATGCAGTGGCGTTAGTAGCATGCTCGGCACTATTTTCATGCTCGCTAATAATTTGTTATACGTAATACTACATAATGCAATAATGTGTTGGTACTGGTAGTATCACATCATCAGCAGAACTTGGGATGACGACGAAGAAGCGGCGACAAACAGCGGCGGCGAATCGGGTTGGGTTTCACCCGATGAACCCGCATTGCCCATCCGCCCCTGGGTGATACCTTAAAACAAAAATCATTAAACATTGAACAATAATTAAATAGTACGTTAGTGATTTCAAAAATAAAAATTTACATGAACTAATAATTTTTTATGAAACTAACTAGCATCATCAATGAAATATAATATAATTAACTTGCTTACCTCGCTGAGATTAAAGATAATTGGCTAGCAGGTAAATTGAAGATCGCCTTCTTCACCTGAATCCTCGTCTGTAATATCATCTACAGCATTTAATGAGGAAAAAGTGCAATATCAATCCCATTTTCATTTTCGTTATTTCCCAAGCATATCAAGTAATTCATTAAGGGTGATCCGTTGCCTAAAATAAATAAACTCATATATTGTATAACGAAAAAGGTTAGGAATTGAAATATGCGGTTTAGCGGAAACACATTACCGACAATCTGGTCATTTTGTTACTGAAAATGGAACACTTTATTGTTCGAGTACAGATACAAGTTTTAGTGGTGTTGCTATATGGGTATCAAACAAATTGAGTAAGATGGTTACTGGTTATAAAACAAAGAATGGCAGAGCCATAGCTATCAGGCTAAAGGGGAGACCGGTTCCTATTAATATTATTCAAGTACACGCACCTACTTGCGCAGTGGACAATGAAACAATTGAATTATTTTACAAAGAAGTAGAAGAACTTATGAATGATATATCAAATAGAGAAATCACAGTCGTAATGAGGGATATGAATGCTAAAATTGGTAGTTCATTTAAGGTACAGTTACGAAGAACAGTCGGAAAATTTGGAATAGGCAACAGAAATGAACGAGGTGAAAGGCTACTTCAATTCGCGGTTGAAAATAATCTCAGCATAATGAATACAATGTTTAAACATCATATACAACGGTTATGTACATGGGAAGCTCCTAGTGATCGATGTAGAAACCAGATTGATTACATCTTGATACAAGAAAGATGGAAAACATCTTGTGATAATGTCATAGCCTATCCTGGAGCAGAATGTGGATCGGATCATAGACCATTAGTTATGACAATTCGGTTGAGATTGAAAAGCAAATTGCAAGCATTATCAAGATCCAGGATGAAAATTACACATCCGCAAAATTTTAAGTAAAAATTTGAAGAATACGGACCAGACGACAAACACGCAAATTCGGTAAGTTGACCCTCTATTGCGTAATTTTAAAAATAAAACTATTTTGGCAGTACGAGAAACTCAACCACATGAAGAAGAAACGAAACGTAAACCGTGGATATCGTCCGAGACAATCCAATTAATTGTGAAGAGGAAAAAACTCAGAAACAGTACTCACGCAAATGAACAGGAAGTAACTCGTTTATCGTCAGAAATTCGTAAATTTTGCCCCAAAGATAAAAATAATTACTATACAGCTATTTGTCAAGATATTCAGACACATGCAGGAAAAAATGAAAACCCAGGGATTTATATAAAAAGATTGCCTTGATTACAAGAGAATTCAAGATGAGATGTTGGGCGATCCAAAACAAACAGGGATGTATTAAAACATAAAAATTGGATATAGCAGAAGTCTGGAGGCAATACTGTCAGGAACTATACGATAATACAAATACAGAGGAACCAATAATACCAAATCCGTTAGCCGAGCTTGAACCGAATATACTTAAATCAGAAGTAGAAGAGGCCATAAAATATTTAAAATTGAATAAAGCTACAGGTTGCGATGGAATACTGGCGGAAATAATTAAACAAATGGGTACTACAGGAATTAAGAAAATACACGAAATATATGAAGAAATTTGTCGAACCGGAAATTGGCCACAAGAATGGTGTAAGACGGTATACATACCTCTATTTAAGAAAGGACAAGTTACAAATTGCAAAAATTACAGAACTATTTCATTAATACCGCACACCAGTAAAATAATGCTCCGAATTCTAAATAATCGATTAGCAGAATTCTCATCCAGGCGATTCCAGATGAGCAAGCAGGATTTGTAAAGGAAAAGGAACTCGAGAACAAATTTTAAACATAAGACTGTTGATTGAAAAAACCAGAGAACATAATATTCCGTTAGTGTTATGCTTTGTTGATTATTCAAAGGCATTCGACAATGTTCGTTGGGAAAAACTGTGGCCTGCACTTATGAAATGGGAATATCAAGGCATCTAGTGTATTTAATAAATCAACTATACGAACATAATATAAACACGGTACGTATTGAAGGCCATCTAGAATCAAAAGAATTTAAGACGAAAAAAGATGTAAGACAAGCATACGTCTTATCACCGGTACTATTCAATCTATACGGTGAATATATTATGAGATAGGTTTTGAACGGTTGCAGCGTTGGTGTTTCCATTGTTGGAAGAATCATTAATAACCTACGCTTTGCGGATGATACAACGCTTATAACCAGCTCAATTGATGACATGAGAATATTACTCGACCGACTAAATAAGATAAGTGCCAACTATAGATTAAATATAAATAAAGATAAAACAAAACTAATGGTGGTTGATCAGGGAAACTTAATACCAGAGGCTTGAACACAAATCGATGGTTACGAAACATTACATAAGTATATATATTTGGGATCCCTTACTGATGATAAAGACACTTCAATGGATGAAATAAAAAGACGGATCCAGTTGGCTCGAAATGCCATGAGCAAATTAAACAGAATATGGCGCGACGCATCAATTATAAATGTGGCAAAAAAGAAATTAGTGCAGTGTTTGGTGTTTTCTGTATTCACATATGCGGCGGAAACATGGACGCTGAAAGCCAAAGATAGGCAATGTATCGATAATTTCGAAATGTGGATTTGGAGGCGTATGTTACGAATACCCTGGACAGCAAAGCAAACAAACGTTTCTATATTACGCAGCTCAACATTAAGCGTAGATTGTCCAGCGATGTTCTTTTCAGAATATTACGATTTTTCGGACATATCATGCGAAGCTATGACTCCATGCAACGATTAGTAATTGAAGGGAAAATACAAGGAACGCGTCCTCCTGGTAGATTACACATCAAATGGACAGACACGATCACAAAAGCGCTTGCAAAATCAATGGCTGATTGTAAACCGAAGTTGCAAACCGGATACAATGGAGAAGAAAAATTGAAGAGGCTGTAGCATGAAAATGGTCACGACATCCCTTAGGGGGATTACGACTCTAGATGATGATGATATATATATATATATATATATATATACGGTGCATGCACGACGACTTTCTGGAAGGATCGCTTTAAAAACAACATTGTAACATTGTGCAAGTATAAATATAATCATAAATATTACTATGCACGCATCAGTGGAGAATCCTCCATGTTGCCGGTATTTCCGGCGGAAACACGGGATGAACTAGTTACAAGTTTGTCTTTTTAAAATTCATTAAACAAATCAAGAATAATAATTTTTCTATGCCAGATAATGGCGCAATCTTTTGGTGAAGATTTTTTCTCCAATTATTACGGAAGATAGCGCTGTTAGGCTTCCTTGTGAAAGATCGGTAGCGCTGTAAATCAACGTTGGCTAGTTTTGTACCAGTTTAAATTTCGGAAACGATACCTGTTGTATGTATTTGAGGAGACGTAACATTGTTACGTATATACGGCTATCATGTTCACTACACATGAAAATCTACACCAGCTAATTAGAATTGACTGTTTCCTGTTAGCGTATCGGAAACAGATACATAGAGCGCATGCGCAATACCAATGTAACTAGAGGTCAACCTTGTCTCTTGCGTTTGTTAATTGTTCTTTGGGTTTGGCAAATCGTGTTTCTTTTTTTCAATAATCGCCTATTGTATATGTCCGTTGACCACCTTTTTTTTTTCTTTAAATATATTTTGATATATATACACATACTGTAACAAAAGGTTGAATTTCATAATGTCAAATTATGAGTGTAACTGTGTAATAGAGGATATTTTAAAACGATCTTTTGGATCTCGTACCTTCATGGAAAAACTGGATATTATTAATAAAGGTAGACCTACTCCTCATCACGAAAAAACTGGATATTATTAATAAAGATAAACCTACTCCTCAGCTGAATGGATTGAAATCGAAATCGGACGGATATTATCGTCATTTCAATTCGGCGTGGTATACAGAAAATTCTTGGTTGTGTGCATGGTCAAAACTACGGTAAATAGAATACACGGTAGGTATCACGAACTAGTTGCGCAGTAGTCAAACGAAATTTTGACGTCACCAGTGCCCACTAGTTCAGACAGTCGACTGTAGTGTAGTAGTCGTTCCGTTGTTTCGCGTGTTCTTCCGTATTATTTCGTGCTTCTGTCGCCGCTTGTTCGAGTATTTTTTTATTTATTTTTTATTACGGTCAACAAATTAACTTATGCAATTTATTTGTTTTTTTTTTCGTTTAATACTGCCTATGTTATCAATTTTTATACATATATTACGTCATCAACATAGAAATGGTTAGATCGTTTTGATACTATATTATTATTATTAATATTTTTATTATGCCTTGTCATCCCTGGGTGTTCTAATCATGGCAGAAACGCTGATAAATTAGGAATCAGTTTTCATCGGTTTCCCATAGATAAAGCTGTACGGAAACAGTGGTTACATATGAGCAAAAGAGCTGATGACTTTAATATTGAAACTGCCCGCGTTTGTTCTAGTCACTTTAATGAAAATGATTTTGAACGTGATTTGAGATCAGAATTGCTTGGGTATAAACCAAAGAAAAAAAATTTAAAAAAGGATTCGATTCCTCATTTGCGAATACCAACATTAATTGAATGCGAGTCAGATATTCAAAATGAACGAAGTGAAAGGTATAACAAACGTGAGTCTAAAAAAGTTGTAAATTCTTTGTTAGGAAGCGACGCTAAAGACATAGGTTTAACAAATAATGAAATTTGTTCGTCCAATAACTCTGATATTAGCGATAATAATAAATTTATTAAATTACAGTTAGAAAATAATTCCTTAAAACAAACTAATGAAAGCCTTTTAAAGGATTTGGAGACAGCGAAGGCTGAAATTACGAGTTTAAAAGTTCGGCTAAAAGCGTTTGAAGGAACTTTCTCGAAGTGTCAACAACAAGTAATCGTTAGTGGAAAATGTTCCAGCTGGTCTTCTGACGACATATCGAAGGAAATATCGTTAAGGTGTATTTCAAAAAAATCTTTCAACTTCGTAAAAGAAGCCTATAAGTATCCCATTCCAAGTGAAGTGACTATAAAACGTCGTTTGAGCGAATTTGTAGTTGCCCCGGGTTTTATAAATTTAAGTTTGAATATTTTGACATCACATTCAAGAGTATTTACGGACTTTGAAAAAGATGTTGTACTTTCATTCGATGAAATGAAAGTTCAATCTGATATATGTTACGACAGCATTTCGGATATAATCCGCGGTCCCCATTCTTACGTGCAGGTTATGATTATTCGTAGGCTCGTTGGAAAATGGAAACAACCCATATATTATAACTTTGACTGTGCAGTGGATAAAAATTTATTTTTTGAAGTCATTAGAATGATAGAATCTACAGGATTCAAAGTTCGTGCGTTTGTATGTGACATGGGCCCATCAAATAGGAAACTTATAGCCGACCTTGGTGTTAATAATGATAAAACAAATATTACGCATCCGCTTTGTGAAAATCGTAAGATCTGGGTTTTTTACGATGTTACTCATGCGTTGAAACTATTGAGAAATCATCTTCTTGATCAAGGATACAAATTATCTAGCGGTGAAATTGTAACTAAAGACATTTTTCTAAAATTAATTGAATTACAGAAACAAGGAGATCTTAAATTTGCTTATAAGATTAATCAAAATCATTTACTTCTTTCGGGGATCGAGAGACAAAAAGTCCGGATAGCAGCTGAGTTACTTTCAAGAACAGTAGCTGATGCTATTAGTTATACACTTCCAGGCAACGATCATGTTGTAAAATTCTTAAAAACAATTAATGACGGTTTCGATGTGCTGAATTCGAAAATTCCTTTTCATTCAACTAATGAAATGAAAAACGCATTTGGTAAAAAATTAGTGAAACAGAATGAGACATTGGAAAAATTGTATAATTTGTGCACATCGATGAGGGTAATCGGTAGATCGAATTTGTTACCATTTCAAATTGCTTTTCAGGTTTCTATTCGAAGTGTTCAGCGGATGTTCTCTGAATTATATTGTGAAGGATATTCTTACATAATGTCGGCGAGGTGCAACCAAGATATTCTTGAATCTTATTTTTCTTTGATTAGAGGCTTGGGTAAATTTTATGATCATCCCTTGGCAACTGCTGTAAATCAAAGAATTAAGTGCCTTCTTTTTGGTAAAAATGCGGGTTCGATAATAAAAACTGCTAATTCGTGGAATGAAGCGCTGGTAACATTAAGCGCCGACGTAATAAATGAAATTGAAAAAGGTAGCGAAAGTAAATTATCGGAATGCGAAGAATTAGAAAAAGATATAAATTTTCACGAAGAAGAAAATGACTTTACTCGCGTGATCGAAACATTATCGGATGATAAAGAAAAGTCGGGCCAAGTAGAAGGTGAAAACAAAGATCTGTTAAAAATGCTAGCTGGTTACATTGCATATCGTGTAAAAAAAAAAAGGACTAGATACTGTTTTTGAGTACGGGCATCCAACAAAAATAAATCCACCTAAGCAAACAGACTGGCTGGCAACAATATCGACGGGTGCGTTAATGAATCCAACCGAGCAGTGGACAGACATAGTATATAATATGGAAAAAGATTTTAGCAATTACCACGGCAGTGATAACATCAATAGGAATTCAGAGGTAATGAAAACATTGATCAACATTTTAAAATTGAGATACAGCAGCATCGGAATTGATGAATTCGCCATTTCCTGTTTCGTCAGAACACGAACATTCATCAGAATTAAGACGCTAAACAAAAGGAAGTCCAGTAAAAGAACAATCTACGGAAGCAAAAATACCGACGATGGACGAAAAAAAAGGAATAAATTGATAAAATTGCAATAACTAAAATTTAATGAAATATTTGCTTATATAAATAAATTTTTATCATATTTTTGGTATTATTTAAAATATCCAAAAATTTAAATGAAACTTGCCTCATACTACAATTTTTAACGAAATTATTGCGTTTAAACAAGTTGAAAAACAAAACAGCGATATACTAATTGCGTTAAATAATGTTAATAGATATTATGTAATTGTTATAAAATTAAAATAAATTAATTATATCGAAAAGAGGAATGTAAAATTGTAAATATAATCACAGCTAGAGTAAGGAACCGAAAGTAGCGTTTACGTTGTACATCGTCGAGCTCGACTGGACACCAATGACGTAATAGCTGTGATCCCTACCGTGTATTCTATTTACCGTGGTCAAAACTAGTAAAACTGTTTTGTTGGCCTTGTCTTTTATTTTCGACCGATAAAAATATGTGGAATAGCAGTGGTGTTAGTGATATAAGTCAGTTTAGAACTTTGCGTAGCCGCTATGAAAATTCAAAATATCATATTTCAGCACTTTGCGATTTTGTCAAATTCGGAAAAACGAGAATTGATTTATCTTTGAGCACAGTATTTAAAGAATCAGTAGCACAGTACAACAGTAATGTCAAGAAGAACAGATATATAATGAAGCGTTTGATAGACGCTGTTTGTTTTCTAGCTGAACACGAACTATCTTTTAGAGGTCATGACGAAACGTACGATTCATCAAATAAAGGTAATTATATAGGCTTTTTAAATTTGCTCGCCAAAAATGACATTGTGTACTGAATAATCATTTGCAAACTTCTACTGTGTTTTCTGGAACATCTAGTGAAATTCTGAATGGCATTACTAGTTGTATCTCCCGTTTTATAATTAACGATATAAAAGATGAAATTAAAAATGCTCACTTTGTCGCGGTAATTATGGATGAAACAACTGACATTTCAAATAAATCTCAATTATCGACAGTATTTCGCTACATAACTTGCAATGGAAGTGTAAAAGAAAGATTTGTGGGGTTTTCAGATGTAAGCGATAATCGTACAGCAGTTAGGCTATCATCTATTTTATTTGAATATGTAGACGACTTTCACTGTTGTGAAAAGTTGGTTGCACAAACGTATTATGGGGCTCCAGTAATGTCTGGTTCGATTGGTGGTCTGCAGACTTTGGTAAAGCAGAAATATTCTGGAAAAGAAATTATATATGTACATTGTTACGCCCATCGTCTCAATTTAGTTTTGGAAAAACCAGTCGACTCAATAAAGGAATGTAAAATTTTCTTTAAAACTGTATCTGGATTTTCTTCATTTTTTACAAAATCGGCTAGCAGAACTAATACTCTTGATCGTGAAGTTAAAAAACGTCTCCCAACAGTGTCCAATACACGATGGAATTATAGAAGTCGTATGCTTGATGTCGTATTCAAGTATAAATCAGAACTTGCAGCATTATTTTTATTAATGGCAGATGAAAGCAACGAATGAGATGTAGAAACTCAAGTTTGTGCGAGCGGTTATTATCATAAATTAATGAACTTTGAATTCAATTTTTTGCTCGAAGAATTTTCCTTAATTCTTTCCAAGGCTGATATTTTATTTAATATTTTACAGAAGAAGATTTGTGATATCGGATACTGTAAAAAACAAATCAACGATTTTCTAAATTATTTAGATGAAATGCGTAAAAACTTCGATGTATTTTGGTGCAAAATGGAAAAATTGGATAATTTAGAAGAAGCATCGTGTTCGAAGAGAATCCGGACAAATGACACGGTTGTCCTCGGTAAAAAAATCATCGTGCAAGCGTCTCTTTTGTGAGATAATCGACACTTTAAAAGGGCAGATTATTGACAAGTTTTCTGATATTGATAAACTTGAATTTTTGTCTCTTTTGGATTTTGAAAAGTATTCCGAATACGAAATAGTATTTCCAAATAAACTATTCCAACTTTTGCAAAAATACTATGGTGCGTTTTTTAATGTATCACGATTGAAAAATGAACTTTCATATTTATATTCTTCAACCGAATTCAAAATTAAATTCGTTTTAGATTTAAATCAACAAGTGCGTGCTGATGGTCTTATTGAAGTCTTGCCTGAGATTACAAAACTGTGCTCATTGATACTTACCATTCCTGTGACGAGCGTTTCAGTTGAACGTAGTTTCTCTGCATTGCGACGTATCCATACTTATCAGCGGAATACTCAGGGACAAACAAGGCTTTCTGGTTTATCTGTTATTTCAATTGAAAGATGTCTACTACAGAGTTTACAAGAAAAATCTGCATTTTATGATTCCATCATAGATTTATTTTTAAAGAAAAATCGTCGAATTGAACTACGATACAAATAAATGCCAAAAATTTATTTTGTTATTACTATTTTAAGTTATTTCATAGTAAATTTTTCTATATAATTTCTTTAATTTAATCGACATATAATATTGACAATTTTATTTGTTAGACCAGGGCACGTTACCCCACATAATTTTCGATATAAAATATAATATTTGCGTTAATTTTTGTAAATGTGTTTGTATAAGGGAAAGGTCTACCGGAAACAAATTGTAATGAACCACGCTTCGCCACTGGCACGCATTAACTATATTGTATTAGATAAAAGGTTTAAAAAAATAAATTATTGTAGTAATAATTCACCTATCGACGAGAAAGTCCGAGTTATCTGTCATTTTTAAAATGTTGTTTAGGAAACTTTATAGAACACGTCACTGATAAAAGTGAACAGTGTTACCAAAAAATAAAAAATAAAACATACATATTCATCCTTCTGGAAGGACGTTGGGCATATCTGGGTTAGTATTGATAAAGCTTAAACAACTAAATTACAAGGTTGACATAATTATAAAATGTTAAATTATTCATCTGCCGCTCGAAAAAAATGTCGGAAAAACCTTGCACCATATAACAATAAAATAAATCGTAAAATCTTATTAACAATAGTACTAAATAAAAATTCTTAATAACAATACGATATAAAATTATTAAATAACATGAATAGAATAAGAAATTAAAGCTAACGATTTTTAAGACGACGATGTTTATAACGTGTATAGAAAATGCCAAATTCACCGATTATATTAATTAAATCATTATCGTAAAATTTACAGTTATAATAAAATTTTGCTGAAACCTTATTAGCCAATGAGGGAATATTTTTAATTGTCTATAAATCTGTTGGTTTTTATACTTAGAAACATATAATTCTACAGTACATAACCTTCTGTAAGTACTGTTGAAGATTGAAACCAAAACTGGATATGCGTATGTTTACCGCGGCCGAATTAAATTAGTGTAAATCAACTTTTTTGAAGTGAAACTTCTATTGGTTACAGTGCGCCGTGGAAACCGATTGTATTTTAAAAAATTATAGCGCGCTCTGTAGTGAATGTAAAGATCTAATCTTAGTCGCATTAAAAAGATAAGTAAATAATTAAAACATGTATTTATTTAGTTCGACAGCTTTTGGTTTTAAAAATAAAATAATTTAAATGGTTACCTTTATTTTCAATACAATTGTGAAATCGTAAAACAAAATTATCGTAAACTTTTTTTTTTTGAGCATCGTCCTCGGGAATAGCCGCAGAACGACGTTGAGTTTCTGAAGATCTCGCGGTTTGTTTTCATAAACCTTAGACTTTAGATAACTCCACAGAAAGTAATTGCAAACTAACAAATGGGCACCTCTCGAAATTTTTCGGCTAGCAAAAAGTGTTTTTTTAACACGTCATTGTTTCCGTGGCCGTGGTACGTTGCACCGTCCTGTTGGAAACAAGTGCGCGATAATTTCTGCCGTTTCATCAGGTCAGGTCGCAAAAACTCGTTCAGCAGCTGTGTGTATCGTTCGCTGTTGACTGTTCTGTCAAAAAAAGAAGAGCCCGATCACGCCCCACACCGCTACTCCCATCTAACCGGTTACCTTGGGTGAAACGACGTTTGACACCGCGAGGATTTTCGTGAAACCAATACTTGAGATTTTGCATATTAACGTCGCCGTTCAAATAAAAATGCGCTTTGTCCGTTATGGAGATCTCGTCTAACGGAATTTTGCTTGACTCTGCTAAATGCAATTCTTGCGGAAAAATCGGCAGGTAAACTTTGTTTTGTGTACAAAATTTTTATACGAATGAAAATTTAAATCCTGGTGAAGAATTCGGCGCACCGTTCAATCTGATAAATTCAGATTTTTGCATGCATTCGCACTGAACGGCGAGGGCTCATGGCTGCGCGCAGTCGAGCGATTTTCAGGGAGGTTCTTATGGTATTTGTAGGCCCCAGCGGCTTTTTTTAACATATCGAGCCTGTTTTCCGGAAATTTTTATCCCAGGTACGGAACGTTTTTTTTTGGTAAAACGGGACTTTTTGGCCATAAAGAAAAACGTTTTCCAAATTCGCGCACTATAACTGCATACGAGTCGTTGTTCCGAAAAAACGTTTCTACCGCAAACACGCGATAATCGAGCAACCAATAACTCATGATCGCCTTCATCGTAAGCTCGATCCGAGCATCGTGAGATTATGAAACCTTGATTCTACATATGTACGTCCGCCATATGCTTCGGTCCTCTGCATATCGAACAGCCTGTTGGAGTGATGTAGTGTTTAGTAATTCTATGATTTCATCCGTATATCGTATAGGCACTCTTACTTGTTTTCGTCGACCTATACCTTCCAAAATTAGTTTTCCCAGACTGTTTTAACATATATGACCGAAGTAAGTTACTATTTGCTGCCTTACTACATCTCGCAGTCGTATTTTTGGATAGATTTCATTTAACACCGACAGGTTTGTTCTCTTTTCGGTCCAGGGAATCCGCAGCATCCTTCTCCAACAGAACATTTCAAAAGCATCTATTCGCCGAACAGCCATTTTTTTTTAAAGTCCAGCATTCCGATGCATACAGAAAAACCGAGAAGACTAAGATGCCCATTAGGCGAATTTTTGTATTCTTCGGTATGTCTACTACTGATTGAAAAAAACCTTAATTCTCTCTCTTTCAGATGCAACCAAGATTAGTTCCCTACGTTTACAATAGAGCGCGTTATAATTTTTTAAAATACGATCGGTTTCCTCGCCGCACCATACATATGGGAAGTTAACCCGTAAAACGAGCAAGGGAGCCAAAAGCTTATACACATAGGGACAGAGGCAGCCCTAGTTGGGCTCCTCCATTCAACTTCGGTAAAACTCAATCTATTCTATTCACGAAAAGAAGGCCGCATTTCTTACCACCTCTGATAGTGAACATCACACTTTTGTAAATACACTTTTTATCTATCTATTTATCACTCTTTCCCGTTCTGTACTCATATACGTGTATATTCAGTTGGCAGCATCTCTCTCTCTCTCTCTCTCTATATATATATATATATATGCCTAAAAATTTATCTTGCGCATGCGCGCACGGTTATCCGTTATTTCGTTCGAATCTGAGTATTTGACAACGAAAACATTTGAGTCATCGCCACGTCAAGTTAGCTATAGCGGACATTGCGTTCCTTTTTTTTTGTAAAATGTGTACAAAATCGAAGTTTCTCTTCTCGCGTGCGTCCGGAAGCGCAGAGTTGTTTTTATTAAAAAAAAGCTAACAATGAATGTGCTAATCGCTTTCAAATTATTTCATAAATACCGTTTTTTTTTGTCATTATTAAGAAAAGCATCTGGATATAGTTTATGTGGTTATTGAAATTTAGTCGGGATATTGTATCGCTTTGTAATAAAGTGAACGAATGAATAAAAATTTATTTACGATTTGTTAATCGGTATGTTTGCTATTTACTACTAATCCTGTTACAATCTAAAACTATCCGCAATTACATCCTTGAATAATATAGTGAACCTTGTCTACAGAATTACACGATATATAGTTTTCTGTTTCTGCTAACCTAAAATGTACTAGTTATTTCTAAAGCTTTGCGCATTATAAAAATTAGGAACAAAACGATTATTAATTAATCTATCATTTAAATTAGGAAAATAATCCGTTATATGTATCCCAAATAATTTAATATCGCTCTAAATATTTATTTAGTATTTTTTATTTTCTATTTATATATTTTGCTTATATTCACGGATCACACTAACATTATTTTTTTAAATTCCTGTTATTTGCTAGTAGTTTTATATGCTTCGATTATTTTAATCGCTATTGTTATCCGAAAAGATTGTCTTGATTTTTAATAACATTTCGTACTAAATGCTACTGTTATAGATTAAATTCGGTATTATTATCGATTTATACGAGATTGGTCTTTTTCCTAATTTGATCGATATTGTATTGTTAGCAATTTAAACGTGTTTCGCTGTTTCGGTTGGTGTTTACGCGTTCCTGGTTTTCGTTACGTAGTTTATTTTTCTCGTGTGCGGTGGCTGGTGCTTACCGCTGGTGCTAGCTCGTTAGCACTTATACAAAATGACGTCGCATACGCCTACCCAGATTAGGATGGCTGATAACGATGTGTTAAACGATAATTTTCCATCTACGTCGAGTAAATCATCTGTTCGTCGTAATGACTACGGGAATTTCATATACTTCTTCTAGCGATAATGGAGATGATAATGTAATTGGCATGCTTCCGCCGATCACAATAGTAGAAGTAAGACGAAGCGATTAAAACCGGAATCGGACGATGTCTACACGCACAATCGGTTCGCGCCGTTAAATGCTGCTGTTGCTGCTGCCGATACGAATATCGTGCGTGACGTTTTACATACGAATAGCTCAAGTAATAATGATAATTTAGTTCGTCCTACATTGCGAGGTAACGCTAAGTTTATTTCTAAATTTCCTCCTATTACTATCGTTGCTACGGACGGCAAGATTGATTTTAAGCCCTTGTTTTTTAATATTAAGTCAATAATTACATCGGAATTTACGTAATTATAATAGAAACAAATCTTCCATTTTTGTCACCACAAATAACGACTATGATAACGTTATTAATTATCTCAAGCAAAAGCAGATTCCATTCTTTACGCACATACCTCGTGAGCGCAAACCCCTTAAGATGGTGCTTAAAGGACTTCCTCCCTCTTTTACTGGTGACGAGATTGCTGGTGAACTAAGACAAGTTGTTGACGTCATCTCGGTGATTCAATTTAATAAAAATTTATTGAATAATGGTACACAACCGTTACCTGTGTACTTAGTGATGTTTCCACCTAATACTCTTCCGCGCAATATACTGGAAGTCAAGGCTCTGTTTTCTTGCATTATCAGGTGGGAAAAGTACAGCAGAAAAGTTCCTTACCTACAGTTCTATGGTTGCCAAAGGTTTGGTCATGTGTCGCATAATTGCCAGTTGCTTTGCTTATTAACAAACGTTTAAAATTTGACTTATTGCCGGTACCACAGCTATGTTGTGTACAGGCAGTAGGCGTAAATTTATATATTAATAACAATAATAATAATAATAATAATTTTATTAGTATTTTTGCGATATACAGACCACCTAGATTTAATCATAAATTCCTAGATGATCTTCAATCCTTGATGAGTGTAAATAGCAAAGTTATTCTGATTGGAGATTTTAATGCAAAAACAAGTTATGGAACTGCTTTAATAATAATCGTGCTGGTAATATTCTCTTTGAATTCGCATTACGTTCAAATGTTTGTATCTGCGCTCCTGAAGAACCTACTTACTTTCCTGATGCTATTCAATATCGTACTAGTATCTTAGATGCTGCTTTACATAGTCCTGCTGATATTGACCATCATTTATCAACTCTTACGAAGTTAATTAATTCTTCGTCGGAACTTTTTATTCCGAATAAACCATTTAATAATTATCCGCATCTACCAACTTGTATCGTGGTTCTCATCAAATTTAAAAATTATATTCCGAGATTGTACATTAAGCATCGTTTCTCTAATCGTTCTCAAAATTTGAAAAACATGTTTTCTTAACAAATTGGTTAGTTTTCTTTTGCGTAAATTTAAAAATTACAATTTCATTTCAACTTTCTCTAAGCTTAAGCCTAATGATAGTCATCTATGGAAAGTTTGCAGACAATACACGAGACAGCATACAGCTCTTCCACCACTCTACGAAAAGCTGAGTTTTTAGCATCAGAGTATTTCAAAGTTCTTAATCGTAATTGTAATTTTGCATCTGGCTATCAAGTGAGAAAAATTCATTCAGCTGTTAAAAAATTCCTCAATGTCAATCAACTACCCAATATTTTCCCTCTTGTCACCCCAAGTGAAGTCCTTAGCAATATTAAAGCTATAAAAGTAAAAGGTTCGTCAGGGGATGACAATATTTCTACCCCTATTATTAAGAAATTGCCGCTAAAAGCTATTATTGAACTTACAAATTTAATTAATGCTATCTTTAGATTCGGTTATTATCCAAATAGTTGGAAGATAGCCAAAATTATTGCTCTTCCCAAACCCGGAAAGGATGCCTCGTGTGCAAGTAACATACGTCCTATTAGTTTATTGAGCAATCTAAGCAAAATAGCGGAAAAAATTATACTATCCCGTTTAAGACTTCATGCAGATAACCAAAAAATCATTCCTAATACACAGTTTGGCTTTCGTCCAGGTTATTCCACCACCCAGCAAATAGCACGAATCACGGAGTTTATCACGCATAATTTTAATCGTAATAAACATACTGGTATGGTTCTCCTGGATGTTGCGAAGGCTTTCGATACTACTTGGCATAAAGGTATTATTTACAAAATGATAACATATCAGTTTCCTCGTTATGTAATCAACGTTATTAGCAGCTATTTAGCAAACAGATTATTTTACGTTACCATCAATGATTCAAGGTCTACTATGAAAACGTGCTCAGCGGGGGTCCCCCAAGGTAGTGGTCCCTTTCTGTTTACTTTGTTTTTATCTGATTTCCCAAACCTACCTGATATTCAGACTGCTCTTTATGCAGACGATACAGCTCTTTTCTGTACTTCTTATATACCTAAAGCGATTACTAATAAATTACAGTCCGGAATAAATTGTGTCTTTCGTTATTATAAAAAATGGCAAATTGATATTAATTGTGATAAAACGGAGGCTATATTTTTCACCCGCAGGCGTCCCATGTTACCTGCTGAAGTTAAGGTCAACTCTACCATTGTGAGTTGGTCAAAACATGTTCGATACCTCGGGGTAGTCTTGGATAACAGACTAAATTTTTCTGAACATGTCAGTCATACTACCTTGAAAGCTAGCAGGAGTATATCTGCCATATATCCATTAATCAACAGAAAATCATTTCTTAATGTAAATAATAAATTAATTCTGTATAAAACACTTATACGTCCCATAATGACGTACTGTTGTCCAGCTTGGAGTTTTATTTCAAATACAAATTTTAATAAGTTACAAATATTTCAAAATAGGTGTCTCAGATGTGTGCTAAATGTCCCTAGATACCACAAAATCGTATGCTACCTTAAACATGCCTTATATTAAGGACCATATCTTAAATTTAACGCGTAAGTTCTGCGATGATTGCTTAGTCCACGATAATAGTTTAATTTCTACCATTGCTGTAATTACGATTAACTCCAATTTATGTATACTAAATATAAACATAGGAGGCTCAAACATAACCTGTTGTAACGTTATATGGCGATTATTTTAGAAATTAATATTCCTTCTTTATTTATTTAATGTCTAACGTGTTTTTTCTTTTGTTTTATTATTCCTATCTTAATTTTTTGTTTTTTGCTGTACAGTTTTTTTCAATTATTTTTTGCTGTCATTATAAGTATAAGTATAATTACTTCTTTTATTTTTTACGGGTCTTTGTATTATTTCTGATGTACGGCGAGCCATCCTGGGCGTTACGTAATTATTATTTAAAGTTTTTGGTTTGTGTACACTCGCTGTAAATTATGTTGAAATATACGTTGTTGTTGTTGTTATATATAATTTGTTAAAAATATGGGCAAAAGTTTAATAATTTTATTTTTACGTTACAGGAAATGATCGTAAAATTTAAAATTATTTTCAATTGTTACACGCAAATATCTTATACTTCTCACGCGCTGAATCTTAGTTTCGTTAGTAAGCGTGCCGTGTACTGTAACTAAGACCAGAGGTACTGGAGGAATTTATATTAACGGGTAGATTTTGGATAAATGAAGGAAGGAATGCAAAGGAGTCTAGATTCGGATGTAGGAGAATGTTGTAAAATATTTTAGAGTATTTGGAAAGTTTGCGATTGTAGGAATAGAGCGAGCAGATGAGAAGCAAGTGATGAATATTTATTGAAACATTGCATGCAGTGCATTTGGGTTGGTCTGTATTAATATTGTAACTTATTGAGTTTAATTTTTGGTTTTTATTTTTTTTTTAATAAGTAATATATGTTTAGATTTTGACATATTAATAGTTTTTTGAAATTTCTACACACTGTACGTTATTTTCAGCATTGATTTCGTTCATATCCGCTATTATCATATTATCATAGGTATATCGTTGATGAATGTAACTTTGTTGGTGTACATTTTTTACAAATGTACTTTTAAAGGTATAATGTGTTTGAAGTACACCATAGTGCAAAAATATATTTTCGAACAGAGTTTAAATAAACGAAGTAAATGATAGTTTGAGTCGCCTATGCTCTTATTTTTTATAATTACCCAAGTTTTTTCACGGTTTTTTAATATAGTATATATATATATATATGTATGTATATGTATGTATAAAAATAAGAGAAATTTTAAGTTTATTAGATTTAATGATTTTTATTTTTTAACATTACCCTTACTTACTGAATACCAAATTGAGTTAACGTAAAGTAGGCGAGCAAGTCTGCCGAATTTATAAATTAATAAATTATTCCATACAGATAGATTTGAACCACTTAACGATAAAGAAAAGGACAGGACGACGTTCATTGTAATGTTCTGTAAGTGACGCAATTTATGCCAGGAGAAACATTTTCTGTCGGGTAACGTGCAAAGATTATTAATTTGTCAACTCTAATTATGTTGTTACGATCGTTTACAAAGTCAACAATATATCCGCGTCTCGGAGAGAGGGTGGATTCTGTTATTTTTTTTTTTTGCATAATTTATTTCGATTTCCTATTTATGGAAATATTATTGACCCTTTAAAGGCCATTGTTGGTTAGAGGTATTCAGAAATCATTTCTCTCGTTAAGGCAGTTTATATTTAAGTAGGTTATTTTAAAAAATTATAAATTCTCGCATACTTCTCCGAAATTAAGTAGACACAAGATTTTACTTTTTTCGCGATAACGATTTTCTTTAGTGAAATAAGTAGCGCCGTTGTGTCGGAAATAGGCTTGGATTCATAGCGTGTATTTAGATTTTTCACGGTTTAGATAATCATCGAGGAAATGTCGGGAGTAAATTTTAAAATAGATTTTAAATTTAAACGTCGCTCGAATTTATCGCGAATGTTGTGTTTTATAATCGAACCAATTGGTTTTAACAAAATCCTATCGTTGTGTTTTATTTTTTATTCTGTTAGAAATAGAAGAGATGTTACGAATAAAGCGAATTAGATTATGATAAAGCTGATTTAGAGTGGTGGTAGATATCCTTTCACTATTTGGATATGTAAATCAACGAGAATTCGGTTAGAAATATATTGGTTCGGATGGGAAGAAAATGTGATAATTTAAGAGGATCTGCTTTGTTTGTGTTAAAGTAGTTTTCTGAACTTTGTTTTGTAAATTTACAGATCTGTAATCGATAATAGGTGGATAAAAATATGATGGATAATAAGAAATTTGGAACGTAGGGACTACCGTATTGATAAAATATTTCTACTATTAGTCTAAAGTATTATTATTAGTTGGATTTTTGGAGAATAATTTTACCTTATTCCGAACATAAGATATAGGAGTATTATGATGATTGAAATTTAATTAGGAAATTCATTATTATTACTAGTGTCAAAGTATGAACTACTAGAGTTATAGACGACTAATCAATTTGTGAAATTAGTTTAGCGTGATGGCGATTTTAAGAAAGAAAAAATAAATTCCTATTATTTATCATTTTATTATGATGAAAATTAATTCGAGTATAGGTAGGATAATGATTCCTGCCTACGGGATTATTGGTAACGTTACACTATTGAACGACAAGTTAGCTAAAGGAAAAATCCGAAGTGTTAGATTTTAATGTTGGGGCAGTAGTTTGTGACTTCCATCATTTATTGGCATCGAGTTCGTAAGATTGATAAGGTTTATAATATTTTGGGCAAAGAGATTATAACTTTTACTAAACATTAAAATCTTCGCTACCGAAAAGGTAAGAGGTGGACAAATAGGTTTTTGTTCTTAGCACTTGATACATAGACTGACCACATTACGATGACTACCATTAAAAATTTGCTGTGATATAATGGCGATAACAAGCGAGTTAGCTCCCTATAACACGGCTGAAGACGTAACATTAAAAAAAAAAACAAAAAAAAACTAAAACCTGTATCATTGTCTCGGAAAATGGAGTAACACCGAAATCGTTAATTGACCCAAAAAATGATTTAAGGTTAAGTGTTCCACTTTTTGTAATATATATTTGGTGTTGTAATAATAACCGAAAGCATAATTCAAAACGTACATATAGAAAATTAACGGATAGAGCACATCAATATAGAAAATACCCATAGTAGCAGATAATTGTATACATCATATATATAATAAAGCGATGAAATAATATGCGCAGGCAATTACATCAGTTTTCTAGTAATACACTAATGCCGGAAATATAATGAACTAATATGCGTTGTGTACAAGGTAATCTGGTTAAAGAAGCACATACGTACTTCAGCTAGGATTGTGCTGTTTATACTTCGAGTGAAGGAATAATTACAAATATTAAATTTAATGATAACTAACGCACATGCTTCAGTAATTTCATTATATACACACACACATATATATATATATATATATATATATGCATATGTATGTGTTTATTTTGTGGCATATATATATAAAATATGTTTTTGTTTTTTTTTTTTAATTTCTTCTCATCTAGAACTGACCAATGAGGCCATCCACTAGATTTTTTTGACTTATGTATGTCATGAAATTTCGGACACGCACATCAGCGTGATTCGAGATCTGCTGACTCGGTGACTTTTTTTCGTTTTAATCTCCTCGGGCTTATTGATTGTTCCAGTAATTTCGCTGCGAGGGAATTGCCATGTACCTGTAGTCTCGACATATGTTTCCTGACTGATTGTTTCGTATTTCTTCAGTCACATATTTTTGATTCCGAGATCCTCATGTAGTGTCTCGTTAGGTATATACCATGGTGCTCCCATCAACGAGCGAAGTAATTTATTCTGGAAGCGCTGAATCTTTTATTCATATTACTTTTGGACGCACATCCACAAAGTTCAGCTGCGTACATCCATATTGGTTTTAACACCATTTTATAAAGTAATATTTTGTTAGCAATTTTTAGTTGCGAGTGTGGTCCGAGCAACCAATGAAGCTGTCTTGCTTTATGATTTGGCTCCACTATTTTCGCTTTGATGTGATTAAGCCGTGTAAGAGTTTCATCTAAGTGTACTCCAAGATATCTGATGGATTGTTGCACTCGTTTGCCATTTACAGATAAGTGATAATGATGACGTATTATTTTTCGTTTTGTAAAAATGATGCGGCTACTTTTGTTTTCGTTTATAACTATTTTCCAGTTATGCGACCCCATTCGGTAATTTTATTCAGCGCAGTTTGTAGACTTTTTGTTGTCTTTTCTGGACCGTCATCTGTTGTCACGAGCGCCATATCATCAGCAAAAGTTGCTAATAACGTATCTTCAGTTTATGACATATCGTACGTAAACAGCAGGTATAGAAGAGGACCAAGTACACTCACACCCGCTTCAATTTTTTAGATTGATGATTCATTTCCATTAACCAACGACTCGGAAGTATCTATCTTCTAAGTAAGATTTAATAATATTGTAGTACCGACTTGGTAGTATCTTGTTACACTTGTACAATACTCCCGGGTGTGCCAGACTTTGTCAAAAGCCTGCTATACATCGAGGAAGACAGCAGAAGTGACTCTTTTCTTTTCAGTTTTCAATTTTATTGATTAAACGATGTACTTGCTGTATTGTTGAATGTCTAGTTCTGAAGCCGAATTGATGATCTGGAATAAGTTGCTTCTCACCAATGACTTTTTTAATTCTATTTTTTAGAAGCGTTTCAAACACCTTGGCCAGGATCGAGAGGAGTGAAATTGAAAGATAGGATGTGACATTTTGAGAAGAACAAGAACAATATATTTGTATATTTAAATATTTTCTGTTTACAAAAAAGTAAAGTTACCATTCAATAGAATTTTCTGTACCGAATATATCAACGATTCTTTCCAGAAAAAATTAATACAAAATATAATCTTATAAAATATTATTTAATTATTATTTAAATTACGCCTTATTATAAGATTGCAGGAAAAATTTTTAATACAAAAAACCTGCTCATTTAAAATAACAGAGTGCGTACACTCTTACCGTATCAACAATATACTTAAAAATATCTTAACTTATTTATTAATACTAGAACTAGAATTTGTAGCTGGCTTACTATAGAAGGATGTGTTTTATACGCCTATATATCTTTTATACCTGTGTCGTAAAGCTTGGTAATCGTAATCCCCTATAGAATTTACCATTGGAATGTCGGAATATCTACAATCGGCAAAAAATTTTTTCGTTTTATCCTTAATCATTTCCTGTACGTAAGGGAATTTTAACGCATCATGGAGAGATTTTATTAAAGTAAATCGAGGTTTATTCAAAAATTATTCGAAGGCAATGGTTTTGCACTCTTTGCACGTGGTTTATATTACTACTACTAGTATAAGACCACATTGGGCAGGCATAGATTTGGTAAAATTACCTTTTTGTATAATAAAAATTTGTTTTGCGTTGAAAGCGCAGATCTTTTATTAAAGATAGGAAATAGACAACCCATTTTCCGTATTGTTCTACTTACACAATCATTAATATGTTTTGTAAATGTGAGTCTTCTGTCCATGATGACGCCTAAATGCTTCACATGTTCCTTCCAGTCAAGTTCAACGTTTTTTATTTTAACGAAACGATTTAATGAAGGCCTACGTCTGGTAAAAATTATTGACTCTGTTTTCTCATCGTTAACTTTTATTTTCCATTTATGGTAGAATTTAGACATGACATCAATTGCTTTAGTTAATCTATTACTTATAGTGTCTATTCTATAAGAAGATACCATTAGAGAAGTGTCATCAGCATAGAGATTTATATCTACTCCTGGCATTGTCGGTAAATCATTAATATACATAATAAAAAGGAATGGGCCTAAGATACTGCCTTGAGGCACCCCAGCTTTAACGTACCTTACATCAGAGTTATGGTTTTTCAGTTTCACATAGAATTTTCTATTCATCAGATAAGATTTAATAGTAAAAACAAGATATGGGGGAAATTATATTTAATTAATTTATATATGATTCCATCATGCCATGTTGTGTCAAACGCTTTTTCTATGTCCATCAAGACAACACCCGAATGTTTATTCTGGTTAAAGTTATCAGGAACTTTGTCACAAACACTGGCCAGTTGGATTGTCGTACTTAGTTTTGGTCTAAAACCGTATTGCGAATCAGCTATGATGGATTCTCTGTCACTAAATGCCCTCAATCTTACTAGTATTATTTTTTCAAAAACCTTACTTATATTACTGAGTAAACTCACAGGTCTAACATTTTGAACCGAAGATGAATCTTTCCCAGCTTTTGCCAAAGGTACCGTTACCGATACTCTCCATGACACAGGATAATAGCATAGGCGTAAACATGAGTTAAATAGAACCTCCAAGGCGACTATTGCTTTTGTTGGTAGATTTTTAATCATTTTTATGCTAATTTGATCGTGACCAACTGAATTTTTCAGCCTGAGAGTGGAAATAAGGCGTTTAACCTCTTTAGGTGTTGTAAGATCTACGAGTGAAATCACTGCAGGAATGTTAAGTGAGTAATTGTTTATCGTCTGCTTCACCTGACGTTCATGATACCGCGTTGACATTAACACATTTTGACTGTGAACAGTTGCTCAACTAAGATTTCTGCTTTATCTTCAACGGAATAAGCTATCCTACCCAAATTAATTGTGTCTTTAATAGGCGGTAATTCGGTTTGGCCTCTACAGAAGTATTTATTAACTCTCCATGAACTATTATCAATTGGAGAGAGGTTTTTGAGGAATTTATCATACTGTAAATTTCTTTCATTTATTAACTTCGTTTTCACTACCTTATTTAATTTGTTATACAGCTTCTTATACTTGAACTTATTTAGATCATTAGATCTTTGATAACATTTACGAGCGTAGTTTTTAAGTTTAATAATAATTTTTATATCTTTTGAGATCAAATTCACTTTCTCCTTTGTAACAACCCGCGGAATGGCACAGACATTTTGAGGAAGTTTACCTGGTTTTAGCACCATTATTAAGTTTGCGAATTTCCATAATATGGGTACATACAGTAGGCGTAACATAGCGTTATAATAAATGTAGGTTAGCAGTGATTTCCCCGGTTTCTTTCAAAATTCGCCCGGCTATTAGATCATAACCTGCTGATTTGCTGACATTCCGGTTTTTTATTATCGCATATACTTCACCAAGCGACGTAAACTTAATTTTGTTTATTTGATAATTTAGACATTTATTAAGATCTTGTTACACAACGTTTTCAACAGGCGATTTTACATTATGTGGTTTAAAAATTTCTGATAGGTGTGACGCGAATGTGCTTTCTCAGCATCATCCACAGTCCAGACCCCATTATCTGTTTTCATCGGTTCACTCCTATATATCGGTTTTTTCCCCATGTTTTATTGCTCTCCACGATGAATAGTTATTATCCTTCGCCAATAAAATATGTGTGATATTTTTTTAAACTTCGACTACAATTCTTCGATTTATTTTAATTTTGTTTTGAAAAAGTATTTCATTAGTGTTTCTTTTATTCAACGTCGTATGTCACGATTTATTCAATAAACGCAGTTTACTAGTTTCACTGACTGCAGCATCATCAATATTCGGTATAGTGTTGCAGCCATTGGTATTTATTAAATGTATCGTCATATGGCGTAGAAATATTTTTATTTTACGTTTTATTTAATTCTGTTTTATTTATTTATTTATTTTTATTAATGTTGCAGATGCAATCGATATTTTATCACAACTCTAGCCGTAGTAAAGCTTTTACCGGTAATCTGAAACAGAAGGAAGTTCATCGTGCCATAACACTGCATCCGGTAAAACAGTACCAACACATGTACAGGATTCATAATTACATGAGGGTAAATTGCAGTTATTTTTATACTACTTTTTTTTTTTTTTATCGATGCTTATTTTAAAAAAGATTAATCGTTTCAGCGAGTATACGAAACGGAGAAAAAGCCATTCCGAAAACTGTTCAGATGCAAGGCAGAAATATTGGCTACGAGCCAATTTTAGAGTATCGTTAAAAGAACCGAATAACATTCCTCTAAAAGTGGATATACTACAACTGAATTTGAATTGACACCCACCCCGAAGAGAATAAACAAATTGAAATAAGCGTGTTCTATCTGAGAATTTATAAATAAAAAACTTATTCGATTGGAACGTGTTTGACGTAATTTGAATTTAGTAAGTAGCTAATTTACGACGATTACAAGGCTCGAAGAATTAGGCGATTAAAATGATTTATATTTAATGTGATCTCCGAACTGTATTTTTCTAATCTTCGAATATTTGTTCCGCTGATAATATAAGGACTAGTAGAATGATTGACTTCTAGTTCGTTCTTAACACTTTCAGTCATACGTGATCAAATTTTGATATATTATAATTTCCAATGTATCGATATAAATACTTTTAAAATCGAGGCAATTTACATCAATCGGAAAATAATGAAAAATTTTATTAGCAATTACAATTTCATGTACCATATAGTGGACATCGGGACTGAAAGGGTTAATTGTTAAATACGATTATTAAATATTGAAAGGAATGCGCGTGTTCTTTCGAATGGCTTCATCACGGATTATATTTACGCGTCTTGAAAAGTTAAAAAAAAAAAATTTAAAAATGGCGATGTACTGAACGCGAACTAGAAAAGAACCTTCGAGAATTTATAAATATATCCGAAAATCGCGCAATCGACCTCTCTGCGACTTCGAAATCGATAGAATTTGCCCGATTTCTGAAGTTATAATTTCGATGTGCTTTTGCACAGGCTGTTCTGTCATATTTGCGAAAATCTATAAAACCCTCTCTAGTTTCTTAGTTCAATAGAATATTTCGAACACATCGTGAGGGGCTCGTAATCTAGTACTACCGTATAGGATAAGATCGTTGGGAACAAATCGAACGGAAGACGCTGTCAAATTGCATGGTTGGACTATTTCGGAGAATGGTTCATCTTCGGAACATCTATTCCGGTTAGATGTCGATAGAAAGCAATTCCAATTGCGTATCGTCAACCTTCAATATTGGAAGTTTAGTTTATTATCTAATATCGGAGCTGAATATTCGACGAGTGATTTTTTCTGTAGAGACCCATATACACGATGGGGTAAGTGTATTAAGTAAATGAAATACAAATATAGTAGAAATAACAGTTTGTCCAGAATCCGTCTAAGTATATGTAACTCTGAATTTACAATATTATAAAATTTAATTTGTATACATACACCCTGGTGCACATTTATTATTTCTACAATAACGAAAGTATTAAAAAATTTTTAAACAGTTTAGTTACTAAATGATTACAGCTGGAAAGAGTGCGCTTAACAATATCAGTAAAGTTACACATGTTACACAATTGTCGGAGTGTGCGATGTTTGGTACAAATAATTTTTAAATAAGCCGCGTAAATGATGTATTACTGAATTTTTTTTCAATGTTTGGGAATTTTTTTTAGCTATAATATTCATTCCACTCTGATTGAAATTTCGTTGTACGATGCTTAAAGACTCTGTTCGAACGTTAAAAGTTTTTGTTCAGGAATGAAATAAGGTTGCCGATACTTTACCGAATTCGTGATCTAAATTTATATTGTTCTTTATGAGAAATGTGTTAATATGATTCTCTATATCTAAAAACTTAATGCTTTGATTCCTCCAATGATAATGCTAGTTTCTGCAGGATTTAATCAATCGCTGTAGTTCTTTCAAAACTTTTTAAATCTCTTTATTTTTAGCGTATAAAAATTTGCTAAAATTAAATTATTTATGACACTGCCATAAAGAATGTCCGATAACGTTTTTATATAATGTCATTCCATTTTTGTAATTTAAACAGTTATTATTATTATACAATTTGTTTTAAATATTAATAAAAATTCCTTTATTTTACTAGTAACGTATTGGAAATGGAAATAAAATTTTATCTATTATAACTCCTAAGTATTTAATTCGGCTAATCGTGCTAATATTTAATCCGTATTGCTGTTAAAAATTTAATCCCTTATTCATTAGACAACATAAAATTTGACTTGGAATCGTTTATATTTAAATTATATCGTTTTAACCGATTCGACGACCAGTGATTTCCGTTCAATTTTATCGTCCTTATTAATTGTTGCGAACTTATTAAGAAAAATAATTTTTTATTTTCCAACTATGAATAACTTTTTTTTCATCATTAATATTTACTGCACAAGCTGACCAACATATTTTTAGGAGAAGGGCACAACAAGAAGGTTATAGTCCCGGTAATAACGACCTTAGATTAGTTCCAGTGGTTTTATTAAGCGTTTTAGGTCGTGTCCCGACAGCTCTGATGCATATTTGATTTTGCAGCCTCGCAGCATGGTTGCGTATTGCTTAATGACCTTACATACATGAGGAACGTTTATGATATCTGGTTTGCTACATACCAAGGCGCATTTGTTATTCACCGAAGAACTTTATTCAGTCCGTAATTCTATAACTCTTCCTAATCTAAAATAACAAGTGTGCGAATGTTTCCGATAATCGGCGGATTATTCGTATAGATTAAAAAGAGAAAGCAAACTAAATTAAGATTATTAATGCAACTGTGATTAAAAAAAATTATTTATTTTTTAGACGAAGCGTTTTTTTTTTTTTAATTCGTATTAAAAATAGATATATAGTAGTCGAGAAGTTAATTAAAAATAATAAACTGGACGCCGCTGTCGGATAATGACTGGTATCCGCATTTATGGTTGCGTTCTGTACGTGTGTGTGTGTGTATGTGCAAATTATGTCAAGAGTTATCAGTTAATGAATTAACTGAACCGAAAGATTTTATGCGCGATTTTAACGTGTTTAATAATTATCGATATTCGTTAACTTTATATACAGCCAGTCCCAATTAATTTAGAGGCGCCCGCGTCGATTAAATCGGGTACGTTTTTATAATTATAATTGTAATTATAATTACCGTAATTTTTATTATCGCTGATTTTACAATTAGCTCGTTTTTTCTAGTAAATAAAATGATACCACACGCGCGTCTAAAAGATAAATATATCTTTTCGCATCGTACTTGGAACAAATTTGAGATCAAACATCATTTTCCTACATGAAACGTTGGTAATTAGCCTGATGATAATATTCATCTACGAGCTAGAGCTTGTGTGTTAACGAAAAAAGAATCACGTAATCTATAATATTGCCTAGAGTTAGACGTAGGTTTTTCATTTCCTCGTTAAAATATGCATCATCACCATCATAGTTCTGTGATCACTTCCAGCATTATAAAATTATAAATTACTATAGTAGACACGTCTATTACTGACGACCAGTCTGTACATGACGTAATATCGGTTGTCAGTTTATTTTGTCTACACGTCGCGTCTGGAGTCTTCGTATTCGACCTTGAAGCGCGTTCTTTCCTAATAATTTTTTTTTTCAACATCATTTTATGTCTGCGGTTGAAAAATGTATTCAGCGATCTTTGCATCCGCGTGATATTTTCAACGACGGTATATTTTCCAAAACATCGATACTCTGGATATATTTTCATCCGACATAGATTAATGTACCCCGAAGTATTTTAATAAAATACGCTTACAAATATAAATTTAATTATTATAAATTTGAAGATAAATTTAGCATTAAAAATAATATAGAATCAAAAAATTGTTTAAAATAAATAAAATTTAATAGTAAATATCATCGAACGCAGTTAATTATTGATTACAATATTCCCACTAACAAAGTAATTAGAATATGTTAAGAATAATAATTTTTTAAGTAGTAAAATAAATAAAAAGATAATAAAATATTAGACACGGTATTAAATCAAAATTATTTTCATCTTCGAAATGAATATTATAAAGAAAATAGTGGTTTAATTATGGGATGTCCGTAGCTGATATTTACATGAACGAATTAGATAATAATATGAATAATAATAATATATTTAAAAATAACGTTAAATTTTGGAAAAAATATGTTGACGATATCTTAATAAGATGGAATAATAACGATAAGGATAATATTTTGAACAATTTTGTGTCTATTTTTATAACTGTATTAAAAACATTGAATTTACATTAGAATGTAGGAGGAAAAACATTCAGAGCTCCAACGCACCAAATACAAACTAAATCGATCAATAATATGCAAGGAACGACATTAAATAGAGAGAAATAGATCGTCTGTGTCTTTCTCTACATTTTATACAGAATGAATATCTGAGCAGAAATGTGCCAGATCAGTTGAAAAAGTGAAAATGGTAACATGGCAATTTATCATTTTTTTTTATATATACACGGATCCTAAATTAGCTAGTTTTGCAATTCCTTCTAGCCTTGTTTAAGCGGCTGGTGTGACATTATCTAACCTAGCACTGGTAGACGCTGCGCCGAAAACCAGTGCAAACTAGCACCAGTATTAAGTGTGCTGTTCACATAAAATGGGTCCAATTCTGGGATGTGTATACTTGTTTATGGCAAATTGAGGGACAAACGCTGCTAAAGTTAATCGTTCAACAATACGAACAAAGAAATAGTAGCGTGCTTTTTAGATTACGAAAAAGCGTTCGATAGAGCGAAGCACGTGAAATTAATGAATATTATTATACAAAAATATTATTTGGATCAAAATTAAGTATAATTAAAAATCTAATCTTTACTGGGAACAATCAGCGAATATTAAAATCAAGAATAAGTACTCTAAAGAAGGCGTAAAATACGGAGAGTAGTAGGCAAGGATGCACATAAATGTTGAAGAAATAATGAAGAATGATGTGTTACAGAATGTAAAATAAATGGAAAATTAGAAACAGAGAGATAGGAGTAGAAGATGCTGAATGCAATCAACAATGAGGGAAAAAATTTTGGTATGAAGAAAAATACGGGAAAAACAAAAATAATGAACAAAGACAATTAGTAAATGATAAATCCATGTACGCAGCTACATACTGGGCTGATGCGCGAGTTTTCCGGACACGGAAAGTAAGTAAGCTAGAGATGAAGGGAGATAATGATTGAAAATGAAGACTATTAAAAGTGTAAAGTGGCATGATTATATTTTTACGCGATATTTGCTATAGATTAATATATTCATAGCCATTTGCACAATAACACTAGTTCAGTTACCTCTATTTTATCTGCACCTCATATGTAGTTGTTTTGGGCGTTTAACCACTCGGTGTTGGTATCGTATCCATCCGTCGTCCTTACATTTGAAGTTTTATTATTCCTTTTGTCGGCTCGATTAGAATACACTTTGTTTTCAGACTGTTTCTTTTCTTTTTTGTTCTGCTTCTTATGATGTGTACGTAGTATTTTCTAATTCTTGTCGAGGAGTCGTTGACAATTGTTTAGTCGATTTAAAGTCGAAGTTTCCCTTCGTTTCGTCGCTTATACTTACCATGGATTAATTCATAGCCATTTGCACAATAACATTGTTCAGCTCCTCTATTTCATCTGCTCCCCGTGGTAGTGTTCCGAGTTTAATTACCCTCAATCCGCCTTCCTTCCTTTTGTCGGCTCCATACATTTTTTTCACACTGTTTCTTTTCTTCGTCTTCTTTTTGTGACGTGTACGTAGTATTTTCTAATTTTTGTCGTTGGCAATTGTTTAATCGATTTAAAGTCAGAGTTTTCCTTCGTTTCATCGATCACGGTATTCTTAGAATTTTTCGCCGGGTCTAATTTGACCGGAAGTCCAGTACTCTGTATAAACGTATGAAAAATACGAGTGTTTTTCTACAGGCACACGTAATACCTTTTCTTTTTTTTTTGTATGATGAAAAAGAACTTTTTTATTTAGACAGGCTTTTTAAAAAGTCTTCGCTCCTGTTTAATTAATACATACGGCAGTAAACGAACGATTCCAACGCGTGTGGTTTTCGTTTCAGCTTTCTCGTGATAGTCCAGCTCTGGAGACTCGTTACAAAAATACAGAAAGTCATTGGCCCCTTTTTTCCATCGATTTTGCCATTTCCTGACCAATGTTGATTCAAGTTGTATCTTCAGTAGTATGTGATTTCTTTTGATATATATATCAACATCCACTTATTTTCATCACATTTACAACAAACTAAATGTATGACTAACTTTATACTTAATAATAATTTTCTCAAGTGCGTAATTTTACGAATTAATAAATTGTAATCTTTTTAATACATACACTTACGTATATTTAATTGCATAAGCTTATAAATGCAGGTGCTCCATCGCGTGTTTTAAAATAACGCAGGTGAAAAATTATTCTTTATATAAAATCGTCAAAAAAAAAACCTCTAATATTGATACAACGAATTAAATCTAGACTAATGCCAATTTAACCCGATCCAACTACATAGCACTCAGCAAGCTCCGCCTTGGCCACATATCACTCTCTCATGACCATCTTCTCAAACGTATCAACCCCCCTGGCTTTTTGCCCCACTTGTTCACTCTCAAAACCCTTTCTTATCTGCCATATTTTACTGTACTGCCCTACACTCCCCCCTTACCGGCCCAATATCCATCCGCGTACTCTATCTGCTTTCCTCTCCAACAATTCTCCAACTATTCCCTCAGTTATACAGTTCCTTTCCTGTTCCAACCTGAGTTACTACATCTAACTGTTAAATCAATAGCATCGGTAGCTAAACACGGCACGAATCTTGTGTTTTTGATCTTCCCTAAGAAACATCCGTTTACACAGCCGAAATTATAGCAGTATATAAAGCCTCAAAATACGTAATAAAACATTCGCATCTAAAAAATATCTAATATGCACGAATATACCTAGCGCATTACAACATATACAACATCAAATTCATATTATAAAAACACCGACACCATCGATATAAAATGTATTATCCATAAACTAACTTCTTTATATGCACTCCAGCTTACTCGGAAATTGCCGAAAACCATAAAGTAGCTGAAACGAATAGAAAAAAATCTGAATACAGTTAAATCTATTGCCATATTTATACTCGCAAAGACTATACCAGCAACATTGGAAAACTTATTGCACTCACACGAACCTGTATCAGATTAAAACAAAACTAGGACACCGGATCGACGAGAAGTGTTAGTCAGATTACGCACAGAACACACGAAGCTCACATCAAACACGAATGGAATCCTCCATCAAACTACTCCGCGTGCAATGTTCAATTAACAATGAAACATCTACTATTAGAATGTAAATAATGCGATAATAATCCACGAAATATTTACAAACTTACAAATGATACGATATAGACACTATTACAAGATAATCCCCGACTAATTAAAATTACTCCTAAAATACCTCACAGTTATAATTCGTAACATATAAAGAATTCACATACGTAAATTATGTCAGTAATCGAGCGTCTTTGAATAAAATAAATAAAAAATATAATACAAAATTTTATTAAACGATCATTTTAAGTTACGTCGCCCTGAAATTACGTCTGGAGTTTAGGAATAAAAATTGAAAGACTGAAAAACGGTCGAATTTCAATTATTAACCGATATCCTTAAGGTTTCATGTAAATTATGAAAGAACAAATAAATTGGAAAAGAAGCAAAAACAGATCACCGAGGTGTAGTCAATAGATATCATTATGTTCTTAACTGGATTATCTAGAGTCGAGCGATATATTTCAGCAAGGAAAGGAGTAAGTGGAAAGGGATAATATTGTAGATGCTACCCTAAAAGTCCCGATACTTAGGAATTGAGCTTCTGTGCGAATTAACGCGTATAAAAACATATTTGTAATGTTCAACGGGATGCAACGAAATCTTACGAGTTGCTTCAATTTGAAATAACTGTGTCTTATATTTTTCCCGGCAATTCGTTCCTCGTAAAAATCTAAACAGCTTACCAGCCGGAACTATTATGTCGAGTTTGATTGGAAGTTGTTATGTAATGGCTACTTGTCACCCAGTAAATTGTTGACTTTTTTTTTAAAGCGTTAGCAACCCAACAAAATCAAAGTGCTTCTGTTAAACGCTGGATAACATCGTCTCCGGTGATAAGACGCCACACGGCCCTAGTGTACAGCACGGCGCTAACTCCATTTTAAGCGCAATAAGTGAAGCTGACTCGAGAGTATTACGGATTTTACGTGTTAAAACTGAAATTAGGATATAAAATGACTCAAATGTAACTAAACGAAAATAAAATTCAAAGCATAACGCAGTCGACAAATATTTCCGATCAAATTCGTGCCGATAAGGTTTATCAATAGCTTTGGAAATATGTGAAAAAATAAAAATTGTCGAGACAAATTTGCCCCGAAGAAGTCAGCTAGCCCCTCCTTAACGTTCTGTAGAATGATCATAAATTTACTGAGAAAAAGATGAATATGTATACATTAAGTAAGAAAATTTCTCTTTGTTAAGTTATCGGATATATCCGTGATATATATACATATAAACTCGATTCGATTATGTACCAGTTTAAAACGACAACCGATTAAAAAAGAATTTACGTAAAAGAAGTATTTAGAATAGCATTAAAAAAATGCAGAACTTCAGGAGAAAAATATCGAATCAAAGTAATGAAATCTGTAATATATCTTCCTACGGAACGGGGGTCTATAAAGCCCCGAAAGAAGAGTTTCTTCGACATGTTTAAAATATACTTTTAAACGCCAATTTTTAAACAATAACGTACAGTTGTCGTTACTACATAATGTTAATCGGTGATCTTCATTTATTTACTTTTTTTTAAATAGGGTTTAAAGATACATGAATTACAGCAGAAAAAGATTAATTTACATAGAGACATTTACCTAACGAGCCAATTATTGAAGTTACCGTCCTCGAAAAATTTATTTAACAACATGTCATCATCGTCATCATCAACGTCAGTTTCATCTTTGAAGAGGAATCATTCGTACGATATCAACCGTGAAAGTGATAACGATATGTACGAAACATCATTATTCGGTATAATTTTGAGCATATATTATACATATACGTAACGTTAATATTATTTTACGCTTATGTGTGTAAATAATATATATCTATTTGTATACATACACACACATTTATATATATGTGTGTGTGAACGTAGTATTAAATTACAATTTTTTTTTTAGGTAATCTGCCATCATTTAGTAGTAGGGTGTTCTCCAATGAGAATCAACCTTAATCGTTGCATTATGTATAATGGTATTTTCCTTTTCAATCTACGTGTCTGTTGAAGGTTATCATTAATTAAGCCCGTTGCTGGCGGATTCGGATGCGATCTTAGGCGCTGTGAATATGTTTCACCGTGTATATTCTTATTACATCTTTAACAGATTCTATTTTTAGGTCTCTATACATAGGTCATCATTTCTAATATACCAAGGTGCATCAACGATACGTATAGATTTTGATTGGAACCTTTCAATTTCGTAAATATTTGAATTGGATGCCGTACCCCATAATTGAATACATGGCCATAGCGGCTTAAAGTTAATTTTGTACAGTAGTAATTTATTTTGCGTAGATAATGGTGATTTCAATAAGCCAGTGGTATTTAGGAAATTGAATGTCCAATCGCTTTCGCTTTATATTAATATGTCTTTGTAGGTGAATTCCTTTTACACTATTAGTGGCTTACAGTTCCTACAGTAATTGTTTCTGCATTATGTTTGCATTTTGTAAACAGTATATAATGTGAGTTTGTTTCATTAAGACTTATCTGTGTGTCATTTCTTAATCCATTTCTCAATTATACTTATATTCTGCTGTAGTTGCTTTTCAAGTATTCTAGCTTATAGAGAGTATAGCCGATCATCAGCAAATCCATTAGTGATAGTGCTTTGACACTGGTTTTAAAATCTTCCTCTGTTCCGTATAGCGCCATACTCCAGATAAAACTTTTATTCGCCTATGAGTATTGATTGATTTCTATATAGCTGGAACAGTAATCGCCGATCTCTGAAGTGTATGTTTCTTTAGTAATTTGAATAATATATTCCAAACTACGTGATCGAAGGCTTTCTCTATGTCTACAAATGCCGTATAAACAGTTTTTCCTATTTTCATTGATTTTTCAATAATCCAAAACGTAGGTATAGCTTCTCTAGTGCCTCTGTTTCTTCGAAAGCCCAACTGATCATCTTTGAGATTATTTACGATTTTCGATTCTATTCGATGATGTATGATTTTCATCAAGATTTCGAGAACATGTTCGATGTTCTATAATTTTTGCATTGCTACACATTATGCCTTTTTGGCATAACTAGCAATCCTTGCTCAAAATCTTTTGTTATAGTACATTCCAAATATATTTCATTTAATAGCCTAAATATTGTGTTTTTAACTTTGTCACCTAATAGTTTAATCAGTTCCCCAGCAATTTGATCAACTCCTATATTTGCCTTTAATTCGTTTAACGGCTTTTCAAATTCGCTTTTTAATATAGGCGGGTCTTTCTCTTTTTCTTTTAGATCCGCTACTTCTTCTAACATTAAGTCGTCAATCGGATCTCCACTATACAGATCTTCAATATATTGTTTCCACCTGGTTTGGATATCCTTATTATCAATTAATAATTTCCTATTTTCGTCTCTTAAAGTACATAGTTTCTTCCTTGAAAAATGTCCTTTTATGTCGTTGTAGGCTTTTTCTGTATTTCCCTTTTTCACGTAATCGTCTATATTTTCACATTGTTCGCCGATCGATTTTTCCTTAACTTTTCGGACTTCTCTATCACCATATTCCTGTACTTCTTCGACAGATATTACCGTAGCAAATTTTCACATGAAGTTACATGTACAATTCCATATATATATATACAGGCGTACAGTACCGATTACAACCGCGTATATATTTAGGCGAAGTAAATCTACAATTAATTACTAAATAAAAGTTTCGATAAACTATAAATATTCACTTCTTGGTAATTGCACGCGTCTCTTTTATTAGAAATAATTACTCGTTTCGTTCTACACGTGTCACGGTTTACGATGCTATAAATAATTAACATTCGATTAGAAATATTCTACGTGGGGTTTATTTTTACGACACATTTCCCTTATAATAATAGAATATACTAACGACGAATTAAATTTATCTATTTCGAAAACTGTAAATATGTTGCACACACGGAACTTAGAATATGTTCTTTTGCAAAAATGAATATTCTTTGATATGTATTTTTATCGTTATTACTATTAATACGATTATGTAAAGGACTTATGCAATTTAGTTTTTGATGGGGAAAATATTTAGCTACGCTGGTACTTGCCCTTGATTCGAAAGATTTTCCGATACACTTCCATGCGAACAAAGTTCTCAACTAGCTACAAGATAATATGTTAGCTGTTAATGCCGCTAGAGCGAAATATATAATATAGACAAATCGATATTTCTGGTTTTTGGAATGATACTGAAACATCACTAGGTAGATATAACAAGTTATACCCACGTGTTCGGATTATCGTGGAATGCACTTTTGTATTTCTAAAAAAATTAAGAAAGTTGAATTAGCTCTTTCATTATCTAAAACGATACTACTTCGACCATTTAAGACGTATTTATCTGGCGTTATATCAACCGGTCTCTGAATTGGTGTGGAATGTCGAGATACCACATTAAACCGATTGAAGCTTTGCAAAAACACGTCTTAAAGAGAGTAATCACGAATGAGAATTTGAGTGTGGAAATAAACTTCTATCTTGTATCGGATTTATTAATTTTGCAGCAGTTTGTTCTGAAAAATGGTAATAAGTTCTCGGCATATTAATGGATAAAGGGAAGACACGGTCAGGAAGTACAAAGGCGATAGTCCCTCATTATAATAAGGCAAGGATGAGGTTGCAGGCAATTTATGCCGAAGCAGTGGAGTATAAAAAAACTGACCTAATTAATTACAAACGAAGACGAAGGAAACTATTAACTAAATGCATCTGATGCGAAGACGAGAAAACTGTTTTAACTAATTACTTATCAGAATTTAAACATCCATACCTAGTGTTATTTTGTAGTAGAGATAAATTCGCACGGTTCACTCCTCTGCAGGTGTTGTGATTAACTGGTCATTTAGGAAAGTCGTGTACCTGTTTATTTATATAAAGACTATGCGGATTTCTTAATAATTAAGTTCGGATGAATATTTCGATTATCATAAGTCAAAATTATAATAATAATCCAGCCGTCGCATAGTGTTGCGCATAGGCGGTTTTATTCTCTTTATTTTAGTTTAATATACACGAATTGCGTACGATATTGCTATCTGTTTTTTTATTTTATTTGTTTATTCGTTTTTTATTTGGAATTAATATTTATTTCATATTTCTTCTATTTTAAAACGGTGTATTGTATTGAAATTGAAATTTTATTTGATAATTATTAATCGCAATCATACCGATTAAATTTTACAATATAAGATGCATTTCAAATTTCCCTCATCTCCGGATGATTAAGAAAGGTCTTCGTAGTATCGCCTTACTAATTTTTATTTATTATAATTATTATTATTTTTTTTTTTCGTTATTACGAACACCGTCGCTAGATGCGATTTATTTATCGGGATTTACTTTTATCGATGCAATTCTTAAAAGCAACGTTAAATAACTTTATAGTTTTACTTAAGCTCCTTGGAGTGAGACAAGTTTATTTTATGTCTACTCTGCAATAAGGTCTATGTACATCAAGTATTTCGTTCGGTATTTGCTGCTGGAGTACGAGTGAGTGATTTTATTACGTAATTTACGAGGACATTATTATTAAATTCATCCATTTATTTATGTAAATCGATTGTACGACTAATATAAAAACCCTCTCGTGTTTTTCCGTCATTATTGCTTAACGAATGTCGACACGAACGTTTCAGCATTATGAGATTAGTTAACGACTAACTGGTATATACATAAATTTACAAATGAAACCGATTTGTATTTATTTATTGCGACGTGTTCGCATATTCCTGAACTATTAATTACCAACTGGTTCAGTTATACGATTCGGTCAACGTTTATATTACATTAGCACACCAATATACGTAATATATAAAGAACAGACATCAGATTAAGTTTCTAAAAAATTAAATCCTTGAATTGTTTAATTTGCTCCATAATAATAGCTGTAACACACACACACACACACACATTTATATATATATATAAGGTGACCTAGAGAAGACCGATGGTTTTATATTTGAATAACTCAAAAGGTACTCAATCAAAATTTTTGAATAAAATTTTATTTAAAAATAGAAAAACGAGAGATTAGCTTACAATCATTTGTGGAACATAATATCCTTCAGATGGCCGCCATTTACAACAATACATTCGTATTCAGTCTTTTTACAACATTTCCGAACACTTTTTCGAACATAGGTCGCTAAATTTTTGAAATTTCTTCAGAAATCCGAGTTTTCAGATCTTTCAGATCTCGTGGGCGTGTTATGTAAATGCGGCTATTAAAGTACCTCATAAAAGAAATCTGGAGCGGTCAAATCGGGCGATCGCGACGGCCAAGCGAAATCCGTGCGACCCGACAGTATATGATTACCAAACGCTTCTTTCAGTACTGCGAGCATTTCTGCCGAACAGTGGCAATTAGCGACATCTTGTTGAAACTATGTACGGCCCAGACGACGACAAAGTGAGGGAAGCAAAAAAAAAGTTTATCATTTCGATATAGCGCGCGTTAACAGTATCAGTGAAAAAATATGTTACAACTGTTCCCCACTTCGCCGCTACAGACCAGACGGTTATTTGCTCGTTGTGTGACGGGTTCTGTTCGATTGAATTCGAATTATGTTCGGACCAGTAGTGGCAGTTCTCTTTGTTTACGAATCCGCATAGCTGAACATAAGCTTTATCGCTCATCGGAAGATTATTTAAATCCATTTCTTCAACTTCGATTTTTTAATCATCGTTTCAGCAAAAAAGTTTTCGTTGTGCATGGTCGGTACTTTTTAATTCCTGAGTTATTACGAGTTTATAAGGATGAAATTTCAAGTCTTCCATCAATATACGGGGAACAGATTCCCTCGACAGGTTTAAAGAAGCAGCGTGACAACGAGCAGACTGCGAATGATCGCTGCCCGAACTCGATCGATGTTTTGTCGAGGACATTTTTTATCCGGGGTTGCGGAAGCTGTTTCTCGAAAGCTTTCAACCCACCTTAAAATTGAATTTGAAATGATACTGGTTTACATCGTGTAACTTTGAATTCTTTTCGAAATTCTCTTTGTACTGTCGTGATCGATTCACGTCGAAAATAACGTTCCACACGCATAATGTACGATTTTTCTCGTTATAGTATGCCATAATAACTGCTACAAAAACGAATCTCCCTTGTGTACATTACACATGGAGCACGCGGTTTGCGTTGTAGCGGTGTTACCAACTGCGCTACTCAAAAAACAAAACCGTCCGTCTTCTCTTATATATATATATAAATATATATATATAAATATATATATATAAATATATATATATAAATATATATATATATAATAAATTACTTAAATTTGATCACGTATATAGAATTAGTAAAAATTGCCTCTGAAAACACATTTCACATCGCTCTATATATAACAAATAGATTAATGATAAATGATAAAAGTTCAAAAGATTATTATTATTGTGATTATTATTTGAATGTTTAAATATTCCTGTTCTATTAATTACTGACGTCTTCGATTATGTATTTCAATTTACCCGCCAGTATTTTATTTGTAAACACATACATTATTACAAACACGCGCGCGTGCACACACACACAAACATATATATACATATATACATATATGAAAAACATATGTATATATAAATAAAGAAAGAAAGAACGAATGTGTGGTGAAGAAAGAGATCAGAGAGTGAAAGATAAACAGATAAGACATAATAACAAAATGATAGGCGTTAGAAAAATTTTAATCACGTAGTTTTGTTTTAAATTGAATCTTGAATTATTTAATTTGCTCTATTTGATAATAATAGCTGTACACACGTGTATATTGTGTAAATTTAAAAATTTAATCAAAGTTTATCCGCATTTTAAAGACAACATCAGTTTTGTATACATAAATTTCTTAGTTCTAGACAAAATAAGTAGAACAATGAAAAGTAATAAAAATAATAAAAATTAAGAATATCATTTATTATTATTATTATTATTATTATTATTATTATTTAGGCTTCGCTTGCTATTCGTTCGATCATAATCCTAATATAATATTAATTATGGCTTCAACAAAATAATAGTATATATTGGATTCTATCGAATATTATCATTATTTTGACGATAGCGATATTGAAAATATTATATGAACTAATACTTCATTTTATTGTCTTCTTTTTATTAATTGTTTATAATTTCAATACAAATGTAACACTTTCTTTTTTCTTTTTAATAGAATACCGACTTTATATTTGATATCGATTGCAGGGTTACAACCCGGATTGAATAAATTCCATCCTCGCGATGAAGACGACGTATTTATTTGGGATATGATATCCCGTTCGATATTTTCCGTCGCAAATGTAAATCCCAGGAGAAGAATCGAATCTTATTTGAAAGAAGGTTTAGAAGATGTTATCAGGGAGGTAAACGAGAATAAAATTATTAACGGAATTAATTTTTTTTTTTACGTTAATATTCCGAATTAATAGAGAAATAAGATATATATATATATTATCTACTTATTTTGACCATATTTCACTGTACCCAATCGTCGGTAGCAACTATGGCGTTCGGTCTCTTACTTTGTGGTACAAATCTTCTACGTTCATAGATGACTATTTTTGAATATTATCGAGCCAAGCACTCGTTCTTCTGTCTACTCTTCTTTTTCCTTCTACCCATTATTACGGTCCGCGGCAGTATACATTGGTCTATTATTTTTTTTAGAGAGGAGGGATATATTTATACGCGAATCACATACTAACTGAAACCATTACGTACGTAATTGTAACTACTTTAATCGTGTAAAATTTCGATTCATAAATTTCCGGAGTTATAACCAAAAATGACAGCTTTGATGACAGATATCAGAAGGAGGAGCACCCTTAAGCTTATTTCGGAAATGAGTTTTGGAATTTTCCTTAAATAATCCTTTCGCAGATTAAAAAATTCCGGAAAATATGATCGTCGGTTATATACAATTGTACAAAATTCCCATCATAACTCTAACTTTAAATTTGTTAGCCAGTCTACGACTCCGTCGTTAAGTTTATTAACATCTGCTAATATTAAACCTACAGGTGAAAATTCGCTACAGTCTTCTAATATATGGTGCATTGGTTTTTTCAATTTCCGCATATCGTTATATCCAATTAATTCTATTGAGTGTTTTCCATTGTTCCTACATAAATCCGTTCCTTTAACTTGATTCTTCGGGTCGACAACTAAATTGGAATTTTGTTGCATGTTCTACATTCCTGTCCCATGCTATTTTCCATTTATTAAAATCTTCTGCTAATAATTCATCCATTGTCCAAGGTGATTTTCTGGATTTAAGTCTCGATACTGGTGCGGATGTTATCTGTTTATAGATTGACAGTTCGGGATCTATCTGAAATTTATTTCTATCTCCGACTAATGCTATCTCCCGTGTAATTGCAGCTGGAACTATATTAGTTAATACTGGAAACGAAATAATTGGTGTGGATTTAAGCGTTCCTGATATGATTCGGAGTGCTTAATTTGATATTATATCTACTTTTTTAACATGGCAGCTATTGCACCAAATTGATGAACAATATTCAGCTGCTGAGTATACAAGTGCCGAGGAAGAAATTCTGAGTGTTCTGGAATCAGTACACCAAGTCGAAGCTGCGAGTCTCCTAATGAAATTTGTACGTGTAGTTAAACTTATGGATAAAACCGTTAGATGCTCATTATAAGGTGCGGTCTAATGTCGCGCCTAAGTACTTTGGGTATTCTATATTTACTAGTTCTACACCTTCAAATTTCACTATAGGTTAGATTTTTACAATTCGGTTGTTCAGGTGGAAAAACGCTGTCTTCGTCTTGTGGGGATTCGGTCGTAAGTTCCATTTGTGCAAGTACTTACTAATTTGTAATAAGTCACTTTCCATAGTTTATATCATCATCGTCGTATCGTTGCCGAACATCGTATTAGCTATTGTACGTTTATTTTTACGTACATACAGTCCTTCAAACATTTTTCTTGCACGGTCACCGCTATGTCATCTGCATACTGGAACTTTTTGCAAAATATGCGGCGGTAGTATTGATTCTTGTGGCAATCCATGATTAACTCGTCGTCATCTCCTACAATTTCTCCTAAGAAGACACGGAAATACCTGTCTATACTAGTTGCAATATTCGAGAGCATGGTATTATAGAAACCAGTTTCAATAATATTCTTTATCGCCACACGCTATCGACTTTTATAGGAATGTTGAAACAGTTTCCATGAGTTGATTTTCTTATAAGTTCTGAATTTCAGGTCGAATTAATTCGTACAGATTTTATAGTACAAAAATGTGTCTTTTTCCGTATGTGTTTCCTGAAGCACAATAAAAATGTCAATCTAATTTTCTTGAGTTATACGCGCCAAAAATTCTGCTTTACTTTTCAAAATCACTTCTATATTTAACTGATATATCTTAAAGCAGTTAATGATACACTTAGTCCCGTATACTTATATACACAAAAATTGCTCGTTTAATAAGAGTATATATATAATTAACTCGCGTATATTTTTATCATTATTTACGAATTAAAGGTTTAACAAAAAAAAATCAAAAATAGACGTGTCGTGGTTAATATTAGAGAAATTTTCACGTCCAGAAAATGCTTTTGGAATATGTTTAAATATCTCACGCGTTCGAGGAAACTGCTTATGTGATTCGGAGGGGTTATTTAATTATTCGTTTTCCCCGGTTTTTCCTCCGCGTTTTAAAAATGTCTGTTTGGACTGCGCATTTAATTTTTTTTTAAATATAATTAAATATCTCACACATATATATCACTAGAAATTACTCACGGCTTCGCCTGTGTAATAATTTTTTTTTTAATGCAATATCGCTGTCTTTCTTTTAACAGGTTTATAAATTAATATATAGTATAAGTATATATGTTGAATATATTGAAGAATAGTGATTTTATTAATTATAAACCAAACAAAATATAACACCGTTTTATCACTAAAAGTTTCTATTTATTGTGTGTGCTTGAAAACGACGTAATTGTCGAAAAGCTTCGCAATAAAAAACTTTTAGTGATTAAACGGTGTTATATTTTGTTTGGTTTATAAGTATATATGACGTGTATATTATATTATATATATATATATATATATATATATATATATATATATATATATATATATATATATTCCATTATTTCGGCCACGCTCCTAACACAACTATATTAGTATATATACGTATTTAAAACTTTAAATTGTTGTAATTTCTGCCCTATTTATGATATCAATGTGAAACAACGCTTAGAACGAATCCGATAATATAGGCTATAAGTTGTGCGAATTTCATCATTTCAATCGTTTTTGAGTTAAATCGGAACAGATAAAAATTTTGAAAAATAGATTTTCTGTTTATGCGTGATAAAAATAGCCCAATGCAGTGATTATAATGAAAATATTCGCAAATCACAGACACTATAGATTTATATATTAGTGTAGATTGAATTATCTTAATGCTGATTGCGAATAGAATGGTCTAGAAAAAAATGTCCGTTCCCAATAAAGTACGATACATTTTATTTTGTTACGAATAATTATATCTCGGTCGTTAATAAATATTATAATTAAGCATAAAAAGAAATCGTTTCGGAATAATTTATTATTTATATACGCGAAAGTGTAAACACATGTATATACAATGTATATACGTTTCGACAAGTATATATAATATTCGTATATCAGAGAAACAGCATTTATAGCTACGACCCTGTTAAAAGACCCCGGTTTAAAGAATTACGCCGCATTTAAAAGAGCTACGGGAAACAGATGGAAGCTTACAATCGTGGTAATGAACCCGCCTTAGGTCTATACTGATGATGAGGAGAATGATGAGATTCGTCGGTTAGCCTGTTAATTGCTTTTGCTTTTTCGTAACCTTTAGTAAAATCTGGCGAAGGTTCTTTTAATTTAATCGTAAAACTGCGCGCTATAAACCGATAATTAAGTTATCCCGTTTAACAACGTCGTTCTGATTTATTTATACGACGTTTGTCGTAGGCGAACGATTTGTGAGCTCGCGTCGTTTTCACCGCGGCAAATTAATAACCATCGCGAAACGAAGTACGCGGTACTCGGAATTTTAAATTTCCTTCAATTTATTTTGTAGCGAACAAGAAAAAATAAAAAAAATACAACAAAAAACAACGATATTCGAATACCGCTGAATAATAATTATCATTAATTATATTTCTTAATTTACAAATGTCGAATAACTTTTTATAAAATCGTTTGCGTCATCTAATAAAATTCTCATATTCTTTTATTTTAATCAAATAAATTTTAAAAAATCATTTAAAAATACCTCCCTATTTAAATGACGAAATTTTCAAAAAATCAATTACGAATAAATTCGAAAATTTTCGCGTTATAAATTTTCCAACATTCAAATTTTGATAAAACAAAAACCTTCATCCGTCGGTGTTATTTCGAATATTTTTTTTCGTCCGGAATTAGAAGTGTTTTTTTTTTTTACTATATAAAACAAGTCATAATGGTACACTTCTCAATAGTCGTTATTCTATATTTTAGTTAATTTAGATGTATGTATTGAAAAAAAATTATGTAACATAAGTATTTTAACTTCTACGACCGACGTTTCAAATTAATTCGACTCTGGAACGAAAAATAATAATACAAGGTATAGTAGGATGGTAAACGGCTACAAGGAAGATGTTCAACACGTTGTACTGATCGAGTAAAGCCGGGGTAACAGGATATACAATTTTCAGATGGTCAATGATGGAGGATGTTGGAGAAGAATTACAATTCAGATTTCGTAAATGATGTCACCACGTTCTTACGTAGGGCAATAAACAGTGATTTTATATCTTCTTCTTCTCGAAGTGCCGTCTCCGTATCGGAGGTAGGCGATTATTTACCCGTACATATTTTGTTGTATAAAGCAGCGTACAAAACAATTATAATATGAGCGCAGTTAAACACACATACACACACCCGCGAGAACGGACTGTCGACGACACAATATGCATTTCCGCGTACTTTTGTAGTGTATAGTGTACTTATTACTAGCGCGCATACGGTGTTGTGCGTGGTGGTTTGCTATTCCACGCGAGAATATTAGGATTATTTATATTTTTATTTTCTAAATTATGATATTTTTACGTTATCGATCGTATTCGAACCCCGGTGTACTTTCCGTACAGAAGTCCGTACTCTTAGCCACTCGGCTATTCCGATAGTGTATATATATATATATGTATATATATGGTAAAATATTAATACGAGAACCATGTCACATAATGATATTCCTTATTGTATAGAATATATTTCCAGGAGTGTATGTTCCGTTGACGTTTAAACAAGAATGTTTTTGTGTTAAGTATGGTTTAATGATCCAGATGTTTCCAGGCGGTTTTAAATCTTCAAAACGCAATGGTCTCGTTAGTGCCTCGGTGGCTTTTAATACTGACAGCGTGCACGACTGCCTGACGATCGGGGGTTCGGAACCAACACGTGATAAAAATATTTCATTAAAATATTGCTCATTACTTACATCTTCAATATTCCGACTCAAGCATGTGCCAATCCAATGGAAAATGGCTCAAATAATTATGGTGCTTAAACCTGGCAAGCCTCCAAACGTCGTCTCATCCTATAGACCAATAATGCCTGTGTTATCCAGGGTCTTCGAAAAGTTATTTATGAAAAGGACAATGATGATTATTGATCAAAAGAAACCAATATCACCAATTTGGTTTTAGAACCAAACTACCCTTGATCAAGTTCGCAGAATCGTCAATAAAATTGAAAATGACTTCGAAGAGAAACGAATTTGTTCAGCAGTATTCTTAGATATTTCTCAAGCCTTCGACAAGGTCTGGCATGAAGGACTGCTTTATAAAATCGAAAAAATTGTACCCTATAGTATGTACAAACTAATTTCTTCTTACCTAAACGAACTATTTTTCAAAGTAAAAGTTCAGGAAGAAGAATCCAAACTATACCCGATACGCGTTGGTGTCCCGCAGGGCAGTGTTTTAGGGCCGCTGTTCTACATACTTTATATAGCTGACCTTCCGGCTTCAAATAGCACACCAACTGCTACTTTTGCAGATGATACTGCTGTGTTAGCTTCCGATACCCTCGAAAACGTTGCCGCTAGTGCAGAATTAAAACGTGGAAAATAAGTATAAATGAAAACAAATCGGCTCATGTAATATTCACAAACAGAAAAACAAATAATGCTCCAGTTACAATAAACAATAATCAAATATCAATACTAGATGAGACCAAATATTTAGGTATGCGACTCGATCAGAAATTTACGCGGAAACAACATATCATTGCTAAAAAGAAAGAGATTAACCGTTTAATAGCTTACATGTATTGGCTTATTGGAAGAAAGTCGACGTTAACGATCGACAATTAATTGTTAATCTACAAAGCGATTATTAAACCAAGTTGGAGCTATGGCGCCCAATTGTGGGGTTGTGCAAAAACCACTCACATCAAAATAATTCAAAGATGGCAAAACAAAATACTTCGTATGATAACGAATGCGCCCTGGTTCATAAGAAACGATGACTTGCATAGAGACCTAAATGTTCCTACTGTAATTGCAGAAATTAGACGGTATGCACTTCAACATGAAGACGGATTAGGCATCCAAATACGGAAGCAATTATTACATTAGATAACCTAAATAACACAAGAAGGCTGAAACGGAATAAGCCTTATTGTTTAAACAAATTTTATTCATATTCTTCTGAGGCTCCTGTCACTGGACGGATAACCTCTTCACGTTAATTTTCTTTCCTATATCAGAATTACTGGATAGTCCAAATGGACTAGTTGTAATTATGTAAAATAAATATTAAAAAAAAAAAATTATTTAATTCTTAATTATCACGGAGAAGGCAGTAGCATCCCACTCCGTGTAACGTCATATGCACGCGCATCTACGTCGCATATAAATAGTTCCTTGAATGCCAGCTCATTTTGTACGTAAAAATAAAACGTACAAAAGCTCGTCACGACGTTCGGCAACGGACAATACGACGACGATGATGATAATAAAGGAATTTAAGTTACCACTGCCGCCGAGGTTTTAACTATCGATAAGGCATTTGGGATCATATTCGGTACATGTAGATCTGATCAAAAGTTTTTAATATATTCCGATAGCTTAAGTGCGCTGACGCGTCTTAATAGTAGTAATTTTGATTAAACCAAATATAAATGCGTTCTGATTTTCATTAAACGCATAAAACTAACATTTCATTGATTACCTAGCCACCGTGACATCGGTTTAAATGAAGCATCGACTTTGATAAAGATACAGGTTTGGAAGGTGATTTATTGCCATTTATTACCGTTTTTAGATATTCTATCGGAGATTAAATCTCCTAGCCGCGTCGAATGGAATTAGTTCTTTGACATTTAAAATCAAGGCAAATATTATCGTACGATCCAATGTGAATCTGGTTCTCTATCTTGGTAATTTCCGATTCTTGATCATGTTCCCCAACGTCATTTGGTCACGATTTGTCGCTTGTGAGTAGCTATCTCCCGGAATGATTTAAATTTTTTGGACACGAATTATGAGATACTTTACAGTAATCGTCACACGTCCATTTAATTTTATCTCCTATTTAACTAAAGCAACTATGAGCACTATCGAGATAACTTCTTTGAACAGCTGATGTCTCTTGAGATCTTCTCTCCGTATATTTTTAACAATCACCTTTGTATCAACGATCAGGTACTTTTTCTTCTGTTTTCTTTAATTATAAAGAATGGGATTAAAGTTTAATCATACTTTCTTGATCAATTCTCGTCTATTATTGTTTTTATCGTTATTCTTTATAGTTCCTTATATCTAATTTGAGGTGGCCACAAAGGTTTTTCTACTTAGGTCATAAAAAATATGTATACTAACAGCGGGTATGTATTACACGCTGAAAGCAAAATTAATTTGCACAACATAAAATAATCATTCACGTACGAAAATTATAAAATTGTTTAATTCATAACATATATATGTTTATTATACATAAAACAATAGTATAATTTTTGTATATTGATTATTATAAGTCATCGAAAGTGGAATTATTTCATATATACATATACATATACATATACATATATATATATGTGTGTATTCATTGTCAAGCATCGTGACTAGCTCATTGTACGTCATTTTGCGTTAAAATAAGCTAGCACTCGATGCATTAATTATATGCATGCAAGTGCACGCTTTTTTTATGTGCGTAGTGAGATGCTAATGCCTTCTCTCTGATAATTATGAGATATATTGTCTTCTTCAGGTTGATAGTCGAGCGTTCTAGTAACTACGTCAGTGTGCTTGCATGATTTAGGTAATTACGAGGCTGTTTTATTTATATACCAATCTTATCATTTTCTTATATAGGTGGTTATTGTAATTGTGCATATTAAAATTACTTTTACATATACATATATACATTTAACTGGCTCATCTATATCTCATATTGTTTTTCTTATCTAAATGGTTTATTCGTGGTTCATATATTATTCGTGTGTAATCGATTCAGGTAATGGATAACATCAATACCTATTCTCGCGAAAGAGGCAGAGTTATAGAATTTCAACAAATATTATACGGTTACTATCGGGTGAATCCGCTATACGGGTCTGATTATATTTTAGATATATTACTAACCTATAAAAAGTATCGCGGTAAGAAGATGACGGTTCCCGTAAGAAGACACGCTTATGTACAGCAACAGTTTACAGGTACGACTGTAGGTTTATATTTAATCATTTTTTACTTTTCGTTTTGGGCATTATTCCCGTTCGATTAAAAAGTATTATTAATATGAATCAAATTTATATATATATATATATATATATATATAATGAATACGGTTCGTCTGTTATCGTGTTGCTCATTTACGCGTTCCGTGTATTATTTCGTATTATCTAATCTATACATCGTAAACTATTAATTCATAGTTAGTTATATTACTGTTCGTTCTAAGTATAAACGCTATCATCACTGCGTATCATCACTGCGGCCGGCATGACCGACCAAACTAAAATTCCCCCCCGCTCTTTCATTATCAGTATCATTAAATCAACCAACAAGTAATAATGTTTTATTTAATAATAAACCTACGTACGTCGACCAAACCAAAATTACATCCAGCGCTCCATCATTATCACCATCATGGAATCGGTCAACAGGTAATAATGTTTTACTTAATAATAAACGTTTCTTCGCTCTTACAGAAAAAAGATAACACCTATTCAAAATTTCGATCATCCCACGGAAGAACAAGGCATAGTCTTTAATCATATATTGGAATATATTAGACCACCTGACAGAATTGAAACATCTAGTTGAAGGGGCAAAAAAAAAGCTCGAGTTATTGTACTCCTAAAAAATGCACACTTAGTACACTCATTCATAACGGCACATGACTCGAAAGCAATTTCTACCAGCGGCCGACGGGAAAAGTTTTAATGATGAACATCTGAACCATTTCTTGAGGTAATTTATCCATATTGTTTGAGGTTTTCCGCTCGATCTTTTCCCATTAATTTTACCCTCAAGTAACATTGTACAGTATATATTGTTCATAGTATGTCCGAAGTATTGCAATTGTCTTATTTTGAAAGTTTCTATAATTTCACAGTTTTTTCTCAATCTATTAAACACGTTGATCCATTGTATTTTCAGCATCCGGCGGTAATAATACATCTCAAACGCATTGATCTTTTTTTTCATTAGTGTGTCCAACATTCACATTCGTATAGCGGAATAGTGAAGATGTATAACATCTCACACTTAGTTCCAATTAGAACTCTTGACGTGTAAAAAGGTTTCTCATTTTTATCAATGTACTTCTTAGGCTGTTCAATTCTACTATGTATCTCAGGTTTGGAAGTGCAGTTCTCTTCGCGTGTGCTTTCTCTATTAAGTTGACAATTCAATTTACTTGTTATTCGGTAGAATAACTCTGACGGATACGAACTGATGATTCGGAATTATTCCCCTTTTTGATGAGTAATTTTACTAATTCCGCGATTGATTAGTTTTTATAATAAATTGGGGTGTTAGTAACATATGGGTCTATAGGATATATTTATATTTGGATTTTTCACGGGGGAATCTAAAAAAAAACAAAAACATAATAAACAACTATGGAGAATATAGTATCGAAACATATTCACATGATGTTCAAAACGCAATATCAGACAAAACTTTTCCTAAAATAAGAGTATTAATACTGTTCATGTTTTGAAATACAGAGCTAACGTACCAAAGAGTAAGAATAGAAACGTCAATGTGAATTTGTTGACAAGCAATTATTTAACCGTAATTGCGCTCGACTATTAACTCGATGATCAACAGAGTTCGGCTGCAGAGGTTTTTCATCATTACGTTACTTTTAATTATCACATGTACAGTGGCACCCCACTTCAACATCATATGCGCGCGCATGTGTGTTACATGTAATTCTTGAATTCTAGTCCACTTGTGTATATAGAAAATTAGAGTACAGTGTCTAGTCATTTCGGTAATAAAAAAATACCTGACTGATGATTTAACTGTGGTGTAATTGGGAATAATTGACGAACAACCAACAGCTTGTTTTGAAGTATCCGGAATAGCTGACCAGATACAGTAATAACAATAATAATTACGATTATAATCTAAGTAATTCTAAGCAGTTTTTATTTATTTATTTTTTTGTTTCAATTTTTTAAACTAATTCATATTTGTAATGCAGCGGTGGCAACAAGGTGTTGTGCCACACTCCCCACTGGCCATTAAATAATTTCGTATAATTAATAACTCGAATACAAACCCATTTTGTAATCACGATATAATACAACCATAATGACAAAGTCATAATATAGAGGACATATGGAACGACATTCGGTCGAATAGTTTGCAACGACGTTATATAAATAAGTAAATACATAGTTAAATAAATCGACGAAATCGAAATTAAAAATCTACGCGATTTTCTACAAATTCTTTCAGTATGCTTTCCCGAGGTGATTTTGAAGACTTAGCGTTTAATAAAACGTGCGAATCCGTTCTTGTTTTTATTTTTAAGTAGATTTTTAAACGTTTCAAAGAGACAAAATTTGTTTCTATGTAACCCGTTCGAAGAATAAGAAAATCTACAATAATTTGTATTATACATTCCGATATAAATCAACTAGTGGCGGCGGCTCCTACATAAAGGTTGCATGGTTGCACAACGACCAGAAATATACCCGGTGCAGTCAAAAATTTTGATAAAATAGTTAAAAACGCTAATTATTTTACGGCGATTATAACTCAATTTCAATTATATTTTTCATAGAGTATATTATAAAAAGTAGAAAAATCTTTTAAAAAAGTGCTTTGAAACGCCTAGTTACAATGGTTGGTGGTTTCAAGCTTGAAGAAAGCATTAGAAAGCCATATACAGCGTTATATGGTGATCCTGTGCCTAATATGCTACTATGGGTGTAGAGTTTACATAGGACTGTATTAGCGACTGCTTGTTGTAATCATTTTACAACCAAAATCCTTGAAGTACGCACACTCGATGCGGCGGAATAGGTTTCTCCCTTGTTGTTCATAACACGTGGATAGCCCCAACAAACGAACCAGTCTACGATTTATACATAATCTCTTTCCGAGATTTATTAGCTTTCTTCTTTAAATTTCTATCGGTGTTTCTTTCTTTTATACATTTCCGCGTGTGAATTGTTTCATTGCCTTTCTACATTTTATCTTGTTCGTATTATTACTGACCGACATTAATATACGTAGATTTTTTCCTTACTGAAGCTTTATTATTTCATGTCGATTGATCATTTCATTTTCAGAAGATTGTTTGAAAAAATAAGTTCAACTGGTATTTTTTTAAAAATTGCTGTACTTTTCTAATTGTATAAATTTTGTACTTATTCGCGTGGAAGTACATTTTTAATATATTTTAGTTTAATATTACAATTTTTTATCTCGCGATTGGTAATCTAACTCGGGGATTTTTAGTTTTCCCGATTACGATTTTAAAACGTTCTCGTATTTGTATTACACTTTGTTGATATTATTAATGTTACTTTGCGATGTTGTGTGAAACGAACAAATTTTTTATGCGTGTATTTTTCGGAATTGCAATCGCTAAATTTTTTAATAACCACGAACCTCCAATGAAATCTTACATCTAGTTACACGTTGATATCCTATTCGCTGTTACATAAATTTTGTTTTCAAAATTTCTACTTTAACTTCGACAGAAGTTGTCAAGTGTCATCTTTATAAATTTTTATCAATATTCTCGCGAGCCGAAAACCATTTTTTTTGTAAACTTCTTAAAAATATTATAACGCTCGGTGATTTTTTTTTCTATTCTATAACTGAATCTAAAAATAGAATTAAAACGTCGACGGAGTAAATATGCCGAGGAAGGTCTAAACCTTCGAAACTTGTTCGCCGTTGTATATGCGTGTATATATAGTGAGACTGCGTAGAAAAAAATGCCGACTTCTTTTATAATGGACACAACATTTCATTAAGCGAATTCTCGGAATAGTTTATCTAACGTCGTGTTATTTTCTGTCTCTCTCTTACATTTTTATTTATTTATTTATTTATTATTTAACTAATTAGTGACGTCGCATCGATCTGACGTACCAATAAATGTTCTTCCGCTTTAACGGACCGTGTAATGTTCAAACGTAAATTATGTTCGTTTTGTAAAAAAAAATTATGCCTGTTCTATTTTTCTTTTATAGCACGCGATATTGGCGTTTTTTTTATTTAGACATTATTATCGAACTATCTCTGTTTATTTGATCGTATTATTCGAACGTTTAATTAGCTGTTTGTTTCTTTTTTTAAGTTAATTACTTCTTACGGTCGAATGAAAGAAGACAAGGAATTATCATTTGTTCTCGCGGACGGTTTATTTAAATTCGCCTGTTTTTTTTTTCCTTATTGATTCGGTTTTACTTATAAACTTATTTTTAGCTTTAGAGAAGAAAGTAGAGCAGCACATGTACTCAACAAGTGCTACTGGATTCCAAAGAAATCAGCGTGTAGGATTTTTACCCAACTAAACACCGCCTCCTCTGTTGAAAAAAAAAGGAGAAAAATGTGCTAGATATGTTTCCAACCGTACTCTCCACAATGATCTCGATATTACATTCGTCAAAGACGTGCACATGCAACAATATCGAAGATTCTTCGACAAATTGCGTCTTAGTGATAACCCGAATATACTTCGTATGTTCAGAAACACGTTGCCGATTAAATCCTAGAAGAAGGCTAAAAAGAAGATGGTGCCGGGACGCTCTTCCTACCAACAATAGTACCATTCGTAACAATACATGACGATTATGTCTATCATACAGATGACACACATTGATCAATGCCCACGAGTAGTGAGGGAGCGTATATTTATATGGTCATATATCTGTATGCTCCCAAGTATAACCCAACAGTATTGTAGTCTAAAGAAACATTTACGTCTAGTTTAATTATTATATTTAAAAATTAACGTACTATCTATCGGTTGGCTCCTATCCATTGGGAGAGGAGACAATACTTATTTTATTTTATTTTATCATATAATATATGTGAAAAATGCCAATTATGGCCAGGATTGACCGGTGTGGTAAAATAAATATATATATATATATATATATATATATATAGATTCATGATGCAAAAACCTCCACATTATAATAACGTAATATGTGATGGAAAAAGGATGAAAAATACATAGTCCCTTTTCCATCAAGAAAGTGTATAACGGGTTTGTGATTTATAAAATATTAAATTAAATTATAATAAAATCTTGATATAAAATTACGCCATAGTATAAATAATAAACTACTGTATAAGCTTGCGACTTACAAACTTACATAAAGGAATAAAAAGAAAATAATATAAGGTAAAAGAAAATAAAAAATAAAAAACAACTTAATGACTTACAACATAACTATATAAATATAATGTTTTTATAAAACAAAGTATCATATTAATAAATGAATATACATTTAATCATTAACCAGAAAGAGTTACACCATTAAGAAATAATAAGTAAAGCAGCTGACCATGCTAGACTCAATATTATCGATATTGGTATAACGTTTGAATTAAGCTAAAATAAAAACAACGAACAAGACATTTCTTAAACTTTACTTAATTTAAATTTTAAACGCATAATTTCTTTCGAGTACTCTAAGAAGTTTTTATGAAACTTACAAAGGGGAAAGCATTTCGCTCCCTGGACCCCAAACTTAACACGAATAGTAGCAAAGGCAGCACTCGTTGGCAAGCTTAAACCTATATAAATATGATCCAAGCTTACCACGCGCACAGTTAATAATTGCACATTATAAAAATTGATAATAAAATTTTTCAATTTCAGTCTCAATGAGACATCTGGCAGGAACTCGTAAGTTTTCCTGCCAGTAAATTCAGCGTTCCACCTTTGCACTGTCAGAATGTTTTAATACATGTAAATTTGTGATATTAAATTTATATTTTGTGTTTTTATTTTTAAATATTTATTTTAATTTAAATATCGCTCGATAATGGCGTAATTGCCGAAAAGTTTTGCGAATTTTTCAAGAAAATAAACATTTCGCGTTTTTAATTAATTTTCGTAATTAAATTAAGTACCCTATACCTTAACAGTTAACTTAAATAATGTTATTAAATTTAGAAACTTAATGAAACAAACGTTAGGCTACTGGAAAAAACAAACAAAAACCTGAAAGAAAATAAATAAAATATTGTAAAAAGAAAAACAAAAATATACGAACTGCATATACACATATACATGTATATATACATACGCACGCACATACCATATTAACTACGCAATGAGTAACCTACGCTTAATTCTACGATGTTTGTACCTATTATAACGCATGGTGGGGCTCAATATATTGTAATCACCTATGAAATTAATTAATCTATTTCGATGTATTCTAATCGTAAAACTTTTTCGATAATTTACTAATATAAGAATAATAAGATGTTTAATTCTGATGGTAATATCGGTAATTTTTGTATACCTGTGACGATTTAGTATAATTCTGTAACAGTTGTAATTTTTTTTAACTGGGCCGAATAATATGTGTATATAATAATTTCTTATTAACGACAGCTAAATACGATCGTTGATTAAGATAAACGAGAATTCAAGATGACACCTAAATATCGAACTTGGTTTCGCCAGTGAATACTTTTACCGTCAATGTTAATTTCTGTTGAGCGTAATTGACGCCGCCTTGTAAAGCGTATTAGCTTCAGCGTTATCAGTGTTCATTTTCCACCTCCACCCTCTATAAAACTTAAAAATATAACTAACAGCTTTTTGTAATCTGTTGTTAAATCGTCGGCGTATAATGCAAACATGTGGTAACTTAGGTATATCATTTATTAATATTAAAAATAGATGCGGGCCTAATACACTACCCTACGGTACACCCGAACGATAAGTTTTGACGGAGGACTTATATATATATATATAAGATGAGTAACATAGAACATTCTATTGCTTAAATAAGATTTAATTAACTTTATTTTATTAAATATAAGGGAAATTTTAATTTAAGCAGTTTAAAAATGATACCATTCGAGTCGAATCGAAAGCTTTAAATGCTGCTTAGTAATAACCCCGTATACATATCAGGATTAAAGTTGTCGATTATGTAATCAGCCAGTCTCTAGCTACTTGGTGTATATGAGAATAACTCGCTCTAAATTCAAACTGTTCATCTAGAAGAATTCTGTTATTTCCAAAGTGTAACTGCAATCGATTTAAAGCGACTTTTTCAATTATTTATGTATTAGCCTTTATTTCCATATTTTAAAACACTTGCATTTATAATATTACGCGTACTAGTTACTGCTGTACTAAACATGATTTTAGAAAAACCTATATTTATATTAGGAAAATTACGCCCGTTGTCGAGCATATTGGCCTCTTCCAATCTACAGACGTCCACATATTTTTCTCCCAATTCCTTCCATTCCAAACGAATCTGCGTTTTACGCATCCAAAACGTTCCAGCCTGTTTGTCAATATCATCCCTCCTTTTCTTTGTTTTTTTTCCTCAACCTTTTCCTGCCTAATGGTAACCATTTAGTACATACCCATCTGTTTGTTTTCATTCAAATAGGATGTTCAGCCCAATTCCAATTTCGCGTATTTTTTTGGAAAATATATCGGATTTTGATTTATCTCATTGTTTATACTAAATTTTAAACAAATGTAACAAAATTTTTCATCAGTTACGCCGTTTTCAAATTACATAAAATAAACATTTTAATTGTATATAATGACTAGTAATAAACCGAGATGCTTGTTTACACAATAACCTATATAATCTTACACTTGAAATACTAAAGACTATTAGTATGTTCGTAATATGATCTTTAAAACCGGTTCATCTTCAAACGTTATTAACGCGTTTAATAAATTATTTTTATTCCTTATTTTTGTTATTTCTAATGTTTCAAATAATTTTCTTTTTCTGTTCTTCTTCCTATATGTAAAATATTTTAGTTACGGTTAATATTATTAATTTAATTTGGCGGTTAAATTCTTCGCAATGTTTATCGTATAATGATTTATTATCGTTATTTTTATATGAATATGTTCATTAAATTTACGTTTAAATTTTCTACCTGTTTCTCCTATATATATATATATATATATATATATATATAAATTATTATCAATCAACAATCAAAGCCTGCAGACCCATGGATATAGAAGGAATGAAGAAGTAGATCGAGCTGCGAAAGAAGCTGCCCTCGTGTTTCCTACTGTATTACTTCCAGCAACATGTTCCGATATGCGTCGATGCATGTTTCATAAATTCGAGGAACAAGTAACAAGTCATATTTTCAGGTTTACCTCAACAAAGTGGCGCCTGTTCAGAGTATTCGTCACACATGGCGGGACGGAGTGATGTTTTTCTCACTGATGTATCCTAAAAAAATAAGAAACAAATTGTTGTTACATATTTTTAAAAATAACTAGAAATTTCGTACATTATCCTAACTAGGCCGTATAAAATTTCTAATAATAAATTTTATTCGTCAACCAGGTTTAGAAATTCGCGAAGTAGCCGAAGGCGAAGAAGTACGTCATCGTCCTCTGCCGGAAGAAGATGGTAAAGCTTTGGAAGATTCGTTACTGGACGATCCGATTCGACGAAAAGACAAATCTTTGAAATTCGGTCGGAGTCTACCGATGATGTTCCTTATGCCGCATTCGGAAGAAATGACTACGAAAGATCGAGATAATAGTAATAATAATAATAATTATAATAACGACAATCCGTTCGCTCAGAAACGGATCAATTTCCTCTTACCGTTGTCAGGTCGTTATTCGACGTTCAAACGGTTTATACGAACATACGAAAACGTTTGTCTACGTCGTAACGAAAACGTCGCCCTCTACGTTATATTGTTCGTCGACCGTTTTAACGATACGTCCGATAATTATCGTAGATTATTAACACGTTTGAAATCGTCCGATAATTTTTTCAGTAGCGGTAGTACCGCTAGTAACGTTAAATTAGTTCCTGTATACGATAAGTTTTCGAGAGCGGTCGCTTTAGATCGCGGATTGAACGAAGTAAACGCGGACGATTTAGTCTTCTTAATAGACGTCGACATGATTTGGACTTCGGATACGTTAACGAAAATACGCGCGAATACCGTACGCGGTAAAACTGCTTATTTTCCGATTGTATTTAGCGAATACGATCCGTCGATCGTTTACAATAGAACCGAATCACCGAATCATTTCATCGTTAACGACGAATCTGGCTACTGGCGTCAGTTCGGTTTCGGAATAGTCAGCATGTATAAACAAGATATAATCCAGGTTAGAATAATTATAGGTTGATTTTGTTTTTAATCCGAATTCATCTGCCATTTATTTATTTTTATTATTAGATATTTTAAAAAAAAAGAAGAACTTTAATTAGTTTGTGATTTTATTTAAGGTTCGTGTATTAATGTGTGTATATATAATTATATATGTATATATGCTATATATGTAACGAGAGTATGTTATGTATGGCTGTTATATAAATTATCAAAAAATATACAAATAAATGGTATTAAAATTAATATTATTTACACAGCTGATAAAGGAAACGGAGAAAAAAATGAGAAACAAGTGCGTAAATGAAAAATACTATAAATAAATAAAAACGAAAATATAAAGCATAAATGCCTGTATCTATGTTGATGTATGTGTGTGCTTGTCTATATATATATATATATATATATATATATATATATGTATGTGTATATATGTATATATATATATATATATATATATATATATATATATATATATATATATATATATATATATATATATATATCACTATATATGTTTTTAGTTGTGCGCGTGTATATATTTACATAAGCAGTTATTTATTGGAAAAGATTTGCGTGTTTCGTGTATCTAATATATTTTATGTGTGGAATTGAGCCAACACATTTTCCTAATCGTGCAGGATGTAGAAATAACATCTTAGACTTAGCACTTCTAAAAAACCTAAGCACCGGAGGCTCAGTCTCTGTTAACCATCTTTTCTAATCACAATCCTACACTTAAGCAACAAAAAAGAAGTTAAAATCACTCAAAGTTTTTTCTCGATGAAAAATCACAAAATTTTTCACCTGATATGCCATTATCAAATTAATATTTAAAAAAATAAAAATATAAAATCAAAAAGTATTAATTTAAGATTACACTTCACAAAAATCAGCAAAACGAAGAACAGTATTAAATGAAACAACAATCAAATATTAAAATATAATCAAAGGGAATTAAATCAGTTTAATAACGATATTGAAATTAATATAATCTATCTGATTGTTTAATAACGATATTGAAATTAATATAATCTATGGTTTACACGAGTTTCATATATATATTATTGATAGTTGATTGTGTTGTTTACAACATTCACTGTTAGATTGTTTCATTTAATACTGTTCTTCATTTTGTTGATTTTTGTGAAGTGTAATCTTAAATTAATATTTTTTCATTTTATATTTTTATTTTTTAATTTGATAATGACCTAAAAGCCGAAAAGCTTTGTGATTTTTCATAAAGAAAAAACTTCTAATGATTTTAACTTCTCTTTTATCGTTTATTTTAATAAAACTCACTTCATTCCACATTATTCAAATAATCTTACACTTATTGCTATTTTAACATCAAACTTCTGTTTTAAAAAATTTTCAGATCATAAATAAAGAATACATTAATAATGACATTGTTCACACTGATTTAAGCAGTCCTCCGGCATTGACAAAATTTGAAGTAACTTTGTTGAAGTAATTCAGTCATCGATTGAACGGGTTATCTCTAGAAAGACTACTGTTTGTTCTCCATTATAATTTCCCGTCTTACATACGTGTACTCATCAGATTCAAAAACCACATTATGCGATTATATACTAAGAACTATGACCGTCCAGTCGCCTCTTTTTCAAAACAACTATTATATACTTTTGATCAAAATTCTTTTTCATTGCCTTAAAAAACACACGAACGATAAGTTTAGCAACTTCCTCTGTACTCTAAGTCCCATGGATAATTTCAGCAACTCTCTTCCACCTCCTCTTCGACTAATCCGCCAACGTTAAAAATATATATCATAAAAAAATGAAACTTAAATTCGTGGTAGGCTTTGATAACTGGTTATTAAAACACTTCCTTATTCAACTATTGTTGTGTTCTTGATTATAATGGATGGTATACATTTAACTGGGATAGTTTCAACAAAGCTGGAAACTTGTTAAGATCATTGCAATACCTAAATAGGGAAACAATGCTTCATGGGTTACCAACATACACCCCGTTCTAACTTAAATAAAGTTGCTGGAAATATGTTAGATTAAAGTCTTATATTGACAATAATAATATAATTTCCAACTTTCGATTCAGCTTTCATTCTAATTACTCTACAACTTAAGTTGATTCTATGACCCACAATTTCAATTTAAACAAGCATATCGGCATGATAATATTTAAGATTGTTGAGCTATTTGATAAAATATGGCATGTGGGTTTCTATACAAAATGATTACATGCAAATTCTGAACCCACTTAATCGATTTAATTAGCAGTTACATAGGTAATAGATCTTTTTATGTGTCTTTATGTAACGATATATCGGCCCCACAAAACTTGTTCAGTAGTTGTATAACAAAGCAGTGTAATTGGGTCACTTTTATTTACACTGTATTTGTAGAATTTTTCAAGCCTACCTAACGCGCACTCTTTAGCAGCTCCCGTAAACGCAACTTGATCTGTAGAATATCGCGGCTACTTATTACAACAAATAACAAATTAGCATAGACCTGATTAAAACGGAATCTACATTCTTCACCCATAGGAGAACCTGATAATGCGACAATACAGGAAAATACATTACAATCGTGTGATACGGTTCATTATCTTTGTGTGATTTTCAATAATAGACCGACTTACTACGTATGTAAATCATATTGCAATCAAGACAAATAATATATTTGTTCCTTCTATCCTCTACATAATCACAAGTCCTTCCTTAAAATTAACAACAAGATAATCCTTTATAAAACATTGCCTGGAGCTCAGTATCAAAAGCCATCTTTAATAAATTACAATTTATTCAAAATAGATTCCTCGGATGTATTCTCGATGCACCAATTTCTACATGTAGATATTATTCATTTCTTTTATTTTGATTATTCTTTTAGAATAATCATTAAAGGTTTATATACAATAGTAAAGGTCACACATCTCGTGTCTGTAAAGCTAAAAAAATGCCTTGTGTTTCTTTTTTTTATGATTACAATCTGGAATGTTTGTTTATTTTCTTAAATTATGTTTAACTCGCATTTTTGACAATGTTTCCTTATAATATTATTTAACCTAACATTACTTGGAGCAAGTATATGTTCATTATTGATAATTTGTGATTTGCGCACTTACAAAACGCTTTTAAAATGATCGTATCACAAACATTTGAATTAAAAAAACATAACATTTACACGATTTCATGCTAATATATCATTATTTTACTTATTACGAGAACGTGAAAAGAGTATTAAACATTATGTTCTCGATTAGATCATTTTATTTATTAACCGTTTAATTTTTAGAGAAAGTTTTAACAAAGGAACGTAATTTAATTTTAAAGAAATTATATTATTCCATTGCTACACACAGACACATATATATAAATATATGTATGTCTGTGCGTGTGCGTGTGTGGTATGTGTTCGTGAGCACATTATAAAACAGGTCTGTGTAAATATATTGAAGGTTGTACAAATAGTATACGTTGAGCATAACATTTTTGTACAAAGAATATCTACTTTTCTTTGTGATACAATAATCTCTATAGAAGAAATCCAAGATTTCAGTATTGATATAACATAACAACAAAAAAAACTATTGAATAAGAAATTTCGTAAAGTGTTTTTTATCTATTCAGTTTTATTGTGTTTTTGGGACTACTTTGAAAATGATTTACATTCATGTTTGAATTGAAAGTTAAAATAATATATCCGGATAGTTAATATTTAAAAAATTGTCGTATAGAAATTATAATTTCTATTAAAAAAATTATCGAAATTGTTCTCAAGTTTTTAGGAGGAAAAATCGGCGTTTAGTTTGCAAAAATTTGTTAAATTAAGAATCTTTCAGTAAGTAAAAAACAATGAAGTTATAAGCATAAATTACTAATTGTATTTTTTAAAAACTTAACCAAAGCTTTTCATCAGTTAGACCATCTTCAGTCTATAAAATAAGTTAAATAATAACGCAAAATAATATAAACGATATATGAGAAATACACTTAACAGTTTATAACTATAAACAACTTGTGGGTTACTGTAATTGATTTGGCGTGTTGTTTAATATAGATTACTGGTTGATCAGAGTTTGGAAGTACATATATGTTATAGTTAAATAGTTTATTGCGACAAATTCTTAATTATATTTCTTGTATATCATTTATATATATATATATATATAATTAATATTACACTTTATTATTATTTGTTTCATAAACTGTTATAGATTTTACAAATATAATTACTGATTTATGCCTGTAATTTTCTTGTTTTTCTAATAAAAAAATCGCTATACCCCATATGTATATATATATAACAACAACAACAATATATTTGCATGAAGTTATAAATATAAAAATATACATGGGTTACAAACATTGTGTACCGGGAACAGCTTACCGCAATATCAAAGTAAGAATATAAAGAATAAAAGAAAACAAACGTTAAATACTGGAGGAAAAGAAAATAAAAACCGGCAGCTAGAAAATAAAATTAAAGACGCAGTAAAAAGTATTACAGAAAACGCCACCTGTTGACAATCTACCGAAAAATAATATTGAAAAGAGCTGTTTTTTAAGTATTTTGTATTCTTTTCCTCTTTTTAGTTACATTAATTTTTAAATAATTTTTACTATACGTGTCGTCTATTTCTTAGGTGGGCGGATTTAATACTTCCATTCGTGGCTGGGGAAAAGAGGATGTAGATTTCTTCGAAAAGATACTTATCCATCCAACAAACGTAACAATCTTTCGTTCGGCGGATCCTGATCTAGTCCATGTATTTCATATTGTCGACTGTGATCCTAGTTTAGATGCGGATCGTTTCATTATGTGTCGTAATACCAGGACTGAAACTTACGGTAGTGTAAATCAGTTAGCTAATTTAATATATAAGAATAAAAAGAATTTTTTTGACTTCGAAGCAACACGTACGCCGAAACCGACAAAACCCTCTTAATCCATATACACACACACATATATATATATATATATATATATAGTTTACGTGTGTTAAAAAATTTAAATTTCATTCGTATAACTTAAGCTGGTTTTTGCCATATGGTTACATTTTAAAATATATTCGAATAGTCAAAAATCTCGCAACAATATTAATTTAGTCTTTATATTTCATGGTATATTTTTAATCGCTATCGAATTATATATATATATATATATATATATATATATATATATATATATATATATATATATATATATATAATTAAGGGAAAACGTGTCTTCGAATTTTATATTTTCCTATCCTATTTATTTGTATACTTTTTATTTCTAAATATAATCGACGTTTATTTGTAAGTATATAATAATTTCGTTTGTAATAATTGTTGACTATAGTTTCTCCCCGTTCTATAGAGTAAGCTTTCTTTTATTTGCTCAGTTATTTGTTAATATATCACCGATTTTAGTATAAATACAAACGCATTTTTAAAATTTTTGTAAATACCGCCACAATAAATATTTATAATATTATATCGTAATTAGATCTTTGTTACCGATCTTCGCGGCGAATAAATTTTGAAAATTTACGAAAATTTTTTCGTATTGTAGTGGTAGTATTTCGTTTTCGAATTATATTTATTCATTACTCGTTAACTAAAATTAGTTACAACTCTTGAATTAGTACTTCTGTTCAGGAGCTTATTGATTTATCTATCCATTGTTGTGAGTTTCTTAACTTCTCGATAAGTGACTTTCTGTATTCCCTTCCGGTACTATCTTGTCTTTTTTATTGTTCACGATATGACCAGCTTTTCTCTTTTTTATAATCGTAAGCGGTTCTTGATTTTAGAACATATGCGTTTAAGATGGTAATGACGCATGCCATTTTCGACGTTCATTGAAAAAAAAAGCCAAGTTGATTCCTTCGAGAGTATTTATAATTATAATAGGTATGTACGTTGATAAAAAACTTAACCGAAGTTAGATATTTAGGTAGTCTCATCGCTAGTGAAGATGGAATTTATGAAGCAATGAAATGGAAGATTGACGTAGTGAAACAGGCATAACCTAAGTCGTACTCTGAAAGATACGAAACTGAGCTTAAAAAAATTAATAAAAAAATAATGCATTGCTATAATATGTGCACGAAATATTGGTCATGAAGAAGAATAGAAAAAAATAAAATAATTGAATAATTTTAAAACGAATTATCATTAAGACAATTTAAAAAAAAAAAAACGGTCAAAATGAAGGAATTCAAAGATATATGTTGATATTTTAATAGTTTTACATTAGAAACCTAAAGTTATTCCAGATATTCAGTAAAAAAAAAAAATTAAAAATTTTCTACATCCTTGTAAACTGCGGTTGTCTACTAACCACTGGAATATTGAATTTTACGTCGATTGCTTTAATTTTGAATTATATCTGGACAGCAGGATGATTCGGAGTAAGCATATTACGACTAAAATAAGAGAACTTAATATAAAAATAAAGCAAATTTATTGGCTATTAAGACAAAAATCAAAACTTAGCTTAACCAATAAGATGTTGCTCTATAAACAGGTACTTATGCCGATCATATGGATATCAGTTGTAAAAATAATACAGACATTTCAGAATAAAAATCCGACAACACTCGCAGATGACACTTTGTACGTAAGCAACGAGACACTTATCGTGATCTAGATATACCATAAGTGCAAGAAGTAATTAAAATAAAAACAGCAAATGCTGATAGTTTGGATAGACATACAAACTGGACAGCAATTATATCCTACTGGATAATCTGAAAGAACCGCTAGATTCACTTTAGTTAATGGCACGTAATGACGAAAAGCCGCTATGCGAACAGTAATTAGCTACACCATCAATGGATTGGGCTATAAGGTGATTAAATTGCAATTGCCCCGTAATAACATCTACCGATATCCTAGACCGGCTAGACATAGACTACATCAGGAAAGGAGACAAAAATATACTACATATCCTCTGTCGTTACACCTATTACTTCAACATTTTACTCTGATTTTGAAATGAAATACATGATTATTTGTGTGCGATGAGTGAGCTTATACATTCAAATAAAAATTAGGTATTATTATGTTGTTCATTTTCGTCGCTTATACAGACTGCTCCTTATAATTAATTTTTTATTACAAATTAAACGGAAGAACCCACCAGATTCGCTTAAAACTAAATACTTTAAATTTATACGGGTTATCCAATTATTTATCTTGCCAACATTGATAGAGATAGAAAACCATATTCTAGAAAAACGTGCTTTAATTTGTAAAATTATTTTTCATCAAATAGTTTCAGTATTCCACTTTAGTTCCATGAGTTCTCGTTTGGACAACTGCATGACGTGAATTATTTCAAGATCAATATGGACTTAAATACGCGCCAAATTTCATTTTTAATCCGGAAGTAACTTCGAATTATAAGAAGGCTTTAACTGAACGACTCGATAACCTGAGCCCAAAATTATGTTCTACTAGCTTTTGGTTTCGAAATTTTAGTCGTACTGTGTATATGAAAAATTTATGAAATTGCCGATTATTTTTTTTTGGTATTTAGGCATGTGCGATCGTTTATACTTGTTACACTTATATAAATCAATTTTACGATTCCTCATATACATTTTTTAAATAATATTTTTCAAATTTTAAAACGTAGGGGTATATTTGGGTTTTGATAGATATCGATAAAGTCTTTGATACCATTAAGTGAAGATTAATAGTGAAAATAGATTTACGATCAGACATAAAGGTTAAGTGCAGTCACTTTATAACTGTACACAAAGCTGAATTTATCGAACTACCTGTTAGGCATGGTCCCTATCAAATAATTTTTATATCGGAAATCTCATCGTATAGAAATTGTTGAACATATCATAGATGGACCAAACAACGAACATCTACATCTTCAACAACTTGGATATGCCGCTTAATGAACAGTATAAAGAAAAGTTTTCAAAATATTTTGTACAAGTGACGCAAGAACTCATTACAATACTGGAAAAATGAATGAAAAGAAGATAAAACATAGAACAGGAACACGTTTTACTAGTTATTTATTTATTTCTGAAATTTATGTGCCATGAACAACTACTAGTAGCTACAGGCAAAGATGAATATGAATTAGATTACTACATTTTTTATACTAAATAGTATGAATTGGAATGATGAAGGAATGCGATTAATAATAAGGAGTTAGGATCATCAGTAAGTATTTCAGTTAAAGAGGATCGAAAGTTTAGTGCGGATTTAATAGAATTAAATTTAGAACATTCTGTAAGGATATGATTAATGGAAATATTAATATTACATGTACTACATACTAGAGGCGATTTCTTCTGCAAAAGATAGTCCTGCGTCAGTTGAGTTATATTTCATTTTGGCATCGGCTGAAGAGCGTATTCCAAGGCCGAACATTGCATTTAATTTAACGGAGTTTATTTGTGGTTTGGAACATTTTCTGATCACCATTTAGAATTTCGGGATGTGTTCGTGTTTTTTATAGCACTTCTTCTCCAATGTTTAGGTTTTTTCACTTAACAAATATTGCGACGTCAAGCGGGAACAAGGAACATTGCATTAATGACAGTATGATGGTCGGAAGATCATTAACGACAACTGTTAAATAGAGTAGGGTTCAGGACAGATCCGTGAGGTACTCTATTTGCTAATCAACACAGAGAGGATGAGTTAAATTTTCGTTAGGATAAGAAATTGCTTATGATTCTAAAAACGTTTGATTCTCCGATTACTGATCTGTGTGTCATAATCTTTAATCTTAAACTCTGCCAAACGCTTGAGTAAGATCAAAAAATACTACTAATGGGTGACATTTTTGTGACCAGGACTATATTATTGCATTTTGTAAAGTATGCAGTTTGTGTAATATGGAGCGTTTGCTCTGTTGAGAAATGTAAAAATGGATTATTTGATTCTAGTATCCAGTTCAGGCGATATATGACTTATCTATTCGAATATTTTGCACAGAATCAAAGTTAGTGTAATTGGCTGAAAGCATTCTGCGAGAGAAGGGTTTTTATTGTATTTGAAGATGAGGATAATAATCGCCTTTTTCCAAGCGTTTGGAAATGTGTTTTCTGTTCAGATGTTATTAAATATTTGTAGTAATATTTTATGTGTGATGTGAATATTGTTGTAACCGGGTGTTTTTTCTTTTGTGTTTTTTGTGGTCATTGTTAACTCTCATAGGCTGATAATCTGATTGTATGATTCAAAATTATTATTATACTTAAGTAGAGCAGGATGGCTGTAGGTGGGAGTGTTATTTGCGTCCATTGAAAAAATAATCAGCATGAGCTGAGACAATGTCACTAGGATTGCTAATTTGAGTATTACCAACATTTAAGGACTGAAGGAAATAAATAGGAAGAAAAGTGACATCTGCGAATTTTTGACCAAACCAAATTTGCTGGAATCATTGATGACAAAAAGTAAAATCTCTTCATGAGTTTCTCTTTACTTGTTTAATCGTCCATCTTGCTTTTGCTAGAGCTTGTCTATATGTGATGGCCAATTGTAAGACTAGATTATAATTTTTAAGCATACTACGTCTAAATAACAATTTTTTCTATCCTACAACTAGCTTCTTTAGTAGATCTTTATATGAGATATGTGAAAGAGGAAAGTTGGAGAGAAGAAGGATGAGAGCAAACAAGAAGGAATAGGAGAAGGAGAAGGAAAGGAGGAAAAACGTGATAGAAATGCAACCATCCACTGATGAGCAATTCCTGTTGCTTATAAAATTAAGAATTTGGTTAAATCCAAGACTTTTATTCTTTGTAGCCGTCTGACTTTTTCGGAGTTATCCATCAATGCAATCGCTAACGGATTATACTCCAGTCTATTATCGTCGCCTCATCCGATATTATTTCTGAGACATACCTCACGTCGAGATCGGTATGTAACGTTTTGTTCGAAATGAACCAAGGGGCGTTCGTTATTGTACGTAATACTTTGTTTTGAAAGCGTTGATGTTACTTTCTTTTGAACATCCCCGTAGCGGTGCCCCATACCGCCAAATCGGCTTCAACAGCATATTATAAAGCAGAATTTTGTTTTCTAACGTCAATTCTGAATATCTTCCTAGTAGCCAGTACATTTGGCGGAGTTATCCAGATATTTTCGTTTCATCATTATATGGTGTTTCCAGGTTAATTTCTTTTTCATATATATATACCAAGATAACATACTGTATTTTTTGGAGCTACTTCGTTACCATCGATATCAATTTTTGGTGCAGAAGTTATACGACGGTATTATCTGCGTCGATCTAGACGTATTTATTTTCAGGCGCCACTTATCAAACCAAGATTTCACCTAATCACATGCTGCACGTTCGTACTCCAATCTTGTAAATCGTTAGCGGAGCAGTATCATCTGCGAATGTAGCGATATCGACATTGTTGACCTGTGGTATATCCGATGTAAATATAACATACAATAACGGCCCTATACGCTTCCTTGCGATACTCTGGCACTTATTCACGTATTGTTGACAAAAATTCACCGCATTTAACACAAATGCATAACAATGGTATTTATTTTCTTTTAACCTCTTTAGGTGTTGGAGTATATAAACGAGTTCTATTAGCAGAAGAAAAATTATCAACGATGTTGTTGATGCTCTTAATGATGTGGCCGAATTTTTCATCTAATGGCTGAACTTTCAGAATTGAGATAGAAGATGCCAATTTGAGACCGTTTTTCAATAATATGAAATTGTAAAACGTCATTTTGTATGACGGCGGAGACGTTAGAGAACAATTTTTTTAGCGGGAAAAAGTTTTTTCGCTTTAATTATATTATTGTTGGTCGTAATGAAGTCATGATAAGACTTTATAAATTCGTTGATTGTTTGCGAATTAAGGAAAATTAAGATTCTATTATAAAATGTTTCGAAAATTTAAATACAAATAAATATGGATATGGGTAATAAAAGAACATAAGTTACCCCCACGCAGAAAATATTTGAGTAAAACCAAAACATTTCGCGTAAAAGTTAAATTTAAGCACGTAATTTACACTCCAAAACTGTCGACGAATTCCTTCTTTTACTTCTAACTCACTAATGAAGCCTTTCATGCCCACACATAGATCCCAAAATGATAAAAAATTTTTAGGACTCTAGATGTTCCCATTAAAATGGTTTTAATTCTAAATTGACTTCATACGTAAAAAGATAATTATGCTTTATCTAAAAGTATACAATGGACACATGTGATTAGTAGAAAAATGAAGAAATTATTTAGAAAAATAAATTTCAATTGACAACATTGAGCAAATAGTTTTTGAGATATTCAAGATAGAAAATAGTGTATCCAATAGTGTGGCATGAAAGGGTAAAAATAAAGATATACTAGGTTTAAAACAAACTGAAATTATGGAGGGAAGAAAGTATCAAAAAAAGGATAAGAACAATTTATACGTAGATCTTTTATGATTTGCAAGAAGCATGGTTAGATCTAATGGGCATTGAAATTACGAAAGATAAGAATTACCAAGACAAGAACAATTTGTGAATAACCTTTGTAAGGGACCTAGTTAAAGGATAGATTTAAGGATATTACATTCTGAAAATAATCTTTCTTTTACCAGATATATAACATACTACAAAATAACCGACATCTATTTCTTGTAACATTTGTCATTGTCATTAGTAATTTTGGTAGATTCGAAGAATACTTGTACACTCCCGATTTGCGTTTTTTCTTTTTTAAATATCAAAAATTATTATTTTTAACGAGTTACGAAGTTAAAAATCCGCGGAAACCATTTTTGAAAGTCTCGTTTTTTCTTTTAATTCTACTGCTAACTAGCCGAAATAAACCTGACCGATTCTAACCTAACTGAATCTAACCTAACCTAGGTATTTTGTTATTCTGGTTTAAATGTGTTATTCTCGTTTTTTCTTTTAATTCTACTGCTAACTAGCCGAAATAAACCTGACCAATTCTAACCTAACTGAATCTAACCTAACCTAGGTATGTTTATAAACATACTTATAGGTAAAATTTAAACGGTTGTAATTTACAATTAAAAATTTTTTCCGCGTTTTTTTTTATTTTTTATCCCGCTTAGGGAAGCAAAACACATCAATTTATCCAAGCCCCAATCGATTCGGAGTTGTACAAGTATGCTACGAATGAGCCGTAATGGTAACCGGACGTGAATAGTTTTCGAAAAAAGTGAATTTTTTGAAACCGTGTTTCTGAATTTACGAAATGAACAAAATAAAACAAAAAACAAATAGTTATTATGAACAATTTAAAAACAATGATAATAAATTATTTCAAAGTTATATGCGATGTGATCAAAGCGACCACATAATGTACGCATTATTTTTTTTAACGTCTAGTTCAAAACTAAATATATGAATAGTATTATTATTTAAACTTTTAAAACACAAATTTGTCACAGACCACTTTTCTTTTACGTTTTTCTCCAGCTTAATATTTGTTAAATTTGACATGTATCTAAACAATTATTGTGATTTAAAATATAACTGTGAAAATAGATCGATAAGACTGTGTAAATATGATCGATGTTAGATTAAATTGATGTTATCCAAAATTATTACAAAATATTTCAGTTCATAATTGTTTACATCATTAGTGTTTGAATAGCTTAAAAGTGCGGTTTACCAGGTTGTTTAAATCTGTTTTTATGGTTACTGTTAAGTGTTGATATATTTTGATAAGTTATTTGCTTTCGTTAAAAATAAGTAAGTAAAATGGCTATTACATTGTGGAATTTATTTGAAGCATCATTACTATGTCTAAATGCTATCTGTATTTTACATGAAGAAAGGTTTCTTGCAAAAGGTATTACAAATCGGTTTGTAATTATATGTTATAATATATATTTTAAAATACGGGACATAATTATTGACTTTTACTATCTTTCGTAATATAAAGCTATTATTAATCTTTTTATAAATGATTATCACAGATATGTTTAATCGCATTATAAACTTGTTTCATGAAGTCATACGTAGTTGAAACAGAGCATAATTATTAATAAAACTGAATATAGATAACTGTATTAACCTTAAGTTATATTCGTTCTTTATTTATATTTAAAGGCAGGAAAATTCTTAGTTAAGATATAAATGAATTTAATCAGTTTATCTAGTTTGTAAATGATATGTTGTAACAGACAACATTATTGGAAATTATACTGATATGCAATAACTACGTGTAAAAAATAATCGTTAAGAATATTTTTAATTTTATAGGCACATCTTCTTTACGGTTGTTATGTGTTATAATAACGTGAATTTTGTGACAAGAGGTCGAAAATATAATTTTAATTAAATAAAAATATAAAAAGTATATAAATCGGTTCTTTTATATCAGTTATTGAAAATATAAATTCAGATTTGTTAATAACGTTCATTAATGACGACAAAAATAACAGTAATCAATGTTATAATTTTTCTCAGTTGGATGGGGAATAAATGCACCTGTTCAAGGTTTTGGAGAACCGCCTTCTGTTAAAACGCAATTAATAAATCTTTTTAGATCGATACGTATGGTTATGCGTAGTAAGTATATTCATTTAAATACATTATTAAAATATTGTACTAACATCAAATATCGTTCTAACTTACCTCATTTTTTTCTCGTTGCAAAGTTAATTTAGTTTTAATAATTCATTAACTCGAATCTAAAATTCATGTTATTAACCCAATAAATGATGCTACAAAATTTCTTTTAAATCCATTACCTATATATACCTCTCTAAAAATGTCAGTAACGATTTTTTGTATTCGACGTTAGTGTCATATTTTTTCTTTTGTTGATTTGACATTATTTATTCTTAAATACTTAAAGTATGATAATTGTATATTTATTTATAATTCCAGTTGTATATGAGATTCAAACTTGTTAATTGTTTTGTAACCGTTTCATAAAAACAAATTTTTTTAAGCTTACATCACTTTTAAAGGAGATTTCAAGATCATGCAAGTATGTCGAAAAAAGCGATTTCGTCAAAAAGTATATTTTAATAAAAACAACTAGGAGTGAAAAAATTTTTTGCGGAATGCACAATTTTTCGAGAAAATCAAAATTTTATCTAAGTTTTGATAGTGCCACTATCTATCGTAACACTACAAATCTTATATAACTCTTACTTCTGATGGAGAACGCTACCGTCGATTCCTGCATTTGGAAATATAAAGATTTTATTTCTGACAAAAATATTTATCAGTTATCTGGGTAATAAGCCTTTCTTGTTTTTCCCTTTAATAATACTTCTAACTAGCTGAAACAAACCTAACCTAATATCGCATCTTGACCTGTTGAGTAAGATCAAATTGTATTATCTGTTCCTATCAGCTTAATATCTGATACACCTCAAACTTGACCTAACCTAATATCGCTTCTTGTCTGTTGGCTAAAATCAATCTTGGTTTCATTTGAAAACAAACTGATGTATAGATTGCTTTATTATTCAATCAACTACTCCTATCGGTATTATATAAAATTTGTCATTCTTTACATTAATTTTTAATCGGTCATTTAGAGAATATATGACAGTTCATACTATAAACATCTACGTAAAAGCTAATATGCACATATATTAATGTACATGCAACATGTATACTTCTACATCGGAAATAATTTATCAAGTGTTGGATTACAATCTTTTTAAGAAATTACCGTCATTAATAGAAAAAATTAACTGTTCTTTTCTTGATTAAGAATTATATTGCTGTTGTTTTTAATTAATACTCCATATTAATTTTGTTTTCATTCTTTACTTTTCAGTATAATTTTTAAAAAGAAAATCTTTTATATATTTATAACAATTTTTGTTCTCGCATAACTTTTTGTAGAATTATATTTTCCATTTCATATTAACAATAATTTACACATAGATTCCATTTAAATTTTATTGTTGTGAGCCTGGTGATTTCGTAAATGATTCTATAGAAATTACGTATTGCAATAAAATTAATTGAGTAATTTATTACAGTCAATTTAAATTTATTTTCTAGCAAAAAATAATCTTACATTCAAATAAAATTTAATAAATCCTAATGATTATTTTTGAAAATTCTTTTTGAGATATAATTTATTTAAAATGTATTTTATTGTATCTGTAAAAATGCATGCTTAATTTCTATTTTGTTATATATAATTGTTTAAATTTTGTAAATTCTTCTGTTTCTTTAATTTTTCCACGACGATCGTCCATTATTTTGTTGCAGTACCGTTAATATTTTTGAACGTAATTACCATAATAATCAAGATGATATTTGGATAGTTAAGATTTCAATGTACGATGTGAAACTTGTGAAAGCCACTATTATGGTACATATACTTGTGTAATTTCCTTACATATATAAAACATGTGCAATTCGAAAAATTGGCAAGTTTTTACGTTTTGCAAAACAAAATATATTTTAGGAAATGAAGGATATTTGTTTTGTGTTCTTCATTTATTGATGAAAAATATATACTTTTTACGTGTGATGTTAACGTCTTAACAACAATTTATCGGTAATAAATGTTGATTTTTCTAAATTCCACCCTAATTTTTATATATGTTTAATACATTAACTTCATTATATAAAATAACGTGAGAATTTTGTTGATGCTATTGTGGTTTTATATTTACGAAAAAAGAAATAATGAAATTATCGATAACAAACGAAAGTAACAGAACATCCACCACACATCATCCCTCTCAACATTAATGGAAAAACTGTATACAATACAGAAGATGACTAAAATGAATCCTCCTCATTAACCTCATTAAAATTTTACCCTGAAAAGTATCTCTAAGAAATCTAATTTACAACAAAAACCTATTAACCTTTTCACTGGAATGACAGGCACTTTACCGTGATCTATTTTCAATTGGTGAACTAAACTTACAATTAAATCACTCTACTTCAATAGCACGTCTGGTCCAGATTCTATTCATCCATTTATGTTGTGATATCTATCTCTTCTCGCTAAACATTTCCTCCTCCATATCTACAATTAAATAGACGTTCTGAATATATTCCTAATCCTTGGAAAACAGCCAACATTGTTCCAGTGATGAAACAACATAAACATCCATCCTTTCCAGACGGTTACAGACCTATCTTCTTACTAAGTGCCCCTCCAAAACACTTAAGAACATGGGAGATAGACGACTCCTATTCATCCTTGGAACAAAATCATTCTTTCCAAAGCTGCAGAGTGCAGAACACGTTAACAATCGAGCACTTAACAAGCCTACAATGACAAATTCTGACCCGATACAATCATTAATAGCATACGTACTGTTGTCTTTTTTCGATTTCAAAAAAACATTTGATTGTATAGGGCGACACGGTTTGATTTTGAAACTTATGTTTGCCAGAATACATGGTAACATGGACAGTTATCATACACAGTTTTCTAACAAATAAGACATCTAAGTTAAAATCGGTTCGTCCACATCAATACTTATCTGAACAGAAAATAGCACTCCACAAGTCTCTTCTCTAAATATAACCTTGTTCATAGTTTATGTAAATGGCATAGCTGACTGCATCCTTTTGCCTATAGATAATCTTGATATAACACTTATCTTCAAACTATCTTACAAATACTCAGACAATACTACATAAAGCTATCAGTAGATTACATTATTGGTTCCCTAGACTGACAGCCAGATGTTTTTTATTTATTTATTTTATTTACAGACGCTCGATTTAGTGTCTTAGAGGCGTCGGTGTATATTTGAGTGTAGTTTCCGTAGTTTCTGCAGACAAGTTCGTTAAATTTAGTTTTCAGGATGTGCGGCGATGTTGAATTTTTGCTATATTTGTTTAGGTCCATATGTATCGTTGCAGTAATTTTGGTTCATAATTTAGGTAGGTTACTTTTTCTAATTTTGGTAAAGTGTATTGAAGTCTATCTAAGAGGTTACGAATTCGGACGGTTGTAGATTTAGAAGCATTAGGTTTATTTTGATACAGGTGGTGTAATTTATTTTCCGTTATGTTATTGTAGACTGGGTGGGATGGAGTGGACAGTAGTCTGATATAATATTTTAGCATGAGTGTTTGTCTTCTATATTTTAGTGGTAGAATATTGGCTTCCACATGTAGAGCTGATGTGGGGCTGGTGTGGAATGCTTTTAATGCTATTCTTATAGCTGTATTTTATATTACATTTATATTTTTCAAATTGATTCGCGCTATCATACAGTATACTACCATAATCGAGTCCGCTTAGGATATATGATTTCTAAAGCTGGATTAGTGTCTTTCTATCGGATCCCCAGGTTGAATGATTTAGCAACTTTAACATGTTTAGTTTTTGATTACAGTTTGCTTTTAGATTATTTATGTGTTTTTTTCCAGTTTAATTTCCTGTCTAATGTTAGTCCTAATAGGTGTAACGTATCTGTATTTTCAATCGGTATTGATTCGATTTGAATACTTACGTTATGTTTTGTGCTAAATGTAATTTGTTTAGTTTTAGTAATAGAAAAGGTGCGACCATTAGATGTGGCCCAATTATTTATTTCAATTATAGTATTTTGGAGTAGAAGTTCTATATATTTTGTTTCAACGTGCGAGTAGTATATCGAAAGATCATCGGCTTAGATACAATATTTAACTGGGGAGAATATGTGTTGTTTAATATTTGCAACAGTTATTATAAATAAAGTTGGACTAATTACTGACCCTTGGGGAGTACCATTTTCTTGGATTTTAATTTGCGACACATAATTATTCAGTTTGACCCGAAATTTTCTATGATGTAAAAAGTTTTTAATAAAGATGAGTAGGTTTCCTGTGAATTCTCATCGATGCAAGTTTAATCATATTTCATGTTTCCACACTTTGTCGAAAGCTTTTTCCAAATCAAAGCTGACTAGGGTTGTAGTTTTGTTTTGAATTAAGTTATCCTGTATATCGGTTATTAGTTTAGTTAACAGATCCTGTGTGCTTCTTTTCTTTCTAAAACCGAATTGTAATGGATCTAGTAATTCAAGTTTTTCTAGTTGCCAAAGAAGTCTGCTGTTAATAATTTTTTCGAGTACTTTGCAAAGAGTATTTGTGAAGGAGATGGGTCTGTAGCTATCAGAGTCTAAGGAATTTTTGTTTTGTTTTAATAACGAGATTAGATGAACCTCCCTCCACGTCTCTGGGAAGGACTGGTTTTGCCATAACAGGTTATAGAAATATAGGATAGCCATTTTAGAACTAGAGTTAAGATGTTTTATCAAACTTATGTGAATACCATCCGGACCTGCTGCTGTTGGGCGCATTTCATCTAAGGCGGTGTCAAATTCTTCCTTCGTTATATCTGTATTGTAACTTTGATTTATGTCTGATTGAAAATCAATAACGCGGTTAGTTTTCACTTCATATTTTATTTTTTTAAAGGTTTCGAGATAGTTTCTGTCCGACGACATTTCATAAAAATAGTCGGCAAAGATATTAGCTATTTCCAGTTTGTTATCGGTAAGCTGAGAGTTTACCTTTATTGCTGTTATTGATTGGACTGTATGTTTATTCGAGATTTTCCTAATTTGTTGCCATAGTTTATCTGGTGTTGTTGAAGAGTTGATTGTTTTAACAAAATTTATCCAATAATTTTTTTTAGATTCGCGTATGCTCATTCGTACTGATGCGCTAGCTTTTTTGAATTTTATTAAATTTTCTATGGTAAGTTGACGTTTAATATTTCGATAGCAATTTATTTTTATTTTTGATTAATGATCGACATTCTTCCGACCACCATACAGTACATTTTTTTCATGTATGTTATACCTCGGAATAGTATTCTCGGCAGCTTCTTTTATTGTCCGTAAGATGTATTCATAGGACTTATCAGCGTTGTTCGAGATTTTACATGTTTGAATATTGACCATAGTTGTGTACGAAATTCAGTCCGCTTTATTAAAATTTCAAATTTTGCGATTGGTGGTTAGCAGTTGGTACTCTTATGAGTAGATCTATGATTATGTGCTGCGGAAAATGATCACTACCATACATGAATAAAGCTATTTGTGTCAATTTTACCAGGAGCCGTCAATTATCATTTATTTCCTTATACCCAAATAATATCCCACTTTCCTTTCAAACCATCGTAAAATTTATAAGTATGCTATTCGATTAAAAACTTCGCTAGAAACACCATGATAAGTCACAAAACTAAGTGCATAAAAACCATTCCGATCTTCCAATATCTTTCCTCTCCTAAATGTAGCGTTTATTCTAAATTCATATTAAACGTGTATAAATCACTCATCCTCTCAAAACTAAATTATGCTGTCAGGTGTACCTTAATTCCATACACCACTTTTTTTTGCAAACCATTTTAAATGCACACTGATCTTCTCTCTCTCCCAGCATATGTGTTCTGACAGAACGTCCACCATTATTGTATTACCGAAAATATTACATACTATTGGAAATAGTTCTACGCTATAGAAATAACCATATTTCCTCTACACAAATTGAATTCTTAACAACAAAACTTACTTTAAATCTGCATTCTTATTAATTAATCTTGACATGCCCTACTTTCAGTCATTAAACCGTGTTTCAATAGAATCTAATGACAAACCAGGCACATGCGGAAAATTAAAAAAAAAATGAAATATTGTTAATAGGCGGTTAACTGTAGAAATAGCAGTTTGTTATATATTACGTTAAATAATGAATATGGTTAATCGAAATTTTTTAATTTATCGATATACGTGTGAAAAGCATATTAAAAATAAATAATTTTAAAATTTTAGATTTACAACTGAAATTGTTTGAATTAGATTTTTAACTATTTAGAAATTTATTAGCTCGATTACTTATTTTATTTATATAATCTAGAACCGGTTGATGTATTCGGTTTCCCCATTATCATTCTATTTATTATTATTTTTATCATTTATTTAATTTTCACAATACTTTCGTGGTATCTGTGTTTATTTATGTGTTCTCTGCGTTCTTCGTAAATTCATGCTTATGTATTTTCAATAACAAAAAATCACACTGGTTAAATTACTCGTAATGTATAATTTATAGTAGGTTATAAATTAATTAAAGGCGGAAATCAAAATAGAAACACAACGAAAAAGTTAAATGCTAAAAAATGTATTTCTCTTTGAAATATTTTTTATTTTAATGCAATTAGTGGATTGCACTGTTCTTGCGGACGAAAAGTAAATGATCTCCCATATAATGCTGAACGTACAAAACTTTATAAGTACACAACATACACGTATACACATAATTACTTTTATATATATATATAAAAAATAAAAACAGTTAAATCACTATAATTTTTTTCCATTTGTGCAAAGCTTTCCGACAGTTACGTAATTATCATGCATACTTACATGCCCTACTTTCTGCCATTAAACCACGTTTCAATAGAACCTAATGATAAACCAGGCACATGCGGAAAATTAAAAAAAAAAATGAAATATTGTTAATATAGGGTTAACTGTAGAAATAGCAATTTGTTGTATATTACATTAAATGATGAATATGGTAATTAATCGTTTATTATGTATGCATGATAGCGACACGTAACCGTCGAAAGCTTTGCAAAAAATAAAAAATTTTTATAATGATTTAACTGAGTTTTTATTTTATTTATAATTCATAAAATCACTACTCTCCGATATATCAACATTATATATATATATATATATATATATATATATATATATATATATATATATATATATATATATATATATATATATATATATATATATATGATGATGATGGTGAATTGTCGTTATATACCATAGGACGTCGTCATCTTGATAATCCAATTAACTCATGAATCGTTTTTTTTCCACTGGCGTCTGTCCATTGCCAGCTTGCTGCACACTGTTAATGTTGTTATTTTTAGGCACATTAAATCCAATATTTGATCTGACCACCTTCGATGCGGTTTTCCATTTTGTCTTTTACCGGGTGGTCTGGCTTCCAATATTAGTTTTTCTAATTGCAGAACATTTCTTTTAGTAATGTGACCAAAATAGCGCAAAATTCATATCCGTATTGCAGACAATAAACTGCATTTTTCGCTTATTCTCTGTAAGACTATCTTATTTTTGATCTTTTCGGTATTCTTAAAAGCTTTCGCCAATGCCATAGCTTGAAAGCTTGTATTTTCTTTTCTTCGTTTCTATTGATAGTCCCAGATTCGCAACCATATGTGAAAATAGAGAAAATTTAGAATAGCATTGGTCGATTGAGCTTTACTCCGGTATTTTTTTGTAAAATAGTGTTTTCCTAAAATATATTTAGATATGAATCTCATACTATTAAAAACCATTACATATATAATTATAACTACTTTATCGAATTTCGTTTTATAAATTTTTGGAGAGTTATAACCGTTTCAGTTTCGACAAATATCAGAGAAGGTATTCTGTATTGATTTTTTTATGAATTTTGAAATTTTTCGACCGGATTTGTTACTTAAAATAATTCTTTCATTGATTAAAAAAAATGTTTCCGGAAAATACGATACTGTAAATCGAACCGTTATAAAATTTTAATTGTATTTGCTAATGTATATAGTAAAGAGTAAATTTTTACCTTGTAACATTCGAACGGTTATTAGGATTGAGCTGAAGTTTTTAACCCAAGTCTAGATAATCAATAAGTTTTAGCCAATCCGTATGTTCTTTTTTTAAATAATATTTGGTCGCGTATGGAATGATCAGCTTCGCGAGTTTAAAATGTTCTGAATGGAATCGTATGCACAAATCGTCATGCGCAGCGATACTTCGATGATTTGGAATCTAAACAATGGTAAAAAAAGTCGCTATAAGTGAAAAAAGATGGAAGATCAGCAATTTGGTGTGTGTTTCGAATATTTTTGCGTTCATTTAGATATCCACATATTCAATGCAGATCTTTTTAATGTGAATATGTTACAAGATAAGAATATAGGCGCGACCAGAGTGCAGCGTGTTGCCCGCGTTTGCTGCTTTCTTTATTTGGTTGACTGCATTGGTGACATGATTAAGTTTGTTTTGTTTGATCAACTTAATTCTTATTGTGAATAAAATTTCACAGTGTGTGCTGTACTTATTCAAGTGTATTGTATGTTAATGAATATTTTGCCATAAATGTTGAACAATTAAATAAAAAATGTCACCACCGACTCAAAGCAACGAGATACGTCTCAATACAATGTCTAATAAAAGTTACTAGCGCAAAAGACGTACTATAACTTTATTGAAAAATTATCTGAAATCGAAGTATTTAGAAAAGTTCGTTTGAAAGCTAACAGTAAACATTTGAGGAATAAAAGAGATGACACAGACAAATTTCAATTTCAATCTTGTTTCATAAATCTAGTTTAACATTGTCTGTTTATGTAATGTTGCTAGTGTTAGCCATCAGAAAGTAACGGTTAAACTCGGTCAAAATTTAATAATACTTTTTTTCTTTCATTAATTAAACCTCAGCTATACTTTTTTTTAAATTAAATTTAAACATTACCAGAATAATTTTTAGTTAAAATGTAAATCGGTATTTCTTTGATTGCTTTATCGTTAAATTATTTATTTTTAAATTTAAATACATCGAATATGATCACTTTTTATTAACATTTTTTAACCCTTTCCGGCATACATTATAAAATGTTGAAACTAAATTATAAATTTTATACAGATGTTTATTATACAATACTGTTTCTTAAGTGAACTGTAGATAATTTTCAATGTATTTATAGAAATTTTTTTAAAATCGAGACATTTCATATTAACAAAAAAAAATTGTTAGCGTTAAAATTTCATATTCCATATAGTGGACATCGTGACTGAAAGGGTTAAGAGACAACTGAAGTCTTGTAGTCGTACTCATAACTATAAATTATCTAAACATTTTTGTGAGGAACAATTCCCATAATTGATTTCTGTCGTTTGCAAAAAGTGGCATTTAAATCATCCACGAAATGTCTGCTTGTAATAAGTGATACTTGATAATATTATTTATCAAAATGAGGAAATAATGTACGTGTTTAAAACGCTACATTTTTGGTAGTGAAATCCTGCCAGTAACTGACCACTAGTCGAACTTTAAACGTATCGTTTTAAAGAAAATTATAAACCAAGTTTACCAGCCCTTTTTTGAAAAAAAAAATAATAATTTCATTACAAAGGAAATTTCTAATTAACACATGCAGAGGGTATAAATCTCACACAGTGCGTTAATCGCTACTTGTGGTGTACTAAAGCAGAGCTATTATATTTGCAATAAAGAATAACGAATTTCACTTAATGAAAATCTATATCAAGAATTAAGCTATTTATTACCAATAATACAAACCGTTTCCTTAGCCCCTGCAGCATCATATAGCGAACGAATTAAAAGCTGTTATTTTTATCCGCAACTGTATAATTCTATATTTCTAGTCGAAAAATGTTGAAAATATTTTTTTTCCTTTGTTTTTTTGGAAACGTGTAAGCTATACAGGTGAAAAAATATTTCTATATTTTCAGAATCTTAATTTTATTTTTCAAAAGTGAGATCGTATTTTTCTAGATCCCATAATAGATGGTTATGTAAAATTTGTTGTTTTTCCATTAACATCCGCTACAAGAAGATAAACTTATAACGGTTTTAGAATAAACAATCGAATTTAAACATTTTCTGTCCAAATGGTTTTTAAAGATATTCAGTAACTTCGTCTTCATAGCAAGGGGTAGTAAATGCTTCAAAAATAGAAAAGAGATGTGATATAGATACGATGCAGTATTGGTTAGTTTATTAATGCCGGTATTCAGTTCTTGTTCTGCTAGTTAAATTCTTCATAGTTATCAGACTCGATTTTTAAATGTGCTTGTTCTTTAGCTTTATAGGTTTGGAATTTTTCACTGTAATTGTAATTAACGAAGAACCCATAAATAAAAAATATATTATTTTAACGGCAACTTGGGTAAGGGCTGATAAGTTTTGTAGTGTTTGGCTGCTTATTATATTAATTTTTCGCCAAATTTCAGAAGGATTAAAATTAAGAAGCAAACTGCACAACTGTTGAAATTTGTTCCAGTCTGCCTTTTTTGTTAACCAACGCAGTCGCTTCTTGAAAATAGTTCGCTTATTTTGTTGCGACATTTGTACAAAAATTTGGAAGTGATCATTATGGCATAAATCCGAGTGATTCCACCACAAAAATTTTGTAATAATTTCGTTAGTTGAGATAGATAGTAGTTTGCATTAAATAAATCGAATCCAGTAGCAGTTTATTGTTTAACAGAGACATGTGTTAATTTTTTTGGCATGATGATGCAGATTTTTTTGTTCAAACCAAAGTGAAAAAAAAAAAGTATAATTTGATTTTGTGATTAATTATTTGAATAATTTACTCGAATATATATTTATTTTTTTACTCGTAATTTAATTATTAAATATTAACGTTCAAGGTCTAGTGTGGTTAATGTATCATGAATTCTTATCATAGCTGAAAAAAGTTGTATATTAATATTGGGCGCATATTAATGTTATAAATTTTAACAAGTCATCGTTTGACACTAGTTTTGTTTGTGTATATTTTTATAAACGTACTATAAAAAAGACGGCATATTGGGGTAGACCCAGGACGGTATTATACTGCCAAATAGTAATTGAATTTGCTCGAAAAAATGGTACGACAATAGTAAATTCGATCATGGATATCGCAATAATAAGCAGTGGCGCTTGTAATTGTTCACAGTTCATTTTCTGCCGAGATACGGTTTAGTTGCATCCAATCTTTTCTAGAGACGTTAAATCTAACCATTATGAAATCTGGATATGTAACTAACTTCCGATTATCCCGATTTGCTATACTCCAGTATATCAGAGAATTCTTTAGTTATTAAATTCTACATGAATTTCCTTGATTTCAAATGCTGATAACATAATGGTTTATTGCATTCACAGCAGTTTTTTGTCTGCGAATATCGGTAACACATGTTACCCAACACTAGTAACTGGTATTGACTGCACTGTTCCAGTAATTAATCTTATGACCATATTTAGCGTTGCACCAATTTTGTTGTTGTGACAATTGATTAACTAAACAGATGCTGCATACAATAAACTAAGACTATGCTGCTGTTCTCAGCACTGTCGCAGAATTTGTTATACAATTCCTCGTCCTAAATTTGCTGCGTTATTTTCGAGATGTTTGTAGTATATTAACTGCCTGTCAAAGTTACACTCACATATTTATTTAATACATCCCCGTTGTAGCGAATGCTCAGTTTGATATTTGAAAATTGTGTATTCAGGTGGAAGCATGAGGTAACGATGTTAGTTTTATCAATTTGAAGTAGCTATTGTTCAAAATACTTTTGCATACTACCAATATCAGTTTCCAGTGTATTCACTAAATATTAGTAGTTGTCCTTCAGCTATAGTGTTTGGAATATTATTTATTTATTTATATATATATATATATATATATATATATATATATATATATATATATATATATATGAGTGTGTGTGTGTATGTAAATATATATATATATATGTATGTACGTAAATTTATATGTATATATATATGTATGTACGTAAATTTATATGTATATATATATATGTATGTACGTAAATTTATATATATATATATATATATATATATATATATATATATATATATATATATATATATGTAAATTTATATGTATGTATATATGTGTATGTATAATATATTAATTTTATATATATATATATATATATATATATATATATATATATAAATTTTTTATATAATGTGGAATGTAGTGATTTTTGATTTAACTAATTATCAATTAATTATATATATATATATATATATATATATATATATATATATATATATATATAAATTAAATAACTGCGGGGATAGTCTGTCAAGTCGATGAGATTTGCTTAACTTGTTCTTAAGTCGTACAGAGAATGTTCGTTTGACATCATTTCATTAAATAGTGTGTATAGCAGTTTACAAGAAAATATTCTTGGTAAACCATTATCATAAAGTGATGATAAGTTAATAAATACTAAGTGTGTTGTTGGGGATTTCTGTAGTCATTTTCAATGTGTCCAGTTAAAGAAACAATGTGCTCTATTCCGTCCGGATCTCAACTTCGCTTGGTCTGCAGATAAGTACTCCTCGATTATTGGAGCCCGGCGGTTATATAACATCCTTTCGAACAGTTTGTAACAATTACTTAATGGAATTAGTCTATAACTCTCCGCTTAAACTAGATATTTTCCTGTCTTCAGAATTACAGTGACCAGAAAACATTAAAAGTGTCTTGGTAGCTTTTCATCTTTCAAAATAATGTTGAACAGTTGTAGTAGCTAACATTTAGTTCCAAAATGTTTCACGAATTCTGAGAATATAGGCCGACTTTTCCATGTCTTTTTCTGCTTGATGACCTTACCTGTCGCCAATTCATCCAGGCATTAGCAAGTTCTGATTGGATCTTAGTCCTTAACTTTAGCTGTGAAAGTTATTTCTTAATTTTTATATTAAATGATTTATAAATTTTTATTCGAGTGCTTTCAATCAAATGATCCGCAAAAGCATCTGGAGATGTTGTATTGCTACTATTCGAGTTCGAATTAGTACTCGTATCTGACTCTTTAAATAAGTAAAGTTAGCATAAAACAATTTTTCTTTTGAGCTATATACGATTCCTTAATTAGGTTATGTGTCACGTTTAGTTCTCTTATACGTATTATAAATACGTTTAGAATTCCAGCCGGTGTATATAATATTTCTGAAATGATACTCTTTTTATCTGCGCCAATTATCAGTCTACAGAACTGTTCATAGTTTTTTACTACTGCATTCTATCCTTTTTTGTAAATTCATTCCAATCATTTTTTTTAAATGTTCGATCGTGGTACACTTATCAGTGCGGGTTTATTTCAAAACCAATATTGATAATAGTACATCGGAGTTGACTTACAGGAAATGTCTTCAGAACTATTCCATTATTAGGAATGGAACGGTTATTACGATCCAAAGATATAAAACATAGGTCTGGATTAGTATCCTTTTTTTTTTTAACTACTTGGACGTACATAAATAATGCGGTATTTTGTAGATATTTGTTCAGTCTTCCTATGCTAATGATATGAATTTATAATCTATGCTGGTTCTCGTTGAATTTAACGTAGATGTGAAAATAATTCAAATAGACCGAAAAAAAAGTCTTCTCTCAATTCAGCCACACGTTTGAAACTCAGTTCTCTGGTTTTAGCAATTTAATCAAAATTATAAACTGTGACGCGGTGCAATTACCGTATAATTCGGACATTGTGCCAACCGTATAACATATACTACCTAGACGCGAAAAGCCAATTGGCATGATATAAAACTTGAACTCTGAACAATGTAATCAAAAATGCCGACATAGTTCTTTAATTGCAGGGTAAAATCTTATTCAAAAAATTGAAATTAGCGTTGTATAATTCAATATTTAAAAAATTACACATTGAAAATAAAATTTAAATTGAACGAAGCTGCGACGGTAATATGTGATATGAATAAATATCACTCTGTAAATCATAAATGTCTTTTATATACAAAATGGTGACGTAATACTTCGACCTACAAACAATAAAAATAAGATTCGGTCAAATTTATTGTTTCTTCTTCATTAATTTCCTTCTATTCGTCACATTTTTCCATCCCGCCTAATATTATTTGTATTACATAATTTTTCCTAATATCCTTAATAATGAGAAGAGGTCGGCCTACGACGAGATCGTTCCATATCGAATGATATCGTTAAACATGTTTTTTAGAGACAGCATTCCCATCAGAGTTACGTACGGTTTGTCATTATCATTAATTAGTGTCATTGAAGATATATATATATTGTATATTGTATATTGTATATTTTGTCGCATGTACCGCAGAGATTCGTATTAAATCGGTAATAATTGGAATAAAGAAAACTGTGACGGAGGCCGTCTTATACAAAGAAATAATGTGTCGTTCTGTTGATAATTCACCGTAGACAAGATGGTAGTGTAGGAGAGCAGCTTGACAGACGCTATACATATATATATATATATATATATAAATATATGTCTATATACTAATAAAATATATGTCAACAGATATCGTCGTAGGAATGACGGAATAGTGGATGTGTTATGTAAGGATTAAAACGGTAATTCAATGTATTAAATGCATTAGAGCAAAAGGAAAAAATTTAATAACGTCATACAATTAGTTTGCTCGATTTCTTCGTTATGATGCAATGCGTCTTTTTGACGCAATTAAAGTTCTTTCGATTAAAATGCAAATTACGGACATTTAGAAATTATTATTTACTTCGAAATATCGCGCAGTGTATTACAAAAAAAATAATTTTATTATTTCTTAATAATAGATAACACCTAAAATATGTACTTAAAGAAAATGATATAGAGTGAAAATTACATTCAAAAAAAAAAATTAAAATAGATATAACAAAAACAACGAACAAAAAATATGTGAAAATGTTTAAAATTACAGATTCGTAACTTTACCTATAATATACATTACGAATGAATATATATATATATATATATATGCATGTATGTATGTATTAATGTAATATATGCATGTATGTATGTATTAATGTAATATATGCATGTATATATGTATTAATGTATACGGTTTCGATGATAATGGTATTCGTTTAATATAACGTTCGCTAATCTATAACGGTAACTCGATTTGATCAAAACTAATAATATTGGACTTAGTACGACGACGGTGCTCCGTACGAGCTTGACGGCCTCGATGGAGCGCCGTACGATCCACCTAAAGAAGAGAATCCACCACCGAATGAACTTCCACTAAAACTGGGAGCTCCGTACGACGATGACGGTCCGGAAGAATATCCGCCTCCGGCTTGTTCGTATTGAGCTACTTGTATGGCTGGTTTAACACCTTCTAAATCGACTCCGACTACTCTGCTAGAATATCCGCCGCTACTCGGAGCTCCGTAACTAGAAGATGGTACACCGTACGATGTCGACGGTACTCCGTAACTAGTCGATGGAGTACCGTACGTTGCACTAGGATAACCTCCTATTGCGGAAGATTGAGATTCTTCTTTCAGTATGAGTTGTCTAATTTGTTCTAGTAATTGACCGTCTACATATTGACCTTCGTACGTCTGCGGACCGGGTGGAACTTGTACATACGATCCACCGCTCGAGTATCCACCACCTCCGCTGGAATATCCGCCACCGCCGGAATAACCGCCGCTGGAAAATCCACCACCGCTGGAGTAGCCACCGCCTCCGCTGGAAAAACCTCCGGATGGACGACTATAACTATATCCACCGCCTCCTCCGAGTGGTGCATCTGCTGCGATTGTTACGAATAAACCTATAAACGAACCCTGTAAAAAATATATAAATTTAATACATACACGTATATCAAGCTGGCGCAACGTGTATTTACGAATTAAATATTTACACGCTAATACGAAACTGAATGTTTACACAGAGCAGTATTATCACCAACCTTGTATAGTTGTGAGATATGGTCAATCAGAACCGGTCAAATTAAAAAACTTCGAACATGTCAAATGTGATTGCTCACACAGATCCGACGAATAACGTGGAAAAATAAGATGTTAAATGAAAGAATTAAATGATAAACTGTAATAAAATGGAACAATATTTAATCGAAGTTCGGCTAAGATTGGTCGGATAACAAACGCATATCTAAGAGATTATTGTATATTTTATCGTACGCACCGATGAAAGATATATTGCGAAAGACCAAAATTAAGATTTAAAGATGTGTTATCGAAAAAAGAACGGTACTAATCCGAGGAAATATAAGATTTGGGAGGAATTGGTGACGAATGGAACTGAATGGAGAAAATTTACCAAAGATAACGCAAACTCGTGCATTACATCGCCAGAAATCGCGCTAAAGAAGTAAGAAGGAACTTAGCAGAATATCTAATTATTAAATTAGATTAATATCACGTATTCTTATACGTGATATTAATCTAATTTGATTAAGACAATGCGCTTTTTAACAGAAAGGGATATCGTTAGAAAGGGCACTCGGCAACGAGTGAGTTAGAATAACAATAATAATATGTATACTTTATATTAATCTAAAATTTACATTGTAAAAAAAACCTACTGTTGTAAAAATTAACACATCCTGTCAATATTACTATTCTTAACTCCATCCGGCACTGTGGTACATTATGAACGCACGGTGGTTTAAAAAATGTACCACATACTATTCTTTCCCAGAGAAAGGCACGTAGGATAAAACGTTGCCAGACTGCCTCTACTACATTGCCAATTTTTCGCTTCGCAGTTATTATTGTAGTAGAGGTTATAAATACTTATATTTGTAATACACGAACAAATTTAAAACAAGTATATAGCGTATAATGAGGATATCTTCGTAGATTATTTATTTTACAGAGACTGTCAGTTACTAAGGTGAGGTAGATTCGAAAAAAAAATATTTCTATGTTGAGCGATAGTTGTCGATTCTAAAAGCGGCGAACGTTATATCGGGAGCTAATACATGACGACTCAATAACATAAGGTTGAACTACACGATGAGGTAGGTAATTCGTATTTAGTTTAATAATCTCAATCCAGGAAAACTTAACAATGTGATGTAGAATACACCTAAATTACGTCGGACGCGATAAGTGTATTATTAGATCGATCGTCACATTTTAAAAGTGATGTAAGAAAAGAGGTTGTCGATGATTTTTGAGATATCTCGTGTGTGTTCATTTTTGAACTTATAAAATTTCAGACAACTATTATCTTGTACACCGGTTTTATTTCAATTTCTACATGTTTCGTACATTCTGTCTCTAACCGGTCAATATGAAGCAATATATGAAGCAATATATGAAGCAATATTGCCGATAAGGAAGTAAAAAGTCGGACACTTAATTATACGCGTGCGAAGTACGCAGATAAAAACCTGCAACTAAGTAAACGTATATACATACACATATATATTTGGCTATATCTAACGTGTGTGGGAAAAAACAAAAACGGCGCGCTAAATGAGGAGGAGGTAATAATGTGGACTGAATGTTTTCTTACTTCGAAACTAGTTATTACCGAAGCGACTTTTTAATTGAGCTCGTTGTCCGCGCATTATTAGATAATCGTGCCAGATTATATCATAAGAAATAATAATGCGTTCGCACACTAACCTAAACACACACACAGTTACTATAATGGATTCTCGTTTCTCACGATAAAAATATAATACTCGGACTATAACGACCGGGTTAAAATGAAAATTAATAATAATAATGATAATAATAATAAAAAGCGGGCTAGCTACATTATCTAGTACGCGATAGTTTTTTTAAATCTAGTAATATATAATATATCGTAGTCCATTATTACGTGTTTACAGCGTCGAAAGGGGAGCGAACGCTTTAATTTTAGACGGATTGCGTAAGTCTCGATAATCGGCTTAAATTTCGGCTTTACTCAATTTTTCTTTACTTATTCTATTAAAAAAACAACTTTAATAAACGAAATAATCTATTAGACGTAATTGTTTCAATTTTTTATTCGAGCTTTCAATGAGTTTATCCGTAAAAGTAAAAAAAAAAATTATATAAACTCTTAATATTTCTAGACGTAATTCGAATAGATACCCAGAGTATAGTGTTCGACGATAGACTACGCATACCAGCGTAAAGTACGCTGAATACTATTATCATCGGTTGTACGCGAACTGAGAACTAGTAAGTCGATAAACAGCGGTAATAAATGTACGACTTAATTTTCATCTTCAGAGCGTATAAATTATTTTGAAACCTAGAAGTCTATAGAAATATCGTAATGATTTATAATATATATAAAGATTTGGCCGTAGAGCCTTATACAGAAGTTCTAAACGAAATAAAAATTATATAACGTGACCCAGAGAAGACGGACGGTTTTATATGTGAATAGCTTAAAAACTACTCGGTCAAAATTTTCGAATGAATATTAAAAAAATAGGAAAACGAGAGATTAGCTTATAATCATTTGTGGGCAGCACACAATATATCGTTCAGATGACCGCTATTTACAACAATACGTTTATTCGGTCTTTTTACAACTTTTTCGAGCATAGGTCGTTGAATTTTTGAAATTTCTTCAGAAATCCGAGTTTCCATCCCAGATCTCGTGATCGTGTTAAGGTGTCCCCGCGAAAAAAAAAAACGCTTTATTTTTGAATTCACTAAGAAACTTTCTTTGCACTGTCGTGATCGATTCACGTCGAAAATAACGTTCCAAGCCAAACGCGCGCTCCTCCATAGGATGCCATGACTGAAACGGGACAAAACAGAATCTCCCGTGTGTACGCTAAACGTGGAGCACGCGGTTTTCGTTGTAGCATTGTTAGCAACTGCGCTATCCGGAAAACAAAACTGTCCGTCTTCTGTGGGTCACTCTATAACTGCGTACGCTTTCGTTCGTCATATCTGTCACCTTTCCGCGGATTGTTATGCCCCCTCGTCCTGTTTGATTGTTCCGAATTTTATTCTACTCCGATACTACTGGGTTTTTACGATTTTTATCGCTGATTTCTTATCTCGTTCTTTAATTACTTATATAACATGGACCCCCCTTCGTTTACCGACGAGTTGACGCCTTCTCTGTCCGTGTAAAAAACCCCAAAAACAAAAGACAAGCTTTCTTCAAATACTTCTTAACGTTGTTTAAATACCGATATTATTCTTTCTGAAATCCTATCCTGTTCGATTTCGTTCGTAACCCGTTGTTTTACGTCGTCTCGGTTAATTATCATCATCATCATTAAGTGCCGCCTCCGTATCGGAGGTAGTCGACTACTTACCTATACATATTTTGTTGTATAGTGTAAGTAGCGTACAGGGCAATCATACGATGTTAGCGCAGATAGGCCCGCACATATACCCGGAAGAATTGATTGTAATTGCTTTATCGTCACTACACAATGCAGCTATACGTGTTTTTGTAGTGTACTATATTGTTACAAGCGCGCATATTATCGCGTGGTGGTTTGGAAGCCCTAGTCGGAATAGCGTTCTATACGGAAGGTACCGAGTTCGAATAAATTATCATCAGAAAATAAAAATACAAATAATTATAATATTATTATTATCGCCCGGTTAATTCTAGCTTAATTTTATAAATTTCCCCCCCCCCAAAAAAAAAAAAAAAAAAAACAGCAACATATTTATATGTTCCGCCGTTTTTCACTACTTTCTCAACCGTCATAAATTCTTTTTTCGGTAAAATCAAATTTATTCGGAAAATATATTTATATAATAATAGCGGTTTAATCGTGTAGAATTTCATTTCATAAATTTCTGAAGAAAATAGAAGAAAAATGTCGAAAGAAAAGAATCCGTAATATATATAGGTATATATTTTTTTTTAATTAAATTTTTTGGTATTTTTCGATCGAATTTTTCCTTTGTAGATAAAAAAATATCTTCGAATGTAAATAGAAAGTCCGAGATATAAAATTTTAATTATATAAAAAGCAAATTTCTAAGTCTGTAACATTCGAACAGTTAATGCGATCATCGAGTTGAATTTCTTACCGTACATTTAGATAGGTATCCGAAAAAAGACGATGGAAAAAAAAAATCAAAATTTTCAAAAATTTTGTGGAGGTCTACTTGGGGTTAGTTAAGACCGCGGCTCGAAGTTTCGAAATTCGCGATTAACATAAGGCCATTTTATAATTATACTTAATCGATTATATGTACAAAATTTCATCAGAATTGTTAGAGCCGTTTGCAAGCTAGCCGAGTGTAATAAATGAATGAATGAATGACTTTTATTTAGTATAACTATTTATCTAGATTTTAATATTATTATATGCGACTATTGTTATTATTATTATTGAATCTCTTTTTTTATTTTCTTTAATCGTGATAGCTAAGGTCTCTTTCCCAGTGGTTTCCAATTACATTTATGATTGGTCATTCTATGCAGGACTCTTCTGTTTCCCAAAAATGTCTAATGAACGAATGAATGACTTTTATTTAGTATAACTATTTATCTAGATTTTAATATTATTATATGCGACTATTGTTATTATTATTATTGAATCTCTTTTTTTATTTTCTTTAATCGTAATAGCTAAGGTCTCTTTCCCAATGGTTTCCAATTACATTTATGATTGGTCATTCTATGCAGGACTCTTCTGTTTCCCAAAAATGTCTAATGAACGAATGAATGACTTTTATTTAGTATAACTATTTATCTAGATTTTAATATTATTATATGCGACTATTGTTATTATTATTATTGAATCTCTTTTTTTATTTTCTTTAATCGTAATAGCTAAGGTCTCTTTCCCAATGGTTTCCAATTACATTTATGATTGGTCATTCTATGCAGGACTCTTCTGTTTCCCAAAAATGTCTAATGAACGAATGAATGACTTTTATTTAGTATAACTATTTATCTAGATTTTAATATTATTATATGCGACCATTGTTATTATTATTGAAGCTGTTTTTTATTTTCTTTAATCGTAATAGCTAAGGTCTGTTTCCCAATGGTTTCCAATTACATTTATGATTGACCATTCTATGCAGCATTCCTCTGTTTTCCAAAAATTTCTAGAAATCGTCGTCCTAACGTGTATACGACATCGATTTTCTCCCCTTCGATATGCCGAGAATCGTTCCATTAGCTTCTTCATCCAGTGATTATCTTTATACAGGAATTGTTCGTTTAACAAGATTATGCTGATGATGATGAAATACTTTATGCCGCAAGCTATGCGTGAATATGCGATGTCGGGTCAGTTACGTAGCGCTTTAACAAGCATGTCATCATACATACGTACAATACGAAATAATAAACAAAACAAAAATTATAACTATTACGTAACTTATTTCAACCCTCTTCCTGAATAAAGATTTCAATCGAAATAATGCGCGTTCCATCGTTTAATTACTGCAATAGTAATAATAATAATAATAATAGTAATGATAGTAATAACAATAATAATATTGGACTTCATCTGGCTAACATTTCAAATACAGATGATGAACAGATGTTTAAAGAAATCTCGTTCTTGAGATACGCGGTAATAAACCGTGTTTGTCGGTGAATGACATTTAACGAAATATGCATATAGTTACTACTAAATGAAATCAAGACAGTTACGAATTCATATATATATATAAGGGTGTGGATGTATGCATATATACATATATATGTATATAATTTATGTGTGTCTGATAATTTATTTTACTGGTAAAATAAAGTAGGAATTAAATTGAAAGGAGTTACTAGCAAAATATGATTATCGTCGGATGGTTAACCAACTATTAAATGACCCCATTAAATTCTTTAAGTACACGGAAAGATGTTTCCTATGTTTATCGTAAGTTTATTTCCTAGTTCTACTGTTTTATTTTATCTGTGGAATTTTTTAATTAACTAATTTACATGGTTTTTCTTTATTTGGTCTATTATAATTTTATGACAATTGAATACACCTACACAATCTCGGGTGTATCATTATAATTCACCTCTCTCTCTATATATATGTATATATATATATATATATATATATATATATATATTTAAATGTATGTATGTACATGTGTGCACGCGCCATAATATAATTATTAAAATATAATAACATTACCTTGTCACACCTTCCAACGGCAACACCCATATAAATGTAACGTTTATTTTGAAAATTTAAAGAATGTAACGGACGTTCTACAGGTTTATGTACGATTTTTCGATATGTCGACATTCATAATTAGCGACGAAGATAATGGAAAAATATATGTCAATTTATTTATCTGTTTAATAATTACGTTTTAATTTCGTTCGTAAATAAAAAAATATCGGTGGATTTACAAATACAACAAAAAAAAAATTAGCTAAAACAACTGAATTTTTATATAAAAAGACCAGAAAGCTTTTCGTTTATATTATCGAGTGGGCGTACAAAATAATATATAAAAAATATATACAATTTATAAAAAATATAAAAAGCAAAAAACAAAATGCAAAATGTAAAACAATACTTAATTTAGATGTGCAATATTATTAAAAACAAAAAACAAACAAAGTGATGAAACATATATTTTTATATTCTTATTTTTTGGCGTATTATCAAAGGCGCACTATGTACTTTTTTTTAAAAATTAAAACAAACTAACATATTTTATAAAAAATAAACAAAAGTAACGAATTTTTCTTTAAAAATATAATAATAAAATAACAAAGATAATAAGAATAATAGGGATTAACATTACGTTTGAAATGAGTGCATAAACAAAAAATTTAAATATGTATACATTTTTAAAAAAATAAATTTAAGTAAAAGAAAAATTATAAAATCAAGAGAATTTTTATAAATTGAATTTTTGTATATACAAAATTGTTGATACTTTATGGTATAAAATTGATTTTAGAAAAATATTCAATTGGATGTAGTAGCCACTGTTTGTCAATATATTGAAAATTATGATTATCATTATTAGGTATTGTTGTTATTTTATATATATATATATATATATATATATATATATATATATATATATAAAAGAATCACGTATTTCAGGATAAATGTTTATATAAAGGTACAAATGACTTGCGAGTAGGTAAAAATAAAGTATGTGCGAGTAAATGAAAGTAAAAGAAAAATTAAAATATTTCAATGTTGTATGCAGAAAGTTCTTCGCAAGTGTTGTACTTTTATTAAAGTGCCACCGTCAGAATAACAAAACATAGTCCACATCATTATACCTATGTAGTATATTTAATTCCAAACTTAAAAGTTGACAATGTTAAACTAAACATTAATGTAAAATGTTTATGATTATTTTTTCTATGTAATGCGAGTTAGTTTATATTGGAAATATGTATAATTACACATTTGATAGATCAAAAATGACACAATGTTACCATAGGGGCTGACCAAGTTACGTTCATTGGAGCTTGATGTGTAAATGATTTCAAAGTATTTTTGTTTGTTATGAGTTCATTGTAAGTTTTAAACTTATTCTTCATCGCAATCATAAAGAACTTAACCAAGTTGAAATAATTTTTATTGCCAAGCAAATGGATCCTATTTTATTTGCACACATTTCATGTACAAATTATTGAATGCAGGACAATCAAAGATAATGTGTTTAACATCATCCATATTATCTATTAAGCAATAAACATACCTTGTGATACTAAGTAGTCAAAGATATATATATATATATATATATATATATAGACTGACGATTTCCTGTATCTGGTAAGTACCCATGAGTTGTAGAAATTAATGTGTTCCTCATCTTCATCCTTTCAGGAATACTAGAGAAAAATTGATGTTTTTCTCCCTGTGGTTTCTTACATCCCTTTTTTCTGTATTGATGGAAGTGTTATTATTTACTGATTGTAACAGATTATTATAAATTAACTTTAAGATGGTTAATATATTCACTTGTGATCGCCCCATGAATGACATACAATTCCATTTCAAATATGTCACTAATTACACAAGCAACAGATTTAGAAGTAGTTCTGTAAAAGTATGAGATGCTCAGGAGAAAACTTACTCTGCTGTTGATTCTCATTTCTTCATACCATGAGTATGTAACATAAGTAGCCGCCCATATAACGCTTAAACCTTTAGTATAGGCTGCTTTGAATTTTGCAATCTTCAACAATTGTTGTAATTTACTAATACTTATGTAGACAGCGTAACGTTTAGATTATGTGTGCCCAAGGCGAGCAGAAATATAACTTTCTAATCAATATGTATCCTTAGATATTTTAATATTTTTGTAAATTGAATAACAAAAAAGTTTTATAGAGCCCATGGAGTACACCACAACACGGTATGACCCTGTAAAGTTGTTAATAATGATGTATGCAATATTCATATTAACCAAAATTTCAAGTTACATTTTCTCAATGATTACAGACTATTTGAAGTTTATTATTATGATGATAATGTGATCGTAAAAAAATTATTACCGCAAATGCCAACAGATTATAAACACGCCAATAGGTTATTCTATTTATTATTCTTATTACTGAACATGCAATAGATTAAATTGAATTATTATTATTGAACATATCAATGGGTTAAATTTAATGATTATTATCATTACTGAACATGCCAATAGATTAAATTGAATTAATATTATTATTATTATTATATTTATTACCGGATATGTTAATAAATTGAATTGAGTAATTATTATTAGATATTAGTGACTTTTTTTTTTTAAAAAAAAAAAGATTTAAATCTGTTAATTTTGTATTTTCTTAAATAATTTTTTTTAGATTTATATGTCACAGAAATAGTTATCTAGCTGCTATAAAAAAAAAATACTGAATACCCCTTAAAAATTATTTCTATGATTTATTTTATTACATTCGAAAAATTGCGAGAAATAATTTCGCCTAATTCAAATTTACCAAAAACTGGTTTTGCATTAAAATGACGAAATATATGCGAAGCAATTATAAAGTAGTTACTTGAAAAAGACGGAAAAAAATATCAGAATCCGAAAAATACATTAAAAGCCAAAAATCACGTCTAATAAATTAGCGTTAATTATTTTCGAACGGAATAAAAATTAGATATTTTCGATCATTAATGACGAGAGTAATTCCGGATATACAACATCTTATCAATTGAGCAGCAAACGAAGTAGGTAAATTTCTAACTATCGATATAAAATGATAATACGATTGAGGTGTTGACTAAAAATCAATGTTATGATCAGTAACGAATGGTACGAGTCTACTTTGAATGTAAAAAATTATCGATAAATGGAACGTAGTTTTACTAAAAATAAATTTCTGAGTATGAAAAGAAAATTTTAAAAAGTATATATTTAAGGTGATTTTTTTCTTTTAAGTATTTTATTCTTATATCGTATGAGGTAAATAAATGTTTGAAGGAACAATTCCTTTTTAAATGATGATACGGTTAATTTCATTCAACTGAAATATCAGAATGTAATAATTTTGACACAATTCACCGCTTGCTTTTCTTTAAATCACGTATCAAATCTACAGCATACATCTATTTGTTTAGTTTGCTGTTACTGACACACTTCCTATGCATCTTCTTTTATATATATATATATATATATATATATATATATATATATATATATATATATATAAAAAATGTATACATATATAACGCATGTGTATTATACTCTTTTGTTAACTTGATATACAAACTATTCGAAGATGACGTTTGTCGGTTTGAATACACAAAACATGTCTATTATGTAACCGAATTTTTATCGTTAATTCAAATTGACGAATTGAGACATTTATAAAAAATATATATATGATTAAATAACAAATCGGACGTATATATTTCGTCGATAAACATCGTCCTAGGTAGCACGAAAAATATATAGAAAAAAACATGTATCATTTTTTGTTAAATTCCTCGGTTCGATAATGATGGAATTGTATTAGGGAAATCGATAATACAGTCGAATCTATTCTGCAGGTTTATATTGTTTTATTCGCTAATATTTAACTGTTTCAGTTAAATACGTGGTAAATATGAAATGGCTAACAAAATTTTTATTTTTAAAATATTTATATAAATACTTCGAAAACTATCTGTAATTAACCTAAGAAGCGGTATTGTGTAATAAATAAACAACGGTATAATGTTTTGATAATTTTCTGTCGATATAACGTACGACTGAACGGATTGAAAAATAACCGGGTCAATTAGATCGTTAAAAAAAAAATTAATAGGAAAGCTAATGTAAACATTAGGTAAAGCATTAATCGCACGAGAAATTCTACTCTAGTAATTTAATAATTAAATTCGAATTTTATTTTAAAATCCTAATTAATTATATTACGTATAATGGATATATATATATATATATATATATTTTAAATATTAAAATATAACTCTATACCGTAACGAATAAAAACGGTTACTTTAATCGGTAATTGGTTATTAACGTCGGAAAAATATAATTAAAAAATATATTAAATGTCGATATATTTTTTAAAAATGAAAATGATGATAAGTCACAAAAACATATTATAGAAAATATTACAGATAATATAAAAGAATACAAATTTAAAAATAGAAAATTATTAGAAAAACTCTAAATTATAAAACATAGAAGCAGTAATAATTTATTAAATAATATGATCAATTTTAAAGAAGTATTAATTTTAAAATTAGTTTTGTAATTAAATGTTATTGTAAATAAAATTTCTTTTAGTAAATTAAATCTAATCAATGTGAATCAATATACATATAAGTATCTATTAATATCTCTGTTAATGGTGGATTTGGGGGTCTAAACCCCCCTTGCAATCAATCTGATAAGAAAATATATACTCGTCGTTAGCAGTTTTGCATTTGTTAAACCTATTTTTTTTTTCATTTATTTTATTTAAATTTCGTTGTTTTTGAAGTAAATAAATAGTTTTGTAATATAGGAGGTACTAGAAGAATTTTGTAGAAAAAAACGCGAAGAATAGATTTTAAATTTTAAATTTAGTTAACTATGTATTATTCCGTCGAAAAATATAAAATCATTATTTATCGTTTATTTTTTCGCGGAATTTATTGTATCTCCCTCTGTCCTCAATAACGTACTACTAGTGTCTTCCAGTGATGTTAAATATTTCTGCTTTTATTGCTTCTAATGGAATTATATATTCGACGTCTAATAAGCGTAAAAATAACTTTGGTTTAGTTGGATTGCTTAGAGATTTAACCTACTTGAGTTTTGGTTATTTACTTAAAGTTCAGTTTAACTCGACTGTTATAATTTAGTTTTGTTTAAACACCCTCGTTAACAAAGTCTGGCTACGCCACTATATATATATATATTTATCTAGGATAGGAAATAACTGTAGACAGAAAGACAGAGAAGTAATTACGCAGAAAGAGATATGACGAAGAATATCTCTCGCATGGCGGCATTCGGTAAGTTATCCAACATATTCCGGAGCAAAGATACATCGAACAGTTTGAAGTGCAAACTTTATCATCAACGTGTCTTACCGGCATTAACATACGGAGCAGAAACATGGAGCTTCAAAAAAAGAATAACCACGGTAATCAGGAAATCGCATACAGCTCGCGAAAGGATAATACTAAATGTCAGGTTAAAAAAGAGAGAAAAACGATTATTTGCTTCAGGGAGTGAAATTAAATTGACGGACGCAGCGGAGCGAATTGTAAAATTGAACTGAACGTGGGCTGGACACAGACAATATCTATTTCCGCATATAAATTTACTTAACGAATCGAAATAATTGTTTACTCCGACACAGGCGTATAACTGTGTATTTCATCCAAATTTAGAGAAATTTATTTAACTGTTCACTTATTTTCATATGGAAAAGTTTTCGCGGTTTTAAAAGCGTATACTTTTTTATAGCGTAGTGTCTATATATATATATATATATATATATATATATATATATATATATATATATATATATATATATATATATATATATATATATATATGTAATATTTATTATGTATGCTTGAAAATGACGTAATTGTCGAAAATTTTTGCAATGAAAAATGCTTTTAGTGATTAAACTGTGTTATATTTTATTTGGTTTATAGTTTATAAAATCACTACTCTCCAATATATTCAACATTATATATATATATATACGTACACGATTTTTGATTTTTGTGTTTTTTGTATGAATAACGGAAAATCGTTAATTATTAACCGAAATCAGCAAAATTATTTCAATTCACTTCAGTCTATCCGGAATGAAGAAATAATAATATGAATATTGATAATAATTAAACAATAATGATACTGACGATGATTGCAATAATAGTGGTAGCAATAATAATAATAATAATAAAAAGAAACCGAAAATAAATAATCCGGAATTCATTAAACGATTATCGTAATTATTCGAGGGATACTTTCTCCGCGTGATTTTATTTCCATCCGTATTATTTAAATAATTTCTTATTTTTTCTGTAATAATGAGCGAAAATTCGCCGATACTTTTAAGTTCGAATTCATGCATAACTAGTCTCTGTAGCACTCACACTCACACACACACACATATATATATTATATACGTATATTACTATTATTGTATATGGCTGATATGTCAATATTTCATGGGTAATCTTCTTGTCAACTTGTTTACTTATTACTATTTACCATCCATATCCGTTTTTAGTAATTCTAGGAAAACCCTGATTTTTCACAAGTCTTCAGTCTCTCTCACTCTCTCTCTCTCTCTCTCTCTCTCTCTCTATATATATATATATATATATATATATATATATATATATATATATACACATATACACGTATGTATGTGTACATATTTAGCTTTTCCAGGCGCAGGTATCGCGCAAAAAATTATTTTCCCATCATTATTGTATTTTATTTTTCGAAATAGCAATAGCGTAATCTAACAAACGAAATGTATTTACTGTTATTTACACAAAAATGATATAACCGGTGCACTGAGGGTACAATTTTATAATAAACGTAAAAATTTTCTCAGATTTCAGGAACGGTTGGTTTATAAAACACCGACTCAAATATATATATGTATATACACAATAGCGCACAGATGGGGGGGCTAGCGATTAAGCTCCCGCACCAGAGAGCTTAGAAAAATATAAAATACATATCAAGAAGTCGCCTAATCCAAGCAATTTCTCAGTTAAAATGATAAACAGAAGAGAATATTTGAAAGAGCTCGCGTTATTACTAATAAAACCTCATCTTGAAGAGCACGCAAAACAGCCTAGATTGCAAAAAGTACTGTTAGAGAAAATATTCCTTACATTCTGTCTGCTATTGACATTAAAAATCCAGCCGACTGTGCAACACAAAGAAAAGAAAAATGGCCGTTGGTTGGACTGTTCGGAGAATATGACCCAGGTCCTGACCAGTGCGTTTTTTTTGTTGTTGTTGTTGTCATTATTACTTGTTTCGTTTTTGTTCGTGGTCCTTTATAGCACGGTAGGAACCTCTTCGTGATACTCCTGGAAACGGTGATCAGTAATATTTATAACAATGAATACACCGGAAAATCCTAACAACCCCGGTTTACTCAATCAGAAAGGGCTCTTATCAGAGCCAGCCACCACAATGATTTCATTAAATATCGAGGGTTTAAGCAAAGATAAAGAAGGAATAATTGTAGAACTCTGCAGGACCAACGATTGTGACATACTCTGTCTACAAGGGACTCGCCGCGGTAGAAGCTAAGCCAGGCCCAAAATTAGAGGGATGCGACTAATAGCAGAACGACCGCATGAAAAAAAAAGAGAAAAAAATATATAGATTTTTATTACATACACACATACACACGTGACTATTGTAAATTAAATTTACTCTAATAAACGCAATTTTGTTGAGTATGTTTCCTTTTTTTTTTTTTTTTAATATCGTTTAATGCGGAAAAATATTTCAGTTCCCCTCCATTTATTGTTAAAAATGATATATTTGTATCATGATGTAAATATGCGATAATTGTATATTTTTAGAATAGAATTATAATTTCGCTATAATCAATATTGTGTGTAAAACTGTCCTCCGGGTTAAGAATTATTCGTGAAATCCGTTGATTTTGAAGATAACAGCTCGAGCAGATAAAAAAAATTATATTAGGTTTTTTACGAATTAATTTTTCATCTAGTTTTATAAGAAATGTTTCGTATTGCGATAGTTTATTTAAAATCCCCGAATTCCGCCATTATCATAGTGTTTAATTTTGTAATAAAATATTTCTTTAAAATAGTGTATTTTACCCGTTATTTCGTACCACATTATACTGTGCGTTTATATACATATATATATATATATCTGTGTGTGTGTGCATGTATAAATGTGTATACACGGTTATGTTTATTTTATGTATGTGTAACGTAGTTATTATATAAATTTACTAATAATTTTAAATAAATTCAGAAAAAAAAATTGTACGCACGCGCGTATAAATGTTTATACACGTTCGCGTTTGTATGATGTATGATATATACGTAATTAGTTATTATATAAATTTACTAATAATTTTGTTAATTATAAAAATTAAAAAAAAAATCTTCATTATATTTATTTGTAATAAATGCGCGGTAACGATATAAACGGGTTACAATTATGAATCGAATGAATTTTTAATTTCGGAAAAGTATTTATATTTTCTTTCTATTAAACGAGCTGATTTTTTTTTTAATTTTTAAATATTCAGTAATTATTTTAAAATTTTTAAATATTCCATAATTATTTTTAAATTTTTAAGTATTCGATAATTATTTTTAAATGTTTAAATATTCGATAATTATTTTTAAAGGTTTAAATATTCGATAATTATTTTTAAATATTTTAGTCGGTTAACGTTTTATCTGCGGAAAAAAAAATAATAATCACGAAAAAATAGTAATAATAATAATAATAATAATAAATCACTTACCACGATTAAAGGAAGCATTTTTCTGTTCTATTTTATCTATCGATAATCCGGCGAATTATATTATCGATTATCGATTATGTCGCTCGAAAGAATTGAAAAGATAAAAATTAGAAATTAAAAAAATAAATCGAACGACCTTACGAATATGAAAATAAATTATAATCGGGGGGGTTGAGTTTGATCGAAATTGCAGATTCGTTTGCAGGTAGAACACATCTGTCCGATTACGATTTTGATGCACGCTTATTCTGGAAACGACTATTACCAGCTGTTTTATAAGGTTAGCGCCACCGCGCAGGTAAATTCCCCTTCTCGTGGCGGTAGACGACTTCTTGCGAATTATTTGCCGTGAAAGGGAAATAATTATTACACTACCCGGTTACATACGAGCAAAGAGTATACACTGGAGGAAAGTGTTTTTTTGTCTATTTTTTTTTTTTATATTAATATACTACAACGCAAAAAAGAGTTGGATATTGTGACTTGAAGAGTTGTAAGTCCATTATCGAAGTCGATACGCATTATATTTGTGTATATATTTGTGTATATATTTGTGTACATATTTGTACATTAACGTATGCATATATATATATATTTAACGGATATACACATACAGCAGATAAATACACTACGGTACATCAATAGCCATCTGCTTTTAGTTAATGCGGGGTAAATTCCTCCGAGCGATAATATTATTCGCAAAGTATTGTGCCCTGTAAATGTGGATGTAACCAAGCTAATAAATCCCCTCTTCGCAATGACAGTTGCTGCCTAGACTTTTGGCCCCTTCGGTAGAAATGCATTTCTTCGGTAGTAGGTAAATAATCGATCTTTTATGGAAGCGTTAATTGCCTATGGTCATATTAACCTCCGTTATCATATTTTCCTGTTGTTGCAGTTGATTTATTTATTATTATCATTATTATTATTATTTCGTCTGATTTTTTTTGTTTTCTTTTAATCTAGTCTCTTGAGCAACTGTCGGCGTTCCGGTCAGTTATGCCGCAGGAATTTCTAACCATATCGAAGCGATATATTATTAATTTAGTATTTCGTTGTTAAATGACCGCGTAACTTAATCGTTTAAATTTTTACATAAGCTGGCGCACACATATAAACACCAAATACATACTCATATACACGCGCATATAGAAAAATACATAATGGCGTCTTGGTGCATTAATTATGGCTTTTTCTTTTTTGGCCAATTTATACTTTAAAGACAGTTCGTCGTAATTTGGTAATTTTCCTGTACTAAAAGTCGTTAAAAACTATTATAATCGTTGTGGAGCTAACGTATTAATTATATATATATATATATATATATATATATATATATATATATATATATAATACCACACAATAAAAGGACATTAACCGGCTATGAAACTGTGGAAAGCTTCGTGTACCTAGGATAACCTATAGAGAATAAAGGCAGCTCCCACGGCGAAATAAGGCGAAGAATTGAAATTGCTAACAGTGCCATGACAAGACTGAACAATATCTGGAAGGATAACTCTATTACAAAAAACGTGAAGATACAGCTCGTCCAAACGCTTATATTTTCTATCATGCTATACGCAGCGGAGACGTGGATATTGAAAGAAGAATTGATAGTTTCGAAACACGGTGCTGGACTCCTTAGAATTCCGTGGACAGCGAGACGTACAAATCAATCGGTATTACGGGAAATTGGTGTCACGCAAAGGCTGTCAATGATTGTCGTAAATAGGGCATTGAAATTCTGTGAACGTATAATACAAAAACAAGAAGGTATGGAAAGCACCGTTGGGAAAATTAATGGAAAGCGGCCACACCGGGGCGAACACCTACGAGACGGACAGACATGTTAAAAACGACAGGCTTGTCATTCGCTGAATGCGTACGGCAATCGGAGGATCGAAATGAATGGCGGAAAATTACGAAAAAGCGGACTAAATGTTAATCACGATACCCTATCTGGGGTGACGACTATACATGATGATGATGATATATATTTATATATATATATATATAAAGAATTTGAAAAATTATAGACGAATAAATTTGCTATCTACGTTCTATAAACTTTTTACTGAATTATATCAAAAAGACTTGAACCAAAGACGAGAAGAAATTGTATTATGCAGAATCCGTATTGGTCATACGAAATTAACACATGGTCCACTGCTCCAGACAGGACTCCCGCCGTCGTGTATATACTGCGGTAATCAAAAAATGTCCATCAGTCACGTCATCACTGAATGTCCAGAATTCACCGAGGAACGAGAGAAAGCGTTCGGACATAGAAAAATGACGACAGAAGAAATGCTTGCAGATGATGAAGCTATCGTTCAATATGTTTTTAGTTTTTTAAAATGTATAAATGTATTCCATAAGATATAGATTTACTTTTCCGTTGTAACTTAATTTAAGTTATAGCAGACGCAAATGACCAAGATGTCGAGCGTCTTTAAATAAAAATATACAATACAATACAATATTAAATAATGAACAACCGATTGAACAAGCAGCATTTACGAAGAATAACAGAACTACGGACTACATACAAACATTGACAACGCTAATAGAAAACTGTAAATAATATAACATACCACTATATGTAGAAATACTAGACCTGGAATCGGCTTTTGACTCGGTGCAGTTCCAGGGAATTTCGAACACTTTAGAGAATAACGAAATAAATAAAGGATATATAGACTTGATGCAAGATATGTGTGAATCAAACACTTCGCAGACAGAAAGATACGAGACGTTATAGAGAAATTTAACATAAAAAGACAGTGGGACAGGGCGACACTTTTTCGCCGAATTTATTTAACGGTACTCTTGAATTCGTCCTAAAAAGTCTACAATGAGAAACCAACGATATAAATATAAATGGATAATCTCCGTTTTGCGGACGACATTATATCTAATAGCAAAAAAAATCAAATACAACTTCAGAAAATGATGCACTAGAAAAAGCTCTTAAAGAAATTAGTTTTTTATGCATAAATCTGGAAAAAACGAAGGTTATGAAATATGAAGAAGGTGAAGAAAGCAACATAAGTATAAATGAACGAGGTATCGTAGAAACGGTAAACACCTTCGTATAGTTAGGGTAAAAATGTACAATTGGAAAAAAAATAGCCATACACGGTAAGTGAAAAAAATTATAGAACTTGGACGGATAGCTTACGGTAGAATGAAAAACGTTCAACAAAGCAAAATCAGTGCAACAAAAACCTATTTAATCAGCGCATTATACCAGTGCTGAGCTATGAAGCGGAAACCTGACCTTTAACAAAGAAATTAATAGATAAGATTGGAAAGGCGTAAAGACGAATGGAACGGGCAATGCTAGTGATAAGATTAAAAGAAAAAATCAGTAACTCAGATATACGGAAAAATAGAGGATTTCGAAAACATAGTATCTAGAATAGCAACAAACAAATGAAACTGAGTAGGGTATGTAGCACGACTGACAGACGGAACAACGACCTAATAGAAGAAGCAGGTCATACATGGATGCGCGAGGCCCGGAATAGACAACGATCGAAGAATTTGGAGAGACCTACGCCAAATATTGGGGTCAGGAGGCTTAAAGAAGAAGATATATATATATATATAATATATTTATCAAAAAGTATTTTTGTAGTGCTTCCTAGGTAGTATATATTTTTCACTTAAAAATTAAATAAAATAAAAATAATTTTATACGGTATCACAACATATATACATACATATATATATATATATATATATATATATATATATATATATATTTATCGCGTATCGTTTATAAATCGCTTATTTCGACATTGACCTAGATTAATCTTTCATTTTATTAATAGCTCGAGTAGCAGAGCGTGATGTCGCGACTTGCATTTAACATTAATCTATTTAGGATATAATTTTTTACATATTGTATCGATGATGCTATAACCAGTGAAACTAGTAGATTCTAAGGTTTAAAAATATATATGTATATATGTATACATCGTCATACGGAATAAAAATATTTTTATTTTATCGAATGTTTTAAAATTAATAATATATTTATTTTTCGTTTAGGGAGATTCGGTAATTTGTTTTGCAATCTTAGAACTAGATCTAAATAAGCAATATTTATGTTATACGGTAACGTCCGGAGAAGTTTAGTCCGGTAGTTAAGCTTTGCCGACTATTATTTGATCAGGACCGGGTCCATGAGATGTTTAACGGTCGAGCCTTTTTAAGTTCATTTCAGTAGACAAAAGTGCCAACGCCTCTGGATTTGGACGACAGCGAAGCCGTTTTTGATGTGTTAAAGCGTAAAAATTTAGTATTTCCTTTACCGTTTTGATATTCAAATCCGCATGAAACACGTAGTTACTTCGAAGCCAAGGAGCGTTTAGCCGAAGAAACTTATTCTGAGCCGTTTGTATTACATCGTTACAATTCTGTCTCGTAAGTTCATATTGGATGTATGACGGTTTTTATATACCGTAAGTTTGTTCTCTATTTCGGAATGACATCTAACGAACCATGTTTTTCCTCATACTTATGCAGCTTTACGTTCGGTATGTGTTTTATGCAGCCTCGAGTATTTTGCAACTGGCACTTTCTAGCTGTTTGTAAGGAACGACATATTACATAAAGCGAAGGTATACAGTTTTTGTTCGTTTAATTGAATTTTCGAATCTGTTATGGATCCAATGCACACTGCGAATGACTTACTGATCGAACATTACAATCCTGTAACGTCGGTCGCTATGTGTAGCAAGTACAAGTCCTAAAATACTACCTTTCAGAACAGCTGCTTGTATCGGATATCGATGTAGCATCTTCGTATGATCAATCCGAAATGAAATATTTCGAATTATTAAAAACGTCACGGATGACTAATTTATTTGCAGTCCGTAAAACGGCGAGTAAGTATTCGCGCGCTGATTCCCTCGTAGAAGAATTTCATCGAAGGAATTTGTATAAAAATATTCGCGTAAATAGTTTCACCTACTTTAACAGACCGCGGTAATAATAATTCGTGTTTTTTATTCGCATTCGTAATAATACATGTACTACGTTTCCCCCCCCCCCCGTTGAACTGTTTCCTCTGTTACGAAATGTATAATAATTATTAGATGATAATTACAAGTTTCGTACTTTTAATCAACACTTCCTAGGCAATATGGTTTTTTTTTGCACGTAACCCCGTTGTATTATGCGTGGTTTACGCTCGAATTATATTTAACACACACGCAATAAACGCGTATTTTTATGTTGTACGTTATATCGAATTCGAAAGGTTTATTATAGATTGCAAAAAAAAAAAAATGTATAATGTCTTCTTCTTTGGATGCCATAATGCAGTTCGTAAATAGTTTCTCTTCCTTGCTGTCTGGAAAAGTCTACCTATATCGTCGATGTTGCTCCATTTTTTAATATTCTTTATCCACGATGTCTTTCTTCTACCAACTGGTCTTTTACCATCAATTCTTCCTTGTAATATTAGGCGCAGAATGTCATACTTTCCACCTCTTAGAATGCGACCCAAATAATAAATTTTCCTTTGTTTAACATTTTCTATTTCCTTTCTACACTAGCTCTTTTCACTACACTGTTATTTGAAACACGAGATTTTTTTATATAAATATATAAATGTATATAAATGTATAAATGTATAAATCTATACCGATGGTAGGGCATGGGGTGAATTTTTTTGAAGTAAATCTTCTTCAAACAGTGTCAGCAAAGATGAGCTAGTGTAAATTGTTTCCATTTGATAAACTCTAAAAAAAAAAAAAAAAAAAAAAAAGTGAGTCTAAAGCCGGAAACAAAATCCAAAATCTTTATGCAAAATGGATACATTAAGTACAGACGGCGGATATTACTGAACGTGTATATCTTGTTGCTCGCGCTATTTCGTATCCTACATCCAATAATATCGTGCGGAATTCGAGTTTTACGTATTACGAACGAGCTCCAATGTTGCGCAACATCGGAATCTTACCGAATTACGTAATTTTCGAGCGTATTTAAATGAGTTATCTTAATTAAGTATAATGGATTATAAAGTTATCGTTTATAGCTAACTAGTTGCGATGGTAATATAATCTATTCGTTCGCTTTCTCGCTGTATCTTCAATTACAACAGGATATTCACATCCTGATGAGAAGCGTCTGACGTATCGTGGAGCATCGATCTACGTTTTGTTTTGAAATATTTGTATTATTTAATTCTTTTTCGTTTTGGTCCATTTTCCGTCTTTTAGTCAATTTAAGCGGACTATTCGGATTATAAATTTATATTATCTGCGTTAATGAAATTATATATAGTCTACACGCACTCAAGAAGACAGGATCCGCAAGTAATCTCTTCAAGTTGTATTGACAGCCTATTCCTCGTCGACAGAAGTTCAGACAGATATCTCTATTCTTGTATTTTGAGCAGGATCAAACCTGACGTTCGATATTATCTTCAATATCATAAAATAATCACTTCTTAACAACGAAGGAGATCCCCATGTTTAAAGGCTGTTATTGTCTTTTGAACAGTGTAGCATATTACCTTTGAACACAAGCTTTCGCGTTCAAAATATGACTGAAAGAAATGGTAAAACATTTAAGCTTTGTAGTTTAAGATGCTTCGGAGTTAGTCGAGTATTCGCATTCGAAATCTCATTTTCACGGATACTACAGTATCCCACTTAAATTTCACCACGTTTCTGAAGAAACCCATCGCCGTATTGAAAGTTATAATATACTCATTGCAAATTCCGGGAGCCTACAAAAGAACATTTAGACAACCAGTGAGTATTAGCATATCCCTCCCTATATAATCTAATAAAAGAATCAGCTGCACGTGTGTGGCACAGATTTTCATAAAAAATAATCAGTTCATGGTACGCAGAATAACTTAGAGATGTTTCGATTTTGGCAGAAAAAGGCTGCTGTATATCTTACTTTTCGTCTTACATCTCACAAATGTCAAGCGTGCTTCTAAATTGGCGATGGTATCTGTTTTTGTTTTTTTTTGTTAATAATCTCTCGTCTATAGATAGCTTCGATATTCTCTCAGTCGGTCAGCACAGAACTGTTCGATTTTTGATATTCAGATCTTTTTATCCGCATGTGTTTAACTTTAGTTTATTTTATTTTTTTTATATTTTACATCATCCGTCGTTGATATTACTTTATCGTCATTCTGATATCATCGGAGCTTTCTGTTAGTAAACGTTACGTATTTTGATTTATCTTCGGCTATTCCGTTACTTTTCGCAGCAAACAGTTTATCTCGTTTTATAAACTGATACTCGCTTCGTGGGAGTAAGAGCACAACGAGATCGCTGTATCGTCTTACCTGGTGTACACGCGGTCGTCATATTTCACTTTAACCCTTTCAGTTATACATTATAAAATGCTAAAATTTTTTTTTTACTTCTGTCAATACATTCCTAGCCATGCAGGCTATCTATGAAGGGTATCATCGTTTTCTCTTGTATGAGGATGTATTCAACCCATTTCTTAAACTAGATCGCGAATTCTAGTTCTTTTCAATCGTCTGGTTTTTAAAATTTCGAATTATTCTATACTGTAATATTTCAACTGCATCTTGTCAGATATTACATCAGGCAAACAATATTAGCACGGCACTCGCAGCAGCCGCTTTAAAGAAAATTTTAAAATAATAAGCCGAACGGATGAAATAAACCATAAGGAAATCTTGTACCGTTTGCAAAAAAAGAACCTGAATTAGTTATTAAAAAAATTCCAAAATAATGTACGTGGAACATATTATTAGAGACGGTGAATTACTACAATCGATACTGGAGTAGAATACAAAGCAAGCGAAAATAGACCGAAGATGGGATGTATAAATAATATAAAATGCTGGAGGGGAATTTATGAAATAAGAAAATTTACGAATATGCCTATAAATCGAGAACTTTTTAACAGTTTGATCGTTAAAGTTCACCAAGCGGACATGGCGAGAAAGAAGAAGATATATATATACAGTGGCGCATCCAGGATTTGTATCCGGGGGGGCTCAAACACTCCCCCCCCAAAAAAATATATATAAAAAAATTGTAATAAAATATATACACAGCCGAATATGTAACAAAATTTGACAGGCAAAACAAACTATAAACGATCGTGAACTGGTCACAACCTGGGTCAGATTCTAATGCCAAACCGCCCAATCAACGGCCATTTTTCTTTTCTTTGTGTTGCACAGTCAGCTGGATTCTTAACGTCAACAGCAGACAGAATGTAACGAATATTTTCTCTAACAGTACTTTTTGCAATCTAGGCTGTTTTGCATGCTCTTCAAGATGAGGTTTTATTTGTTAACAGCTCTTTCAAATATTCTCTTCTGTTTATCATTTTAACTGGGAAATTGTTCGGAGCTTACAAGTTACGCGCCTTCTTGATACGTATGTTATACTTAAACCTTCCGGTGGGAGGGAGCTAAAGCCGGGTAGCCCACCTGTATATAATGAAGTATTGTGATGTGGGAATGAACAGTGTGGTGGATTTTTGCATCCTTTAATAGATGTACATACAGGTTTGAGTGTAATATTTTTGTAAGTGTATTTCGAGGTAATGTAATTTATAGTAAATTTATGAAAATCAGTATTTGAAATCGTAACATCGTATTACGCGCATCGTTGAAAATGGAGAACATTGGCATTGAGAATAAATAACTGTGCGTGTCGTAATGGGTGAAGGTATCGAGTAAACGTGATTGAACTAGATGATGTATGCCAGTAATGACTACCGAACATGGTGATTCGCTATTCCGCTCGAATAAAAGTTGTATCTTTATTTGTAAAACTCTCATTATTTATGTCCTACGCTTTACGCATACGTAATTGCCGCGTAAGATTTATGATCGTTACGAAAAATAGATAACTGAAAAATTAGTTAAATAATAAAAAAATGGTCTCTAAGTTATTAACAGAACCGCTTTTTAAAACTGTAATTTCTGTTTTAATACGAACGCCGAAGTTAATCCTCGAAAATACGGCTGACATCTTATCGAATTTAACCTTTTTCAGTCACGATGTCCTCTATAACGCTTAACGTGTATATTTTTATAATAAAGGACGTTAAAAACTCTAGAAATATTTATATAACGCGTTAAAAATGATCCAGCGATCTAAGAAGTATACACGAAGTATTTTTTATTTTCACCACATCCAGCCGTTTTTTGAAATTATCTTCAAAACCCCGAAATGATTAATACGTATGTCGATGAAAAGGGAAAAAAACGAATTTTTAAGCTGGCGGTTAGAAAACATATAATCACTTTATCGTAATAAACACATCGACTAGAGAAATACTTTTTGAACGGATTATTCGAGATACGAGGACAATACAGCATAAGTCATTCGGTTACATTGAACAATCGCATTTAAAAAGTTAGTCGACATTTTTTTTTCTTACATAGTACCAGCACTAGGTAACGCACATCCGGATAAAAGATCGGTTGTTAATTGCCTCTATTGAAGCAATTGAGGAGGAATGAACAGACGAGACATGTCGATTCGATAGGATAAAACGTCGAACTGACTACTAGTCGGTACGTTATTTTGAAATTCTTATTTTCGACCAAATTTTCGCGCCCACGGTAGATCGAGTAACCTAACCGAACGATTACATTTCCTCTCGCGTTTCTGTTACCGATGACGGTCAACGATAATTAAAACTTATTTCCTCGGAACATCGTCTTTTAAATGCGGTATAGACTACGGGCGTAAATAGATTTTTAACCCCCTTCAGTCACGATGTCCACTATATGGTACGTGTAATTTTTTATTTATAGTAAAAAAAGACCTTTCGCAACACAGAACCCCTCATAATAAATAACATACCCGTAGAAAACCGGTATTAAATATCTAGGTGTAATTTTGGATAAAATACTTGTTTTTTTCTAAGCATATCGACTACTTGACCAATAGGATACGTGGTCCCTTTTTAAACTTTACCCTGTGTTTAGTAAAAAATCTTCCATTAACACGCTCGACAAATTAATAATATACAAAATTATGATAAGGCCGATACTTTTATACGCGTGCCTTGTATGGTCGTATTACTTCTAACAAGCTACAGCGACTTCAGAATCTGCAGAATAATACTTAAATTATAGATCTTACGCATTCGACTCTGAATTTACCCTCTGCATATCTGAAGTAATAAAACATCGTACAATAAAAATTATTTCGACTCTCGCGTCGGCGGCAAATGTTCAATAATCGGTCAAATAGGGGACTACGACATTCTTTGCAGTTAAAATATAAGAAATATAATCAAACATATATATTACTCTAATGTATCCGATCTCTCATATTTATAACGTATATAATATTTATTCCATTCTATCTTGAACATATGTACTCGTGTAATTAATATACAGGTTTTGATTGTGATTTAATCTATTTTATTGTATCATTGTGTACGGTTCTATACGCGGTAAGAAATCTGTTTTCGGGATGCGCAATTTTTTTTTTTTATTTTGTACTTTTATAGTTAATTCTATTTTTCGAAATACACTTCTGATTTATTTATTTGTTGACGCGAAATGTGCTAATTTTTAATCAAAAAATGCGATGAAAATTATATACAGTTCACCTAGGAACTATTGTATAATAGACACCGGTATAAAATTAATAATCTTACGTCGAAATTTTATAATGTGCGACTGAAAGGTCTAATTATATCCTTATTAAAGAGAACGACGAAGGTGCACTCTGATATAATTGTAATTTTTATTTAAATTAGCTCGAATTAGTCGACGCTATAATTTATGAATATTATCATTTTTGTGCGCATATAGTAAGGAATGACGATAGAAGGAAAAACGAGGCGGATACCGAGGAAGATCGAGGAATAGTTTTTATCGCGAATAGTAAAAGTCGTGAAATGTACAACATAAAACCAATTAAAAACAATAACGTGTGGAATAGGATCGAATGGAGACAACGAATCTACGTGTTCAATGATTGATGATTATATTATTATTGTTCGTCTTCCCGATCGTTAAAATGATTGTAAACAATTCTTCGTACGGTGTCCGACCTCGTACTAACGAAAATGGGAAAGCCGCCAAATCTTAATTATACCCTACGCGATAATAAATTAATATTTAGCGCTCGTTTACATATTATAAGTGTCGCTGGAGAAAAACTCGGATCGTAAGGGCGCTTGTCTATTTTCAAAGTAGAGAATACTTTAGAACTTATAGTCGACGACCTGTACAAACGCGCAATTATTCTTGAGATTTGTTATAGTGATCTATTATGTGTTTTCGGATTTTAAAGTTTCAATTAGACGCCTTTTAGTAATTCTTAAAGCCTTCGTACACGTAACTTCTTATCGAGGTTAATCGTTTCAGGCGTACAATATAAAACGTTGACGCAGAATTATTACACGGCGCTTATTTTATCTGGAAAAGCACGGTGACGGCTATAGACAATAAATGAAACGTATTCATCTCTTATCTATCAACACCGTCATTTCCATTGTATTTCTTTAAGTCGCGATACTCATCAATAAATTGAGATTTAGGCATCACTTGTTAGCTGATCGCCTTTCCCATATGCGACTTAAAGAAAGTCTCTTCTGCCCTATGGTGACGGCTATAGGCAATAAATGGAACGTATAGTTTTGTTAAAACTTAATAATTTGGAACGTATGGGATATGTCCTTCGTGCGGATGCCGAGCCCTAATGCTATTCCAAACAATTAGCTAAAGACGCGTCATCTAATGGCCTACAGAACTTAGTCTCTCTCTGGAGGACATCATTTATTCTGTTCAGCTGGAGTACAAAGAACGTTGGGAACCGATGTACACTGATAGCAAATTAGTCAATCACCTCTCATCTATTACTACCAACTTCAACCATCTCTCTCCAAACTTCCGTTGTCTTTTTTTTTCTGTAAGAAGGTTAATCGCAAGGGTATTGTACGCGTCAGTAAATTGAGATTTGGACATCACTTGTTTTAAAGAAATTTTGTCCTTTCCATAACAGGCAGTCCGAAATCCCGATCATGTTTTTTTTTAATGCTCTACTTCGGCACCGTTACGTTCTGAGCTATATTATCTTACTATGTTCTCCATTATGTCGTCCCTTCTCCATCCAGATAATCTACAGTTGTTCCCCCCACACGTGGTAACGTTTCTAGAGAAGTCGGCATCTTTGATTAAAATATAAATAGTCCTCGTAGTATTTTAACTATTTTCTATTATTTATATAAATATTTATTGTTTACATAACTGAATGGTTTCACTTTAATCGCTTTTATAGACTAACATCTGCTAGTGTGCCGAGCGATTGGGTTGTCTCGATCGATTCGGATGTTTATAGTGTAGTTTTCCAGCCATCGTCTACCAATCTGCATGCTAGATGATTTTTAACGCGTTATACAGGGTGGCCCGCGGAAGACGGACGATTTTATTTTTTCAATAGCGCAGTTGGTAAGACTGCTAGAACGCAAACCGCGTGTTAGACGCTTAATGTACACACGAAGGATTGGTCTTTGTTCAGTTTCAGTTATAACGGCATCCTATGAAGAAGCGCGTGTTTTCGGTGGAACTTCATTTTCGGGCGTGAATCGATCACGACAATGTTTCGAGAAAAATTCGAAGATAATCGATTTTTTTGGGTGGGATACCGCGTTTACGAAACACGTCCCCCTCGAGATCTGGAAGTCGGATTTCATTTAAAAAATTCAGCGACCTCTGCTCGAAAAAGTTTTCGAAAATTTGGTAAAAGACTGAATATTGTGTTGCAAACGGCAATCATCTGAACGATATTGTGCTCAACAAATGATTGTAAGCTATAATCTCTAGTTTACTTATCTTTAAATAAAATTTCATTTTAACATTTTGGTCGAGTAGTTTTCGAGTAATTTAACAACAAAATCATTCGTCTTTTTTGGGTCATCCTATGTAATTATTTCTAGAATTGAAACTTTTAACGTCGACCAAACGCCCTTTATTACAAAAATAGATATTAAATTTTGCTTACCGTATATGGCACATTGCGATTGAAGGTGTTTAACGGTTTTTTTGTTTATTTGGTGGTGGGGGAGATTATACATTATATGAAGTATTGCACAGAACTAAGAGCCCGCTAGGTTTTTTCCATCTCCCCTAACCTATCCTCGTTAGCGATATTTTGTAATTACGGGATTGGGCAAACACGAGGAGAAAACGAAAGAAAATATTTCAAACGGAAATGAAGAGAAAAAACTGATTTTTCAGTTAGTTATGGTTAACGGTAGAAGACGTATTTATCGTAAGACGATGATGACGTAATAATTAATAAATTGATGTGACTCGTTTGTTCTTTCTTTATGTCTGTATATCGATGTATTTACCAGTTTGCGTTAATATGGCAATACGTAAAATACGGAGCTAATCCGAAGATAAATAAGATGATGACGTAATAAAATCACGCTTCCCGAATTACGTACCAGTCTACCAGTTTAAGGTTGTAATAGAGTCGCGCCTAAATATTATCATAATCATCATTACGATCGCACCGATAATGTTGATTTAATTTAAATTTATTCGATTGTGTAATTGTAATAGTAAATTAAATTTTACAAAAAATGCTCATTTTATACCTATATATATATATATATATATATATATATATATATATATATATATATATATACAACGAATTACATCTGGAAAGTAATGAAGATGTACCCATAAATATGTTATTATCATTATTCGGAATTAACCGATTGATGGTTGTCGACTGATCCTGCATTTTAATTCTTATCTTTCGTTCTTTTTAACTTCCTTCCGACCATAAGGTATTAGTTCTTCTCGATGCTCTATATTCATTATTATTATTCGGAATCAACCAATTGATAGACTACATTGTCAACTGATTGTCAACTGATCGTACCTAATTTCATCTCTTTTGCCTTTTTTAACTCGCTTTAGTCCATAAGGTGTTAGTTCTGTCCGTTTATCTATATTAATTATTATTAACCGAACAAAATCATAACACTATTTAATCACTAAAATTTTTTTATTGCGAAGCTTTTCAACAGTTACGTCATTTTCAAGCACACGATAGATATTAAATCAACTATCGTGCGCTTGAAAATAACGTAACTGTCGAAAAGCTTCGCAATAAAAAACTTTTAGTGATTAAGTGGTGTTATGATTTTGTTCGGTTTATAATTTATAAAATCACTACTCTCCAATATATTCAACATTTGAGATCCTACCATTTTAATTTCATTTCTTTTGCCTTTTTTAACTCGCCTTAGTCCATAAGGCGTTAGTTCTGCCCGTTCATCTATATTTATTATTATTATTATCATTATTGTTATTTGGAATCAACCGATTGATAGACTACATTATCAACTGATCCTACCACATTTAGATTTCATCTCGTTTGCCTTTTTTAACTCTCTTTAGTCCATAAGGTGTTTTTGTTTTTTGTTTTTTGTTTGTTTTTTTTTTTCATGGGGACGCCTTTACAGCTTACTCAACGTGGTGCCGTAATAATCACTAACTCATATTTTTATGAACTCGGACAACTTCTCGAGAAAAGTCGCTATGTCCGGGAACAAACCTAGATTCTCAATATGCAGAAGGGACATTACGTTATAAGGAGGACCATCACGAGCTGTACAGTAATTTGAGATACAGTTCAGAGCGTAATGCTGTTAATGAAGGACATTCGAAGAACACGTGATCAGGGTTGCAGACTACACGACCAGCATGTAGAGGACAATACGGATTTTCTCTAAGCTGCATAATGAACAGGCGGTCCGGCAACAAGCAATGCCCAAAACGCAATCTGCTGATAAGCACAATTTCTCTCCGCTTAATGTTTTTGAAAACGTAGAACCATAGGAACCTAGGGAGAGACGGCTGCAGCTAATAGTACGCAGTAAGAGGCGACCGCTGTATGCACTCCATATATGTCTGTTCCCAAAGTTTTTTATGATCAGACTGTGTAAAATGAACGACATCACGCGATGAAACAGAAGAGAATAAAACACCATTAGAAGAACCCCTTTTAGCTATTGCATCTACCATTTCATTGTCGGGGACTCCTCGATGTCCCGGTACCTACAAGAATGACACAAATATCCTCAGGTTTTCCAGCTGATTAAGTTTCAACATGATGGCTGAAATCGATGAATCTGACACCTTCCCTTTGCTTTCAATAGCCTTTAAAATACGTTGTGAGTCGGTAACAACGAGATAATTACCTGGAAGATTCGCATCAATTAAGGACGACAAAGAAAGAAATACTGCCACACACTCAGCTGTAAATGCGGAACAGATATCAGATAATTTGTATGCCCTGCTAATATTAAGAGATGGGATATAAACTGCTGCACCAGTTCCCTGAGCTGACTTCGATCCATCTGTATCAACAAGGATATGCGTAGGAAAATTTTCAGCGATAATATTATTATATGTAGCCCGGATCAGTGGGGGAGGCCAATGGACGTAGTTCTCTGGAAAGAAAAATGTTAGTTCTGCCCGTTCATCTATATTTATTATTATTATTATCATTATTGTTATTCGGAATCAACCAATTGATGTACTACACTGAACCACTTTAATTTCATCTCTTTTGCCTTTTTTAACTCGCTTTAGTCAATAAGGTGTTAGTTCTGCCCGTTTATCTATATGTATTATTATTATTGTTATTTGAAATCAATCCGTTATGAACTACATTGTCAATTGATCCTGCCATTCTAATTCTTGTCTCTTTTTTAACCGTCCATAAGGTGTTAGTTCTTCCCCTTCCTCTTTATTTATTATTATTATTCGAAATCAACCAATTGATGGACTACGTTGTCAATCATGTCATTTTAATTCCTCTCTTTTATGCCTTCTTTAACTCTTTTCTGTCCATAAAGTGTTAGTTCTTTCCATTTCGTTGCAAATTTTTTACACTCAAATAGCTTCTTCTTCAATGTTAATTGATGTTGTATATCTGCAAGAATAATCTTCCATTTCTCCGTGTAATTTTATACCACGTGCCGTTTAGTTTTCGCGAGTAATTAAAGAATCATCCAGTAAACCTGCTAACGTCTATCATTTGCATATGGCCGTAGAATGAAATTCTTCTTTTCCGGAATAGTTATTTCCGTATGCTGGTATATTTCCTAGTTACTCCGTTTTATTCATTTTTCACCTTGTTTCGCTGGTCTCAGTATTCTTCTTAGGATATTTCTTTTTGCGATTTCTACGTTTTTGTTCGTTGTTAGACCCTTTAGTGCATATAATGCCTCTGGTCTGATCCGTAGTTGTATAACAGCTGGTTTGGCCTTTATTATTTCTTAATAGATATTTCTTATAATATACTTCTTCCATTAAACAAAACACCGCTTTCATACGATGGAATCCTATATTTAATTGTTTCTTTTACTGACCTAATGCGTTCAATTATTTATCCAAGCGTAATACACGAACGCTAATTATTATTCATAATTATCGATGCATACTAATGTTTAGAATATAAGTAAGTCTTGAACCAACTATAATACTAACAATGGTCATTCGGGCGTGTTTCGTTTGTTGTTCTTAGTAGGCTCGACAGCATTAATATCGACGCGGAAATAAATGCAGCATTACGTATAATTTCTGATGTTACTTTACTAAATCGACCCTGGACGAAGTACGTGAATGATACAATATATCAAGATATGAATCAACTAGGAAGACTAAAGTAAAAAAAGCCAATTCGTAGATTGTATGCAAAATTTTATCAGACGCAGTTGTAGTCTGGAAAGATGACTAAAACCGAAAGAATCCAGATCGAAACAGAACGTGAAAAATATGTCGAATTGCAAGTCATTGGGCTTTGACGTAGAACGAAAAAGCTAGTTGCGTCTAAATTGTATACGAACTGACCAATGAATGTAGTGGTCATGTGCTCGTTAAATTTCAAAAATGATGATCCATCCTGTGAAACTTGGAGATTAGACAGTAAATCATATTTTCAACGTATGTCCATGCAAAGATCTTGGTAGTAGACAGGACGACATTCGAGCACTATCAGATGCGGCTATAATGTATTTACGAAATTTGGACGCGGATATTTCAGATACCAATAGACATACGAAACATCACTATACATAGATTTGCAATTATTCATCCTAGACGGCGTGTTGATTATCTGAAATAATTTTTCGAATTGTAAAATCAATTCCATCCCGTTCAAACTTACTATGAATACTTCTAAAACCGAAGCTATAATTTTTCTCGAGAAGAAGACATTCATTCGTGGAATTACGATGATTCTATTATAAACTGGAAAAATGAATTTAAATATTTAGGCGCTATCTTGAAGGAATAAATTTTAAAAGTCTTATAAATCACAATTTAAACGAATCAACAGCAAAAATGTATTCCCTATTTACTCTATTCGATAAAAAATCTAAGCATAAATAATTAACTAATCTTATATAAATTCTTTATTTTCCAGATACTTATACGGCCTGTTTGGAATCATATATGAAAAACTTCGTACAATTAGCTACAAATAGTCTAAAATAACTATTCGCGAATTCTGTTGAAGTTGAAAACCGACCAGCGCATATATATTCCAAAAGTTTCTACAAGAGATGCATCAGTAATCGACTAATCGTTGTCAATAGTAAACTATATGAGTCGTTATTATTAAGATACAATGAAACAAACATAGAACGTTGAAACATAATTCGCTGTATTAAGGTATTTACTATTACATTAACTTAATTATAATCTACAATTTTATTTGTAACATATTTACTTTTCTACTACTTATCTGTATATCTATGCGTGATGTATAATTCTATATATATATAACGAATTGTATGTCTTTGTTAGTCGGTTTTTACCACTTTTTACTGCAATTTAATAGACTTTAATTAGTTTTTATTACTTTTTGTTAATAATATTATTTTTTTCCCCAATCCGCACTTACACGGTGGGGCAAATGTATTAAATAATTTGTGGTTATAAAGGTGCAGGTAGCTAGTGTACTTAACAAATAACTGTGTGTAATAGTTGTGTAGCCAGAACGAAAGAAAAGCAAGCAGTAAAGTATCAAAAATTAAAATAGGAGTGTGTGACAATTCCCTGCAATGACTTAAACAAAACGAAAAATTGGATGGAATAAATGATGAGAAACGTAGTCCCTTGGACTATCAATAGTGTGTTGTAAAATTATAAATATAAAAATACGTATTATGCAAAAAAAAAAAAGTATATACACGTACAATTTAAAATAGTGATTAAAATTTAAGATAATAATAAAAAGAAAAAAGGAAAATAAAGAGATTAATTATATATACGTCATAGTATAGAGAGAAAAAACAATTACATTATCAAATAAACCAAATTACCTAGGAGAATTTTGGCCTTCAAACATTGGTAAAATCTGTTCATCCAGTTTGTAAACAGCCGTCAACAGAATATATATTAGTCGCACGCTGAGTACGCACTATCTACTGAGTGTCCAACCACCGCCAATATGTGACGTTTGCTGTTCACCACTAACGGTCTATCGTATTGTTGCAATCTTTCATACACATATACTTGATAACAAGTATCCCGGATGTAAACAATCCTCACGTTCTCACCAACTTTATAATAAATGCTAAACTCTGTAATTATCTCTAAGTAATTGATAATTCAAAGCCTTATAAGCAAAATCGCATAACAAAATAAACGTAAACAAAAATATTCTTAAATACACTAATTTAAAAACAAATTAAGTATACAACATTATTAAGCAGTAATATTGCTAATAAAGTGGATGGAAGCAATGACCATGTGTTAAAGCTATCGCAGCTAAATTAATATTATAAATCGTAAAAAAAAATTATTAACAATTTTATCCACCATTTTTAAACTTTCTTCGCATTGACAACTCCAGGTAAGTCATATAAGATCTGATACGAGAGGTAGACGCGGTAAAATCGTAATTTGGCCAATGCGTAGGTTGCTCCGGGGATGTGATTAGGTGATAATTTTAATTAGGTGATTGAATTAATGATTCTGCACTTAAATTATCGGTGTTTTAAATTAGATATCAAATAAAATCTTAACGACGGAATAGTATTTCCGTTCGAGCTACTTTAGACTAAATTTATTTATCGTTCCTATGGGACAGGTCGTAAATATTAATAATGAAATAAAATAAAATTAATAACAATAAAAAAAATAAACAGATAATCATTACAAGTTGAAATGAAATCTTTCGAAATTAGGAACACTTCGACATTTATAAAACGAATACGTTATCGTTATCTCTCGCGTTCTCGTAATGTTTTAATTAATTACATTTATTATTATTTTAAAGATAATAGCGTACGAAATCTAAGTTAACGAATAATAATGAAAAGATAACAAGAAAATATTTCGTACTTCGCAAACCATTATCGTAGTTGTACGTGAATTACATCGGTGTTGTTGTCACTGTGCACCATGTCACCATTGACAAGTGCATATACACCTGCAATTCTGTAAATATTCTTATATATATATATATATATATATATATATATATATATATACACATATATATATATATATACACTCATACACGAGGCCTATAGTTGAATAAAGCGTTAAAAATCGGTTGTCATTAACCCCTTAACCTAATTACGATGATTTACTAGTTGTACGAAACATTGGTGGTAGCGATACCAATCAAAAACAGATTTTTTTTTTAAACCGGTCCGTCTATACGTAATATTATTGATAACTATTCTGCGTACGTTTACTATCGTTCTAAACGATGTGATGACGATTGACAAAATGCCAAAGACGTAACTAGAATGCTGCAAAAAATCATTATTATTATTATTATTATTATAACGCTTAAAATAACGAACGCGTACCATTATAATCGTATTAACGTATTTGGTTAAAAGACAGTAACTATATATATATATATATATATATATATATATTATATATGTATGTGTGTGTGTGTGTGAAAGCGTCTCTGTTATGTGATGACGATTACATATATATATATATATATATATATATATATGTATATATATAATTACCAAAATTTATGCAGAACATTTGTATTTTCAAGGTCTTGATTATTATGTACATGTTTAAATACATACATATATCTTCGATCAAAAATAAAGTAAAATTTATTATTCCTTTTAGTAATACCGGGTAATTATGTTATATACTAAAGCCAGAAATAAAATTGAAAGAATATATGCAACGTCTGCACGTGTACTGCATTATTGTTCAACCTACATATATGGAAGAAATAATTAAAGAAGTTAAAGAACAGACGAAGGAAAATAATCTAAAAGTACCCAAGGGGTGAGATAATAAGCGCGTAACGTTTTGTCGATGATATAGCTGTCCTAGCAGAAAATCAAAATCAACTGAAGGATACGAGTAATGGAAGATGTTTTTAAGAAATGTGGAATGAAAATAAAAATAAAAATGACGGTATGTGACGAAAATAACAGTCGAAAGACAATAAGCGTAGACATCGACCGTACAAAAATACAATAAGTTAATGAATTTCATTACTTTTATAGAAGCTATTAGTATATAATTAAATACTGAAACTAACATGGAGTTATAGTTGTCAGCTATGGGGTTGCGCTAAATTAACTAAGATAAAAAAAGTTCAGACGTAATCGAAACAAAGTTCTTAGAATTATCACTAATGCCAGATAATATGAAAGAAACAACGATATCCATCGAAATCTCCATGTACCACAAGTCTTATTGGTGATAAAGGAACTAGCAAGAAGGCATGAATTAAGACTGCAGAACCTTACAAATTCAGAGGCGAAGCTGCTTACAATCCGGCAGGATGAATTAAGACGGTTGCAAAGAACCAAACCTTATTAATTGAGTAAATAATAATACGTATAGAAGAATACAGGAATATTCTATTGGGAAAGCCTGATATATATATAAATATAATCACTTTAGACTATTATTGAATGTTTAAATATTGAACAAATTGTAATAAAAAAAAACACTTAGGCGTGTTTTTTTTTGTTTTTTTTTTTTTAATAAAATAAAACAGGCGAAAGATGCCGGAAGGACATTAAAAACTGGATTAATCAGGCCAAGTAAGTATTTTACGATCGGAAAAATATATTAACAAACAAGGGTATGAACATAAATCTGAGGAAAAAAATTCTAACCTTATTTGTTTGTAGTATGGCACTGTATACGGATGTGAAACATGGACAGTTAGTAAAGTGGAAAAACAATCACTAGAAGCATTCGAAATGTGGTGTTACAATGCTGAAAATATTGTGGACAAATAAACAAACTAACGAAGAAGTCTTAAAGAAAATTGGAGAAGAAAGAACAATATGTAAAATAATAATAAAACGAAGAATGATTGGGTACATTCGATGGCACGATAGTCTATAACATATAATTATAGAAGGGATAAGGGATGGAAAACGAGGAAACAATATGCGCAACAGCTGGTCCACTGGTAGTCAGTTGTAGACATTTTTGGAATATATATGCTCGATACAGTATAAATGTAATATATCAGTTATTTCGGACTATTTTAAGCTTTTTGTATGAAGTTTTAGATATATGATTTCAAAAAGAATGTCACCAATTGTAAAAAAAAATATCCAGTCTTACGACTACACGATGATGATATATATACATATAACGAGGGGTATAGATAAGACTATCGGATATATTCGGACTTCGTATTATATTTTTTAGGAGCAACTGATATAAATTAAATGATTTGTACCGTATCTATATAATATACTTTATGCTAAATTATTTAATTTAAATAAACTTCGAATGATATATTATTTAAAACTTATTTTATTTAATGCATTGTCACATTTTCGTACGTGTTGAAATACACGTATACGTGATACAAATATGATCATTTTTATAGGAAAATTAGAATAAAAATTATTCGTTTATCGATCGAAAATAGAAATTATGCGCAAATTATAATCTTTATTAACTGTTAAATAATTACTCCAAGGGTCTTTTCAGCCTTTCCTTGGGTACCTTAATACTTTTCTACAAATGTTTGCACTTAAATTTTCTGACTGCTTTTCAAGCTCTTCTCCAAATCTAACCATCAGCTTCCTTTATCTTCAGCTACTACGACCAGAACCGGAATTATCGCTAAATTTAACTCAAACCTGTTTTCACAAATGCTTGCGCAATCTTGCATTCTCGGTGTTTTTCACGTACTTTATGTAGCACTATTCTAACACACTCCTACCAAAACTACGACAAGATTTTACACATTGTCTATTTTATTTTTGACAACCTTTTCAAAATAAAATTAAAGTTTTAACGATGAATTATCATATAAAAGTTCTTGATTATTTTTATTTATTTTTTTATCGTCCTAATATATATATATATATATATATATATATATATATATATATATATATATATATATATATATATATATATATATATTATAATATTGATTAATGATTTTTGCGTTTAAATATCAAAATTTCTGAAATCTATTAACTTATTTAAGGATCACTATGTTTAACTCTTCCAATCACCGCGTTTTGATCTCTATATGGTGAATAAACTTTTAATATATACTTTCGTACTAAGGGGTACTTGGTTGACATGAAATGTTTCAACTCTAAAAATATCTATATAACACGTACCTTCCTCTTCTTTCCTAGCGCCTTCCCGTTAAGGGGTCCGCTTGATAGCACGTTCTTCTCCACTTCTTGCGATCCTCGACGTCCTCTATATTGTCACCAATTTCCATCGTGTCGTTGTTGACAGAGTCTATCCATCGTCTTCTTGGTCGGCCTCGTGGCCGCTTTCCTCCGAGGTCGTACTCTATTCACATATTTACTGGGCTGCTGTCAGCTTTCCTCATGATATGACTATACCATAGCCAGGGGCGTATTTCAACTTTTGTCGCCCCTACGCCACACAAGTGGTGCCGCCCCATGTAAGGCCATCGATTTTCCAAAATTTTGTTACTCAAATATGTTGGTTGTTATGCATCGAAAATGATTTGAATCGACGAATAAATTTTGAAAATTTGATCGAAGAATTCGCCTTAAGAAAGTCAAGAAAAATTGTACTATAAAATAATTACTTGTATTTTTTGTGATAAATATATCTGATTTAAAACTAAAAAAATTAATTTTTTTTGTTAACAAAATTTATTTTTGGTCCTACATGCCGCCCTCCCAAAATTTGCCGCCCTATGCCATGGCATTCTTGGCATTGGGGGTAATACGCCCCTGACCATAGCAGGTCTAATAACCGTTTTATAAATCTTCCCTTTGAGATATATCGGAATCCTTTTGTTGCATAGTGTCCCAGTTAATTGCTTCCATTTCATCCACGCTATTCCGGGAGTCTATATCGCATTGTGTCTCCCTCTGAGATAATATTTGACCCTAGGTATATGAATTTAACGAGCCTCCTTAATGCTGTATTATCCATTTTTATAGATTCATCTGTTCCTATTCGACATTCCAAGTACTCAGTTTTCCTGATATATAGTTTCAATCAATTTGTAGTCTATTATTACAAATCTGCACCCGCTTTTCTAAATTAGTTCTGCCTTTATCTGCCAGAAGGACATCATCCGCATATAGTAATGTTCATGATACAGGGGTCTGTATATCTTCTGTCAAAGTGTCCATACAAAGGATGAATACTAGCGGCGATAAAGCCGAGTATTGATGCATCCCAACGGTAATCTGAAAAGACGATGAAGCTATTCTTTATTTGCTATTATTAAATCTTCCTCCTCCGCACACTCTTGAGGATTCTACGCCCCTCCTCGTTCCTGGCCTCCATGATACCGCTCATATCCTCCTCTTGCTGCACCTACGTACCCATTTAGGTCTCCACTGTTCACTTTCTGGTATACTGTGTCTGAGTTGATCCCAGAAATTATCCTTTTCAATAACACGTAACTATTTCATATAAATATATAGTTTTGTGTAAAAATTCGAATGTTTGATTAAAACGGTTAATTTCTCGTTCGTGATAATAATGCGAAAGATATTAAAACAATGAATTAAAAAGTATGTTAGTGAAAAAATATAATTAAAAATAATAACGAAATATTTTGAATACTAATTTAGCAGTATATTTTATATTAGATAATGATTTAGGAATTAGTTTACATTTAGAAATTGTTGTATGGAACCATGTATCGCAAAATATACATGATGATCTGAACCTGTTATATTTCAAATTCATCGATTTATAGTCATTAGATTTAGTTTATTTCCGAGTACAAAGTAATATTTTGTTATTCATTCCCATTATCACTATCGATTGTTTAATACTTTTAAGCATGTTGTGTGAATTTCGTTTTTATTCATTAACTCCTGTCCGATTTTTATGCCAATTAAGTAATGTAACTATATTGAATTATATTTGATATTAAATTTATGTCGGCATTTACATATAAATTTAGGAATAAATTGCATTTTTATTTAAAACGTTTGATTCTTAGAGCAATTGTCTCATATATTCAAAATTATGAACAAGAAATATGAGCAGAAATAGAACTTGAGATTTGATTTTTTTTACTTCATAACCTAGGTCATTAGTGCGTACACCTAACTTTAGTATTTATAATGCTGATCGTCAGATGGCAATTATTCTAGAATAATGAAATATTTTCATTTTTAAATATCTAAAATAAAATAAAGAGGAAAATATATATTTAAACGTTTATAAAATCATTTTTGAACAAATACTTATCGTTTTTATCCTAAATATATAACATATTTAACTTACATATAATAAAACTTAATAAATAATAATTTAAAATATAATTTCTAAAAATATTAATTTAAAAAAATTGTATATTCAGTGTTGTGTTTTGTATAGATAAAAAATCATTAATTAATTTGAAATATTATATTGCAGTTATTTTCTACATATGTAGTGTCAATTAAAAAATATTTAAAATATTTTTTTTATATTTTTGAAAAAAATAAAAATAAAAAATTTACTCGCAGTCGGTAGGATTCGAACCTACGCTCCCAGAGGGAAACTGATTTCTAGTCAGTCGCCTTAACCACTCGGCCACGACTGCTCTTGTTAGAGGTACTATCATAATATCTTATAAATACTTTGTTGCGCTAATGTGGACAAATTTTATTATTTAATATAAATTGTGAGTTTGAATTTAGGATGCACAATACAATTTTAATTTTATATAACAAATATTTAAATCAATTTCATGTTTTGAAAGATGTTATTTTTTTACAATATTCAAAGTATAACTAATACGATAAATAAACAAATCTAGAATATAATATATAAATGAATAACATGTAAAATATGTTATACATACACGTGGATCTTTTTCACATGTGACTGTATTTTAAGATATCATTGCGTAAAATAAGTATTAATCAAACATACGTTTAATAATGTTTGTTTAGGTATGATCTTTGTTTTTTTATTAAGAAAATAGTCCGTACCTGTGTTGTAATAAACACAATATGAAGAAAGTTATTAAATTTGTATCGTGCGCCTATCGTATGACTTTTTGATGAGTATTAAATTGATTTGTGTAAGAAAAAATGAGCCTGCTGATATTTGGTTTTTAATTCAAAGTAACTTTCAATATAAGTTGTAACAAAAATATGTTACGTCAACTTTTATTTGTATATGCTACAATAAACTGCTTCAAGAATGCTGTTATTTGGTAAAGTTATTTTAATATAATTTTCTCGATTTATGTTAAGAATGTGCTTTACAAAAGTATTTTTTTTTTTTGATATTTTGTTAACATGTACATAAATCTCTACTATAATTCTTCTACCTTTATTATGAAAGATCAATCACCCCAAGAGATTTTGTATGTCTATAGCGTTTTGAGTAAATTGAAAAATAAAAAGTTTTCATCTATCAAATTACGCTCTGCGTTGCGTATCTCTAAAGAAAGTTAGTTATTTACATACAATTATTTCTCACGCTATTATTTGGCAACGGTTAAGTTAATTTCTCACGTTCCGATATCGATTATCTAACTGGATGTCGGGATAGGAATAAATGAAAACAACTATTGAAGTGGAATATTTTAGTTAATTAATTATTTAGACCGTTCTTTCAGTAATTGAGAGTAAAATATTAACTTTCGCGAAACTCTTAAATTTTACGATGGTTATATGATTGAAATTCCTCAAATATTTATGCTTTTGAATTGTGTAATAAAAATTAATTAAACGAGTTATACCCGTATTTTTGTTATTTTACCATTCAATGACGAATGGAATATATTTGTTTCAAATTTAATTAAGGAAACCGTTAACACTTGTTTTCAACCAAAATTTTTGAAAAACAACACTTCACCTATAAATATAGTTGCATTGTTATTTATTGATTGGAATGTACATCTACTAATCGAACAAACCGGTATCTTATAAACAGTCCACAAATTAATATGATGATGAATATAACCAATAAAGCGTTAGTTATTTATTGTTTATATATGTATTATATAGAGGGGGGTCCCGTCGTTTAATTTAGAAATAGGGTTTGTATGTGATGTATAATTTTCATACCCTTCCTTTTATATATATATATATATATATATATATATATATATATATATATATATATATATATATATATATATGTAAACAATAAAAAAATAAGTTAGAGGCTAATTCGGCTGTGAAGTCATTATTAAATGAACATAAAATTTCTTTTTTTTGTTTATTATTTTTTTTAAATCACTACATTCCATATTTTTCAAATCATATATATATATATACATATATATATATATATATATATATATATATATATATATATATATATATATATATACATATATAGCCTTTTTATATTTGTATGTATCGCATTAATGTCGAGTCGATTTAATATGGCCAACGTCTTATTTATATATCCGTCTTTCTTTGTATGCAAATGCCTAAAGTTAGTTTCTATTTGTGTACAATATATAACGGTGATTAATGTCTTTTGAATATAATTTCGATATTTTTGAAGGACACACGGAAAATATTTTAAAAATCTGAATATGTTTTAAGGTGTAGTTACTCGAAATAATCCCCGACAAAATATTTCAGTTAATTTTTCACACGATTCGTATAAGATATTTGAATTATTTATTTATTTATTTAATGAAGCCACACAACAGCTAACAGCCAATTATATTGTAGGCTTATAAATAAAATAATACAATGAATAATTTTTTCTGAATTATAAAATTAAAAGTAAAAAAAATAAAATACAAAAAAAAAATATATTGAACACATTCACCAGCCTCACACCCATTAAACACACCAGAAAAACTACACGCATTCACAAGTCCCACACTCATTAAAATATACATCATTCACACAATCTTACTGGAAATAAAAGGACGAATAATCTTCAACAAATTAATAAATTCAATTTAAACCTTTACGTATATACTACATGTACATTAGTAAAGAACACATATACCAAACACACACCACATAATAACAATCTAGAACCATTGGAATAGACAACAGCGAAACTCCTGTCCTCATCGCAAAATATGTTCGGGAAGCAACTTATTAATGAAATATCTGTTATCATATATCCATACAGGGAAATATGTTCAAAAGAGAATTATATAAGCGGAAAGATGACGGCAACGGAGAACTTAAACCGAGGTTTTTTGTTCGTGCATGCGGCTCACTAAAAAAACGATTCGATCGCCTATTTGGTCTCGGTACAACGTAGGAGACGGTTGATGTTAAATACTCACTATTAACTCTACCGTTGCATACATCATGAAGAAACCTTAATTTGGCTATTTTCCTTCTGTATTATAAAGATTCATATAAATCTTATACAGTAGATGATAAAATAGTTATTTGCTTTAAATATGAAAATTCCTAATCTATTATACATTGAAATTACATCGATGTTAACTCTTCTTATGTAGATTGACATCCAGCAAAGAAGAGTTTCAATGACAAATGGCAATATTACTACGTGTAATATTTAAATTATTTTATTATGTAGTACTTACATTTTAGATAGTATTGGATTCAATATTTTTCGTATTATTGGATTGTTCACTATTGCTATTTTTCATTTGTTTATTCTGCGAGTTTGTTATTTCGTAAGTAGCGACAATATTCGGCATTATTGTTACAATAAAAATAAAAATGAAATTATATACCGTTCCCGAAATCAGTAAATTATTTATTCTACATGTACATTGTGTAGGAAAATAAGTATACGATGTTTTCACTGCGCAATTATTTAGTTTATTTATGCGTGGAGTAAATCGTTCAGTAATGCAAATAAGTATTAATTACGAGTTATCGTAATATTTAGGAACAATTCGTGAACATTAAAACGTATATTTCACATAAATTACTGAAATAATAAAACAAAAACGTACATACATTTTTCGACAACGGACCAATTTTTCTATAAAATATTCGCACATCGTACGGCTGCATTGATTTATGTAATTATTACGGCTTTTTATTTTGTTAGTGTCAGAAAAAAAATCCAGATTTGAATCTTAAATACTCGTATAATTATTATATTTTCGTTTTTATGTCAATATTGGAAAAATAGCGCAAAAAATTAAGTACATATATCGAATTACGTTTCTATATCGGTAAAATCTTACAATTGTGTGTGAAGAATAAAAATATGTCCGCTACTTAGGTCTGCATCTTTACTGTAAGCTCAATTGGCATGAGCATATTAGAAGAAAACGCAAAATGTTTGACCTTCTGCTCTTCAACTTTTGATGGATCCTTCAGTCTCGAAAATAAGAAGCTCATCTATACTTCAATTTTCCGACCAGCATGGAGCTCAGAGGTCTGGGGAATCGCAGCCAAATCCAATCTCGAAATTCTTGAAAAATTTCAAAACGAGTTTATGCGTATGATTTCAAAAGTATCTCGGTTTGTCTCGAACGTCCAACTTCGCACCGATCTCAAAATCGATCCAGTTCCTGTTATCATTCGCCAGAAGGCAAACACCTACATTAATCGTCTTCACCTCCATGCGAATGTTGAAGCAGTTTTACTATCAGATGAATCTAATGACACCCGTCGGCTGAAAGGAAGACAATTAAGTTATAACAGGTAATCAAATTTTCATTTCTTTTCTTTTTAATATATATTTAATAAAAAGTTTTTTTTTTTAATAGAATACTTTAAGCGTTTTTTTTTTTTGTTTCGTTATCTATTGGCAATATTGGCTTTGTACTTCTATCTGAGTAGTATAAAATGTAATAATTTAGTCATTGAAATGTTTCATTATTATAATAAGAAATCTTATGTTAAAATTAAAAGTTATAATGCAAAAATTAATTTCTTTTATTATTTAGTGTGTAATAATACCCGTTGACATGGATCACATTTTGAAACTAGATGTGCTTTAAGCTATAGATTTACTTGCTAATAGTTAAGAATTATTATATTATCGATAGATCATTTTCTTATTATTAAGATTTTATCGTTAATTAGTTAAGTTATTTTTTGTAACCTAAACGTGACGTAACGACCGGAAAGTTTAATTGGAAATAATTTACAATTAGCGATTTTTATTTGCGGCTTTATTGTTAGAAAAAAAATCAATGTCCGTATAGTTTATAACGTGTTTTAGTAGTAGATAAAATATCCCGCGCGAGGTGTATAAAGAATACATAAAACAGAAGAGATGATTTAATTCGGATATCTAATCGGGTACGCGAACTTTATGGAGTCTATTCAATGTAGTAGAAACACGATAAGAACGACAATTACAGACGAGAATGGACCTTATGTATATTGCAAAACTTAAGTAATAGTTATAAGAGAAACCGTCAAATACACGGGAAAAATACTAAAAGTACCTTATGCGAAGATAGATAATGAACCAGATATGGAAGTGAAAACAATAGCACCTCGGTAATATGTAAACATGTACATACTTGCGTGTGAGAAATAACCCGTTTAAGGTGTTCCTATCTCACGTAGTAATAATGATGTAATTTTCAGTCTTATGAAAATAAAATACCTAAACCCTCTCTTTGATCATTATAACTGTTTACCGTTATTTCAGGGGGAAAATGGAGCCGATTTAATAATAATGCCGGGTAATGCGAAATTTATTTAGATTATCATGTATATATATATATATATATACAGGCTATTTTCTCTCCAATTTATTGATTGGGGAGACCCACGTCCAGCGATATATAGGTAAAAAATATATATTATATATATAAATAAAACAATTTAAAGATTAATTTTTTTGCAAACGGATGAGGTAATTTATTTCTTAAATATTCTATGTCCGTTTAAAATTACGTAAGCAGACCGATTAATATCGACATTTCAACTGCACCGATCGACGAACTAAGTTTATTATAAGGAACTTCAAGAATTCACGATATTTGAAATTATATTTATCATCGACTGTAGCAAATACGCGTTGAAGTATAATTGATGTAATTAATTCGGATATTTCATTTGGAACATTATCGATGTATAAAAAAAAAAATTAAAATTCTCTCTTATTGATTTTCACGTTTCTCATCTCAGTGTGACGTAATTTACGAAATTCGTGTATTGTAACGTGTGTGACGATCGATACATCTAGATTAGCCTCTTTTACTTCGTACGATTTGTTTTCTACCGTTATGCTAATATTTATTTTCCTTTGCTGCGACATCGACGATATTTTATGACGCACTGATGTTTGGGTGGTGTAATAGTCTTAATCTCTAATTAATAAAAAAAAAAAATAATATTTTCACGATTCGATAAATGTTCATATATTACATTTTTCTTTCAGATTACATATATTTAATTGCATATTATGCAACCTGTTAATTTTTCACATTACTATCGTAGTCATTTTTTGTATACACTTTCAAGTTATTATAATTGCTAGTAAACGTCCTTATTATATGTATTCCGAGTTTTTCAATTTGATATTCCGCTGTATCTAATTTTCATTTTACTTTTCACAAGTTAATTTATAATATTCCGGTTTCTTTTTTTTTACGCCATTCAGATTTTTATCGAAATAAAGTATTCGGTGATAACGTAGCGCCTGAATCAAGTTAAATCTTTTATTATTATTATTATTTCTTAAATTTAAGTGCCATCAATAGCTATTAATGGCTAGAGGCACGGGTAAATATTTGGGTTATTACGTTTTTTATATTAAATTGTTTAAACTTGAATGATGAAGGAATGCGATCAATTTGTATAAGGAATTAGTATTTCAGTTAATGAGAATGGAAAGTTTAGTGCGGATCTGATAGAATTAAATTGAGCACATTCTGTCAGGATATGATTAACGTAAATATTAATATTACTTGTATTACATATTGGAGCCGATTTCTAAAAGGTAGTCATGCGTTTTAGTTGAGTATATTTCATCTGTGCGTTGATTGAAGAGCGCATTCCAAGGTCGAACATTACATTTAATTTGACGGAGTTTATTTGTGGCTACCCAGCGTTGATTCCATAAAGTTACAAGGGCTTTCTTAAAGTAGCGGACGAAATCTGTAGCAGATGTTAGAATGTCGGGAATAGGTCGGATCGTAGCGGCTTCTTTGGCTGCCTTGTCAGCCAGTTCATTTCCATGAGGAATTCCGAATTGACCGGGAATCCAACGGAACGTTATTTGGTAATATGAGGTGGTTTCTTGAAGCTGAACTATTTCATTAGCAATAGGGTGTTTTTTAAGAAGAAGAACTTTATTCATAAATAATGAACATATTTACAAACATGGTAAATATATATACATGTATATAACAGTTGTAAACGTTCCGGAAAGTGCGTAAAAAAAGCGTCAACGTTAGTGCTTAAAATAAAATTACGAGAACATCAAATAAATTATATAAAAGAAAAAAATATATTTAATACGGGGGAAAAAATTACAAAAAAAGAAAAATCCTATGCAATGTATTTAATTATGGAAATAACATGTACATAAAAAAAAAGAAACAAATATACAATATACATACACTATAAAACACATATAACTATATATATATATATGGATACACATGTATTCACACAGACAATATATACAATATGAAGACACATAAGTACTTAGTAGAATCTGATCATAAAGGTGTTGCTTTTCATTGTAAGATGGCTTTTTAGTTCCGCTACCGGATCTGGTCAAATCAGTGCTTAGTAGATATTCTTCTAATCCGTAATATATTAGACTGCTAAATTGCCTGGAGCTCAGCGGACATAATTGAAAATGTCTCAGGTATATCGTGTTATAATTGAGTCATCTTTTACCATTGAACGCACTAAGGACCGATGCATCAGCGGAAAAGATCGATGAGTTGTTTATAATTTTCGGATACTGTATAAAAGTACACCGATACAACTTGAAAAGCTTATTGTGGATCCTACCTCCTTGGATGCGCCTAGATTATATAATTTTATTAAGACTAATAATGATAAGTTTATAGTCTGAACAATCTACTTAAATTGGTCAAAGGGTGAAAACAGCCAAAAAAAAATATATATATATATCACTTTTTTGAATAAAGAAACCAATCTACACAAACCGACAATGTTCGACGAATTATAATCTTGTTTGATATAATTATTTTATAATTTGTCGTTTAGTAATTTAATCGGTGGAAGAGATTCGTTTAAAAAAAAAAAAAAAATAGTTTGCTAACAAATAAAAAAGATAAACAGAAAAAAATGATAATACAACTTTATTCGCTTATTCGATCCGTCACGCCGATCAGGTTTACGTAATGAATACAAATCGTATCATCTTTCGTCCGGCAGTAAATTTAAATTTAAACATTTCTTCATTCAGTGAAGTTAATGCGTCAGTTTCCTTTTCATTTTTCAACTATGCAATATCACAGAGGTCATCGTGCTACTATCTAGTCAATAAATATCATTCTCGCTGAATATTGCCAAAATAGGATTTATATATATATATATATATTAAAAAATAAGGAAATGAAATTATACAAGATTTTCATATTCATTTCCAGGTTAAAGCCATACTTTATGCAAGAAAATATACACAGATAATGCTCGCGTTAAGGAAGAGGAATTCTTAATAGGCGTGCGAATTAGACACATAAAATAAAACGTCGTTATTTTAATAATATCCAGAAGAATTCGCGCCGTCGATGATGTTTCGTCATTCGTCATCGTCATTATATCGTCGGAATATCGCCGATTATCGTCGGGCGATAACGAAATACCAGATTGTATAATATAGCAGCGGCGTTAAAGTTTAAGATACACGATAACCTGGAAGATTATTCTCTACCGCGTTTGTTAGGTCCGGTCAAAGGGGGACTTGTGGTGGTCATAATAAGGTCGCGGAGAAGGTCAAAACGCCTACAGCGGTTGGCGTACATAACGCGCCGTCGTATTTACACAATGGAAAATTTTACAGTACGAATAGTGAAAGTAATATTTCATTCGACTAGAGCTCTAGCTGGCAAATCGGTACGAGAAAGATAGTCTATAAAAAGCTTCTTTTTCAACGTGTCTACCATTATTACCGCATCTGTCGGGTCTTTTTTTATTATTATTTTTTCTAATCGAACATAATTATACACACGTTCGGCAAATTCGGGAAGAGAAGTTCTAAGAAAGTAAAGACTGAAAAGGAATTAAGATAAATAGCGAAAATATTCTTATAAAGAGAGGAGGATTATCTTTCTCGTAATCCGTAGAAACGTCTGACCATTATTTTAGTTCGTCAGAAAGATATATGTGTATACGTATGTAGATGTCTGTTCGCTGATACTTTTTGTTGTATCTAGGTTCAGGTTTTTTCCTTATCTTCGTCTTTGCACGACCTTACTCGTGAGTAATGTTCGTACGGCGTCGTGTAAACCAAAATATTTAAAATCCGTCGCGTTACGTAATTATTTATTACGTTAATCCGACGGGGATTTCTAATTTCGAATTTTTTTCTTACTTATTTAATAATTTCTTCGTATAAACCTAATTTCACGTACTAGAACGTTCTTAGCTGCTTCCTTATTTTGCACCGAATAATGTTGCACGAGTATTTCATAAAGTATTTTGGCGATTCGGTATTTTTGTTTTTGTTGTAAAATCGCGTTTTTTTTTTTTTATTTAGATAATCAAAAACTGTTGTTAAAAATCGTTACATACGTAACTGTTTTAATCGCGTATTATTTCGTTTCATAAATGTCCGGACCCGGCTTAGACCTTGACGAAAGACTAACTTGTAGAAAGCATGTAGAAGATAAACAGATTAATATTAAATTTCGAAAACTTGGAAAAAATTCACCGCTATCCTAAAACAAGGTACTACTTTATAAAACGATGTCGAAGCCGATATGGTCATACAGAATTCCACTCTGGGGAATCGTAAGAAAATCTCATATAAAGAGCCCAATCAAAATTACTACGATCGATAGTCGGTGCACTATGGTACGTGCGCAATGACGAATACATAAAGATTTACGAGTACCGATGGTTAAAGAAGAAATAGAAGCATCAGCGTACGATAGAACTACTACAAAATCGTTGTAGGCTTATCAGAGACGGTACCCGATTTAGACGATTACAACGATCGAATATGATTAACTAACCAAATAGTGTATCAACAACACGGAAAGCATTCCATTGATTAATATGTAAATTGATTTCACATTATCTTTTACTAGACAGATTGCGCGCAAAAAAATTTATATATATATATAAAAAAATAAATTTCCGGAGACGTTTCAGTTTTGATATCAGAAAGGAGCACTATTTATTGTTTTTTACAAAAAAAAAAAAATGAATTGCGTATATTTTTTTTCTTAAAATAATTTTTTAGTAGATTAAAAAGTATTTCCCGAACGTCCGATACCTTAAACCGAAACGATATCTCCATGATTTTAGTTATATTTACTACTTACGCGTACGCGATAAAAAAGCAATGTACAATTCGAACCGTTTAATACAATCGAGTTGAAATTTTGTGACGAATAGACATTATCTACTATTGAAGCAAGGCGTGTAACGAATGAACGATTTATTGCTACTAATAGAGGATATTTAGGAGTAAATATTTGATCACGGCTAATCGTCGACCCTATATTTCTGATAAAAGTTTGGCCAGATAACGGTTCTCTTATTAACGTTATCAGTACATATTGGAATAGCTACTGCATCCAAACAAACTCGAAGTAGCTACTGCATCCAAACAAACTCGAGAACATTTAATCTAGCTATCGTTTCCATCCAGAATAAAAATAAACGAATCGAAGCGCCTCATTTAAAAAAAAAAAAAAAAATCTTGATTTGATATTTAAAGCTGTCAATCGTATATATATATATATATATATATATATATATATATATATATATATATATATATACACAGTCGAATCCGCTTATAAGGGACACATAGGGCGGAAGTCATTTGTCCCTTATAAGCGAATTTTTAAAAATCTCTTATTGAAGCGAGTATATATACAATTTAGTAAACAATTAACATACTTATAACCTTATTAATGCGTAATATTTATATGGGAATTAAGAGAAAAATTCAGGAGGCATACATAAGGTAAAAGAACCTGACTGCCCTTTTCAGTATTAGTCCATTTTTTACATAAGTTCTGTTCATTTGTTTTTAAACGGGAGACGGTGTTTTTGGAGACGCCCATGATTTTTGCTAACTCCCAAATGGGCATATTGGGAGGTCGAATTTCGATTTTGTCTGAAATAGAAATTTTTTCCTTTAATGATAAACATTTATGCGACATTTTATTCATACAAAAAATTCACCAGAACTAAAAAAAGGAAAGAAAATTTTCGTAAGAAAAAAATAAATAAAACCGCACGACGCGCACTACAGTTTTTGCAGAACTAAACTGAGAACTAATAAGCTATCGGAGAGTGCATAATTATTAATAAACGTACAGAGCAAAAAACAGTATAGCGTCAATGAAAGAATGTCAACACAAGAACATCTCAAACAAAACGAAGAAAAAACAAAAATGTTCACGTAAAGAAAAAACGAATTGTAAAAATGACTAAAACATTTTTATACAATTTTTGTTTATGTGAATATTTTCGTTTTACGACCGGAAGTGTCATTTTATATCGGCTGGCTTATCGCCCCTCTCACTATTTATTGCCTTGAAAGTCTATTTGTCCCTTATAACCGAGGCGTTGTCCCTCTAAAGCGAACTAAAACAACCTTCATTTCATACGTTTGATTCGGGGTTTTGCTGATTGTCCCTTATAAACGGATGTCCCTCTTATCCGGAGTCCCTTATAAGCGGATTCGACTGTATATATATATATATATATATATATATATATATATACAACGATAATCCCGTTATATCGACTATATATCTCGATTTACACCCCGACCAAAGATAAACTTGAAACACTTAAGACGCCAAATTCACTCTCGTAGGTCGGATTAAAGTCGGGGAAAAGATACAACGCATTGGCTAAAAAATTCTCTTCTTCTTTTTCGTTGATAACCGTGCCGTGTACCGCTACTAAGGCCAGAGGGAGGAATTTATATTAACGGGTAGATTCTGGATAAATGAAGGAAGGCAAGGAGTCTAGATTCGGATGTAGGAGAATGCTGTAAAATATTTGGGAGAGAGTTTGGAAGGTTTGCGATTTTTTACGTTCGGAGGAATATAACGGACAGGTAATAAGCAAGTGAGGAATAGTTAAAGGAATATTGCATGCGGTACATTTCGGTTGGTCACTATTAGTAAATAAGTGCTTGTGAGTAAGCAGTGTGTGGCCTGAGCGTACACGGCACAGCACTACTTCGTTTCTCCTGTTTGAGCTTTGACATGTAGTTGACTTTATCCAGTTGACGTTGTATTGCTGCAGGTTTGAAAATCCTTTGTTTGCTCTATCGGATAATTTAGATCGTATGGTGTGAAGGAAGTCCTTCGTTGGAATTGATATAGCTGGAATAGGTGATATATTAGACACGCTTCTTTTGCGGCTGCATCTGCACTGTCGTTTGATCCCACGCCGTTATGTCCTGGAATCCAGAGGAGAATAATTTTTCCGGTAAACTCTGATGCGTTGGCTAAGATGGATTTTGCCAAAGGATGTCGGTGGTGTGATCTGTTTTGGAGACTTTTAATGGAGCTCAAGGAATCGGTGCAGATAACAGCATTGTTTTTTAGTTCTTCAATAACCACATCGACGGTAATTGAAATTGCGTACAGCTTTGTAGAAAGAACGTTGAAGTTTTGTGGAAGCGGAAATCGAATGACATTGTTTGAATATACAACTGCGCAACCGCAGTGGTTCTCTTTTGGTACCGTCCGTGTATAGGATGTTGTAATGATTGAAATGCTTTATTAAATTTTCAAAGGAGGAATGTAGACGACTTTGAGAAGTAGGACAACAAATTCTCTTCTTTTATCGAAAAACAAATTATACATAAAGCCACTTTAAACATACAGCGTTAAAACAGCGATGATATATCTAAAGATTTAAACATAATGCCAAAGAAGAAATTCCTATCTGAAATATAAAATGCAAGAGCAAGCTTGTTGATTAAAATTCCATCGAATTCCACCGGCTGATATAATTGCTTATTATCTCATAGACAGATCGCATCGGGTACGGAATCAGCGTGCTCGTTTATTCGAACAAACTTATTAATTAATTAGGCGCGTATAATATTGTAGGTGCGTATAATATTGTAGGCGATGATGAGTTGATTTGTTTACGTACAGATTTCATTAAGTTATCGAAAAAATCTTAAAAATTCTTTAAGTAATACGCATTTTAAATAAAAAACGATCGATTAAGAATTAATAAAATCGACTAAGAAGAGTGTACCGTGTTGCGGAAAAAAATCACGCGAAATACAGAAAAATTAAGTTTTCTGTTTCTTCATATCGTCGAGAATGCGACCTGAGCTACGTTAGAAAATTTATTCGTATTTTTAATATTAATTAACGCTTAATACGAGGAGTAATACTGTAAGAATTAATTACAGATTGTATTCGACGAACTGAGTTCTGGCGTAAAAGTCTAGTTTTCGATTTTCAAATCCTGACATAATGCGTCGAATTATATCAGCGCTATCTGTATGTTTCGTTCGTCCGGCAAACTTATGAAAATATATTAACTTTTCCCCCTGGAATTAATCCTTTCATTTTGAATTATATTAAAATTTACATAGATTTTAACGATAATAATAAAAACTTCATATATAATATGTATTTCATATATAATATACTAGCGTCGCCCGATCGCGAACTCCAAGTCAATTTCTTTGTGGTGTGAACCCTGTCGCCGCAGTCGGCTCAGTATCATTTTTATAATATAATTAGAAATTCCGATAATTTAATTAATTTATTCGAATTATCATTCAATTAGTTCAGTTTTAGATTAATGAAGTGTATATATATATATATATATATATATATATATATATATATATATATATATATATATATATATATATATATATATATATATATATATATATATGTAGGATGTTAGAGTAATTCTATTTAGAACTAGATAGGCTCTGCTCAGAATGAGTATATTTTTTATATATAAATTTTAGGATTGTTACTATGATTTATTTTATTCTTGATTTTATTGTTAATTAAATTTAATATGTGTGTGTGTGTTGTGGTGACGTACTTGCTAGTGATCAATTGTCTACTCGACGGTCCAGTGTTATAACATCATAACGTACAATGGCTAGTAAACGAACATGACGATGATATATATATATGAACGTAGAGTAATTATGTTCAGAACTAGATTAACTATGTTTAGAGTTATTATATTTTTTATATATAAATGTTGCCATTGTTATATTGTATATTATTATCATTAGTTAAGTTATTCGTACATTTAACGAATTTTATTAGCATTTTTAATTTTCGTGTTCTTACTATTTTTTTTTTTTAAAGTATTTTGTTGAAATTTATTAGAATAATATCGTTTTATTTTTAATAAATAGCGTATCGAAATGATATACCGTCACGCAAATCGGTGAAATTTTTAAGCTACGCACGCACGTCGATTGATAGTACGTAAGATTTCTATTAAATGTTACAAAAACACTTGCGTCTAAAAACGTTTATTAAGTTTTCACGAAATTTAAAGACAAATCGCAACTAATTAATAGCAATATTCATTTTCTAAATTAACGGAGTAAATATAAAATTATTCAGCGAAAGTATCGAACGTAAAAATTATTTTCTAACACACGTGAAAAATGTAAAAAAGAAAAATGAACGGTTTGTTGAAAAATTGAAAACAATACGCGAAAAAGTTAAAATCCCGTCTAAGTATAACTATAAAGCAAACTCAAATTTGACTTTAAATAACGCAGTCTCTTTCGTGCGATATAATTAAGCCACCCGAAACAAAATTTTAATAATAGTAAAAATATAAATAATAATAATAGCAAAAGTATAGTATAATAAACTCAAAGCAAGGGAGAAGCAAGAAGCTAAAATTTTAAATAGCAAAAACATAACTTTTTTTTTTTTAATATAATCGCGAACGAGAAATCTATTTTTTTCGTTAAAAATAAAAAAGTGACCAAAAGAAAAAATCAAATAAAATTAAGATTGATAGGTATTTGAATATTTCGTGTGCGCCCATTTGTAGCACACAAACACAAATGTATATGTATATGTATATGAATGAAACGCTCAGATTAAATAACACCTTTCAATAGTTACGTTTATTATTTTACTTTTATCGATTTTTCGTTGAAACTAGAAATTTAACAAAGCTACATAAACAGTCCGTAACGCTAAATTGAAACATATTATCATAATTAGCGCCCTTAATCATCTTCATCGTGAATATCGTCTTCAATTTCATATTGAGCGTAATCATCCTTGCTATTAAATGAGATCTATAAAAATTGCGAAAAAAAAAACGAACAAAACTCGTAATTATTACAAGCTTTAAAATATTAAATATACTAAAAACTATATATATAAAACTATAGATGAACGTAAACAAGTTTTTAGATATTTTCTCCGGGTTGATTATTTGTTTACAACTAATGTACATTTTAATTCGACCCGCGCTATTACTTACTCTTTGCCCTATCACCTTCTAGAGACAGATGTGACAGCGTGACCTATCGGTAATTATTATTAATATTTCGTGTACAGTAACCATCGCAGAAGAACGTAGGACATTGACGAAATTGATGAAACAAGTGTCATATGGATTGAGGAGTTAAAAGACAGTTATCCACGAAGGATTATAACATACGAACAATATAAACTCGGGAGATAACAGTATATCTGTCGAACAGATAATAAATAGTTGCACGTAAATCTGTACAATTTGAAATACTCGATTTTCAATACCGAAGCCTTGATCCGAAGTTTCTACTTTCATAACCGCAGTATCATTAATTTTTTTCGTATATCTAAAACCAAAGAATTGAACATTAAAAGAATAGCCGCAAATCTCTTCGCGATTTGATCTCCAAGATTCAAAATGTGATTTTAAAAAGTTGATATGAATAATCATCGCTCGATGTAGCTTGTTGATATTGATTTCTTCTTTTCGTATAGGATACTTTTACCGAATACTTTATAGATAACATCGACAGTTAATTGAAAATTTAAAGTAATTTTGAGACGCCCGTTCGACTTACAAGGTAATTTCTGCAACGAATTCACTGAAATTTATTGACGTCATTTCCATATAGGACTTTCCATATATAGAGATGGAGTGAGATAATTATTTATTAATATATTGATAAATATTTTGTTTTTTTCTTTTAATAATTTGATATACAATTATTTATTCGTACCCGCCAATTTTCATTTTTACTAACTATTAAACTACCGCCTCAATTTTCGCATTTATTTATATTTTTCTTTTTTAAAATAGTTCCAATTTAAATTAATTATACCGAAATTTATATAAAAAATTAATAATAACGTCAATTAATTAATTCTAAATTTTAAAAATATCGGGTTTTCAACTGAGGTTTAGCTTAAATTTAAGTATTTGCACGCGGTTCTACTAATAATATTGAAAGTACGATCATTTCATTGTGCATTTAATGTAGGAAACGGAAAACATCGCGAATGTGGCCAGGAGACTCAAGTTGAGGTAAGAAAGGGGGAATGTTCCAAATGTTACTTCGGGAACATTATGGGTTATAAGCAGCTAAAATAGAACAGAGAAGAGGATGTGCAACTTAGATACAAATGGGTAAGAGATAAGTGAGACATTCGAAATCTGATAAAGATAACATTTTTTTCTTCCTTGACCGGAAAGGAAATGACAACTGAGATAGCTGATTAATAGAAAACAGATGGTTTTGTTGATTAAACTTTCATACACGACTCCAGTGGTTATGAGAGATTTCGAGAAAGCTCTTACGTCGCTTTTCCGTCGTTAAATTAATTTTAATACACGAAATAATTAACGAGTTCTAAGTAAAACACAATTAACCCACATTTCACCGGTAAATAGGTTTTTATTGAAGATACAGAATATTTACACACATGATTCAAGAAGTAAAAATAAAATAAAATTTTATATAAATTCGGTTGTTTTCAATGCGATCGTACAAGTATTTTTAGAATCGAGACATTTCGCGTCTACCAAATATGTTGTTTATTACGGAAATAAACAATTTCCTTAACATTAAAAACGTTCGCGTACCTCATAGAGAACACTGTGACTGACATAACTATTAGTTTTCGTACGACCCCTCCGTTAATAATTAATTAATTAATTTTAGCACGTTATTAAGTAAAAATTTAAAAAATTGTACTTACAGAAAATATACCGTTCGTCACAGCGTACGTAGTCATAACGATCACCGCGAATAAAGCGGCTAATACTTGATTGCGCGTTTTATTCGGAAACGCTAAATCAGCCGGAGATCTGGCAGCGGCACGTGTCGAGGATTCCTTCTGTTTTCTGGTTTCGTAATCTAAATATTTTTTAAATTACTCATTTAACAGGTATTCGCTTCTATTCGTATGTGTATAAATTTTACAATTTTTTTTTTAATTATTTCATATTAAACTGAAAATTGTAATATGAAATTATATATATATATATATATATATATATATATATATATATATATATATATAATCTACTATAACCGCTTAACCAGACAGCTAATTCATAAAGAAAATTCGAATTGCCGAAAAGTTTTAATTGATTTAACATACTCATATATAACTGCTTCAAATATTGTTATTCAAACTATCGCACGAGTATTACCTATTGATCTTCATATTAAAAAACGATCACTTATTTTTGAAATTAAAAGAGAACATAATGGAATTATAAACATGTTAAACAACTTGATTTGCAGATTTTTAATTAATTAAAATCAAGATATGATGCTCAAACTAATGGTAAGTTAATTAATAAATTTTTCCCAGAATAATTAAACGTTTTAAAAACAAAAAGATTAAGGGAAATTTTTATATGGCACAGATCTGGTCATGGTTCTATCGGATATTTCTTGCATAAATTACAAATCATCAATGATGGAAAATGTCGTAATTGTACAACTAATGAAATAGAGGATGTCCAGCACATATTATACGTATGTAGTAAATATAACCATCTGAGAAAATTGTATAATATCGATTGCTCACTTATTCCTAATGAAATTATTCTACTAGAAAAATTTCCTATTTTTATCTCGGAATTATTTAAGATTAAACATAGATATCGATAGTCACTACTGGTAGCCATAAGCTACTTTCGCAGGCTACTCTACATTTTTTTAAATAATGTATGTATGTATATAAATATATTATAAGGGAAGAAATATAAATATATATATATATAGGGTCACCCAGAGAAAACGGACCATCTTGTTTTTTGAATAGCGCAGTTGGTAACACTGTTATAACGCAAACCGTGTGCTCCACGTTTAGTGTACACACGAGACATTCGTTTTTGTCCAGTTTCAGTTATTATGACATCCTATGATGAGGAGCGCGCGTTTTTCGTGGAGCGTTATTTTCGGCGTGCATCGATAACGACAGAGCAAAGAGAATTTCAAAAAGAATTAAGTAAACGTGTACCACCTCGCAATTTAACTTTAAGATGTGTTGAAATGACCGTGATCCTCGATGATACCAAGACCTCCCATGAAGGCCGCCTCGTAAATGTCATCAGTTGTCTTGTAACTGCCCCCTGAAGTGTTAACTGCCTAATAAATAAAATCAGAAGGTTTAACTACTCCGTCGATACTGCTGCGAAAAGAAGACGATTAGGAGTTTAATGTGTTAGAAAAAGAAAAGAAATTATTATTTTCACGGTGTGTATATACACTCACAATTACTTTAGAAATACTTAGTTTACTGTACACATACGACCGTGATCCTCGATGATACCAAGACCTCCCATGAAGGCCGCCTCGTAAATGTCATCAGTTGACTTGTAACTGCCCCCTGAAGTGTTAACTGTGTAATAAATAAAATCAGAAGGTTCGTCGATACTGCTGCGAAAAGAAGACGATTAGGAGTTTAATGTGTTAGAAAAAGAAAAGAAATTATTATTTTCATGGTGTGTATATACACTCAGTTACGTTAGAAATACTTAGTATTACTGTCCACATACACACTATCTAATTTCTACGTCAAGTTTACAAAATGTGAGTTCTATATAGCAGGTATATTCGTTATTCGTCTCTTTCAGTACTTCCCAAAATAATATCTTATCTCCCTGCATTTGTAACTAGTATGAAACTGCACATTGCGTTACACACACACACACACACGATTGGACGCGAAAATAGCATAAATATTTAGTTTCATTCATACGAGTTTTAATATAATATAGGTATAATCACGCTAACAATGGCATACAGTATATATACAGTTTATATTTAATTAGCGATCTAAATATTCGGATGAATTTGATATTGAAACACCTCAAATCGGATTAAACTGATATTTGGTTTAATATTCAGATACTTTTTGAATGTTTGTATGAATACAAAAAAATACTGAATCGTGTTAAAATCAGTTTTCGTAAACGCGCGCACGCGAACACACACACATACATATATATATATATATATATATATATATATATATATATATACGTATATAATTTATACATGTATCTGATGAACGTGTTTATGTGTCTTAAAATAAATGACTCTTTTATTTTTAACCTATTCCGAAAAACTTGATTTTTTTATTAGTAAAACAAATTATCTGGAAATATCTCTTTCGTTATTTAAACGTATAAGTAATCTAGGAAAGTCTATTATTAAAAGATGATGGAAGCGGCGTTATCAGTGCTGACAATAGACTGATGAACAACAAATCTAAAGAAATTGAAAATATCTATATTCAACCAAAACTAACAACACCGCTGTTATATTTAACGGTAACTAAATCAATACCTAAAAAAGATCAAGCTGTAACATTCAATGCGCTCGAAAATACGAAAATACAAAAATACAACTGTTATAAAAATTCAATAGTGATGATAGAATTTAGAAAGAAGTTAAAAACTAGTTTTAACCTTTTTTTCAATATGTAAGAAAATCTATTATGGATGATGAAAATCTCAAAATAAAAAAAGAAAAGAGAATATAAATGGGGCACTTTTTATACTTGAGAAAGCACCACTATTGTGATGAATAAAGGAAATGAAACTGTGAGTGGAGATTTCATACATTTCCTTGTGACACGCATACGATGCATAAATTTAACATCTGTAGCTTTATTTTTTTTTAAAGTAAAGATATATCCAACCTATTTTCAAAGACACAAAGACAAGTTTGTAAATGTTTCCTCCGATTTTTTATATTAATTAAACCGAATCATTCTTTTTTATATCTGTATATATATATATATATATATATATATATATATATATATATATATATATATATATATATAAATTCATCATATTAGAAAAAAGTTGGTTTTACATATATATAATTTTTTATACACAATATTATATATTTTATAATTTTTCAATTAAAATAGGTATCTCTCGCTTGTATGCGTGATCGCATTTTAAGATTCTTTGCACGCCTGAAATATAATTATATACGTCTCAGAAAGATTGCTCGATACAAGCACCATATTAGTACATAATTTTGATATAATAGCGAACAAAGGATTTTATTTATTTATTTATTTAGGTAGAAACTCATTTAAATAGAGTTTAGGTTTAAGTCATTAAATTAACACACGCTATCATGATAGTAAACTTTTATCATATATCAATGATAATAATTTAAATTAAAACGCCCTTATAATTGCAGAGAGTTAAAATTAAAAATTGCACATGCACAAAACCAACCTGTAAGTTTGCGTTCGGTCCAGTGACCAGAAAAACGCAAAAAATACCCAATAAAGGAATATATGCCCGCGCAAAAACTTTGTCACATGAATGAAAAAAATTAACGGTGCGCTATACAATGATAAGAAAAAAAAGCAGAATCCGATGGGATTAAATAAGGATAATTATATATATATATATATGTATATATCTCAAAATAGTGTTCTAACAATAAGAGAAAATAATGAAACTCGAACGCAGGATTTATGCTGAAGTAGCACAAGGAAAAGGTAAGAGCGAAAATTTCGATTATTGAAGCATAAATCTGTAAAGTAGATAAATTAAAGCAGAATAAAAGCCAGATTAGTTTTCTCTTTGATTTGTAATTTTTAACCGGTTAACGTAAAAGAAGAAGTTTTTTATTAGCGAAAGCATAAAATTATATCGTTTGAATTATTTCAAGAAAAATTAACTCAGTGGCGTATAATTAGAAATAATTTGCGTGCAATTATTATGGATATTGCTATTCGAAATTAAATTCATTTTTTTCGCGTATTGTCGTTAAAATTAGATTGATTTCATTGCGTATATTAAATAATGGTGTTAAATAATTCATTTAAGAACTGCATGTGTTTACAGAACTTATTTTATATAGTCGCTCCAAATAAAAAATAAAAAGTATGTTCGGTAAAAACACCGCTCTGATAAAGAACATACAACATCGAAATCGCAGCTAGTACACAGTTTGGGTAACACTGATTTTTCGTCATTTTAATTTTTCCTATACGTCGTCATTTCACATATATGTGTAAAACCCAACGGTTTCTATACGCTAAAAGTATTTCTTTTTCACTCACACACATATGTGAAGACCGTAACTGGTTTAACAGTCAACGGCGATCTAATAGGAGTGATGCGACACGCGGCGAAAGTGATTAATTGTTAGTCGTAAATTCCAGTTCTTTTGAAAATTCCCTTGGTATCATCGACGCCAACAGTGACACATACACACTATCTAATTTCTACGTCAAGATTACAAAATGTGAGTTCTATATAGCAGGTATATTCGTTATTCGTCTCTTTCAGTACTTCCCAAAATAATATCTTATCTCCCTGCATTTGTAACTAGTATGAAACTGCACATTGCATACACACACACACGATTACGATTGGACGCGAAAACAGCGTAAATATTTAGTTTCATTCATACGAGTTTCAATATAATATAGGTATAATCACGCCAACAATGGCATGCAGTATATATACAGTTTATATTTAATTAGCGATCTAAATATTCGGATGAATTTGATATTGAAACACCTCAAATCGGATTAAACTGATATTTGGTTTAATATTCAGATACTTTTTGAATGTTTGTATGAATACAAAAAAATACCGAATCGTGTTAAAATCAGTTTTCGTAAACACACACACATACATATATATATATACGTATATAATTTATACATGTATCTGATGAACGTGTTTATGTTCCTTAAAATAAATGACTCTTTTATTTTTAACCTATTCCGAAAAACTTGATTTTTTTATTAGTAAAAAAAATTACCTGGAAATATCTCTTTCGTTATTTAAACGTATAAGTAATCTAGCCGATCAGGGAAAGTCTATTATTAAAAGATGATGGAAGCGGCGTTATCAGTGCTGACAATAGACTGATGAACAACAAATCTAAAGAAATTGAAAATATCTATATTCAACCGAAACTAACAGCACCGCTGTTATATTTAACGGTAATTAAATCAATATCTAAAAAAGATCAAGCTGTAACATTCAATGCGCTAGAAAATACAAAAATACAACTGTTATAAAAATTCAATAGTGATGATAGTTAAAAACTAGTTTTAACCCTTTTTTCAATATGTAATAAAATCTATTATGGATGATGAAAATCTCAAAATAAAAAAAGAAAAGAGAATATAAATGGGGCACTTTTTATACTTGAGAAAGCACCACTATTGTGATGAATAAAGGAAATGAAACTGTGAGTGGAGATTTCATACATTTACTTGTGACACGCATAAAATGCATAAATTTAACATCTGTAGCTTTATTTTTTTTTAAAGTGAAGATATATCCAACCTATTTTCAAAGACACAAAGACAAGTTTGTAAACGTTTCCTTCGATTTTTTATATAAATTAAACCACCGAATCATTCTTTTTTATATCTGTATATATATATATATATAAATTCATCATATTAGAAAAAAGTTGGCTTGCCTCTCAGTAGATTTTAGCTGCTAGGATGTTGGATGTAGATTTTAGCTGCTAGAGTGTTGGACTAACGGACCCTGATGTCGAGTCCTTGAAAATAGGGACTTATAACAATTTCAACATTTGGGACATAATGGGATATACGATCGTCTTATATTCACCTAACAATAAATAAATCAGTGTTTAAGTAGAAAAATTGTTTAATTATTAGTATTATTTGGTGCTTACATATATATAATTTTTTATACACAATATTATATATTTTATAATTTTTCAATTAAAATAGGTATCTCTCGCTTGTATGCGTGATCGCATTTTAAGATTCCTTGCACGCCTGAAATATAATTATATACGTCTCAGAAAGATTGCTCGATACAAACACCATATTAGTACATAATTTTGATATAATAGCAAACAAAGGATTTTATTTATTTATTTATTTATTTAGGTAGAAATTCATTTAAATAGAGTTTAGGTTTAAGTCATTAAATCAACACACGCTATCATGATAGTTGCAAACGGGCATACCAAACTTTTATCATATATCAATGATAATAGTTTAAATTAAAACGCCCTTATAATTGCAGAGAGTTGAAATTAAAAATTGCACATGCACAAAACCAACCTATAAGTTTGCGTTCGGTCCAGTGACCAGAAAAACGCAAAAAATACCCAATAAAGGAATATATGCCCGCGCAAAAACTTTGTCACATGAATGAAAAAAATGAATGGTGCGCTATACAATAAGAAAAAAAAGCCGAATCCGATGGGATTAAATAAGGATAATTATATATATATATATATATATATATATATATATATATATATATATATATATATATATATATATATATGTCTCAAAATAGGGTTCTAACAATAAGAGAAAAAAATGAAACTCGAACGCAGGATTTATGCTGAAGTAGCACAAGGAAAAGGTAAGAGCGAAAATGTTCATTAAGAAAGGAGAATTCAATTCGATTTTGTGAGGTCAACAGGGAGGATGTTGGTTGAGCAGCGTGTAAAAAAGTGACATTAAATATTTCGATTATTGAAGCAGAAATTTGTGAAGTAGAATAGCGGAGGATAAATTAAAGCAGAATAAAAACCAGATTAGTTTTCTCTTTGATTTGTAATTTTTAACCGGTTAACATAAAAGAAGAAGTTTTTTATTAGCGAAAGCATAAAATTATATCGTTGAAATTATTTAAAGAAAAATTAACTCAGTGGTATATAATTAGAAATAATTTGTGTGCAATTATTATCGATATTGCTATTCGAAATTAAATTCATTTTTTTCGTTAAAATTAGATTGATTTCATTGCCTATATTAAATAATGGTGTTAAATAATTCATTTAAGAACTGCATGTGTTTACAGAACGTATTTTATATAGTCGCTCCAAATAAAAAGAAAAGGATGTTCGGTAAAAACCCCGCTCTGATAAAGAATATACAACATCGAAATCGTAGCTAGTACACAGTTTGGGTAACACTGATTTTTCGTCATTTTAATTTTTCCTATACGTCGTCATTTCACATATATGTGTAAAACCCAACGGTTTCTATACGCTAAAAGTATTTCTTTTTCACTCACACACATATGTGAAGACCGTAACTGGTTTAACAGTGAACGGCGATCTAATAGGAGTGATGCGACACGCGGCGAAAGTGATTAATTGTTAGTCGTAAATTTCAGTTCCTTTGAAAATTCCCTTGGTATCATCGACGCCAACAGTGGTTGAAATCTGCAACGGATAAAAAACATCCTAGACAAAAAGGAACGGTTCGTACCTGTAGGGCCTTATTTTTTCACTAGTACTGTCAACGGAACGTGCTATATTGAAATGATAAACTCGTTTTTGCTTCCCTCACTTTGTCGTCGTCTAACAATCGTTTTCGGAATACCAGTGAGGTCTGCCACCAACCTACAGCCAGTTATTCAATGTTCATTCAACACAGCGGCGACTCGAGCGATGTTGTCAGACGTTTTTGTGGTCCAAGGCCGCCCGCTCCTCCCTACGTCCTCAATCGACTCCCTGCCCGACGCAAACGCACTAAACCATCGAAATGCTGTAGTACGACCTACTGCAGACTCACCATAAGCTAATTTTAACATATCATACGTTTCCGTCGCATTTTTTCTAGCTTTAAAACAAAATTTAAACGGTTTACGTTGTTCGCGATTTTCAGCCATGACGCACATAACCAACTATATGTCGCATAAAGTAACACCAAACTGAAACTAATCTTTCGAACGCTTTAAAAATTTAACCACCTGTAGAAAAAATATGTAGAAACAAGTTCCTAAAATCGCGCCACTAATTTCGATTTGACAGCACCAGTCCCAGAACTTATGGGACGCAATGTGTATACACTTCATTTTCTGTATTATACAGTTTAAAAGTTATGGATTTTATTCTTCTGCCGGTACATCTAGCTTTAGAATATTCGAATTAAAATTAACAAATTGTAAATAAACATTTATTAATTTGTCTTTTTTTTTTTTTTTTTTGTCAGAATAGCCGAATGGCTAAGAGCACGAACTTCTATACGGAAGGTACCGGGTTCGAATACGATCGACGATGCAAAAATATCATCATCGAATATATTTCCATTTAGTATATCTTTCTTGTTAGAAAATGACATGCATCAACATGTTTTATAGTTCTCGTTTCCTGGCTGATATCGTTATTTCGTCAATTTTCTTCTTCTTAAAACTGTTGGTAATCAGTTCCAGTCTTTTCCAACCCCCATTTTTTCTTCAGTATTTTTCCAGAACGACAATTTGTAAATATTTCTCTTCCTCGTATTTTATGCGCAATGTATCGTTTTTTTATTCTCTCGATGGATTCGACGGCGTACACTTTGTTTTTTCGACACGACTTCATTTTAATACCTCTGAATTCGCTCTTTTTCCTGTCCAATGTATTCGCCATATTCTTCTAAGCGTCCACATTTCAATGTATATTATTCTATCTACCGCATTACGTAGTATGAGCGCCGCTTTACTGTTATCGATGTCAATGTCCAAGATGGAACATTAAACCAACACGATGATTTGCCCGGAAGTTACATATGTGACCAACTTTGTGATGTTGGTTGCTGGTAGACGCATCACGATTAGTTTGCGTTGCTTTTTTCTTCAATTTTTTTATGTCTCATTTTCTTCGTTCATGTAATTATATTCGTCACAATGGATCTGCATTTATTTCCTCTTATAAATTTTCATCGTTACTTTAATAGTTTTGAATCACGCAACCGTATATGTTTATGGAGCAGCTGAAGTTTACCAACTTTTCAATTTCTATCACATCGTGTGTAACATTTTACTTGGAAGGCGATTACCAATTGACACGCCCAATTCATTTCAGGGGTTCTGAAGCTAAAATTCATTCTATAGATTAAACTATATCACTTAGTACTGGTAATCAGGCTACTGGAGTGGACTTTACAGTATCAGTTATTGTTCTCATCACCGTGTTCAGTTCGACGTCAATTTTCTCGACATATATATATATATAATATATATATACATATAAATTACAGGGTGTATCTGAATTTTTGCTCACGAAATTAGCACGACGAAAAGAAATAGCGTGGATAATTAGAAGCCTTTGAAATGTGGACATATCGCAGGATACTAAAAATTCCTTGGACGGTTAAGATAATAAATTCCGAAGTTCTACGACGATTGAACGAAAAACCGGAAATTATTAATGCAGTGAAAATAAGAAAACTGAGATATTTTGGACACATAATGCGGAACAAGAAATATGAATTCCTTCAACTAATCGTGCAGGGTAAAATAAATGGTAATCGTAGACGTAGTCGGCCTAGAATAACGTGGTTGGAAAACTTAAAGAAGTGGTTCAAACTGGATACAATTGAAATATTCCGAGAAGTTATGGGTAAAGAGCAAGTCAAGCAGATGATCGCCAACGTTCTTCGAGGACATGGCACATAGAAGAAGAAGAATATAACTGAACGATATTTATAAACTTATATCGCATTTGTAGCTAACCTTTTAAGAAAATTCAAGACGAAGGCGACGATTTAAGTCATAATTTCTTTGTACGTGTTGGGAGATGTAAAAAAATAAAAAATCGTTCGTGAAAATATCCTTTAAAAATATTTTTAACATTATAGATTCGGAATATATTATAATACCAATACGCGACGTACGCTATATATATATAAGACGATATAGTTAACGGTTATAACGTATTTCGAAATCAATAGTTAAGGTAATCAACTATTTATTACCTAACGAAATTTTTATTACTTTTTTTCCCCTTTTTAGTATATAGGATGCGCTAATTAATAACCGAAATTACCTTCTAAATCTTGATTGAAATATTTCACCGATATGCGCACGGTATATTTCAATAAATTAGGAAAAGACGACAGCATATCGCCCAGTTTATTGTTAGGAACTGGAGTTTTTAATAATACGGCTAAATAACCGTACACGAACGCGTCAAGCGACGAAGGATTATTACCGAAAAAAAATTCCGAATCCGATAATCTATCGCTGATACACTGTAAGCAAACTTCGGCTTCTTTATATAACTAAAAAAAAATATATATTTCAAAAACTATACGATAATTTTCAAAGGACATTACGATAATATCGAAGATACGGTTAAAACATAAGCAATTTTAACGTGCTAAAAAAAGTAAATACTAAATTATAATTATAATATACGTATTCGAGACACGTATAAAAATATACGATTTAAACGTATATATATCAAAGTTAGCAATAGGGTATGTTTAAAAAGTAATAACAGAGTGATAATTAATACAGCGACGTCCTAAAAAAAAGTAATGACAAAAATAAGACATTTTACTACTTTTTAAATTCTTATTTTTGCAAATTTGAATTATTTCTAAGTATACATACATAAACTCTATATAAGAGAAGACAGATGGTTTTGTTATTTTTTGAATAAGTCAAAAACTACAAGACCAAAATTTTTTAATGAAATTTTAGTTAAAAATATGAAAACTAGAGATTAGCTTACAATCATTTGTGGAACACAATTTCGTTTGCAACAATAAATTCATTCAGTCTTTACAAACTTTTCGAAGATTTATTCAAAGCATAAGTCGCTTAATTTTTGACATTTTTTCAGAAATCCAAGTTTTCATGTGTACCAGATCTCGTGGACGTGTTTCGTAAACGTGGCTATTAAGGTATCTCCATTAAAAAAATATTGTATAACTTTGAATTCCTGTTTGAAACTCTCTGCACTGTCGTGATCAATTCACGCCGAAAATTACGTTTTACACAAAACGCTCTCTCCTTCTCGTTGTAGAATGTCATGATAACTGAAACTGGACAAAAACGAATTTCTCGTATGTACAAGAGCACGCGGTTTGCATTGTAGCGATGACGCTATTCAAAAAAACAAAACCGCCTGTGTTCTCTGGGTTACCATATATATATAATATATGTATATATATATAATTTTCAGAATAAAATAAATGACAAATGTATTATAATAGAATAGCTATTTATTTGCATCGAAATAATTAATAATAAACTTACTTCGTGTTCTGTCTGTCTTTGTTTTAAATTAGGATATAGAGATTGTATGAAATTCGTATATTTCCTTTTATAATGACCAGGATAATAATAGTTCAACGGAAATGGCAAGGCTTTCGCGTACCACGGCCTAATAATGGTTATGTAATTTTTATTATCCATCCACCTAGGAGAATTAACAAACGAATGTATATATATATATATATATGATGAATTAATTTTCGTTTCGTATTCAGTACCTCAGTATCCAGCTGACTGCTCGATTCTATAAACATACGAAGAACGTCTTTTTATATGAAATTTTATTAAATTATGAACATACGAAGAACATCTTTTTGTATGAAATTTTATTAAAACTCATTCGGATATCGAAAATATGACGAGGTTGGTGGTTGCAAGTCGTCGAACATGAACCGTATACAATACACTCGGTTAAAAATACTAAAAACGATAATTAACAAGCTTCGATTCGTAATCTGTTCGAATATGAATATATTTGACGTTGCGAAGTCTAGATAGAAAAAATCCCGCAGTGACCTATCACGGAGTAATTATATTTTTATATCGGCTGCGGCGCGGAAGGTAAATTACCGCGCGACATAAAACGCAAATAATCGCGCGATAGACAATTAATTAGAATTACAACGATAATTTTTGGTTCTCATTTCCACGATAAGCAACGATGGTACACGTCCGTTATTATCGAGGTGGTTCTTGAACACGAAAAAGGATTTCAATGAAATGCAAATAGATAATTAACACAATAGACTTTAGAAATAAAATTTAAAAATTCGACGAATTTAAAGGAATCAAAAGTACAAATGGACGGACGATAGGGAGGAAAAGCGTAGCCAAACTATAAATATTGTGAATAAAATAAAACGTTTCTTGCTTTTACCAGGTCCATAGATGAGCAAATATGTAGTCACTATAAACCAGAGCGTCAGCTGAATTTATACTCTTATTCTATGAACAATCGAGACAACTTCAAAAACCAAGAATTCGCAACGTGTAAAATCATACAAATACGAAATGCATACGCAAGTTTACATCGGTACCATTCTTGATCTAATTTATTTCGTTTTTTCTAATTCCTCAGTTCTTTCCATTCTATTTTCACTCGCCCTATTTTATTTCTATTATCATGTTCTTTTTCTTTTCTTTATACAATAATCACCGTTGGTTATAGCATATATTGCTGGTACAATATAAGAAAAAGTACGTTTTGTACCGATTCAGAACAATATTTTTAAAAAGCATATTAAGATTTATTAATTATATTACAATAATGAAAATATGAAATGTACCACGCGTGCATTAATGCAGGATATAATTTATCTTCCAACATAGTTTCGTATGCTACAATTTCGGATAGATTTTTAGGTTCCAAAAAGTCATCAATCATCTGACCCTAAATTAAACATGTCATATGATTAGTGGAACTATTATTGCTTATGTTCATCACATTAATAGGAAGACTACATGTGTATATGTATATAAGAAAAACATACTCCACTTTTTAAATAAGATACTATCTCTTGAAAATCGATCATCTCCTTACTGTAACATCTGAATACGGGTAAATGACCATATGACGATCTAAATGGATTATTTGTAGCATTAATTTTCGCATTAATGTTGTAAAACTTCATCAGTGCCTAAAAAACAAAAATATACATAATAATACATAACCGTATATTCTATTAAATATAAAACAAAAACATTGTCATCTGGTCATTCATTATCGTAACTAGGAAATAATATTACCATTATTTGCAAACAGTTAAAATCTACTGAGGCGAGGCTCCAATCACCTTTCCAAATGTCTACTTCTATTTCTCGATCTACCATTCTTATACAGACTACTAATCAACTCGTATTAATTATTAAATAACGTTTTATTAATTTTAATATTCAGTTTTATCTGACCGGACAATAAATTTTTTACCGACATTTTCATATATTTTTAGGATTTTAAACCTATCCACCGCCAGCATTTATTTGAAAACGAATGGGGTAAAAACTAAAATAAAGGTTCTTTTTTTCTTAATTAATAATTCAAAAACTTAATATTATATATTTCATTTCTTTTTAGAGGAACCAACATATTAACTAAAAAGTATTATTTTATTATCGTTTAAAATTTAACAAAGCATTTTATTACATGTTTTGCTTACACTGTACCATAATAATATTTATTTTAATTTTAACTAGTCAACAAATTGTTTAAAAAGCGCAAATGTTTCATTTATAAAGGTACATTAACGGGTGTTAGAACATCACAAAATCACTTGAACGTTTTACTTTTACGTGAATCTTCATTTAATAAATAGTTTGGTAAGAGTAGCTTTAAAACGATTTTTGACATTTGTTTTCAACATCCTACATAGTACATATGCGTTATTAACAGCAGCATGTGACGTACGTTATGTATATGTAGGTAGGACGGGATAGTCTAATTAACGTTTAATGTATTTATCAAGGATTAACATAATAGTTATATATTCGGTAATGAGTATTTTTTAATTAGTTAAAAATCCATCATTACGAAAATGCTGAATAGAAGTACGCGTTCCAAATAATTATTTAAACATTTTTATCATGAACACACAGGTTAAGTGTATTTTTTTATTTAGTGGCAAACGGAAATCCGGTAAAGATTATATCACCGATAAACTGTATGAAAAGTAATACATATTTTTAAATTCTTTTTTCAATATTTGATATATTTAAATAATATTTTTCAATAAGTATGTAATTCTAACAAATAATATTGCTATTTTTCAGGTTAGGTCCAGTGAAAAGTGTGTTGATAAAAATATCTGCTCCTATTAAAAAATGTTGGTCAGAAATGAATAATTTACAGTTTTCTCAGTTACTTAGTCCCGGGCCTATGAAAGAGGAATATAGATTAGCTATGATAGAATGGAGTGAAAACATACGAAAAGAAGATTCGGGAATATTCTGTAGGGCTGCTATTGATATGAGTAAGGGTAAGTTAAACTTTTTGATATTTAAAGCACGTATGGGTGTATTTCAAGGATGGATAGATGAATGTAATGTTTTCGTAATTTGTCCAGTTCCACGGATAGATTCAATACGCTACGTGGATACGTTCATGGGCAGATGATTTGGCGTGAAGTCTTCATGCGGTCTAAACAAGAATTTGCTAGATTCTTACATTTAAAAGTATGTATAATAGTCATGTCACTGATTTGGAAATATGGAATAGGAGATTATATAGTTTTAAAAGAAAGTTTTTACTAGCACAATAACAACAGTTAAAATCCATAAATAGACAATTTTTTTAGGGACTTCAAATTAGGATAAATCCAAACAGTTACATTTCTGAACAATTTACCAAGACGACTGAAAAGAAGAAATTAGTGTTGTGGTGCTCTTCCAATTACTTAAGTATGACAAAAAAGAAATTGTTTCCGTAAAATCTTTTAACGCGACTCCGTCATCTTTAATTTTCTAAAATAATCGACTCGTTATAGTAGCACCCATTTTTGCTTTCATTATATTTTTTTATCTTATTATTCTGCCATTAGTGTTGGTTATAGAATTACTATCGGTACAACGTAAAATTTTAAAAAAAAAAACCTGTTTAACGTTTATCGAAAAATCGCGTTCTCTGACAACTATTTCCTTTAAATGGTTATTCTATTTGAGTTTTTTGATCAGAATAAATGATTCATTATCATATTTTATTGAGAATTCGAAAGTATATGTGTATATGACGTATGTTAATTGTATGTTTATAAAGATTATTTTTGTTTTCAATCTGGAAATGTAAATAATACGCCAATTTTTTTTTAAATGTATAGTGATCATCCATTTACGGCGTCCTTCCAACATTAATGTGAATTTTTATTTCATTTCATATGTTTGACTGTCATTTTAATTTTGTTCAGCCATTGAAAAGCCTATATGGATCGTAAGCGATATAAGGAGAAAAAGTGATATTCAATTTTTCTTATCAACATATGGAAGTGATATCGTAAAACTTATTCGTATAACAGCGAGTGATGATGTACGGAAAACTCGCGGGTGGGAATATACTAATGGTGAGTACATTTAAAAATGTAAACGTTTCTCTCCTAAATTTCATATAAATATTATATTTAATAAATCATATATTTGCATTATTTTTACACGCATCAAATTCATAAATAAAAAAGTTGAACTAATATAGTTTGTTGAAATTATAGAACAAAAAACTTTTTAATTTTAATGATAAACAGTAATTGAATGTATAGGGTGGCCCACAGAAGACGGACGGTTTTGTTTTTTGAATAGCGCAATTAATAAAATCGTTACAACGCAAACCGCGTGCTCCACGTTTAGTGTACACACGAGAGATTCGTTTTATTCCCGTTTCAGTTATCATGGCACTCCATAACGAAAAGGAGCGTGCCTTCTACAGGGAATGTTATTTTCGACATGAATCGATGCAAGGAGAGTTTTGAAAAGAATTCAAAGTTACACGGCGTAAACATGTACCATCCCGAAATTTAATTTTAAGGTGGGTTGAACACTTTCAAGAGAAAGCTCGGCAATGGATAAAAACATCATAATATACAGACAAAAACGGTTCGTATCCCTACAAACGTCAATTGAGTTCGAGCAGCGATCATTCGGAATCTCGAACGCTCTGCTCGTCGTAATGCTACTACTTTAAACCTGTCGAGGGAATCTGTTCGCCGTGTATTGCTGGAGGACTTGAAATTTCATCCGAATAAACTGGTAATAACTCGGAAATTACAAAGTACAGACCATGCACAACGAAAACATTTGGTCAGATAAAAATTTAAGACTTTTTAAACAGCCTATTGATGAGCGATGAAGCTCATTATTAGCTATCTGGATTCGTAAACAAACAGAACTTCCGCTACTGGTTCGAATCTGAACTGAATTCAAGAAGCCGTCACACAGCGAGCGAGTAACCGTCTGGACTGGAGTGAGGAATAGTGGGTCTTATTTTTTCACTGGCACTGTCAATGGAACGCGCTATATCGGGATGATAAACTCGTTTTTACTTCCTGCACTTCGTCGTCATCATCTGGGCCTTTGAACAAGATGGTGCGACGTGTCACTTTCGGCAGAAACGCTCACAATATTGAAAGAAGCGTTTGGTAATGCAATATTTTCACGTAGCACGAATTTCTTTTGGCCGCCGCGTTCTCCAGATTTGTGTTTTTTTTTTGCTTGGATATCTTATTTACAAAACACATCCACAATATCTGGAAAACCTGAAAACTCGGTTTTCTGAAGAAATTTCAAAAATTCAGTGACTTCTGTTTGAAAAAGTGTTCGAAAATGTTGTAAAGAGACTGAATGAATGACGGTAATCTGAACGATATTGTGTTCCACAAATGATTGTAAGCTAATCTTTCGTTTTTCTACTTTTAAATAAAATTCCATTCAAAAATTTTGGTCGAGTGCTTTTCGAGTTATTAAAAACACGTTCGTCTTCTCTGGGTCACCCTATATATATGTAATTATATGTTACAACATAATTAATCTGTCTCTTTTGTATACTTACAATAAATAAAAAATTTAGTTAGTATGAATATTTATGATACCCAATAAAATACACATAGTAAAACTTTCTAAAGTTAAATAGGAGTTTAATATGGAAAACGTTTTACCGAAAATATTTACCATGACGACAAAAATGCATATTAACTTTTGTTTTTCTATACTTAATGAAAATAAATTATTCTTTTATATAATATACTCTGGAACGTCGATCTATTTTTGCACGTATATATTTCATAGGAGTAGACAATAAAGCTTCAGAATGTGATCTAGATGACTTTAATGGTTGGGATTTTCTGATAAAAAATAATGGAGATAATCCTGGTGAAATAGAAGAGTTTATTGATACATTAATTCACAATTCAAATAACATGGTAATAGTAATATTACTGTATACGTATATGTGTTATATTATCAATTTATTTCTTTAAAACTATTTTTCATCGTTACTGTCTTTCATTGCATATTTTTCTTTATGCTCAAGGAAATCGATATAAACTTTTATGTTGTATATATTTAAGTATGAAACTACTGATAACTATTGAAAATAAATTGAATAGCTAGTAGTCAGAAACTATTAGCCAAGATTGACGAAAAACGGTTTGGACATAGTAGCAATAATCACAGTGATAAATCTACTTCGATGTGACATTAATAACATTGTGAATAAAATAAGTACATTTGAAAAAATATTAAATTTTAAAATTGTGGGAAAACTTATCTCAAATTCAAAGCTAAATACATGATGGAATCGAATAAAAATGAAGATGCAAATGATTAACAAGTTCATATTAAAAATGTAAATTTTCGTAAATATGTTTAGGACTTGATATATAACTTTTAAATCCTAAATTTATATGAAAATAAAACAATCTTCTCTCTTTTTTATTTATTAAAATAATCCAGTTTCTTCGATAATTAATTTTTTCGCGTAATTTATCAACATCTTCCAATTATGTTTGTGTTTAAACGTTCCTATCTGAGACATCAAAAAGTGTAGATTTAAACAGTTGCGCAATGTAAAAAGTAACGTACTGTAATTTTGCAATTAATTAATTCTTATTTAAATTTATTTTAATTGGTATATAATTAGGTTTTTTAGTTGTATTATTAATGTGCTATATAAAACGAGTAATCGTTTCCAACATATTTCGACTGCAATATGTTTTAAAATCATCGCAGTTACTGAACGTACGTGCTGCTTTCTTCGCTGTCCTATATATGTTAGCGGTTTTTCTGTGCGGCCTGTTAAAATTTATATTTGTACATAAATTTTTCACTTTTTATTTGCTAATTAAAAGTACACATACATATTTTCGAAGTTAATTGTTATTTGCGAAAATGTTCATAAACTGTCATGTATTAAATTTTTAAATGTATTAAAATATGAATGTCGTTCAAATTAAATAAAATGTGTTATTAATAAAAATTATTCACATCCGTTGAAAGTATAGAATCAAATTCGCTTCGTCTTCTGAAAACAGTTCCAAAACCATCTGTGACCACTATACCTCGAAGACGAAATGAAGTGGTTTTGTCTCGCCTACGTATGGGTCACACCATGTTAACACACGCTTATTTGCTGCAACAAGCGAGCCCTCCTCTCTGTCATTTTTGTAACACTCGATTAACTATCCTACATATATTAATCATCTGTCCTTTATATGCAAATATTCGTTCCTCCCTAAACATGCCTAGATCTCTTAATCCTTCAAAACGTATCTTCTTCTGAAAAAAGACTCCTGTCTTTCCTTAAATCACGCAATTTATATAATCTAATCTAAAGTCTCCTTTCAACGTGCGTCTGGCCCTTGTTGCAGAACATAGCACGGTTAAAATTAATTTCAAAAAAAAAAAAAATACATTTTGTCGACATTGTAGTCGTTTTTGAATTTCATACTGCGTTAAATAGGCTCCTTTTTATTTGGGTCTAAACATATCACTATTTTATTTCCCTTAACAGAGACGTCGCGATTAAAATGAATTTGATGCAAAAAAAAATAATAAGATTGTAATTTAATGTAAAATTTGTTAGTAAAGTTTGATTTATAGTTATCGTTTTCAATTTCGTGAATAAAAATTCAGAGTTTAACGAGGGTTTTATTAGGAATCTATACATATTGATTTACTTACGTAAATATACGTTGTATTATCTTTTCAAGGATTCCACCATGAAATAAAGGCCATATAGTAATTTCGCATATTGCTCGTAAAACGCATCCAGTACCATTTAAATTTATTCTGAAATATGTAATTTTGTTCATTATCTACCCTTATGGTTTTATTTTTGTATTTACAGAAAATATGAAAAAACCGACTTAAATAATAAATTGTTAGTTCTAAAATTTAGTTCTTGAATAATTTTTAAGTAAACTTCTACTCCGAGGTCTGCTAAAGTACAACAATTTATTTTTAAATTAAAATTTATGAATTCATCCATTTTATTTTGATTCTATATATTCTTAATTATTTTTATTAATAATTAGTGTGTTAATATATAAAAAAGAAACTTTTTTTTTTTTTTTTTTTTAAATTACTGATCATAATTAACAGGAATGCACATAATTTAAAAACATAAAAACGAAACAACGTATATTTTTTATAAATCTAAATTAATATACAAATTATGCGGGTGATAATTATTGTACGGACATTATAAATTTAAGTCAATATTATTACGTCTTAACGTTTTCGATTTAATTTGAACGAGATATGCTGTATATATATATATATTTACCTATTCCAGGCGTCAGCTAATAAATCGTAAAATTTCGTCCGGGAAAATAACATTCCGTTAGATCGTTTAATTAGATGTAGATATGTTAATTCGGTGGCATTATCAATCGGATTGTATTGGTATTGAATGTTCTGCACCCACGATAAGCCTACCGGTAAATCCAATGGCATAGATAGGCCGACGATCAACTAAAATTATTGTTTGATTTTTTTTTTATTACATTTTTAAATATTTGTAAAGGAGATTGTTTGTTGTTTTTCTGGAACATTGTTACTTCAATAAATTGGTCTTAATCTGATGTATGGGTTTCTTTATATCGAGTATTGAGGAAATAATTGTATCGTAAAGACGTTTAATATTATATTAACACGCCTTTTTATAATATTGTTCTACACTTTGTAACAAAAAACAAAGATATACCGCGTGCGTAATGAAAATGTGTGTATTAGGAACCGATAGTATTTTAAGAAAATTACTTGAGTTTAAAAATCGAGCGTTACACGTAAGAAAAGTATTTAATTATTTGATTTTACCATCTTGGAAATAAATAATAATAATAATAATAATAATCGTGTATCCGGTTTCAGATGTCGTATCGCATGCGGTGAAAAATAAAAAAATGCTCCACGTCGGTCGATCCTCAGCCTTACGCATAATCTTCGTTACGTTTGATAAAGTTCGTGTAACAAGTTGACGCGGTGTTCCTCTGGTTCGCTTACCTTCTTACATTGAATAATTTGTTTCTCTATAAAATTTAATGCATTGTATTGTATTTACTAATTTCTGATGCGGTAATTATTTGTTCGATGAAATTCTCATTATTCTTCTATAAGCAGTCATTTAAAAGGCATTTATTTTACATTCAGTGTCTACACGATTTTGAGCCATAGTTCGCTATTGGGTACACTATATTTTCATTATATATTTTTGGTCTCTATCGATATATTGTGATCTCTCCACATTTTATTTAATTTCATTCTATCAACTCCTTTCGCCATTGTCTTCTTTTTATTTTATCTTCGCATCCTCCTTTATTTGTATTTATTTGTAGTACTCCAAGGAATATTACTTGTTATTGAGCTTTTGGATCATGTCAATCATCATTAAGGAACGTTTAGATTTATTCAGGTTTTTTTTTTTTTTAAGTTTACTTGTGCGCTCATTGTTTCCACTCTATTTAAAAATTCCTATAATGACTGACATAATACGATTGCAAATTCATTTTTGCCATGTTTATCGGATAACAAAAGTGATGCTGCTTTTGTAATTTTCTCTCTAAACGTCATTAAGAAATATGTACGATTAGATTTTCCGTCTATTTTTACTATGTATAACATTAAAGTATATTTGTCATTGTCTTACACTGTTATTATATTTTCCGATTTTATTTAAAAGCTAATCGTTTTAAAATAGTTACTTTATAGAAAATTTGAATTACGGTTTAATTTTTGTTCGAATCCGACATTTTCGTCGAGTTTGCTTTGATTCTGGATATTTTAGTTTGGTCATATAAAACTGATACTGTAGCCAGGACTGCTTCAAGTAACCTTCTAAATTCCTTCATGATAAAATAGCAAATGCGAATCTTTTATTTTTTGAATGCTCTTACGCACGCTCTCAACAATCCTTATATATACAATCAGCTGATTTCTATACTCATGCCACACGTTATAAACATATCTTACTAGCTTGTTCTCAGTTAATAATAGTTACGTAGATATTTATACCACCGGTGCTTAAATATCTTCGTTTAATTTAAATTTTTCTACTTACCCTATATTATTCATTTTTTTTTTTATAAAGGAATATTTGAGAGTTCATTGCAATCTTTTACAATTAACAGATTAAGAATCTCGAATTCTATTTGTCGCAATTATCGTTTAATAACTCAACCGTGAGCTTTTACTAAATTTTGTCAATCTATTTTGAAATAATTGCGACGTTCTAAAAACAAAAACCCGAAATGTTCAAAATATTACCTTGATTACAGCGCTGCTGGTATAAACTAAAGCTCTACCGTTATTATTTTCACCGAAAACTGGATTACTATTATGCGGGAATATTATTACGATAATTATGGTTAACCAATTACCACGTTGATCGTATGGCATAAAACGTGTACAGGAAAACATGTTGATTTTTCAAAAAACCTCGAAAGTATAAGACTCGGTATATATGTCACTAATCATGCACTACTTTAATATCATTATTAACACGACGTTGTTATTCTTATTGATATTCATTAGGACGTCGATGTGAAATACATACGTGATTAACGTCTCTCGTTTAGTAACGTGTATTCAGCATAGCGAAGTCTTTATGTTCTAGTTTATTAATATATAGGTCGTAAGGTAACATTTTTGGGGTTTTTTTGTTTTTAAATAAGTAATTTTTTGTTTGTATATTTATTACGTGGCATAATTGAAGACTACACGCATTTTCTGATTAAATTGCCATTACTTATATTTCATTTGTTTTTACTATTTTATTTATTGAAATTATTCGACACTGATATCTCGTGAGAGACATAATTGGCACTCGAATGAAAAACAGGCTTGTGAAGAGTGACGTGGTAAGGAAGAGAGGTATTCGAAAAGATTAGAGAATTAATTTTTGTTAAAAAAGCGTGAAATGAATATGCTCTTTTATTTCAATTCAAATCTCTTAACCTGCATCAAATTATAATTTAAATAAAAATAACGAGTTCGTGAATGATCTTCATGATTTATTAACTATTATTATTATAATCATGTTTTGCTTCCATAACTGAGTTTTAATAAATTGTTACGCGTATTTATCTAGTACATTTTTGTAATATTCAAAGTTGATAAATATAAACGGATTAATATATATATGTGTGTGTAAAAGGAATGCGGAGGATAAATAATCAAGTACAAGGTAAATGTGATTATAAGTCTCGTATCGATTTTTCCGTTATAAGATCTAGTAATGAATATTCGCAAGTAGGAAATTCTTCGGTACATTTTAATCTTGAATATCTTCCTATTTGTTCAGCTAATAAATAATCACGTTCTATAGCCAAGTTTTTCGTTACCGATGGCCTGAAATACGATCGAACATTACTGATTACGTACGTAATAAGCAACTCCCGATGATCTTTGTATCATGGAAGAAAAATATTTATATGTGGCAATAAACTTCTTATATCGCATGATTACTATTTAGCTTAGAATTAATTATTATTAATAGCCTAAAATATATGAGGGGTCTTTATTGTTTTTATGTTGATTACTTTAAATTAAGCATATATTATAACAAGCTAATATTTCGTTCATCTGACTTTGTTATTTTAATTCGAATATGGCGAATTTGTTAATTTCTATTATATCTTTTGTATAACTTCAACTAAACGGTTCGTAATTACCGAATGTTTGCCTGCTATTGTATTATAAAGTTGCCGAACATCACCGGCTGTTAAAGTGCGTAATTAACAAAAATGTAATATTAATATATTAGGTAGTGTTGTTTTTTAGTGCGCAGAATTTGCATTTACAAACTGTAACGACAAAGCAAATCTCGTTCAATTTTTCTAAAAAAATCTGCAAATATGAGTAACATATCTGTGGATTTATTCTTATATAAATAAATAAACAAATATATATGTGCGTGTGTTATAGCCTGAACGGATAAAATATAAATGAATTCGAGTAACTTCCGATACGTAAAATATTTTTGTAATTTTTGTTTGTAGAAAGATTTAATTAACCAGTTATTTATGAAACAAAACGGAAAGAGGTTTTCTCAGATTAGAACTTGAAATAAACAATCTGTTATAGTTAATAGAGTGAAAAAAACATTCGCTGGTGCAAATAATTTTATCATAATACACATAAATACAATTCAGTTTTATGACAGCACGTTTTACGTGAATTATGGAAACTATTCCACAGAAATATTGTACGTTAAAATTACCTAATGACTTCAAAACTTGCTGGTCATTTTGTGTGAAGTGTCATCAAGACAGCATCCTTATCACAAATGTAAAATTGGGACAATTTACTGAGGGTTATTATTATTATTTTTTTAAATATCTTATTATTTAACTACTTGGCAAGAAATATTTGATTTGAGTACTTACACAAATAGATATTCTAATAATTCCTCTGCGAGGTCATCTTTGTCGATATTTATTCTTGACATTTGGCATATCGTTTTCAAAACACATTCCTTTCCATTGAGATCATTGCTATGATACAAATTACGTTTTTATGAATATTCAATATATTATTGTAGTGTTAAAGTTCTGTGATGTATAACGAATTGTATTTTCCTATAATAATTGACATGTTTATTTAAACCGTTTACAATTTGCTATAAATATATTATTTATTATGAAGTATATACAGTGTAGTAAATGAAGTTTTATAAAAAAAAAAATGTTCTTAAATATTATCGATTTATTAATCTGTACCATAAGGAACACCACATTAAGACCGGTTTCAAGGGTACGTAATTATTTAATGTTAATGTTTATTTCTCTCATTTAGAAATTATAAATTGTCAAATGCTTTACAATTATGATGATATCATGAATCAGCCTTAGTAAATATTTGAGTAATAATGTTATGTCTTTATATCGAAATAAAGATTTAATTAAAAAAGAAAGCGTGAGAGCTAGAGACGGGAAATGTACTTCATTTTGGGGAGACATAGATAAAATTTTAATAATTGTGCATGCAAATTTAAAATATAAATATTTGATTGTTATTGAGGAACGAAATATTGCGATATTAGAGAAGTATTATATAAGAAAATTTAATCTATTTTTGAAATCGTCATCGTTTTGAAGTTAGATAAAACGTTCTTTGCTATTTTTTGGTATTTTTAGTATAATAGTCAATTTTAAAATTAATTCATACATAAATATTCGTATTTTATCCGGTGTATTTTTTTACTATAATTTTATGTCTATCATTGGGCTTGTGTTAACGTGTAAACTCGTTCAGTCTCGCGTTCAATTGTTTCTCGATAAAAATTCTTTTCGTATCGGTTGCGGCAGTTTAAACGATTAATATTTGTTGTAGTTGTATTAATGTCGTGTGTAAGGCATCAGCAAGTCGATATTTTGTTATCTCTACTTTTCAAATAAACCATCAGTATGGTTCAATGCTCGCCTATTCTTCATCGTAAATCTACGAACAGCCGACAAATCGAAGATGCTGCTGCATCTGATAACCTTTTTATAGAAAATGACGATTCGATGCAAATCACAGGTGAGTCCATTTATTATTAATAATGGCGATATTACATATAATAATACTAACATAGCCACAAACACAACTAGTCATTTTTCATTAAATACACCGTATATGGTCCGTTATTATCATCTACCAAAATGTCTAATATGTTCTAAATAAAAATAATAATCCGCTCGAAAGCATCGATGTTTCAACAGATTGACTTGAAGCATGGATGGCAAGAAGTTATGAGGGCTACAAATAAAAAGTGCCACAGACAGAATAGTCCATTAGGTACTACAAGCAGCCCTATGGACGCTAAGACAAAAAAAAAAGTCTTCATTCAGACCAGATATCGTTACTCTAAGCTTGCGGTTGATGATGAAGGTGTAAGTCAAGAAGAAAATTTAAGCAGCAACGAAGCTCTCAATAATGTAAGTACCCCAACAGTCATGGTCTATGGGGTAACCAATTACAAACGTATGTTAGGAGACTTCACTAATATCCTTTCAGCGAGAAAATAATATGCAGGTATTTAAACGACAAGTGGGTTGAAATAAAAATGAAAGAAATCACGGAATATCGAAAGTTAACAATTTATTTAAGAATCAAATTAAAAGTGAGATATTTCTGTGTTATCAAACTTATATCATAGTCAAGAATTAAACGACGTAGCTGTGGCTTCAGAGGAAAAGGACACGCGGCTAGAAATATTATTGACATAAAGCATCGATTAGCAAAGTTGCCCCTATTTTTTTTTTTGTTGATCTTGCACAAGAGAAAATAACAAAAAATTTATAAGATACAATATGAAAGTAAACGTTGAGGAGCCGAATGTTAAAAACGAAATCATACAATGCGCTCTCTGCGAGCTATATGGTCATACCAAAAAATACTGTAATCGTAAAGCCATTTGTGTTAAATGACAGGTACCCACTTCACTTATGAATGTACTAAAAAATTCACCTGCTATGTGTTCAACTAAGACGATAAATCTAGCAGCAGTAAACTGTCCTCCCAAGCATAAAATCAGTCATCAAGAACTTCCTGAATTTATAAAAAAAAGAATGGGAAAACGATTTATAATTCGAAACATACCCACTGAATTTCTAATTTAATAACTTCTAGAAATTTGAAGCTGGCTATTGACTCCAAAAAATACAATACAGTTTCAGGAGGCTTACCCACCTACTGGTCATCCGATCAAAACAGCCGACTTGTTAGACTTTTATATTATAAAAGGCATAGCAAAAAATAAACAACTATACCGGTTGCTTGAGCCACATTCGCTACTTCATACTCTAAACAAATTATTATATGCAGCGGAAATGTGAGACTATATCTAAAAGTAATGTTAACAAAATTCAGACATATCGAAATAGGGTATTAATGTTCTCAAAAGATCAAGTGGGTTCTCAAAAGACAACATAGGTTGATGACATCAACTTGTGTCCGTACCTGATAAGAAGAATATTAAAAAAAAAAAAACGAATAATAAAATTAATCGCAGTTAATAATTACTTTTTACTTACACATTTAACACTTCTTTTAAGATTTCATAAAAATAATTGTGCGTTATCTTCCGAAGATGTTCTTTATAATAAGGATATAAGTCGCTTATAACGCTAGGTAGTGGTATATTGGATATTGTACCAAGATTTGTAACCACAGTTCTGTTCGGAACTTGAGCAGGAACTGCTAAACCTACAGCGAACTATAGGGTTATCATGAAGTAATATTACAGTAGTATTATTTTAATTAAATTATTGGAATAATTTAACATTGTAAATTTATTACGAAAATAGCAGTACACATAATTTACACCCAATTATATATATTATATGATGAATCTTTTATTTATTAAAATATTTTCCTGGAATAACTTGAATTATTTCAATAGTGCGAGGGCTTATTTTTAGTAATGTCACATTAGTTATACCTTGTTAAAATGTGTGTAGTTGACGACTTAATGGATAAATTGGTTTAAAAAATATATATATAGCTTCATATATATGAGCAAGATTTTGGATAAAATTTGGCCTAATACTTTTGTTTAAATCAGGGGTTATCATGCCAAAATATTACACTTTGCCTAAATAATAGACGATACTATGCAGCACTTAACAGCAAGATAGTTGTACTGGACATCTGTAATACACTATATATAATATAGACATGTCACGAAACAGTAAGGTAGAAGTAGTAATATTTCCAAATGATATAGATAACTATCCAAAGACAACCATCAACAAATTGTAAAATTTTTGTACTAAACAATCATTACTAGAAATAAACATAGAAAAGTCAGTCCATATTACATTCAATAATCTACATAATAAATGTTAGAAGACCTAAATAATGTGTATTCAAAAAAACATGTAGTTAACAAAAAATAAAACCAGCCTCCCATGGATTTAAAAATATATATACGCGTCTGTGTATAGTATTTGAAATCTTTCGTAAAACGCGTTATGAAGGATTTGTTGAATACTTATAAGTTAAAGTATGTTCCGTGCTAAAAAATTAAGATAAATTTAATGCTGAAAAATTGCATTGGCTTTTAGGGCCCAGATCTGAACTCATTCTTTACAACAGTGTTGTTTTGTACAAAATCATGCTGAAATAATATGTATATGTGCAAAAAAAAATATCAATAAAATGTGCAAATTAAAGAACAAAATTTTACATCAAATATACAGAGTGCCATGATATATTGCGAATTATGTTATCAATTCAGGTCTAGCTATATGTTACGTACAGGAAGCAATCCGTAGCTAACAGATACCTGTGACACCTATTTAATCACTCCAATTAGCAACTACTGCATACCGAGGATGATATCAGAAGAATAAGGAGGAAAAGGTTATGAATTTATCAAGTAAAGAACTAGGAAGATATACCGGTACCTTCCACCTAGACGATTGATTTGTAAATATCATGTGTTAAATTGCTAGCATTGGTTAATATAAATTTGTAATAATACTACAAACAAATTTTGTTACAAATAAAAATAAAATTCACATCGATTTTACTTACTTGTAATACAGTTGCTGGTGGAAACACAATTCCCCTAGATTTTTCTTCACAGATTACATTGGAATTGAAATAAATAATGGAAGTAGCAATAATGTATATCGTAAGATTATCTCGTCTCTTCATAATTATAGGAAAATAAGAAATAAATTCAAACCTTGAAGAATTTAATTGCTATTTTTCTATATAAAGATATGAGATCTACGTTCTTTCTTAACTAATACGTAAAATTTATGAAATGTTTAAAATGAAGTCGAACTGTACAGAAAAGTAAGATAATGACCGGAGATAATTATTTTCACACGTGAATAGCATATTTATTAATTATCGCATATTCGACATATAATTAAAGCATACGCAGTTATTGTTTTAATATGTGATGGAAAACCGATTGCATATAGTAAAATAAAAGTATTCAACCCCATGAAATATGATGTGAAAGATAATTTGATTAATTATTATAAAAAATTATTTATAAGAAAATGTGTTAATAATTAGTTGATACAAAATAAGTCACATTGAAATTTTTTGATTTATTTTTAGGTTTAGTCTTTTTGTTTTTTTTGTTTAATATTGGGTGGTTTGCACTGTATTAAATGTTCCAATGCAATAAAACAATAATACAGATATCGTATGAGGTTGGGTTATGTCATTGTAATAAGAGTTTTCACAAGTTAATAACTTAATGATTTAATATTTTTATTAAAATTTAATTTTTGACAAGAATAATAATTAGTAGAAAAAGAAATTCACATTTAGTATTTGTCAAAAAGTTATAACATTTATAACTTATTAACTTATTAATTAATATTGCATAATAATAAATGTATTTTTGTATTAGTATATGCTGAAGATTTCTAATTTGTTTCAACTTACTTTTGGAATTGGTGTTAAAAAAAATATGTTTTAATTTATGGAGTAGATTTATGATTCGTTTTATAATCAATTTTGTTACTATATACGTCATATATGAAGCATTTTAAATAAAACTTTCAAAATGATTAACAATATAATTTGTATTTCATAAAATAGGAAAGTAATCTCGGTTATAGAAATTGAAATTTGTTTTCATGGAATCACATCGATAACCATAGGAACTTATTCATAGAAAGTATATTTTATTTTTGTATTACATATCTAAACAAATGAACTAAGTGTATAACATTTTTTTATATCAACATCAAATTCTTGGTATGTGTTCTAAAAATTAGAACTATATAAAAAATGAAAAAATGCATTTCTTACAAATGTTATGAAATATAAATATAATTAGTTTTTAAATTTGTTTATTTTTACATAATTTTTTCAATCTATTGTGACACGTAATACAATCGAACATCCTTTATTCGACTAATCATTTGCATCCACCAATAAAAGCTATTGGCTTGGCTTTAATTGTGAATTGCGAATTGTAATATTTGGTTTTTGTGTGTTTCGTTCTGTAATTGAAGCGTTTATTGCGTAAAACTTAAATAATTAAAATGTCGGAAACTGTGCAAAGTCGCACAATTAATGTTGCGGTAAAAACACCAAGAGAAAAGAAAAATGTTAATGTTGATGAAAATTCTTCTGTTCAAGAGGTTTGCGATTTTATTTTGTTTAAACTTTAGCGCGATGAGAAACATTTTAGTACTCGCATATTTTTTATTGTAACTGAAATATATGGTTCTTTTAGTGATGTAAAAATAATATATTTACAATGTAAAAGACAAAAAGATGCGAAACATGTTATATATATATGAATAAAATCTTGTTCATGAATTTATAATTATGGTATAAAAGAAAATGACTATATGCAACCAGCGATGTAATATCAACCATGTTATACAATAAATTATGTTTACATACAATATACAACGTAAAAATATTTTAACGCGCGTATAATATAATTTTTAAAGTCTATTTTGAATTAAATTCTGACGTTTTAAACTTTTAAGTGTTTAATATTTCAGACTTGGGTTATCACATATATTTTTCATTTATTATTTAATGAAATAAATATGTTTTCCTAATAAAACTATTATATTTGAAATTTGGTAATCGTAATAAAACTGAACTTGTTAGTCGAATTTAAAAGAATTTCGTTTAGTTTAAAAATACGAAATTTATGCGAATCTCCATATTTTCGATGCTTTCATTTTTAATATATATTTTATATTGCATTTTATACTATAATGTAGTATGTATTTTATGTATTAAAATTAACGCATCGAATTGTAATATATTGTTTTATTTGTAGTTTAAGAACACTGTTTCTGAATTATTCGGAGTTGAAAGGGAACATGTTTGTTTAATTTTTGCGGGGAAAATTATGAAGGATGAAGAGAATTTAAAAATGCATAACGTGAAGGATGGTATGACGATCCATTTAGTTGTGAAAGCACCAACAACCGCTGCAGAAACTAACACTCAGAGCAGTGCTCCAAGATCAACTACCGCTGGAACAGGTTAACTAAATAATTTTAATGCTAATATTTTATATTCTTAAAAATACAGTTTTTACATTCATAATTACTTTAGAGCATGATTCAGTAAAATTTGGTAAGTTTCGCACAAATAAGTAATGTTCTTGTAACCTATGTGCTGACCTTGCTTTAACAAAACAGGGCAAAGCAATACCACAGATTCGGCAGGTGGTATATTTCCTGGTCCAGAACTATTTACTGCTATTAATTTGGGTAATTTTTCGGAGCTACAACAAAGGATGCATGCTGCTTTAGCATCCAATCCTGATATTGTGCGACAGATTATGGAGAATCCGATCGTACAACAGGTCATGGGGGATCCTAATACTATTAGACAATTACTGTTGAATAATCCTCAGATGCAGGATTTAATGGACGTTAGTATTAAATACTCCGTTTTAATGTTAGAATTAATTTGTATAAGATAAAATATTGGTTGGATATGAATATGGTTTTTGAATATAAACTAATTTTTACACTGCAGCACTAAATTATATAATGTGGTGCTGAGTTGACAAAAATGCATTTCTTATTATTATCATTATTATGGTGCCATGTTCTTACGTTGGCTGACATTATAAACTGTAGTTACGATTATACCTCTCTTGCCCGCGATTTTACCTTTTATAATCAAATAAAGTGTATTATATTGTTTCGGATGGCTCATTATAAATATTTTTAAACTTTTGTGGTGTTTAATTTCTTTTACTGTTCTTTACATCTATTTAAACTGCTTAATACTCCACAATTTCTTATTTTGTTTCTCCATTTTATGTTAAATATGTATATAACAAGTATAACTTAACTTATAACAAAAGCGAAATGAGAAAAATACTTAAATGTATACAGATTGAAGTAATCTAATTTTGATTCTCAGACGAAAAATTTATTAAATTCGGTTAATCATATGAAATTTAAATTACATTTTTGTATGTTTTTAGCATCATCCTGAAATTAGTCATATGTTGAATAATCCGGATTTATTACGGCAGACTGTTGAAATGGCGAGAAACCCGTCCATGCTACAGGAATTGATGAGATCACAGGACAGGGCTTTATCAAACTTGGAATCACTTCCTGGTATATTGTGATTATTTTTTTCTTCTTACTGAAGATATTTTTAGTTTCTTTTGTATAAATCATTTTTATTTCTTAATGTTTTAAATTTTTATTCTTCTACTTCCCTCACATGTTGTGTACTAACAACAAACAAACCTTTTATACTAAGGCGAAATATGTCGTTTCTTTTATAATTATTTTGTTTATATTTCTCAATGTATATGCGTGAATGTATGTGTGTGTTGTTAAATGTTATATATACAATATTTGATTTATAACCACTTGCACCATTTTTTCCTACTCCGTTCCGCTAGTTTCATATTTCCTGGTTAAATTATTTTATTTTTAGCGTAATTTTCGTCAGTTTTCTTCCATGTTGAATAAATTTAAGTTTTATTGTTCAGTAATAGATGTAAACATCATGAGAGAATTTGTATGACCGAATGTGTAATATTGTTATTTTGAATGCGAAATTTAAATAAAATAATGCAAGATATCTCGGGATTGTTATTCGGTAAATGAAGATAACATTTACGTTTTATTTAATTTCTATGATTTAGTAGAAATAACAAATTAATCGAAGTTAAAATATCCAAATTTTAATTTTTATTGGTATCAATTCATGCTTTGTAATATGTATTCATGAAATATTGTTGAATATTAAAATTAATACTTATAATTAATTCTATCAGTATAGGCTACATGTGCGGTCATTTGTATGATTTTTTGTAGGTGGTTACAGTGCTTTGCAGCGCATGTATAGAGAAGTACAGGAGCCCTTGTTGAATGCTGCAACGGAACAACTTGGACGTAATCCATATGTTGTGCAAGGAAATGATACGGGTATGTACGATTGAATTACTAATTACATATAACTTTTAAAACTATTTTCACGGTCATATTCATAATTAGATACAATAATTTGAGAAGAACAGAACTGTTTAGTTCTGATGATGAGTACGACATGTTGCTTGAAACGTAAACTCCGGTTTATTAATATATTGTTTTACTTTTATTAATAAATCTTATTTTTTTCTTTTTGTACTGAAATTATTGTATCTCATTACTAATTACATGTTGTGTTTTTATATTGATTATATATTAATGGTTGGTTAAAAATTTTGACTACGCACATGTAAGATAATTATTTTTCCACTAAATTTTTAAAATCACACATGCTGATTTATTGTAAAAATAATTATTGAAGAAACAGTTTACGATGTATAAAAGTTACTGTTAAATAATAATTTGTTACATTAATTTCGTTTGAGATAAAAAAGTGCATTTTATCGCAGGGTTTTGTTTGTTTCATTTATTATCGACATTTTTGTGATGGATGTACCATTATTATATACTTGATTATCAATTGTTATTATTATTATTATGAAAATATTACACAGTATATTTTGTCTGTTAACATGGCAAATAAAGTTATCGCGTTAATAGTTACTGTAATCCGTCATAACTGTTCATTTTTTTCATAGTTAAAGTTCATTTTATTAATTTTTCTCTAGTGTATTTATCCGATATAACATTTATAATTTTGCATCAAAGTAATTGTGAAGAAAATAAAGCGATTTTAATCAAGATGACAAGCGAAAAAATATATATTTGCAAACATTGCACATTTGTTCATTTTTGTTGACTTATTTCGTGTTTGACCACATAAAAAAGTTATGTTCAAATTATTTAATGTACATAAGTATTATTTGTAGATAAAAATAGCCGATTTTATCAAATCAAAAGTTAATATTTTCAAGAAATGGAATTTAAATTATTTTCAAGAAATGAAATTTAAATTATTTTCAGAATTATGTGTGTACATGTTCACAACATAAATTTTCATCGTTATTCATGAGATTAGAAAATATTGTTAACAGTTCTATTTGGAATGTCGGCTTATTTCAAAAGTAGGTGGGCAGTGTAAAAATAATAGATATTTTGAATTCCAATTATAAAATTATGACTAAAATATCTGCATTTAAAATAATGTCTTCACGATGTTGAAACATTGTTGTTAAAAAAAATAGTTTATATCTAAATGATTAATTAAGTATAATACTTGTAACAAGGATTGCCGATTATACATTTTGTCCGAGCATTAAATTAAGGTCATGTTTAAGTTTTTAATGCTAAAATCGATATGTACTTTCGCTGCACCGTTGTGGGGATGCGAAAAAAATCTATCGGATGATTATCCAGCGGTTTTAGAACAAAGCCCTCAGTTCGATATCCCATATACTTTGGTACGTCATCAATGAGTTGATCCATCGAGATCTGGAAATTGATACCATCGACGAACTCAAAATCACATGACGCGTTTGTACTTATACTCCAACGAACTACCGGCAGCAATCCCGAACAAGCTGGTGACAAGGCGTCTCAAGAGAATTAAAATTTAAAATAGTGTTACTAAATAGGACAGAACACACCGATGGGGATGTGCTCCCAGTACTTAAGTCTCCTTTTAAACATTTGTTGATAGCCTACTAGGCTAGATACAAATTGGCAAATAAAAAGGAAAAAGTTATTTATTAAGAATTTATTTTCAGTTTGCTTGTAATCATGAAACTATATGTGAAATAAAATGTTTTACTCAAGGGAAAAGTATCACAAATGTATTGACAATTTCGCTACGGGCAATTTGTGTTTAAAAAAAAATTATCGTAAACGAGGTATATCGCGATATTATGTAATAAACTTGCTCGATGCTGTTATGTCCTACATCTAAATATTTTTCGGGAAAAAGGTAAGTTAATAATTTCAACTATAATTTTCTCGTCCATGACATTTATATTTTGTAATAATCAAAAACAAGAAGCATAAAGTACTTCTATTTATTTACACAACTTGATATAAAAATGAAAATATAAAATTGGGTTAATGCTGTTTGCATCTATTATACTTTACTATTTTTATTTTATGTTTTATCTCGATATTTGAACAATCATTTCAGTGGGTAATAATCCACAACAAGGACAAGAAAATCGCAATCCTTTGCCAAATCCTTGGAATGCTGGGTCTGCTACTTCAACGCCAGATACTAATAGAAGTACATCGGCTTCGGGTGATCGTCCACGGGATAATAGTAGCAATGGACTTGGTTTTCTTGGTGCAGGACTTGCCGGCCTTAATGGTGGCGCGGATGGTAATAATAGCGGTATGATAGAAGGGTTAATCCAACAAATGTCCCAGCAACCGGAGTTAGTACGGAATATGATGAACTCTCCATACACTCAAGAAATTATGAGAACTATAAGTTCTAACCCAGATTTAGCATCTGGATTAATACGTAATAATCCAATTCTTTCTGGCGATCCTAATGTTCAAGTGAGTTTAACTTAAATTTCCTTCATTAAATGTTTTAAATGTGTCATTTTAATCATAAATATTAGCGGTAGATGAATTTTTTAATTTGCTTTATTTACGTATATGCGAGCTCTGTCCTGTCTAATATCGATTAAAATAGTCTGGCGCTAGTGATTATCGACCATATGGTTCACATGAAGGTACGTTCCCAGATAAGTTTGATAACTTTGAAACGGGTGGTTTAAATTATATGTGTACATAAGTACTTCATTCTTTCGGGCAATTCAGATTATTTCGAACAGTAGTATTGGCAAATGTGCCGTATACAGTTGATGCGAATAATTGTGAATGTAGCTAGTATAATTTGATTAGAGATAATCACGTCAGCAACATAAAGAAAAAAGCAGGCATCTAAATATGTTCGCGATGGGTGGGTAGATATTTATTGTAATAAATAGTGGCTGGCTCGTATAATGAATTTTTATCTGCATAATGCCGATTCGGCACATGCTGGGCGTACATTTAGGGTATTTTATTAGCGTAGACACGATGCGTAATAAAGATTATTTTTAGGAATTAGTTGAGTTGTGCTTCAAAAAATGATGTGAATACAAAATATGAGAATTAGGTTCCTGTTAAATAAATATTTGTTTTTAGGCCCAAGTTTCTCAAATGCTACCTACATTATTGCAACAAATGCAGAACCCGGAATTTCAAAATTTATCATCAAACCCGGATGCTTTGTCCGCAATTAGTCAGATACGTCAGGGATTGGCGCAGTTAAGAAATTCTGCTCCCGGTTTAATGGACAGGTGATAATTGTTTAATACTAGCGAATGTTATTAGATTTGTTTTAAAAAAAGTAATATTGGAAATTACTGTTACTTAAAAAATGTTTAATAAACGTATTCGATGTGTTTTTTGTGTTTCTTAAAACAATATATGTTACAAGTCACGTGTTACATTTATAACATTATTATGTATAACCTGATTGACGTCAATTATTGATTATTATAAACACCTTGCTAATCTGTCATACTGGTTACACTACATTATCTAAGTACTATTTCCCGTCTTCTCAAGAAATCGTTGTAGGCCTACTATATATATATATATATATATATATATATATATATATATATATATATATATATATATATATTAGTATATACTAATGTCACATTTCCATGTAACAGCATAAATTTACTGAGTTACAAGAAATTCACCCAACACCTTAATTACTGTTTTAAATATCTTAATCTTATAGAAGACGATATATTACGTAGCTTATATAATTATTAATGGCGATCTGCTCTTCTCGTTATCCTAATGTCTTAATCGTGAAATTAATATAATGTATGATCGTAATTTTTTTCATTTAGAGTTTTAACTCCGTTCTTGGTTGTTTTACTTTTTAATTATATAAAAATCTTTTTTTTTTTTAATTATATAAAAATCTTTTTATATTGAATTCGTTATCTGTTCAGAAATTAACAAAATCAAGAAATTTATTAACTTATTAGCTGAATTAAATAAAAAATATACTGATGGAGAATTAGGAATTATACAAAAAAATTAAAAAACAAATTTGTAAAGCAACTTAAATGATATGCCGATACGTTTTAATTTTTATAGATTTATTAACTTAAAATTATATTTAATTCAGCTAATAAGTTAATTCGTTTATTGATTCTGGACAATACGAAGTTCGCCGGGTAAGGGAAGGCTGAATCGTATTTTATATATATATATAACTTAACGCCAAGTCTATATGCAAGATTATCACATCCCTATGCTAAAAGAATTGTAGAATGGTCCTATGGAAAATCGCTCGAAAAATTTTCGAAAATTGAAAATAAAATTTTAAAAATTTTGGTAAAGTTTATGTTATTACATAAATGATAGATCTTCACGTCCCCTTTCGTCCAACGTTAACTCGAACACCTCCTATTTATCATAGGGGCTTTAAAAACGGCCCAAAAATCCTTTAACCCCAATTTTCTCGATGGGTATTTGGTGTAAAAATACGATTATACTATCGTTAGACGTGTATTTAAATGCTGCATAACTTTCGTTTTCCTCTGATTTTGAATCGTTTGCAATTTATTGTGAAAAAAGTGAATTTAAAAAAATTTTCGCTTTTTTCGCTTTATACGATAAATTTTATATAGAAACTGTTATTTCAAAAGGTGGAATCGTTTAAAAATATTTAAGTCGTACGCTATGTCCTCCTAAATATGGCAAGTCGGCAATTTTTAAAAATGCGTAGCAATAAACAATTTAAATTGGACCTAATTGTAAATCTAAACCATTCTCAAATCCACCTGAAGACACAAAAAATTTCATTAAAATTGGTCCATCTGTTTAGGAGGAGTTCAGTGACATACACACGCACAGAAGAATTATATATATAAATATATTTTGTTTTCACTGGTATGTTGTAATCTATATTTTATATTGGTTCGTATTTATTTATTTTGTATAAAAGACGGAGCAGCATATCGTACCAATTGGCGCGACAATATTACTTTATAAATATGTAATTTGATTTCGAATCAAGTAATTATATTATGTACGTTTTACAGTTTTGGCATTGGATCAAATATACCATTTCTCTTTGGAAATTTGGGCGCCACTACTGCTGCTGCTACAGCAACTACGGCTACTACTGTTACTGCGGCTACAAGTCCTACTGCAACAACCACCGTTACTGCAACTGTTAACCCAACCACTACAACAACTAGTGCGACAACATCGCCAGGTGGATCGGCTACTAACACCAGACCGAGCGATATAGCTTCTAGTACTGCTGCACTTTCGCAGTTAATGACTCAGCTGGTAATTACTAATAAAATTTTAAAGATACTCTTAAAATTTCATAGTTTGGTACCCCATATGTTCACGACTTTTCTTCGGTATAAACCATGCCAATTTTTTGATTAGGTGACGTTTCGAAAACACAGTTTTCATTTTCGAATTGAGAGCGTTTATGCATGTGTAATTTACACGCTTACGTGATGTTGTCCACATTTTGTGTAAATAAGTGCCCTATCGCTGTTTTTGTCATAATTATTCTGCGAGAGACTGGCGTTGTTTACTAAACTAGCAGTTTTTATTTTAACTAGTTTTTCTTTTTTTGGGACAATGATTGGCAATAATTCTTTATTCATTTTTGACAAGATTTCGAAATCGTCAAATTTTATTTAATGATTCTCAGGATAGTGGTGTGCGAAGGAACTGCTGACGTATCTTTTCTTTTATGATTACAATCTGCTTTATGTTCTTTTAATCGATGATCGATGCTTATATTATTCGGTTTCGAACGCGCATATTATTTGTCTAGACGTAGTGTGAAAAATCTGGGAAAATTAATTTTTTGATTTTTCAAGTAAAATAATTTTCAAATGCTTATATAAACGAATGGGTTAAATGGAACGCGATGAAAATCCATAAAAATATTTAGAATTTTCGGTAGATTCCTACAATACTTGTACACTCCCGATTTCCGTGTTTTTTTTTTTAAATATCAAAAATTACTATTTATAACGAGTTACGAAGTTAAAAATCTGCGGAAACCATTTTTGAAAGTTCTCGTTTTTTCTTTTAATTCTACGGACCTTCTGTAGTATATGCCAACAAACAAGAGATATGGCAACATTGGATTGTTTATCCCATTTATCGCGGGAATTTTCGTTCAATTTAGAGACTCGTTCAACAACTCTTCATCAGTAAAATGAATCAACTCATCAACATCGTTCACTCGTTCATTTGCAATGCGTGCATTCCTAAAATCATTCATTGATTAAAATGTTGGAAATATACAGAACGATTTTGCAATGAATTATTTTATCCTTAAAATTATTGCTATTTTATTTTTATACTTAAAATTAAAACTACATATTTCTATAATAATAACTTTAACATATTTTTTTATTTATAATTTAAAATTTTACCGACAGTTTATAATTTTAAAACAATATTCATAATATTTCTTAAGAATTATTGTTTTATAAAATGTTATGATGTAAAAATATCAGCTCAGATACTTTAGAATCTTCTAAACGTGTACAACGGGAACTTAATATCTGGCCTAATTTCGAAAAAATACGTTCACTAGGTACAGATGTGGTCATGATAAAATGTCTTCGGAAAATAAAATTATAAATGTTAGGGTAAATATTTTTTTTTCATGCCACCACTTTAGCGGATCATACTGTCTATCTAATATTTCTTTCTTTAAATATTTACCAATTTCCGAAATAGAGCAGTTGAATTTTCATGAATATGTAACTGCACCTCATCATCGAAGTGCACCCAATGATTATCAGTTTGTTTTTTTACTATTGTTGTTTGTTCTTGGAGGCTAACACTTGATTTACTAACATCTATGCCTTTTGATATATTTTTTTGTAATTGCCTTAATGCTGTTTCATATTTATCCTGATTTATGAATACATATTTTTTGAATCTAGGGTCTAATATTGTTGCCTCTGCATGTATCGTTGATGTTTCAATATCATTAAATCGTTTATTTATTTGTTCGTTTAAAAATTTTAATAACTGTTGGATACTATTAGAATATAATTTATGATTCAAGTGTTGTGATATGTGTTTTTTCGTCATTTTACAGTATACAATTACTCTAGACAATGTGATAAACTTTTCTGCAGATATCTCTTCTCTAATATTATAAAAGATTTTGAGTACAGGAAGACACTGTTCAATAATTAATATTTCTTCATTGGGTATTATTAGTTCTGTTTTCAATGTAGCGGTACAGGCATTGACTACGTCTTTTAATTCAATAAAACGTTGTAACATCAAGTATGTTGAATTCCAGCGAGTTTCAACGTCTTATTTCAAAGTTAGTGATGGTAGGCCCATTTCTTGTTGCATATTAAGTAATTTCAATTTTGCTTGAGAACTTCGTTTTTATAAAATTCCAGTTCGTTTAATTTTTATTATTATATTACTTATTTCTACTAAACTTTTATACGGTTCAAAATATGAGCAAAACATCCTACAGATCTCCATTCTCCCAACTGTGTAGCTGAAGTAATATTAGCAGCATTATGTGATGCAACTGCTATTACTTTTCGTAACACATTCCAACAGTAAGGAGCACAACTCTGTATTGTTATTTAAATAATGGGCAGTAACTCATATATAATTGTCTTTTATGTATTCTGATGTCTACATATCAGTTGTAATACAGACAGCTTTGCATAAGTTGATTTTTTCATTTGTCATTTCCATTACTTCATTATACGCATTTATAAGGATAGTATTTGAAAGTGTTTTTCGAGATGGTAACTTATAGCCGGCAGTTTGTGATACCATTTCTAAAAGTATTTAAAGTCTGGTTCATCGACAATACGTAGAGGATGATGTCCTTTTGCAACCATCCCTACTAGTTGTCGATCGATTTGTTGCGAATGATGTACAGAAATAGGTCTTTTTACTCGAACAAAGTTTGAAAGAGTTGATTGTTGTCCTTGAATTGTATAACACGTCTCTGATGTACCTGCGGCTGTTAATTTGGAAAATTCCTTATTTGGTAAAATTGTATTTTCGACATTCTCAGTAGATAATTTGTTGTCGATGTTTGATGTTAATAATTCATTACCAACTTCATTTTTTATAGAACATTCCTGTCTCTCAAAATTAATCTGAACTAGGGGATGTTTACTTTTAATATGTCTACCTAAATCTGTTGTACTACCATGTGGATATACTTATTATTTGCTTACAATAATTACATCTAGCTTTTTTTGGTTCAGTCTCATTAAAGTAATTCCAGATATTGCTTCGTTTTCTGGGCGCCATCTTACGAAAATTACACTGTCTGAGTAACTGAACGACTGAACGATGAACGGTAATTTATAAACGCACCGATCGAATTCATCATAGTGAGCAACTCTTTTGAATCACTCACTCATGAGTTACACAACTCTCCCGTTCAGTCCTCTAAAAACGATTTTGTTTTTTATATTTTAAAAGAAATAATTTTAAATATTAAAATTTATACTATAAAAGAAATAAAGAATAAAAAACAGTTCAATGTATAAATTATTATTCATCTAAAGTTATGACACGGGGGGAAAATGTTATACTATAAAAGTAATAAAGAATAAAAAACAGTTCAATATATAAAATATTATTAATCTAGTGTTATGACATGCACGATTTTTCTAATCGTCGATTTCTACATGTAGTTTCGGTCCACCTATTTGTACTGTGTTGTTCAACAATGCATGTTCACAAATTTCACGAAGGTACAGATTCCATTCAACAGCAGTATTGCCACTCATATTCAATTCGTCTTTGCAATATTGAAGGGTGGTATATTTCTTACTGCATGCATAAATAAATAGAATTATGGTACGGTAATCTAACTTGGAATTCGATATAAATGTACCAGATCGTAGAGATTTTTCTACACGACATGTAGATTTACAACAGATCCATCTATCACGAGAAGCAGTGCATAATTTCATATCATGATTATTCCTGCATTTTTAAAATTATGTAGTAAACCTTTTTGTTGTAAAAAGGATATAGCACGATCCTTAGTATTTATTTTTTCTGCCAATTCCGAAAAATTCATATTTATTAAATATTAAATAACTGCAAACGTGGAATAAGATTAAAATGAATATTTAAAAATAAAACTACTATCAACGAAATAAACACTTAAAAGTAAGAATTAAAATGATAACTATTAACAATTATAAACGAAAATAAACACTTAAAAATAAGAATTAAAATGATTACTGTTAACAATTCAACACGTAAAAAAAACCAAGAAAATTATATTTTTCATTTAAAATAAACACTCGAAAATTATAATTCAAATGATTCGTAAATAAGCTTTCCACGTTTCTCACTAGATGTGTAATAATCGAGAGAAATTGAATGAAAAACGTTGCCATTTCACCACATTTTGTTTGTTTGCTGGTAAATATTGCAGAAGAACCTAACCTAGGTATGTTTATAAACATACTTATAATTAAAATTTAAAAGGTTGTAATTTACAATTAAAAATTTTTTCCCCGTTTTTTTTTTTTTTTTTTATTTTTTATCCCGCTTAGGGAAGCAAAACACATCTATTTATTCAAGCCCCAATCGATTCTGAGTTGTACAAGTATGCTACGAATGAGCCGAATTTTCCGCTATGAAGCTATTCTTTTAAATTAATTTGTAAAATATAATTTTATCTACACGTTTGTTAATTTTTGGGATAATAACATTCAAAATTTAGATTTTACTCCTTTAAAATATATCTCCTCTTAACGGAATAATGTTCAGAATTTAAGATATGTGAACGTGGATAATTAATGCAAATAGCGAAAAAAGAATCAACGCGTTTGAAATGTGGTGCTATCGTAGGGTATTGAAAATATCATGGACGGAACATATTAGAAGAATTCGAGAAGAAGAAAATAAACTAATAAAAGATATTAAAGAAGGAAAATAAAATTGCTCATAAGATCAGAGAAGACGGATTATTCATGATTGCGTACAAGTAAAAATACCATCGAAATCAGTAAGGGGAAGACGAAGACTGGAATTTGTCAAAGGTGACGCCACATGACTTGGCTGAAATTATAAGAAAATCCAGAGATCGGGACGTATGAAAGATAGTATGATGTATGCACACTCCTGAACAGGAGATGCGACTAATATGATGATTATGATGATGTATATATTAAGTATTTACGTATATTTTTATAGATTCATTTCATAGTTTCATGTACAGTGTTCGTATATAAGGGGAATTTATTGTATACCAGATAAATAATTTGTATTCTTAATAATAATCAAAATATCCTGTTTCACAATTTTTAACACGCAAATTTGACATTTATTGGCGTTTGTATCGTTCTTTTATTTCTATTCGATACAATTTTATGAATATACGTTTCTAAATTTCGTTTAAATTCAGATGAATACTCAAGGTTTATCTCAGCCTCCGCCTGAAGAAAGATATCGTTCTCAATTGGAACAATTAGCTGCAATGGGATTTTTGAATCGTGAAGCTAATTTACAAGGTAATTAACGTTGAAGTAATTAATGCGGAATACAGCTTTACACGTGTATATTTAATTGTTTAAAAGACAAAGAAGACATTTGCATTATGAAATAAACTAATTAATGCTTTTGCGGATATATATCGACTATATATATTTTTATGTTTAATTTGTTCAATTCGTCGTTTTGTCATGTTCAGTTTATACAAAGTTGTATGAATAAATTGTCGATGAACATTTTGAATTAGTTTTACGTTGTAACTCGTCATAATAACTATTCTCAAATAACTTCCACTACACATGTAATATATTATATATAATAATAATAATAATAATAATATAGTTTATTGATTAAAGTGTTGTTACCACCATGTTTAGCAAACTTTTTTTTATATAATGTCCGTGATACAATATGTGGAATAAAACTGAAGGACGAACATTTAATTACGTGGATAATGGCTTTTTAGTAAACAGTCAGCGATAAACAAAATAAATAAATCGGTCAGAAAGTTAGGAGTGCAGATTAATACTTGAAATAAAAATAATTACAATTGGTAGAAAATCGCATCGGGCAAATATTGCAATTATTGCAACGAGTTTATAACGGAATTCAGCGTAACCACTATTATGGACGCAGCTCCTAAGACGTAAGAGAACTGCTTGTCGTGGCGGAACAGTATTTTATAAAAAACCAAAAACAAAAAAAAAAACATCAAAATTATCGTCATCAGAACAATGTGTAAAACGTAACGTTTTATGATTCGGAAATTCATGGCCGTGCACAAAACGAGAAGGGTAAGATAGTAGAGGCATTTGAAAGGTGATGCTGGAGTCGAAAGGAGAAGATAAGTTTGACGAAAAAGAGAACAAACTGAGAAATTTAGGTATCTAACTAAATTAAAAGTCGGAAACTTCGTCGGATGCGCCACGGAGAGTTGCTACGGCATACATTTAAAATATATATCTGTGAAGAGGCGGTCCACGATTAAACCGGATTGAAAAGCTGATTAAAGGTACTTAGGTCAATTATTCAGAAATGAGGAGGATGGCCGATGATCGAGATGAATGGAAGAGTATAGGTGCGAATCGGTCCGTGGATCGCTACACCATATGGTGATGATGATGATAGTAAATGTGTCTGTTCAAAACTTGTTTCGACTATCTGTCCTTTGATCAAATGCTTTCTCCATAACTTTCGTAAATGATCAGTTGCATATTACGTATCAAAAAAATTAACACGCGGTAGATGAAAATGTTTTTGTTAGAATTCTTAACGTAATTTGATTAACTTATTTGGACATTACACTATTCCATACTCAAGAAAATAAAGTCTAGTTTCGATATGCGATCAGTTTAGTGGTGTTTATTATATTTGTAGGTTTCTGATGCGTAGCAAAATATCACAAAAACAAAATTCGGATAATATTAATTATTTAAAAAAAAAACAACAAAAATACGTTGTACATTCTTTTTTATTTCCTACAGTACATATATAAATATAATTATCATCTTTTCTTCTTGAAATAATTGGTACTAAATATTCTGGAGTATTAAATATAATTATCATCTTTTCTTCTTGAAATAATTGGTATTAAATATTCTAGAACCGAAGGATTAAATTGATATTTTTCCACTTGCGCGATCTACAAACATTTTTAAATTTAACTTTTGTTTTTATGTCCTTTATAACTATTTTTAATTCTTTTTTACTATTTTTGCGTTTATATCGTTTATCGATGGTTCGTTGTATGACGTATTACTTACAAAGATAATAACAGTTGCAATAATTGTATATAAAACATGCGTGTTTGGAGAAATTGCTATATATGAATATTCGGCCATCTCGGGAACGGCTCGAACGATTTTGATAAAATTTTGTACATATCTGTAATTTATCAAGTAATTAAAAGTAGCCTGCATGGAAATTACAAACTTTGGGCGGCCCGAAACTTGAGTACACTCCATACAATTTTTGACATTTCGTTTTTTGTCCGTCTTTTTGTTGATATTTTTCTAAATGATTAACAGTTCTTCGAATGTTATCAGCTTAGTAATTTGAATTTTACCGACGTACGTGTTAATAAATATAATTAAGGTTTTATATCGTGATTTAAGGTATCCGATCTAACGGAAATATAGGGTGCCCCAAAGAAGATGGACGGGTTTGTTTTTATGTACCTAAGTGCTTATTGATGTACTACAATTTTAATTCACGTATTTTCTTATTTAATTATTTTATTACTTTACTGCGTCCAATTACTTACTTTATAATACGGCCATTACTTAAAACTCGATGCTGTTCTTAGACAATTTTCGATATTTTCAAGTACATTTTTCCCCCGTGAAATTTATGACGAATACTTGTAGAATACGAATAATAAAAGTTTTAACTTATTTTTAATTCATTCAGTTTTCTGCTCGGTAGTTTCAATCCATTTAGTTCAGAAAAAATTGCGAATTTTTTCATATACTATAAAATTATTTACCTAGAGCTGTCGTTTTATAGCGACGTTTAATTTCTACTGTATACTACCCATATTCGTGTGTAAATATAGCTTTAATTGGCTCTATGTTATCGATAAATTTATTATTTAATCTCGTATTGATTTGTTACAGGGTGGTAGTCTTAAAATATTAACATATATTTCTATAATCACATTATACACGTAGATGCAACGGTGGAACGCGCGATGATTTTCTCGTCTACGTTAAAGTATCGGATAACTTAATAATAGTTAATTTTTTTACGTGTGTAATTATTGATATTTTTTTATTTATTTTTCGCAGCTTTAATATCAACATACGGGGACGTGAATGCGGCGGTTGAAAAGCTACTTACCAGTGGACGTCCTTTAATGCACACCTAATACATTCCTTACTACAGCTTTCCATAATTATTTAATATTCTATTTCTCGTAGTGATTAGGTAATATTTAAAATTTACTTGTTCTTTTACAGTTATTTCATTGCGTCTTCTAACTTCCCCTTTTGCAGATGGTAAATAGAAATATATGAATGTTGTTGACAATTTTACGTGTATGTTCAAAATTGAATCCATGTTTATACTTAAACTATGATTAGTAATTATTTATTGCACTCACAGATATATGTATAATATTTGTCGTCATATTATGTAATGTGTATGTCGTAATAGAAATGCAATATTATGTATGTTGTATGGTTCTTAAAACGAAATTTAACGTTTAAGTACAGTTATAAAACGGTGTGCTAGCTAGAATGCCAATATATTGTAAATGTTTTTTTGTTTGTTTGCCCATTGTTTAATGCTAGTGGTGTCATTCGCCTTCTTTGAAATTTAACTCTAACATAAATTGGGAGTGCTTATTATATTTATTACTCTATATGTTATAATGCGCGCCATATATATTGAGTCTTAAATATATATGTGTATGACGTGGATTTATTTTATACTTTTTTTTTTTTACTACATTGTAAATATTTGTTACGTGATTTTTTAGTAAGGAAAAGAAAATACTTATTGATTTATAGCTTGTATAAGACTAAATAACTCTTTAGCACGGAACTAACGTCCTAATGGTTAATGTATAAATTGAAGTACTTCCTGACTGTTGCAGAAGCTAATATTTGATTACAAAAGTATTTCCGACACAAAATCTAACCTTAGCTCTTTACCGGAGACAGAATTTTAAAAATTATATATAATTAACTTTGTTTATATAACAAGCTCTTTTAGTTTTTAATAAATGTATAGAAAAAATTGATATACCTTCAAATTTTCGTTCCGAAATTTTTGTCTTGACTTCATAACGACAAATTACGTTTGTGAAATTAAATTATATTTTATGTAGTAATTTGTACATTATCGGGATCAATTGCACTCTGAATCAGTTGTATCTAAAAATCTTGCGAGCGTAAGGTGTACGTTGCGTGTTAAAATCTACTTTATACCTTTGACACACTATATATTTGGAGCAACCTGTGGCTCGCGAGTCACATGCGGCTCTTTGAAGGATTACTTCTCGATAAATGTACACGAGTTTCCTTTTCATTTTTATGCTATTTTATTTTTAAAAATTTTTATCGTTCCGTATGTGTTTCAAAATGTCTTTTTAAATTACTGGCAACAAATATGGAAGAGTAAGTGCAACGTTGTAATAAATTTCATCTCCGTCCAAGTTAAGAATGATGTGATTCATCGAAAATATTTACTGAGAAGTGCTGTCACCAATTATTCACCAAATTTTAAAGAATATCAAGAGAAGCAAAATAAATGTGTTTAATTTTTAATATTTCAATTCAATACATTTATTTTGTACGTTTATTTATGTTTTCAATAAATATAGCTTCTGTAAAAAAATACGTTTTTTGCATACACTACATACGTATTCAATTACGGGGCGCGAAAAATTTCAAATTTTTTAAAAATGGCTCGTACTTTCAAGGAGCTTGGCCACTCTTGCACTATAATATAAATTAAATATGGAACATCAGAAATATGTTATCTCTTCAAAATATGTTTATTATATAAAACAGTAATACTGATTATGCATTTTTTATAATTTTAGTTTCTTTAAAAGGTTCTTTTTAGAAGTTTTCTTTATTATTCATTTTGATGTATTCAGACGTCTGTTATTGGAATGTTACTTTTTCCGATATTATGTTTAGAAAACTAAAAAATTGAAATATCTGTTTTTAACTAGAAATATAGACCTATAAGTAGAGCACAATATGTGCAGATGATGAAAATTCTAACCTAAATGCATTTTCAATCAAATTTAATTTTCGTTACTATATAATTGCGATTGTACTTCAAATTTTGTGTGACAGTAATACTGAGAAAAGTTAGCTAGAATTAGTTGCATATTACAAACTATAAAACTTTTTTTTGATGCACGTAAAAATCATGAAATACCTGTACAGAATCATTTATTAACTAGAGAATATGTTATTTTAATTGTACATATCTGCTATTTAGTTTACGTACGTTCGGCAACTTTTTAATAAACTAAATGATTATTTCATAGAAAATGTTTATTTCGTTCATTGCATTATTAAAGCTGAAATCATGAACGATGACAATACTGCATCTAGTTTTTAACTAAGAAATGCGTATAGTTACACAGATATAATAACTTTTTGGATACAATAAATGTTTTAATAAAATAATAGCCAAAGTTTTTTGATATGAAAATGATTAAAATAGACTTCTGTTAATGTGATTTAAGCAAATAGAATTAACAGTGGTAAAGTCAAATGGGTAAGTCTAGGTTAACAAAAAATCTGCTTGCAAGTTTTTAAATTTTAAACTATAGTTACACTAGCGCGCAAACATTAATGTCTACATAATTCTATTTTGTAAAATAAATTTACTGATGTCATTATAAATAAAAATGTATTTATTCAGTTACATTTTCGGTAATATGTTAATTCTTTTTTAAATTTTTGGTCTTCAAAATATTTAATATATTAAAGAATATTGCTCATTATGGAAAGTTATAGGAATTTAAAAAACAAGTAAGTCATTATAGTAATTTTTCGAAATAAATTCGTTAAGTTAAACTTTGTGATAATTAAAATTGTGTGTAAATATAAAATGTAAAAGTTTTTTTTTTAACACATACTGTCACTTCCCACTGACTCCATAAATTGCTGTATTTCAAACTAATTTTATGTTAAATGAAGAAGAGACCTGTTTAACCGTGTTGTGACTTGTGCTTTGATGTGGTTTAATTCAGCTGTTGGTTTGTTTTTGGTTACTTCTGTGAGCGACCACATTTTTTATATGAAAATTAAGTGAATTAAATATTGTAAATGTGCTAAAATAAGTTGTTCGGTTTGGTGTTGAAATAGTTTGATTTTAGTTTTATTTGCTAATGTTTGGTTACTTTGAGTAAAATATGTTCACATTTTGAGTGCATTTTATTTATGTGTAATTAGTTTTAATTTTGGCTACTTTCATTCCAACTTTTATCGCATTTTTAATTTATACATACTATTTTTGCATGTTTTGATTCGTAAGAATCAAAAAATTATCGTTACGGTAATTATGTCTTAAAGTATGAAGGATGAAATGGGAACTACCAGTAACGTTAACGAAGGAGTACCTACACCGAAGTCTGCAAGTACGACTGAACAAAAATTGAATGGTCTATATGATGAAATTCGAGAAATAATGGGTCAACCGAAACCTCATAATTATCCGATTGATTTCAATACTAGAATGCAGAAAAGGGGAGACAAAGATCACGAAGATGAAGACGTGCAGGGAAAGCGAGCTTCAAAATCACTTGTTCCTGTAATATTAAATGTACGTAGTAGAAATAGTTCATCATCCAGAGGAGGAGCGCCTTATGTCTTAATGGTTGGACCAAATTTTAGGGTTGGAAAAAAGATCGGCTGTGGAAATTTTGGCGAATTAAGATTAGGTAAGACATTTTTGAATTTATTTTTTTAAAAGTATGTTGGTACAATTAATTCATATAGTTATACACGGAATTTCACGTGTAATCATGTCTAAGAAAAAACCATATGCGGTGTAGATATTTTTGTTGGGTATTGTCTTTAGATAGGAAAAGGTTAATTCAAGAATCATGATAATTTGTAATTAGCTTTTGATATATCATTATTAAATTAAAATCTTTTGGCAAAACATTTTGAATACGGTCTGTTTATTAAACTCGTAACGTAGTAATATCTATTTTAAATATTTAGTATACTTAAGACATTCCAGTTCACGCTTAATATCTAATTATTTATCCTTTATATCTGTGGTTTATGTTTTGATGTAAAAGTTCATCTTTTGGCAAATTCTCGCGTTAGTTTTACAGGTGCATTTTTTTGTTAGCGTAGATTTGATAAATTGGTGTAATAAACAAATTATAACTATTTATGGTTCAAGCTTTGTTAAACTTCGTATTATGGATATAATTAATTTTTATGCGGTGTATTATTAATTTTTATGAATTTTTGCAAGATTTTTTTTTATATTTAAGTAAAATTGTTAATAGGTTAGCCTACGTACATCATCGTACTCATCTACAAAAATGATTAATTATTTATTTTTCTGTAGTCTAATCAGAAATTAATCCTATTTCAGTATGTTTATTCTGGTCGTATTTGTATCACTTGATTCAGTAATTATGACGAATTAACATTTTAATGCGACGTACTTATTTGGAAACATACATATTCTTGTACTTTTCTATTTATTTATAAATGTGAAATATGAAGTTTCTATTTTTAAAAATAAATATTTTTATAATTTTTAAATGGAAAATGTAATTTATCACAAATATAAAACGTACATTTGAGTTTATTCAATGAGAAAGTGGTACAGTGAACAATTTTTAACATGTACTATTAAAGCGTATTTCTGTTTATTTATCGGTATTTTAATCAATGAATTAACTAATATTTTCTGTTTGGATTATACACTCGATAACGTTTCTATAATTGTTTTGTAATGACGCGATCACAATTCATGACGGTTTAGATTTGACTAAAATATGATATAAATTTTTAAACAAAACTGTAGGAAACCAGTCGATCTCGATTACGTGATATTTTTGCAACACTTATTTTTATTTATTTATTTATTAAATTATCAAATAAAGAAGTGGGATCGAACGTAAACAAAATATTACAAAAATTAAAACACATATATAATAGTGTGTACGCAAGATGAAATAAAAAGTGAAATATTCTTTTTTTAAAAAAAAAAGAATAAATATATGAACAACCACAAACAGCTTTTTTCAGTTCGAGGTCCTCAGATTGTTATTGCCTATATTATAAACGTTTTACACAACTTCCGATAAGTTATGTAATTTGTGATCTAATATGCGGAAATCTTTGTGCGACATGTAGAAAATAATGTCCGAATTTACTGCGAGCTATAATATTGTTTATCCACTATTAACAAAGAAAATAAAACAAATTAAATAATGTTAACGATTTATGTACAATATCTATATGCTTAATAAAACTTTCTGAGTTTCTGATACTATATATATGAATTGTTAATGTATTTTAATTGCCTGAACAGTAGTTTTCGTTTTACAAATGTATTTTAATTTTTATAAGCGGTACAGTGATTAAGTTGATCCGAAGGGAAATATCTAACTTATCGAACGAATATGAATTATGTTATTGTTACGTATATTTTTTCACTATCAGACAAAAATTATTTATAAAATGTCATAGTGTGTCGCTTAATTTATACGCGTATTCAAACATTTTATCGTTCTTGATATTAATTGATAGTAAGAATTTAATTTCGAAACACGATTCGTTATTTCCTAGTTATAGTTCTTTTAATATTTTCGGATAATAATTTTGAATATCCGTTAACTTGGTTTATTGTAACGTTACATTAAATGAAGATTGACGTACGTTTTCCTTATAAAATTCACAGATTAGGTGGATTTTTAAAAATTTTTAGTGCTCCAATTTTTGCGTTGTTATTATTATTTATTTTTAAAATAATGTTTATCTTTTGATATATGTTCGTAAAATATTTGTTTATATGTCAATATCGGTACATATATTACAACAATGTTTAAATAGACTAGTTTCACATTTAGTTACAATAATAATGTTTTATTTACTTATTTTGCAAAAAATATTAATTTTTGGGACATTAACGTACACATTGTATACATTTTTTACTGAAATTATATATATATATATATATATATATATATATATATATATATATATATATATATATATATCTTTGTTTCTAGATCAGTCACCTTCGTTGATGCCCGTATTTTATTTAATTTATGTTTTCCTCATAATTTTCAAAAGGTTTTCTAATCGAAAAAATTCCCGTCAACGATATTAGCGGAAAATTTTCAAAATCAAGTTCTTCCAATTTAATAAATTGCAGTATTATTTTTGGATGCGGTGAATATTACTATATATATTGTTGTAATGGTAGTTTTTCTGACTTGGTTGTGATACAGAATGTAATCTCAGAATAATGACGTTTGTTACTCTGAAAACGAATTGGTCATTTCCGGCGATCTGATCTAACCGGTATTATGATAATGTTCGTATTTTTGTAGAGTTTCATCGAACCATTTTGTGTCTTATTCTTTCTAAAGAGATTATTTTTTGTTTTTTTTTTCTTTTTTTTTGGGACGTATGGATGTTTAACGGTAATTCATTTATTTTAAAAGAAAAATCCTACTTCAAATAAATTGCAATCTACCTGAAATAGCTAATAAGCAATTACGATGGGAGGCCTAATAAAATGGACCGTGACGCGTGTGGAATGATCACCGGCTTGATGATATTCCATACCTATCCCTCTAGTATAAATCGAGCGAAGTCAGCCGATTGATTCACCCGACTTCCGTTACTATTATCTAGAAAATTAATAATCAACGGTGGTCTATCTAGTTTATTCAAGTATCAAGCGTTGTACGTTCGTATTCCATCCTTGATCTCTGGCTACATACATGATCATTTCGAACTGGGGTACCTGAGATTGGAATCGCTGAATAATTTTAATTCTAGAACTGCAAACTGTTCCTTATAATTTTAGTCCGTAAGTACACTGGATTGAGCATGGTATTATAAAGTATACCAACTTAGAACTCGGAGAAAGTTCAGATTTCCTTTTTAAAAGCCTACGAATTCGAGTTTTAATTTCTTACTTTTCTTCAGGATACGTTCTTTCCAGCACAACGATGGTTTAACTACGTTCCAATGTATTTGACTTTTGCGTCTTGCGGTGAAGGTCTATGAAAGTATGCAGGAGGACACGCAAGACATTATTCTTTACCCGGACAGTTGATTTTCGACTACGTACATTCGAAACTATTTTTTTTTTCAATTATTATTATTATTATTATTATTATTAAATATTGCAGGAAATTGTTATAGATAGAATTATTTTCGTGTTATCGCGGGATAATCATTATTCGTATTTATTCCTACGCTACTGTTTAGCTTAGTACGCAATACTCGAGTATTTCGAAGGTGTGTACGTTTTCGTTATTGATTTGTTTAATCTTAATTATTCTGAATTGTCTTATATACATCGAGGGTTATTTATCGATCGAAAATGTGTAGAGTGTAAGATAAAAAAAATTTCACCGTAATTGTATGACGTGTTGTCACTTAATTTCGATGTATATTTAAGAAATTTTCTTCGACGACCTCCGACGTTTGTTTAATTTCACGGATAACCGAAATTTGTCGCCTATTCATTATACATATCTAATCACTCTCCAAGGCTTTCTTACTATTTACTAACGCGTTACGAACACGATATTTTTTATAGTTATTTATAAGACTTTGATTAAAACCCCGATTGTATCGCCTCTATCGTATTGGTTTTATTTGTTATCTTTTTTTAACTCGAACATAACGTCATCGGTTAATGCGTTATATAGATCCCCTTGTTCGAAGAACGTAGATATTTGAAAAATTGATAATTTACGTTTGTAAGTTATAGGACATATTTATAATTACTTATATGCGTGGTTTTTTAAAGTGTATTATAGATTTCGTTATATTAATAATAATGCGTACCCGAGACTAAGCTTTAATTTCACGAAAATTGTTTTATTTTAATTCTAACGTACATTTAAGTTTTAGAATTGTGGAAATTATGTTTATACGCAAGGCGATTACGGTAAAGATTTTTTGACGAATGTGTATTAGTAGATGGCATTTGTATTTTTTTGATCCGAATTTATTTCGCGCGTAATGTAATCGAATGTTTTTTCCCTTTTTCTGCCCGATCACGTGATTCGTACAATCGTATGAATTTCGATAAAAACATGCTGTAATTTTCGACATTGTTATTATATTTCGTATGTAAGCTTTTTTATTCGTTTGCAACTACACGCTGATTTGAATACGTAAGAAGAAAATTACGTAATTCACAAAGCCTATTTCGATTTTCAATTTTGATAAAGATTAAAAATAAATATATTCGTTTCTCAAACATCGGTGCCGGTACTCAAAACTTCACGCTGTACTTAATGAAATTGGGAGATTCGTGTATCGAATATTCTACGAGAAATGTATGAGTTGCATTTAAATTTTAAAATTGATTGCAATATATATATTTTTTTTATTTTCAATGTTATAGCTGCTTGAAATATTGCAAATGCAATTAATGTATATTTGGTTCAATAACCGATACCAGCTGGAACGGTTTTTATTTTGCATCAAACAACTTTCATATTGTTTGGTGCTTATATATATATATATATATATATATATATATATATGCATGTATGTATATATGTATATATTTGAAAATGTGTACAGTTATTTTGAAAATTATAGAGTTTTAATAAAAAAAGTTGTAATAATTTTGGGGCGTGCTTGAAAATGATGTAACTGTCGAAAAGCGTCGCAATTAAAAACTTTTAGTGATTGTGTTATATTTTGTTTGGTTTATAATTAATTATATATATACATATATATATATATAAGAAATATATAAAAAAATGAAGTTTATCGTTTCGAAAAAATAATAAATTTATCGACATAATATGCATCATTATTTTATATACGCTAAGTTTAATGGATGTTGCTTAAACCGCTAGTATTAGCATGTAAAATTTTAGGCAATACCACCTATTTGTTTTAATTGTTGATAGTTTTGATTTTATAAGAAACAACATTCTTTTTTAATTTTGATTTATGAGAGGTTTCCTTCTATTAGTCTGTTTTACTATAATTTATTTGTATTTTTCACTTATGAAAAAACTTGGAAAGATTTACAATTGCTATAGTTAACCTATTACCGATGATGTCAAACAGCTGTATGATCAGCATATAAATTAACGTGCACACCATTAATAGAGGAAAGACCTTGCGTATTGCAGGTCGGAACAATACTACAAGCCATATAGATATGTACCCTGTTGTTGTGTTTTAAGTATAACTATTCTGTAGACATTGTTCAGCGTTGCATCGATTTTTTATTTAGGCCGATTTGCTTCAGACTGTACTTTTATATTCTCTTGCTGCAACTGATAAAGTCAGTATAAAAGTTCGGAGTACTTCTTGGGTAACACTTTATTTTATGGAAATTAATTCATCAAGTTGTTTCTGATTTCGATTTTGCCTTGAGTATTTCAAAGTGCTTTTTGAACGAGAGTGTAAAGTAACCCCTAGATATTTTGGATTTGCATTGTGTTTTATCTAATATCCGTGCAGGTTGATATTCAGTTCACATCTTGCTTTTGTATTGTTTAAGTGAAATGAGCGGACTCCCATTTTGCTAACAATACTAACAAGTCTTATATTCTTCATTAAGGAAACATTCTTGCCTATTTATGGACGAAATGCAGTTACTCCACGACACAGAACAATACTACGGACGAATGAAAAAAGTTAAATAATATTGTCGGAACAACTGTGCCTTTTCAGTGTAAATTTTAAATAAATTTTACACTTATTTTGTTTACAATATGTATTTCTCAGGGCTCTGTTGTGTCCCTTGTCCCCTTTTGGTGAATTTAGTATTATTATTTTAGTATAACATTGGCTGGAGTTAAAAATTTTATAACTGTTTGCTTCACGTTCGCTGTAGCTTCTGCCCATTGTAGTTCGTGTATCTTTTCAAAGTGGTCAGCTGTTAATTGTAATACGCTACGTAATCTTCGCTGTTACGAAAAAAATATTTGTTTAATTTTCAAAGACAATAACTGCTTTGAGAAAATATTACTGAGATATATATGTTGAAATGATAGATTTTTTCTACCAACAGACGTTGTTTTAACTAAATGATTTAACCAATAATATAGTAATTTTATATTTATATGTATTTCTATTGGGGAGGCATGTTTGATACATTTTTTGCTATATTAATTTTTAAATGTAATAATATTCAACATACGGGACGAAATAAAGAATTTTTTATCAAGGAGTATGGAGTATCTAAGTTAAGACGCCAATTGTAATTATCAATATAGATGATTATGTAAATTTATTGAAATAATGGTTTCAGTTTCTATGCGTTTTTTTTATATTTTTTCAATTTGCTTCACAATAGTTAAGTTTTAACTGAAGAAAGTGTACTAACTGATGTTGGGGTATTAGTATATTAGTAATCAAATAGTTGCTTTTCCTAAGAACCAGATGCTAGGTTTAGAACAGGCATGTCCTGATACATATATATATATATATTAAAAAACACATACTTTTACGAGTGTATCAGCGTGTACGCATTTAATATAAAAATATGAAATGCTGATTAACATTATAGGAACAATTTGTATTTTAAACAATAATGAAAACATTTTATACATGTTTATATCTTTATAAGTGGGTTCTTTCGACATTAAACTTGTTATAGTTGGGGTCAGAAGTGTCCCGGATTTTGTATTGAAGTTCAATTTTAATGGTGACGTCTCTTATATAAGTTACCACCTGTTGGAATTGAGGGCGGACGTAATGAATTTACATAAATTGTATTTTGTCATATATATATATATATATATATATATATATATATATATATATATATATATATATATATATATATATATTGTTTAACCCACTATTTTTTATATCGGTTTTTATTTTACTGTATGATGTTGACTATACTATAATATATAACGGAGATATGCTAAAATGAATTCAGCGTTATTAAAGCTTACGTTACGTTGATAAATGTATTAAATAAATGTGACGTATATTTTTTTATTATTATCTGCCGGTATTACATGAACAACCGGAGTGTATGTGCAAGGGTACATTGTACATGAATATTTTAACGTTACTTTTACTGGCTGCGCACATATGTTTGCGCATGGTACACCAGTATATGACACGAAAACATGTTATTCTGTTTTGTTGTTTTTCATATACGTGCGTGTATATATATATATATATATGTAATATGTACGAAATAGTAGTCCTTATTAATGTAACGTTCATAAATGGTAGATAATGAGATTTTGTTATTATACGAAAAGTCTCCCGTGGTGCCTGTTCTTCAAACCAATTTGTTCCACATACACATATGTCGTAAACGCATTAGTATAACACTGTAGGCATTTATTTCGTAGCAAAATGAGATGTTAAGGCTTTTAATCGAATTCAGTAGCCTCTGAGACCGCGATGTATATTTGTAAGCTACATGCACTAAAAGTGGTGTTTTTTTTCATGGTAGTAATAAATATCCAAGTGTAAATTTTTTTACACAGTGCCCATGATAATTTAACATTTCAATCTCTGGATACATTTGCGAAACGGCGAATTAATCACGATTCTAGATTTCTAATCGATAAAAATTGTGCTTGCGATCTGATCTGATCGTAGTAATGTATGCATCATTCGAGGATCGTACGATAAACAATTTTGTAGTAGTTATTCTCTTTCGAATCAAATAAATGTAATTATTTTTTCAAATAGATTTCTCTATATGTCGACTGTAGCTTCTAATACACAACTATTATTCGTCCCCGGTTAATATATGTATGTCCCGTTTGGTTTTCAGTTTCCAACAGTAGTACATATTGTAAATTAGAATTATTACAAAACCGTTGTTGCAGAATTTCGCTTAATGTCACTAGGTTTGTCAGGGTTCGTGCATTCTCAACTAAACCTTGAGCTGTTATTTTTCTATATCAACGAGCTTGCTAAGAAATTTTATGAAAATTGTAAAATTCACGAAAATGAATATTATGGCCAGCTTACGTATATTCGGTATACGCATTACAAACATATTTTTAACATAATTTGTATTTGTTATTTTATGTATTTGTTTATTTATATATTAAATAAATTAACAACAATCTATTTTTCAATTTAATTGCGTGCAATTTGTGTTTTATTTTCTTTCTCTTTTATTGTATCAGTTTTTTTTTTCAAAATATTATCTTATTTTTTATGTTGCACTTTATTATTATTATATTAGCTACTAAGGGTAATTCGGTGTACGTAGTATACAGTGCGTTGTATTTTATGTAAATTTTATTTTCTTCTTCTTCTGTTTCAGATATTTATATGTATGTAAACTTAAAATGTATAGGTTAAATTTTTTATGTTTAAATGGTAAAATTTAACTTTGGAATCTACCACATCGCGGAATTATTTTTTTCTGTTCTGTTTAGATCGCGTAATTGTATATTTATTTTTTATTGGAATAAAAAAATCCAATCTAAAATATAGTATTATTCGTAAAAATTATACCACGCGTCAAATTAATTCGGCTCCCAAACGATATTTTAGGAAATAGGATGTTTCGCCTATATTGAGGACCGAGGTAATGTACTTCCTCAGGATTTTATATTTTCTCATTGTTTTGTAATATTCAAGTTAAAAATAGTGAAAAACCGTTTTAAATTTTTCGTGTTAAGAATGTATTATACTGCGTGTGCGATATTTGAATTAACGAGCGCGAAGAATATTTTGTTGTTTTATTCACGAAATGCGTTATCGCTGCAACCATTGTGTCCTGTTAGTAGCCATTGTTCGAAGTTCTTTTTTTTTATAATTTTTTTTATTCAACGTGCTTTATACTGCTTCTAAGGCCAGATGCACGGAAGGATAGTTATATTAAGGGGAGAAGGTTGGATAAAGTAAGGAAATAAGTTTAGATTCAGCAGATGGTGAATGCTGTAGAATTTCGGTTAGAGAAGATGCAAGTCCAACAGTAAGACAGTGAGCTGAGTACAAAGGACATAATAGGAGAATATTAGGAATAGGTGCACTATGGCCTAAAATGCTTGTGTGTAAGAAGTGTGTGTCCACAGCGTATGCGGAACAGAGCGACTTCATATTTTCTATTGGAATGTTTCGTTCAGTGGTGAACTGCGGTAGACGTGAGAATCTTGCCACTGTTTGACACTGCAGTTGACTGCATAGCCGATTCATGAATTTTTTTGCTGGAATTGGTAGGTTTGGAGCTGGTGCTAGGATGGCGGATTCTTTAGCTGCTTTATCGACTATTGTGTTCAATCCGACTTCCTTATGACCCGGTATCGATATCACAGTTATTTCTTCTTTATAAGATGCTGCCTGGGTAAGAATTTTTTCAACTAAAGGATACTGAAGTTTGAATTTTTCCTGGAAACAGCGAATAGAGCTGAGCGAATCGGTGCAGATGAGGATCTTATATTTAAGTTCTGCCGCGGCGATTTCAATAGTGTATAGAATTGCGTATAATTCAGTAGTTAATGCGCTAAACATCTGTGGGAGGGACAACGTACGACATTATTATCCACTGGAATGTTCAAGTTTAGCACCATCTGTGTAAATAACTTCATGTCCTTCATATTTTCGAGCTTTGGTATGAAAAGCCTCAGTTATGGAGGGACATGTTGGCTTATTATATTGTGCAAGGATAGATAGATCAAATTGAATTGGGCTGGGTAGATGTGGAGAAATGGAATGCGAATTGATGGTATCGAGTAGGGGGAGGGGAAATAGATTTAAATGCTTGGGAATGAAATTAGTTTGTTTCTGAAACAAGAGATTGGTACATCGGAATTTATGATCAGGTGTTAGAAGTGGTGTCGATATCGGTAGATTAGGTATTGTATGAAGATGTGAAAGGAAACTGAGTAATAGATCATGATAGTGTAATTGAATAGGCAATTCCATTGCGTCACAAATAGATTGGATGTAGGAGTGGATCGGATGGCACCGAGCGCCAGTCGTAATGCCGAGTGGTGAATAGTGTTGAGTGATCGTAACACCGTTTTCGATGTCGATGAGAACGCTGGAAAACTGTAGTCACATTTCGATTTAATAAGAATACGATAGATTCTTATCGGAGATGTTTCTTCGGCTCCGTATACTGTATGTAACAGTCTCTTAAGGATGTTTAGTCTCTTCATGCAAGCTATCTTCAGATAATTTACATGATACCTCCAGCTTAGTTTTTCATCGAAGATAAGTCCGAGATACTTAATATGATTAACCGTTTGAAGATGGACATTCGCGAAAATAACGTTCAGTTCATGTTTGCACTTCCGTACTCGACAAAAATGCATTGATTTCGTTTTCGACGTTGAGAAAGAGAGACCATTCTTGTTTGACCACTCTACGAGCCTATCTATTGTTTCCTGCAGCATCCTTTCACCGACTGATATATCAAAAAACAGCGTATTTGACTAATTATTTGATTTAACATCAGAGCAATGTTAAATAATGTTGGGCTCAATACTGAGCCTTGCGGAACGCCATTACTAAGTTGATATAATTTGTTCGTTGCTTCTCCGAGTTTCACATAAAATTTCCGGCCCTCCAGAAAGTTTTTGATAAATACCAACATACGGCCTTGAATGTTCCATTTAGTAAGCTGATTAATGATGCTGTTGTGTGATATAGAATCAAATGCTTTGTTGATGTCAAAAAACGTAGCAAGTGCATGCTGATGTTGAGTGAATAATTGTATTATGTTCTGTTGTAGGTATAGAAGCAAAAATATGTAGTTGAGCGTGCTGGTCTGAAACCACACTGTTTGTCAGGAATTAATTTCTGTTCAAGAAGAATCCACTGGGGGCTATTATTAATAATTTTTTCCATTACCTTGCATAGGACGGATGTTAATTATATCGGTCTATAATTATTTATTTGTGTTGGATTTTTACTGTCCTTTAACATTGGAATAATTACAGCTATGCACCATGTTTTAGGAAATTGTCCTAGTTTCCAAATTTCATTTAGAATGTGTAGCAAGAAGGTTATTGTTTCATCAGGGGCATGTTTTAGCATATTTATGTGAAATTTATCGTGTCCAGATGCAGCACGGCGTGTTTTTTGTATGGCGACCTGGATTGTAAGGGTGGTGTGATTTCGAGATGACAGAAAAATTATATGAGTGGCCACTGGATAGTGAAGTAGCGTTAGAGACCATTGCAAAATGCTTAGCAAATATTTCTACTATTTGTTTGATGTCAGTGATAATTGCGTTATTAACCACTATGGGTGATACTAGATGAGGCTTTATTTTAAACTCGAGTAGATTAATTTTATGCCATACTTCCGAGGGTACAGTTTTCTTTGGTATGTCTGATGTGAACCGTCTCCAACACTGCTTTTTAGACTGTTTTAATGCGTATCTGGCTTGAGCCCGCTTCATTCGGTAATCTATGTAGTTTTGAATGCTGGAGTTTTTCTTGAGCTGCTTAAGAGCTCTACGTCGATTTGTAATTTCTTTGGAACAGTTTTTGTCTCACCATGAAACGCGTTTCTGGTGTTGTGAAGAGCAACGAAGGGCTGGTGAGTAGATTTTGCAAATTTAACTAAATGAGTAGAGAAATTATGAACAATTTGTTCGCAGCTAGTGCGATCTGGCTGGAATTGTTCTAACTTTGAATATTTCTCACAATCTGTTTTACGGTAACTGGCATCACGTTGTCATCTAATGATGGCATTTGAATTGCTGGTTAGTCCAGAAAGTATTATTAGTGGAACGTAATCACTACCAGCAAGATCTTTGTGGTATTGGACGCGTACTGAATTTACAATACGAGCTGAACAAACAATTAGGTCCAATGTAGACCATGTCCTAGACGTAAAATTATAATGCGTGTATTCAGTGTTAAGAACGGTTAGATTAGCCACATCGATAATTTCTTCGAGAATTCTTCCGCGGTTTGTAGTATATCGACAATGAGACATTATGGTAATTGAAGACAACCGACTAATATAATTGGAAATGGCAAATTGTATAAAATTGGAAGCAATTCATATTTTTGACTAATACAATCAGGAGGTAGATAAACGCGGTAAATAGTTACGTCAAATTCGAGAGATCATGCACAGCTAGGATTTGAAGGTTGGTTTGAATTTGTATTTCATTAAAAATCACATTTTGTTTGATTGCTATCATGATACCCCCGTGGGCTGTATCATTTTGGAGAGGAGTTCGTGATAATGTTGTATATGAGTTCAATGTGATTTTCTGCTGTGTACAGAGGTGTACTTCTTGCATACAAACTATGGAAGGATTGTATTGTGCCAATAATATTTGAAATTCTTCATAGTGTTTGTAGAATCCGTTACATTTAAACGATATTATCTCTGAATTAACTGCCATTATTAAGAATTATTAAATTTGTTATTATTAATCAACTTGTCTGTCAGGTTGGATTAATGTGCTCAGTAAGAGCTTTTATTATTTTTGTAAATTTAATTTTTGTAGCTCTATCTTTTATCAACGAGTGACAATTTGGAAGTAGTTTAATTAATCTGTTTAAATCGGTGGTATATTCTTTTGCTAGTAAGACTGCATCACTATTTTTAGACCTACACATGTCATAAAAAAGTGAGAAATTTGACAGTGAAAATATAGCGTCTCTGTTGGATGCTCTTGATATGTACTTATATATACACTATACGTTATAGATATTGTTAGCCTTCCTCTTGGCCTTTTTTACCTGTAACTTTATCCTTCCTCTATTATATTCTTTATAAAGTTATTACGTCTTATTACGTGTCCTAACAGTTTCATTTTCCGCTTTTCTACACGATTTATTATTAAATAAATTATTTTTTCGCCTATTCCTTCTAGGATTTCTTTGTTTCCGTTTCCTTACGGTTATTGCACGCAAGATCTCCACATCATCTTCGTTGAATTAGGTTTATTCATTTTCCGCGTTATTTCGAACAGTAAAGGAATCCCTCTTCCAACTATAATCTAAATTGCTTAAACAGAACAATACCGTAATAATGATCATATTCAATTACATATCAGCCTGTAGTATAAATATTTAATAAGACATATCATCAATTTCTTACAGGTCTGCGTGGAATCGATATATTGGCATATATTAAAAAAAAAAACAGAGAAAAAAAACCCGAACCGATTAATTAATTCGGTACGTTAATTTTCTTTTTACTTGATAGACCTACCGTTTGGTATCTTTCAAATCTTCATCTTATTTTTTCTTACTGCTAAAAACGACCTATCATTGTTTTTCTTCGACGCATTTGCTTATTTTCTATTATTACGTACTGATTAAAAAAAACCGCTACTGTGTGTAGTTAATTTGAAAAATTTGCCTATTACGTGTTTATTCGCAGCGTGGATATGTTTTCTCGTATCGGCGTTAATTACGATTTTTTTTTTTTAACGTCAACAACATTTTTTTATCAATTTGTTTACCATTTTATTATCATTATTATTATTATTATTATTGTTGTTAAAGTAAATGATCGATCGGTCTAATTTATTTTTTTTATGGGGCGGTCGATTTATTTCGTTCGGTTTAAAGAAACATTAATCGATTTAATTAATAATTCATGCAAAAGCGATTTTATTATTCGTTACTATCGAAGTTATTTAAAATGAACATTTAATATCGTAATTAGCACTTTTCGAAATCGATGAGAACTTTTAGAAATTCTTTTTAAATTATAACGAATAGAGATTATTACCTATTGTTGTCCAGATATATAATACGGGCTTCTTCGATTCGTTCAAATTTTATTAGGGAGATAATTTTTTCAAAGTTATTTTCCTTTGTATTTTATATATATATATATATATATATATATATATATATATATATATATATATATATATATATATATATTACTTTTCGTCTGTACTTGACGCTGATCGGTTGTGACGTAATTACAACTGTGTCGAAGGTCGTGGCAATTCTCCCCATGAAAGTAGCGGCTGGCCGTTTCGGAAATTGTCACGATTTCCACCGTTAAAAAAACGCGGCAACTACGCGATTTCTTATATATAAACTTTCTCTCCTTCGTATTAAAAACTGACGGATTATCATATTATTATCGTATTATTCATGCGACGGAGGCGGGGGCGTTTTATGGATGTCGCCCTATAAATTCCGTTTTTACCATTGTTAGAGGAAAAATTTAATAACGCCATCAAATGATGATGATAGAACTTTAATATAGGGTGACCCAGACGGACTTTTTTTTTTTTTTTTTTGAATGATTCAAAAAACTACTCGACCAAAATTTTTGAATGAATTTTATTTAAAAATAGGAAAACGAGAGATTAGCTTACAATCATTTGTGGAACACAATATCGTTCAGATGATCGCCATTTGCAACAATATATTCATTCAGTCTTTTTACAACTTTTTCGTGCGTATGTCGCTGAATTTTTGAAATTTCTTCAGAAATCCAAATTTTAAAGTCTTCCAGATCTCGTGTACGTGTTCCGTAAACGCGGCTCTTAAGGTATCCTCGCAAAAAAAATCGCGTAACTTTGAATTCTTTTAGAAACTTTCTTTGCACACTGTCGTGATCGATTTACGTTCCACTCAAAACGTGGCGTTTCTTCTCGTTATAGAGTGCCGTGATAACCGAGGCGAAAACGAACCTCTCGTGGTGTGTACACTAAACGTGAATCACGCGATTTGCGTTGTAGCAGTGTTACCAACTGCGCTGTTCAAAAAATATCCGTCTTCTCTGAGTTACCCTATATCACGGTTAACTGTAAACGGAACGTTTTAAATTTAAAATAAAGAGCGAATAAAATTATTTATCGAATAAACTTATATATAATATATTTCGATAGACCGGCGTGTGCGAGTAAAATTGTTAATAAAAAAGAATAGCGGTTAAGATACGGATTTAACTCAAAAAATTTCTACTATAATTTGCTGTGGGTGTTTTCGAGTCGTAACACTTGAAATCCTGTCATGTTTCCACGTTCGAAGATTACTATCATGCCGGCTCCAGTCTACATATCCAATCTGACATTACGTAATGATCTTCAGATTCCATGTCAGTGACATACACATTCAACAGTACAAGAGATTATTTGGCAAGTTCGAAGATAGCAACAATCCCAACATCCGCATGATGCACACAACAAGTCTTCCAGACAATCCGACAAGGCGCCTGAGAGGAAAGTGGTGCCGTGATGCTATTCCGACTACCTAACGGATTCCAGTTTTATTTCTCTTTCCTTAGACGATTGTATTTTTATTAACTACCGTACTTGATCATTCTCAATTACTATCATTCCTTCTTAATTTCATTCCCATCGTATAACTTCTCCTTCTTTGCTCACAACCTTGTGCTTCAATGGAGTCATTAGATTAACACCTGTTCTCTTTTATCTGGATCTGCGTTGTTTGCAGCACTTAGTGCTGGTACGTTGTTTAAAAAAAAAGTTTTAAGGAAATATGTTAATTACATTTAAATATATATTTTGTTTTAATTTATAGATTTTTTCTTTTGAAAAGTAACTAGTCACGACTATTCCGGCATCATAGTTTTGATTAAAATATACAAAAAACCTATCAACCCGTGTATTATTTTTTTTATACACGGCATACATAATGTGTGTGTGTATGCACATATATGTGTTACGTTAATTTTTTCGGAGAAGTTATTGTGGGGAGGCGTATTCCGCGGTTTATTAACCTGGAATTTTAGTTAACGTGTAATTTTGAAATTTAAACGAAAATGGTATTCGATTGTTTTTTTAAACGGATTGTCTCAGTTGATAACTATGAACTAAGTCCACTTAGTGAAGAGAGAAAATGCGATCACATTATTATCATTTCTGACGGAAATAAACCAGCCTTGAATGTGAACGTTGTTTGCCAAATTAGAGAGACGTGTGACAGTTTATATATATATATATATATATATATATATATATATATATATATATATATATATATATATATATATATATATATATATAGTGTAAATTTAATTTCCTTTGCATGGACATAATGTTTCACAGGAGTCGACTTTCTTTCTCCTAAACACACACACACACACACACACATACATATATATATATATATATATATATATATATATATATATAATGTCCAAAGCTTGCGCCTAAAACCCCATTTAAATTCTGAATTTTCTTCTGGGTGTCAGCTAAAATAAGTAGAGTTACCTTCCAATTTATAAGCCTTAATAATAATTACAATAAGATATATTGTTTGTTATATTCGAACTGTTGGATATTCTTGCTGTAACTGTCTAATAAATAAGACTCAAAGAGAAATTTAACAAATAATCCATTGTTATTGTTTTCTGTTCGTTACAAGTTGGAAATAGTATTATGTACGATGATAGTAGACTAACAAGCTTGTTGTAAGGTAAATAAATTTACTCTAGGTTTCTTGACTGCACTTAATTGGAGATTTAAAAGTAAATCAAATTCATTATATAGTATTCGGTGCTCGTAAATGTGAATTAAATTGTCTCTTGTACTGCAGTTTTCCAGGGTGGTTGTCTAGATTTCAGTTCCCTTATTGGTTTGTAGTCTTTATATACATACATTAAGCAGTTCTCCGCATGTGTAACATTTTCCTAAAGTTCACGGAAAGCCTCTTCTCGTCTTAATTTTGGAGGAGTAATGTGAACAAGAACAATTAGTCCACCTTAATATGCCGCTAATTATTCGCATTGCGGCTTTCAACTGGACATCTATTTTCTCAGTATGCGCACTGTTCAGCCAAATAGGTGTACAACCGCTGAGTAGGCGAGCGCTAAAATTGTCGTTCTCAGCACCTTTGCAGCTGCTCCCCGTCCTGTACCGGCAAGTTTCCTTAATAAGTTCACCCTTGTCTTTTTCAATATGCGGCCTGTATGTTAGCGTTCTATCCAGAATAACTCCAACATATTTTGGCTTGGCGTTAAAACTTATTTTATTATTTTGTAATGTAACGTTAAGTTTACAGTTCCACGTGCTAAAAGAAGACAGAAGTTTTGGATGTTAGATTGATCTCGTGTTGTCAACTTCAATGTTTGATTGTTATGATTATGGTCCCGTTCCATATTGTAGCTCAACTGACATTGTTCTAAAATTGCCTCATTATAGAAAATATAATTTAATTAATATATTTTGTTTATCGTCTTTGTAGCCTGTCCGTATCCTATGTTTATTTTTTTACCCTTTTTTGGTGATTCGGTTACTTAGGATCAATTCTTGACAACATTGATCAAAGCTAATAGTGCGGATAGCTGAAGTTATTCCGCAATCTTTCTTAAGTCATATATATATATATACACATCTTGTCGGTATCGCTTGTATATTGGTGAATTCTTAATTAATACGATGGTTGTTTATAAATCGATGCATGTATTGTGCGTATAAAACGGATATGTCTGAGAAAAAATTATCCGTTAGTTGTAATTGTTTTTGTCTTTTATTTGGATTTATGGTATCTCCCGATTATTTAAAAAAAATGCGATTTCACTATAATGTTATGGGAGTTATTTTGAAATCGCGGTTCCTTTTTATTCAGTATTTTTATGAAAATTGTCGAGCATAATTGAATAAATGTTGATATATCGGAGAGTAGTGATAACAAAATCATAACACAATTGAATCACTATAAATGATAATGACGTAACTGTCAAAAAGCTTTGTAATAAAAAAACTTTTATAGCGGTTCAGTTGTGTTATGACTTTGTTTATAATTGAATAAATTTGTCTATTCTACGCGCTCCTGATTTACGTCGTTGTGTTTTCTTTTTCAAATGAATCGTATAAGCTTTAGTTCGTGATTTTTTTTTCCTTAATGGGGGTGCCTTTACAGCCTACCCAACGTGATACTGTAGGGACTATCTACATCTTAATCAAGCATGCCGACTTCTCTAAAATATCTATATGGGGGAACAATTGTAGGTTATCCAGATGTATTATACATCTACGACTTATTTCTTTGTCTTAATTTTTTTGGTTTTATATCTATACGTATTGTATAACCGAAATAAGTACTTTTTCTTTGCCTAATAATACCTACAATTTTCATCGTTTTACTAGATCTTTGCAATATTATCGTTGGGGGGAGATTCATCCATGAAATCTTGAATTTGCGTGTGCAACCAAGTTCTTCTTAAGTGCCGTGATTGTTTTAGATCCTAAATTTATCCATTGACACGTATTAATCTTTTTAGATATGATTGAACACTGCGGTGGATTCAGCGGCAATAAACGTTCAATTTAGTTTACTAAACGCTGCCGATAATAATCATGTATTTTCATTTCTACCTGTATTTTAATTTCCTATCAAAACGTATACTCTAGGTGTTTGACCTTTCCGACGATCCCAATCTAATAAAAATAGACTACTATGCATTTGTTTACTAACGAATAAAAATTCACACTTATCTTCTTGTTAACTTCAAAAATTATAAACTGCTTACCGGCATCGTTAATTTTATCTGTTTCGTAGAACTAAAGATTAATTTTGATAGTGGAAATTAAATGCGAATGACTATTTTAGTACGATTAAATACGTAATTGTTTATATTTTGTCGTCGTTGTAAATTAAACGAATGAAATTGAAATTATCGACTTTAATACTGTATCGTTATCAACCGTAAAACCCTAAACACAAGTTCATTCGCTTTAAAGGGCTATATTAAAAATATGATCACTTTTACTGTATCGGGACGTCTACACAATCTGCCTGTCGACGAATGAGCAGTTTTTACATAATTTTCGAAATACGTAAGAAATAATTCATTCCGGAATTGTAGTCGTCGGAATCAATTTCTTTCTTATTATCAGAAAAAACTCGTAGTTTGATTACGAAATTTATTACAGTTGTTTTCGGCATCGCGTGACAAAAGGGAGAAATATAGAAAGAAAAAAGCTTCGTTTTACACGTTCCAGAAAGCAATCCGTAATTCGGGTAGTTGACCTTATAGTTGTCTCTTCGTGTTCGGTAACGAAATGTATGGCGTCGCGCTGTATGTCTGCTGTCTATCGCTAAATGTAATTTTAATAATTTTCTAGAATTCTTTTCTGGTCTAATTTTCGACTTGCAGCACTTTACACGAGCTATAAATTTATACTTGTTTCAGATTTTACTAACTACATGTTAGAAAAAATAATAAAGTTAACATTTTTATATTATATTAAACGAAATATTTAAGACAAAAAATGTAACGGAATACCATATTCGACCGTTAAATCACCGGCAAACATATTAGTTATCAGCTAAATGTAATATAATGTAATGGGAAGAAGGAAAAATGTATATAACGAAAAATCAATATCAATAAATTCCGAGATTAGAGAACTGAATGCTTCTTAGAGCTGATTGACATCAAAATATTTGAGAAAAGCGGGATTAAGAAAAATTCTGACCCCGAGAAAAGAAGAGTATATATTTGGAAACAGGCCCAATAATTGAGAAAGTAGAAAATTTGACATTATAAAGTTGATTGTCATTTTATGCGTATATTCAGAGAACGAGTTGCATTTTGATAAGTTGAAAACCAACATTAGGCGGTTTTTAAACATGATAATGCAAATAGATAATGCAACGATTGATATAACAGAATAGAATTTAGAAATATTAAAAATTCGACGGAATTACCGAAAGTAATAGAACCGGTCAAAGGGCGATGGGAAGAAAAAGCATAGATGAAGAAGTACCGAGGAGAAAGAAAAATAAATGGTCCATCAAATTCGAGGAGAATAATAATAATAATATAATAAAATAAAAATTAGCGATGGTAATTTTATTCCAATCTTCGAGTTCTAGCGCTAAGCGAATTTAATTTCTCAGAGGAAATAAAGGGATTATTAATAACCCTAATTAATTTAGTAGGTGTTATTATCCAGTTGTGTTTCTCATTGATTTTGTTTAATTACTAATCAAATCGGGGTGATTTAAAAAAGTACCGCCAAGTTAAACTGATAAATATATTTTATCATGTCGTACGATTACGTGTTTTGCGATATTAAATAAATGTCGGTAATGTTATTAGAATAGATATAGAATGTGCGTCGAGTATTAAATTGGGACGTTGTTGTGTGATGAAGATGTATCATGACTGTAAGCAGAGTGAAATTAGGACGGAAATAGTTTTTTGATTAGGTTGAAAGCCATTATGTTTGTGTGGTACGAAGCTGACCTGAAACAAATAGCTCGGGAAATTTTATTAAAAAGAAATCAATATTTGAGATCAGTATGGAAATTATTGTCTAAGAGAACGAAAATATTATTTTTATAACGTAATTATGTAGATTTAGAGTTTTCAGTGCGAAATGTGTGGTGTAGATTTCGGGGGTCGGACTCCTGTGTGACTCGATAAAGAGATGTCGTGGTTTGTTAGTAGTTTTTCTTAATATTGTTCGAATATTTACGCGTTAATTTCGACCAATCTGGATTTTTTCGTTAATTGTTTTTTAACGCGAGTGGAAAAACTGGTCCGAGGGAAGTGCTCGTTTTGTTGTTACTTCTTTATTATTAAGATCGTATTCCGGAAATTCTTAATTTTTTACATTACGCGCCAATACTCACATACATATACACACGGACAATTTTGTGAGCAGTAATTAGCGCAGTCGTTTTAAAGCGAAAAACCTTTCAAATTGGTGAACGATTTCATTTTCATTTTTTTTTTGTTAATTTTTCGTTGGTAATCCTCAAATTGACGGACATGAGTACTCTTTGTTAGCGGTCCGATATTATATACTATTGTTCCAGAACAGCGTCATCGACCAGAATTATTAAGTCGATGTAATTTAGTTCGCCTATATTGTAATGTTGCACTAGCAGTCGCTACCGGCTGTTATGTCTACGTGTATATAATATATATATATATATATCTATATGTGAAGATGCACTTTTACCGTCACGTTCTGTTCGTCATACAGACACCGAGTTCGTATGTGCCAACATTTCATTGTAGATACGTTGTTACGAATTAGTTGCCGTCTGTAGTTGTAATTCTAACTTTTCTTTTATTCCGTTGTATCATTTGGAATAATAGCGAACATGTTTTACCTTCTGCGCTTATTATTCTACGTACCATGTCTTCTTCTATTATTTATTGTGGTGGTCACGGCTGGGTCGGTTCAGTTCTCAGTTCATATCTTTCTTCTTTTTGGTCATAAATATGACTCATTGCGTTTTCTTACCTAACTAACGCCGTCATAGTATAATTCTGAATATATATATATATATATATATGTATATATATATATATATATAAAATTTATGTATGTGTTGCTAAACGTCACATAAGTAGACATCCCTTTAGCGATTTTTCTATGTACTCCCATTTAGATACATTCGGTTTATCCGCGTCATTTTCCTTTTTTCATTTGCTTTACCGGTGTAATTTATTTTTTTATCGTTTTTATCTCGAAAATAGCCTATTTTAGGATAAAGTTTTTTTTTTGTTTGCTTCGAATGAGAAATATTATTTTTTAAAAGTCGTTGATGGACAAGGAATTAATATTAATACACGTGAATTTGTGATATAACACAATGAATTATGATTCTTATAATATATATATATATTAATTTCAAATGTTATTAATTGGTAGAGAAGTGTTCGTTGCGTACGTCATAAATGAAACGCGTACATTTTTAAAAATAATAATGGTATATACATGTCTGTGATATATATATATATGTGTATATGTGTGTGCGTTTATATATGTTTCTGTATATCTGTGTTAGCTCGATATATGTGTAAATTGTATACATATTTTTATGTATACGTATATAAGTACCTGTCAACTGATTAAGTTGTAGGTGATTGTAGTCTAAACGATCCTCATCTACCCCGGAGATTGATAAAGGCTCGTTGGTTAAACGTCGCTTTCTGGTAAACCAGTTCGAGGTGGTTTTCCAATACCTTCCCCAACTTATTCACATTCTCAACAAACTAGTACGCATTTACCGGCTAATTGGGTCGAAAGCTGGTTTGGCTAGAGAACTTTTTACTAATTCTCGAATCTTTCAGAATTAACGGAAGGCTAGTACAAAAGCGAGACAAAATTAGAATAAGACAAACTAGTCGTACTTCGCAAAGTGTCGTGTCAAACTGATTACTCAAATTAATTCACGCATATCGTAAACTTCGATAAAATTATATTTTGCACTTTTTTTTTGTTTCGTGTATCGACCAAAGAGTTCATAAACACAGTGGCTAAATTAAAATTATTCTTCTTTCAGAATGTCCCAATGGAGTAGGTTGTTTTGCTGTGTCAGCTTAGGCACTATTTAATCTTAACTCCAATAGCATCTCGGCACTATTTTCTTTTCAGTCGTCTTGAAGCTTATCTGGCAAAGTGAATGTCGACAACCGTGTTATAGCGGATTTGAACTGTGACCAAATTTTCCATTTATTTTCTTATACTGATGTTTGTATATAGTCGCAACCGTAGGCATATCCAGATCGTTGTGCGAACATAGTAGGGCGCATTTACGATTGCCCTCAGCGTCTTGAACTGAAATTGTTGTATCTTGCAGAGATTTGATTTAGTAGTTGATCCGTATAATTCAAGTCCATACTTCCAAACAGGAGCAATGAGAGTGTTATATAGTATTTTATTTGCGGGACTTAGCTTATAGGTTCGACCTAGAAGTGGGTACATTTGTTTGGACTTTTAAATCATATTGCCAGAAGGTTTGATATTATTTCGGATATATTGCGATCAATTTAATGATAACAGTCAAATTTTTTTTATATAATAAACTTGATGTCTTTTTCTACTCCCTTATTAACCTTTTAAGTTGTGACTTTGAAGTATTACTTCTAATTTTTTGTCTTTATTTTAAATAATTCAAATTCTTAATTTTGTATGCAAAAATTTTAGAATCTAATGGCCACAAAGATTTAGCTTGATCTAGACCGTTCAAAAAATAATACGAATTCAGCGCGAATGTAAGAAAATTAAAGCATTTATTCAAGTCATAGCTTTGTTCCAGGTCGGTATTTTTTTGTTGTTGTTTTACTCGGATTTTGGAATTATTGTTGTGAACATTTTAAGCGTATTCTGAATGTAAAAATAATAAACAGAAATTTATTTTTAAAGGAAAAGGTAAATCGCATCAGTAAAATTGTTTTAAAAATTACAGAAATACCTGGTTAGTTATGCGATTAATTTTTGGTAATTGTCTTCGTATCGATTATTATTTTTTGTTAAATCATTCGAACGTGTTTGTATTTGAACTGATTTTAGTGACAACAAATAGGTTTAAAAAATTGAAGTTATTTCTAGGAAAAAAAAAATCTCGATACTATACGATTGTCGGGAATTAAAACAATTGATTTTCTGTAAACACCGACCATACTGATAAAAAATTGTAATTTACTGGATTTCTTTATATACAAATCTTGCACTTAGAATAAATAAAATTGGAAGTTTGAGAGCGAAAACTTACTAGTAGAAAAAGTGGTTACACATACAACGATGTGAACATGTCACACGTTAAATATTAGAATTTTTGAAATAAAGAATGCCCGGATGCAGAATACAAGGAAACGAACGACTAGGAAAAAATGGGTACTGAATATAATAAAAAATTGGTAATGTGCTTAATTCGCTATTGTTTATAATTATATATATAGAAATATTTAAATAAAATAATTTTATATATATATATGTGTGTGTATGTATGTATATATATGTATACGCGTGTAGGCTGAAATGTATTGAAATAGTATGTGTGTAAGTCTTACTGTTCGTGAACTCGTAGATCAAGTATAGTATTTTTGTGAACGATGAATTTAGTTTGTTTTGTTGTGGGTAGAGTGCGATAGATACGTTAATGAGTAACGTGTAAATATGATGATGATATATATATAAGGAAAATAGTTGTCTTATGAGAATATAAAAACAAACATAAAATCTAATTGATTTCTAATGTATATTTTTTATTGTCCGTTTTTTTGTTCTTACGGTTCTTTGTGTGTCCGGATAATACACGTGATATTAATTTTTCCATTCCATGTTCACTTTATATATATATATATATTTTTTTTTATCATTTTAATTAATCCTTTATATTTATTCAACCTTACTGTGTCGCACTTACAACCGTGACAAATGAAATTCTGTTTCAAGGTATATATTAACACATAATTCGCTCTTTTATTCCCTTGATTTCTATTTTTTCCTTTTTATCTTTCGTTCGGCATAATTATTTATATATACATATACATAGATATATACATATACATATATTATATATAATCACAATGAATCAAGAATCTCTATGATTAAACAGAAGCTGTGGTGTGATTAGACGGGATAACACCATGTATATTTCACTCCTAAAAGGAGTTCGCCAAGTATAAGTGAAATTTCGCACTTTATTTTAACATATACGGTTTTAAAATGGGAACTGAGAATAAATATCTAATCTACCATATGCGGACAATACCATGCTTATCGCAGAATCTGGTGGAGAAGTGGTAGATATCTGGGATAAGTTTAAAAGAAGGAATCAAAAGATGGGACTCGCAGTTAGTGAGAAAATGATGAAAATCACGATAGTAGGTAAGATGAACGGATTTAAAAATGAACATATTACAAGATCTAAAAATGATAAACTCATTTGTTCGTTAATTAGTAACCGTGTGAGGAGCGGAAATTGAATTAAGTTCTGGATAATTTGGCTTATAAGGATTATTGAGAATAGCTCGGAAAATATGAATATTTCTACTACTACATTTATGGATGTTCATCAGGTTTTTGATATATGGCATCAGGAACTAGTGTATACATTTAAACTACTGCTTCCTCACCCTTTCAATCTGCCATTTAAATCGCCTATATAAGATAGATATTTTCGAGTGAAAATAGCCTTATTCAGATATTTTTACAGTGGAATCCCGCAGGGAAGCGTTCTTGATCCAATATTATACCTAATCTACACGTTCGACTTGTCGACTCTTGGTAATACAGAAGTAGCATTATACGCCGATGACGCAGCAATCCACAGAAAAACTGCAGGAATCATTAGGACATGTAGAGAATTGACTAAACGATGGCGCATAGTCAATGAAAGTAAGTCAACGCGCGTATTTCTTTTATAAATCGAAAAATTGAACGCCTGACAGTTGATGAATTAAATGAAATCTGTAAGTGTCACGAATAAAGACTGGTTAATTCGTAATATTTGCGATATTTCGATACGGAGCCGAAACATGGTCTCCGTGTAAGAGGGACATACAAAGAAATGCGTCACGCTTGAGATGGTAGGTATGGCGCAAATTTTTGAGGCCATCGTATGTATGTATGCGTATGTTTTCATATATAGTATAATGGTTACATCTTTCTTCTTAAATACTTGCAAATTAATTATTAAGTTCGAGCAATTTATTAACCAAGACAGGTAAGGTCGATGTATATGAGAAATATCGACGTGTTAATTAATTTCGGTTTAATATTATTTCACTAAAATTATCTCGGATTGATCTCCGGGGGCGACTTTAATTATCGCGTCTTCCTCGTTATTTAACTGTAATTTCTAATCAAAATCTACTCTAATTAGGGTGGCAATTTCAGTTACGTTCCACCCGTCGCTGGCATTATACTATACTACTACTATTATTATCGTTTTCCCGTTCTTGATATTTTTATCACTACTATAATTAAAAGTGAAACATTTCGAGGATGCTGCGGATGAAATTTTCGTAAAGCGAAATAGCCTTATTTAAATTTATCGAAGAAAATTAAGCAATTTCCATCGTATAGTTAAGTTAGTGTAGCCGGTTGATTAACTTTGCCGATTTAACGTGGTACAACAGTTCGGTTATACGTTACGCTTAAGTGGCGTAATAAATTACGAATGTGCGAATGAATATTTTTTACTAGCCAAATAGATATTTCTATGTCGGTGAGCGAATTTAATTTTTCGAAATTAGCCCTCCTTTTCCCGTAGTTAGCCGGGGTTGTTTTAATTATGACGACGCGTAAAATAATCTTCGCGTCTTACATTCGCCTAATGCATATTTGAATATTTGATAATTGTTTAGTTTGTTCCCTATATAGTACATGAAGTTCTAATAAAATTTTCGTTTTTTCGGTTGACACGAAATGGTTTTAATTTTAAAACTATTTGTACGAACGTATTGAAAATTATCCAGCATCATCTAAAAAAAGTTTCTGTATAAAAGTCATAATTTTTCTGTGTAAATTTGATAATTACCGACATTCTACAATATAAAGCAAAGGTAATGTCTTCGGACCGACATTTTTTTTTTTTTTTGGTACGCACTGGATTTACTTACGAATAATGAAACAATCACCGCGACATTTTCTGCCGATATTGCTATACTTTCGGTTAGTGATAGACTGAAGCCACATGAAAACTTCAACGCGCGCTTAATTAATCGTGTTAAAAAATGGGCAACCGATTGGAAAATAATTAAATTCGTCCCCCCGTTATGCTTATCGCAAAGTTGATGTCATCAAGTTTACCTAGACGATGTAGCAGTTCCTCAAACTGAGTCTGCTAGGTATCTAGGAATGCACTTATATAAAAGATTAACTTGGGTAATTCACATTAGAACGAAAATTAAATGAAAACAGTAACACGACAATTGTACCGGCTTATCGGTCGGAACTCTACATTAGACGTATATTCTGTGAACCGATTTTATGGCATTCAATTTTGGGAATGTGCCAAGGCTACACAGGTCGTAACAAGATCTAGGCGAGACGAAATGACCTCTACGAGTCATAGTCGATGCATATTCACCTGCAGATATAATTTGTTGATGATGTCATCAAAGAAAAAAAAACACGAGAAGCGGCTATTACATCGGGTCAATGCAAAAGCAACTAAACTTCTGGATAACGAATCAATCCGACGCCTTAGTAAACCTGTAGATTTAATTTATAAATAGTATTTTTTTAGGGGAGGGTTTAGACTAAATTTCTAACATTTGTGATTTTTCTTTTTTATCGCCTTTGCAAGATTCTGTGTTAGACGATAAATTTATTATTAATATAGTTACTTAACGTTAAGTTAAAATTCTAATAACTAGTAAAAAAATTGATGATTTGTGATTGAAATAGTTAATTACGTATTTACGTGCAATGAAAGTGCGGACGCTAACGTTCGATAAACGATAATATAGCGTACAAATTTAAATAGAAATTTATTAACTCGGATCTGTCGTGGCGATGATGTTTAGAAAAAGGCGCGATTTTTTCAAACCATTGTAAAATATTGGCTAATTTTGGCGTTCGGTCCGCTGTTCGTTTTGCCTGCAAGACTACGTAAATCTTGTAAATAGTTATAATTTTATTCTAAATAAGCGTATATCACGATTTGAGAACTTCGAAAAAATTATAGTTTTTTCGAAATAAGGAAGTTGAAGGAATTTGCGATAATATTTTGAATTATTTTAACGTGTATCGTATAGTGATGATTTTAGAAAATTATGAAGATTTACTTATTAATAACACGATTGATTTAATAATATTAATCCTTTCAGTCGTACATCAATTCTTGATATAAAAATTATACATTAGATGCATTAAAAAGAATGTTGCAGATAATTAAAAAACGACTGGTTGTCTTGCGATAGACATCTTACGGTATATTGCAGAATGAATGATGAGTGTAAACCGCAATATTTATGTTCGCGTCGCTGATTAGTGCAAAACGATAAAGTACGTTTGAATCCGTTTTTACCTGGGAGAAATAGCATGTCATCAAAGTCATATATAATCTGTACGAACAATAAAAAGTTGTAATAAAAATTAATGATGACTAGTCAGAACCTGCGAATATAAATACAAGAGTAAGACAAGAATGTTTGTTGTCGCCATATTTTTCTAATATTTATCTATAGTTAATAGTTAAGGAAGCATTTATAAGTACAGGTGATACTCGCAGGAATTACGGATATAAGATAGTACACGGCTTTTAAATAAAGTACGAAACTAGTTACGGGAGTAAATGCGGAAAAAAGAAAAGTAATGATTATTGGAAGGAAACTGCACCCATTTTGCATAATAAAAATTGATGGAGAAATATTTGAGCAAGTACGGAGGTTTAAATACTAGGCCAGATTTATAACAGAAGATCTCTATTGCGATACTGGAATTAATTATATAGAATTGGACTAACAAAATCTGCGTTTCAAGAAACACAAGGCATATTAAGCCGAAGTCAATGTCGTTGAAGCTTCGAAAAAGAATACTGTGGTCTATAATGGCGATGTGAAAAATGGCATTACTGATCGTCAAAATCCGATCGGAGACGTCGTAGATAAGAAAAAGAAGGTGATGTGAAACTTGGATATTAAATAAATATGAATAAGTTAAAAAATCCAAAATGAAAGGCTACTACGCCAAATTAAAGAGAAAAGGTCGTTATGCAATCAGATAAGGAAAACACTGTTAACTTTTGGATGGGTCGTGTACTTCTGCGTGTATTATTTCGAAATATTCTAGAAGGTAGTATCTGACGGAAAAAAAAAACTACGGAAGACTGAGAAACACATTAAAACAAAACCTTGTTAAATGACACCGGGTTAAAGAACTACACTGAGTTAAAAAGAGCTCTGGAAGACCGGGAAAGATGGAAGTTTACTATCATGGCAATGGACCTAGGACTTGTTGATTATTTATAAATTTCGGATTATGAAGTAATTAATTTAAAAAAAAAAATTTTTCGGATATAATCCAGTTTCCGTCACAGATTGTTAATTTTTGACACGAAATTAGCAATTTCTAACAGTTAACACTATTTTGATAGTTCGAGGATCGTTACATGATTTCGTTTAAGTGTTATATATTATAGCAATTTTTGGTATAAAATTATGAATTTTAGTACACGAAGTAATTACTTCTTATTAAAATGCGCATCTAACCTATTTCGATCGACAATTTCGCTTTTAAAATTTGTATTCTAAAATTCTGAAATTTGGCATGTGACCTAATATAAACCTCCTGATTGCAAAAAGCATAGAACCACCAAGAGTGATATAGAATGTCGGCGAGGCGCGACATTTTCAACTCGTAGATCAAAAACATAACAACCCTTTTACCACTTTGCCGGGATAAAATAACATAAATAGAACGTCTAAATAAAATTTAATTAAAAAAACAAATAGATAAAATAACGGAAAATAAAATTAAAATTAATAGAAAATACATAGCCAAATAAAACGACAAAGAATGTTCGTGGTATAATTAATACGGTGTACTTAAATATCAGTCATTAAAGTAGTGTCGCTCTATACCGACGTGTCCAATGAAAAGGTTGAGATCCACGACTTTTATACGTAACAAAAAGACTCGGAAAAAACAAGAAAAATTAATGTTTTCTTACAATATACCGTTGTTTAGATCGTTGTAGTAGATTGTAAGGTGTTTGTATAAATATTTTTAGAATTGAGACATTTCGTATCAACCAAATTATCTCTCATCACTATGAAAATAAGCGATTTTCTGTGCGTTAGAAATTCGTATACTATATAGGCAACACCGTGGCTACAAGGGTTTTGTACTTTTTAAATATATTCATATATATACACACGTGTGTGTGTATGCGTATATAAATGCCTTGAAGTAATGAAAGAAAAATTGGCAGTCTATTTTTGGGACAAAATCTGAGTTAACGTCATTCCCGAATCATCCTGGTGTTCATTTTTAAAAATTGCCTATAAGCGAAAATTTTAAAGAGGAAACTGAGAAAACTGGAACGTTGTTATGTGATTTCTTTGTGTTATGTCGAACGTAAATCATCTTGTATCCGTCGAATGACCTGCGGTGTGACCTTTTCACTTTTTTTTTATCAGGTTGAACTTTGCCGAGATAATATATCCAATCAAGGCCGTACACTTTCTTTATCAGCGTCATTTTTTTTATATTTTTTTTATTTTTTATTTTTTGAAGATGATCTCTTTTTCCTTTGTTATCTTGTTATGTATTGTAATTTTTTTGTTTTCTCTTTTAGACTCATATTACGTAGGCGTTTTCTTTCCACGGTTTTTTGTTTCGTTAAAGAAATTTTCAAAACGAGAGTAAAAGAATTTTCATAATTGTGATTTTTTTATCTCGCTTTTTTTTTGTGATAATAACCAATTATTTTTGTTCTTGTTTTTTTTTTTAGAGCACATTCTGTGTTTTTCACATTTTAAAAATATTTTTCTTATTTATTTATATATATGACTGTATGTGGGATGTAGCGATTTATTTAAAAAATAATAATTCTACAAATCATTAATTGTATTTAATTAAATATTAACTAAGCTCTTTAGGAGCCAGCTATCCTTCCGGTTATTAAAATAAATGAAATAGATGATTCGTTGACAGCTGTGAAACTAGATGTGCTGCGATGTTAGGAAAAAAAGTTAATTATATTATATCGTTTTATTTATTATTATTGTTTAATTCATTTCCATAATTCTAAGTGGCGTGGCCACTGAAAAGCTTTGTTAAAGTTTAATTGAATACAATTAGGGATTTGTAACTTTTTATTTGTTTTATTCTTGTTTTTGATAGTGTTGTCTGTCTTTGTTTATGAAAGCTAGTCGAATTTGTGCGGAATTTTTTATAGTCGTCCGAATTATGTTCGTTCTCAGTCGTTCATCTACGATGTATATGTATCTATTTCTCCTTGTTTTCGTAATTTATTTTTTCGTAAAATCAATATTGATCGAAGTTGTTTTGTTTTGTGCTTTTAATTCAAGTGCAGCCTCATTTCGTTCTTTATTTCAATGTTCATTACACGACTATAAGTTTCCATTCTGAAAGCTTAGAATGTACACGGAACCGTGTGGACATAACGTGTTGTTACTTAATATTTCGCACCGTTTTTTATATTCGGGTATAGTTAGATACATTGTCTTAAGTAATGTGAAAATTGTTCTCGTTCGAGTTAATATATATACAAAAATTCCTAATGTATCGTGTTATTTTATGTATTTTTATTTTAATATTGCTTATTTTCATAATGTAACACTATTCTTAAGCTCAATTTGTTAATTATCATTTAATTAATATTAAAAGACTTTCGGTAGAGATAACACGTCATTATTTTGAAAATAAGCCAACGTTTCGGGTATGTTTACACAGTCCATTATAGGGGGAGAACATCAGCTGACTGAATTATCGGAGGAATGACTATACACTTTTCAGCAACAGTGCGTGTTCTCAGGCGATATCTGTAGCTACTAATAACGGATTTCATTGGTTGTTAAAAGACCACCTACAGATGCTGATTGGTCTGTATTGTTTTTTCTTTTTTCTGGGTGTTTTTTCCCCTAATTTAATCTAGGATGGGATTCCAAATATCACTCGTACGAAAGCCATCCGCTCTATTTAAATTATCTTGATATTTATTAATTTCAGCTCATGACAACCTTGCGCGATATTTATTCATTCTAGCCAAAAAAATGCATCATTGAAATTGATGACATGGTCAACAGATTTTTTAGTCCTAAGATATTTTATATATGCTATATGCTTCTTAATACAAACATCCACTGGCATTCCTGTTTAACCAGTATAACACTTCCCACATGAACACAGATACACACCTGGAACATATAAAGTTTTGAATACACCTAATCATTGTTTAGGAATATGATGCGAATCCTTCCTTATATGTGTACAACTGTATGTATATTTTCACGGAAGACAGATGTAAAACAGTTTTAACCTTCTTTTTTTTTCACTAAGATATCTAAAAATGTTAATTCTCCATTTACTTATTTTTCCATAGTGAACTTTATATTAGGGTGGTAAGAATTGAAATCAGTTTGGGCCCATGTTGCTATTCTTCAACATAGCGGTACCACTTCTTAGGATTCGACTTTTGAAGCACAAATTAAGCCATTTCTTCCATAAATAGATTGGAGAAAATAGGAGCAAGTCGAGATCCTTTGCCACGCCGTCATTGTTTATATATTTTCCTGTCAAACTTAAGTACATTCACAGTTAGATGAATTTCACATCATCATCCACTAACATCAAGTTTCTTGATAATAAATAACAAGAAATGAGTTAAAATCACTAAACCTTTCATAAAAATAACAAAACTTTTCGATTAAGCCATTATCAAGTGAACATATAATAAAATATAAACATTTATAAATATATACAATATACAAGAAATATAAAATGTAAAAATACTAATTTAGATATACAATTTATAAAAAATAACAAAGTGGATAACAGTAATTTATAAAATACTCTATCATTACTATCATTCAGTATATGGGCCATTTGTAATCAATTCCGTAATTTTTTAATTATAATAATTTGTTTTCACAAGAACACCTAAATTATCTTTGTCCGTTTTAAGTACTAAAAACTCCTTATTTTTTTCTTAATTCCTTCAATGCATTGAAATGTGATCCAGGTAGATTGCATTTAGGCGGCTTGCTCTGTTTTAGGACGTGGTATCTAGTTTTTTAAATATCAATAATCATACCACGAAAAACATAAATTCCTTTGGATCATATATATCGTTCGATTAATTTAAAAGTTGCCAGTGATGAGGATAACGACGATAATAGTAATAATAAATAAAAAATAATCATCATTAATTATTTGAAATTATTATCAGTGTGTTGTATAATAGTTACTTTTGTGATATTGAAGGATATATAATCATTTTGTAATAGATTGTTCTTTTATATAATATACTTATATATATATATATATATATATTAACCGGTCGTAGAGCCTAGCTTATATTTAGTGAACTCGATTTTATTAACGATCATATGTATGCTTCGACCAACCCGAGTCAGCTGGATAACAGGCGGTGTTTGCTCTGTTCAAGTTCTACATTTAATATTGAGTAGATTACACAAAGTAAATCTTCTTTATTACATATGTCCTTTTGAATCTTTTCACCTGTTCCGCTGGAAGACTTGACTTAAATTCCTGTTTTTAAACTAGTAACTGATTTGTTACGAATTTTAAGAATACGCTACGACGCACTAACGTCCCTGTTATTTTTAAATAACTTTTATATAATTATAAGATTAGCCGTTCACTCATATAATTTTGGCTGCAAATTAAAGTTACGCGTAATTGAGATAGGTTGTTAATTATGTTTATGAACAAAGAACGACTTTAAAAAAGAAAATATGTTTTAAAGTATACCTCGATTTAATAAGACCGCGATATTATTTTTATAGTCAGTTCATAATTGAATTTGTGAAGTAATTGGTGGTTATCTATGATATAATGGCAACCTTTAAAATAAATATTCGTTTCGGTGGTTCTAACAAAGTTTTTTAAATATTTCTTTGTCTCTCTATCTTTTTCCTTTCTTCGATGTACTTCACACCTTACAGGATCCGGAGCACTAATCAGAATGTGACGTGTCCAAAGGTTGTGGAGAGTTGAAGTAGATTTCGGTATATAGGTTAGCTGTGCCTATAAGTCTCGCTCCAATATGTTCTAGGAGAATGGATACTCCGAAAATAAACCACACTCCCATCTGCGTCTTGAACAAATCTTTATCCCTATTTTTTCCCTTTCCATTAATATTAAATTTCGTTATTCCCTTATGATATTCCTACCCGTAGTTTATTGCACTGACTACACCAGACCAGTTGTTTTTGGATGGGCGGTAACCTGCTTTTTTTTCTATTACTTTTTTGTCTCCATTTGTCCATTCTCACAAAGTTTTACGGTGAAAGAGGTTTGATTGACTGGTAGCGATAACTAGGCACTCCTATTCTGGATTCACTTTGCCTACCATAATAGTTCCTAGCCCTCCCCCAGTACAGGATATATTGATTAATTACTTTAATTTAATGATTGACTTCATCTATCTCAAACAATATTAAAATTTATTTATTACGACGTAATTAAATTTTTATGAGTAAATATTTAACCAAACCGTTTTTATTATTTTTTTTATTATTTTTTATTATATGTATATATTTTTTTAACTTTAATTTTTCTTTTGTTTTAAAGTTTAAATATAACTAAAAAACTAACTGAAGCATAAATGATTTTACGGACTATTTTGTGAAAGTTAGAATAAATTTGATTCATGACGAGTGTTGATGACAAAATTACAAAATTCTTTAAACTATAGAAAACATGATTTATTTACTAGCATATTATTTATCAAGTTATCTGTGAAGCTAAAATTATGATTACAATTATAATCAATAATATGAACTATCGTATCTTCTCTAAAATAAAATAAAAAAGACACGTACTTAATTTTAAATCTATATAGATAAGTATTAAATTTACCATATTCCGTTAAAATCGGTGTGAGTGAAAAATCGGGAACAAAGAATTTACATTTAAATGTTAGATTTAAGTCTGATCTAAATTTATAAGTTAATTTATACACGAAGGATTCCCAAATGGTTGAGAATTCGTCTACTAAACTATTATAAACGCATTTTTTAATCAAACGATAGAATATTTTATTATTAAAATGAAAATATAGACTTAAACTAGTATTATTTTTACTATTACTAAAATTAACTTTTTCGTGATTTATATCATATAATATTTTATGTTTTTAAAGCAATAAATTAATAGGTAGAGAATATCAGCAACAAGTTTTATATCCTTGAATTAATTTTAAGAAATGTACATGGTTAATCGTTTTTAAGTTTTTTAAAACGTAGTTTACTGTTATTGTATGAACAATAAGTTAACTTGCGTAAAACTAAACTTCTATACACACCTTATTTAAAATTATATTTATTAGAAGTATTGTACGATTTATTTAATAAGTTAAGAATGTTACTTATAGAAACGGTTAAATATTCTAAGTGCAAGTTAAACTTTAATTTATTATCGATAATTATACTTAAATATTTAATTAACAAGATTTAGGGTCAGTCTTATTTAACCTTTCAGAATTTTAAATTTATTATGAAATATCATATATTTAGTTTTGCTTACGTTAATGCTAAATCCTAAAATTGTAATTAATGACCAATGTATCGGTTACTAAGAGCCTGCAGTTTTAACCGGCTGTCGGCATCTACTAAAAAAACAATATCGACAAAGGAAAAGGATCTTAAACATAATGAATTGAAATTATTAACAGTCGGTGTATATATATATATATATATATATATATATATATATATATATATATATATATATATATATATATATATACTGGGAAAAAACTTCTGTCGATAAAATAAGATACTAACTGAAATAACTAGTAGAGTAGTAGGGTATAATTGGTTGGAATAATATTAATAACGAATAAATATTAACCTTATGAAATGCTTTAGACAGGTCAAACTATATAAACGTATTATTAAACTTACCCATATTATTTAAATTAGTTATAACATTATTATAATTATTGCTTCTCTTCATATGCGAATTGATCTTTCGCTTACCATAATAGTAGAGGGGATTAGAAAAGGTGTCTTAAACATAGTTCCACCCAAAGAAACCTGATGAGTATGTCGCGTCTGATGAGAACCTAGACGATGCCGGGAAGAAACAACTATAAATCACCTTACATGAAGTATAGGTGATTGAATGTTAGAACATTGCAGAGAAAAAAAGATTGATCAATATAAAGAACAATATTAATCATCAGTATTGAGATATAAAATAAATATAATAGCACTATCGGAAACAAGACTTCCGGAAAAATAAGAAAAAAAAGAACGCGTTTTACGGGAAGACTACTAAAGAAACAGAAAGGCGGCTATTTTAAAAATGAAAAATATTCATCAACCTAACTTAATATTGCTTCTCGGTCTGTTGGACAAGATCAAAATAATATCTGCTTAAAAAAAAATGTTTAAATTACTTTAAAACCTAACTTAATATCACTTCTCAACCTCAAGATCAAAGTGTATTATCTGTTCTTATCAGCTTAATATCTGATACACCTCAAAACCTAACCTAATATTGCTTCTCGGCCTGTTGGGATAAAAATGTATTATCTGTTCCTGCCAGCTGAATGATTTATTTTAACATAAATATATAATTCTTAATATCCGATTTTAATATTAGCATAAATATATAGTTCTTAATATCTGATTAATATTAACATAAATATATAATTTTTTCTAAAAAATTATGTTTTTAGATTATTTTAAAATTTGTGTAATTAATTATATTAATTTTCAATTGAATTCATTGTAAAATTTGTTTGCAATTAATTTTAAAAATAAAAAATATTTAAGTCATCATCGATAGCAGTGCTCTAATCGGTAACATTTGATACCAATCGTAGAATATTATCATGAACACTTGTTTATTTATTTATTTATTTATTTAGTTTTTCAATTTATTTAAAGCGGCGCCATGTATTGCTACTGTGGCCCAGAGACACCGCTTGTGATATTTGTATTAGGGGAAAGAGTTTAGTACGTTTCAGAAATTGGAAGGTGTGATCGATCATGTTAGGATTATCAGAAATAGTGGATGAGAATGAAGAAGGTCGGGTTATGTGATTAGATTGGAGGATAGGACACTCATAGAGAATATGGACAACAGTTGCAGTTTGATGGCCACAATAACAGCACGATGGGACATCCCTTCGATCAAGAATATACTTGTGTGTAATAGCTGTATGCCTGATGCGGAGCCGGGTAAGAACTACTTCTTCACGGCGCGATGGTTGTATCGACGTTTTCCAGGGAGTTGTGTCTGATTTCATACTCCGTAGCTTATTCGTGGTAGTAGTATCTATCCATACTTTCTTCCACGTATCCCCGAATCGATGCTTTATATGACTAATAACATCCGCTGCAGGAACAGCAACCGATGGAGCTGGAAACATAGTTGATGCCTGTTTCGCTGCTTTGTCAGATATGTTGTTGTAGGTGATGTCTGAATGACTCGGAATCCAGCAGAAGGTTATCTTTAGGTTGGATCTATAAACGGCAGCATGAGTTTCTTGACTTACAGGATGGTATTTTGTTTAAATTATATGGTGATCGTTGATATTTTGTATAGCTGTAAGTGAGTCTGTGAAGATTACAATATTTGAATATTTCATTTGTACTGCTTCTTGTACGGCTAATTTTAGTGTAATTAGTTCCGCAGCCAGAACAGAGAAGCCACAGCTAAAGTGTTTCTGATGACCTCGCCATCGTGAATACAGAACATCCAGTTCCTTCCCTCGATTTGGATGCGTCAGTGTAGAATTTTTTAAACGATGTGTAAGCTAACAGCAGCTGTTCGTAGGCTTGAGATATTATTTGTACAGATTTTTTGTTATATTTTATTAGCGTGGTATCGGTACGAATGTTTGCTAAAATTGCAGGTGGAAGTAGAGGTATTTTGTAAAAAATAATGTTATTCGGAATGTCGATATGTCTTTTAGATAGAATTTGGCAAATTGTTTGATGAAGGAGTACCGATAGTTGAGGATGGTTATTTATTGATTTAATTTCACACGATCCGAATAATCTGCGTCTGCACCGAAGATGGACGAAGAATTTTGATAGCAAATATTCTCGACGGCGATTCAATGGCCATTCGCTTGCTTCACACAGCATACTAATGGTAGGGCTTTTACGAAATGCTCCCAGGGCTATTCTTACTGTCGTATGATGCACTGAGTCCAGTGTGGCTAAGACAGAAGGCTTCGCTGTACCGTAGATAGGTACACCATAATCCAGCGATGTCCGTATAACAGCACGATAAATTTTTAACAAGGTTGTTCTGTCTGCTCCATATGATGTGTGTGAAAGCTTTCTCATTATGTTCAATTTTTGTTGACATGTCTGCTTTAAATATTTATTTTAAACGTTAAAGTTCTAAATAAGTATAATTTATTTTTAAACATTTTTTTCCGCACTTTAATTGTGTGCAGTGCTTTTATTAGGTATATTTACTCATTTTAAATTGAATATCCGATAAATAACGGGTTTTATGTGTCGATTTTGTCGATTTAGTAAATTCGGAAACTCTGTTTCAACAATTAAATTTTTTCGAAAACTTTTGAGCTGTGACGAAAAATTTTTATGGCCAGTTTTGAAGGCATGTGCGTATAAACTCAATGTTAGCCCTAAGGCGGTTTGGTACTCGCTGTGCCGAAATTTTTACTACAATGCAAAATTTCGTATATTCCAGGTTGGCCGTAACATAAAAATGATTAACCCATTAACTTAAATAATCTATGGTAAACGATGTAATTGTTATTCAGGTTTTCAGGTTCACAATCACCGCTGTAAAAAACGATTAATTATAATTCAATATTTTCCCTTTTGTGTTGGTTACAATCTGTCATATCTCTGTTTTTTTAAGTTACATTTGATACAGGCTGCTTCACTTTTTAATCTCGTCCGCGATTTTTAAGATTGTATTTTAATTTGTTTCCATGGGGCAATTTATTGTTCTTTCCATCCACTTTTCTGTTCCATATTTATGCGCTGGGAAAAAGTTAAAGTTACTCTGCATATTCGATTTTAATTTTTAAAGTTTGAGGCCTCAAGAAGTTATTAATGAATATATATATATATATATATATATAAAATCATTTTGTGGTAGGTATCGACAACGTTGAATACTGTTTAGTAATTGTTACGTTCGTTTGAAAGAGAAAAGAGAAAAAATTTCGTTTTTTTTTTATTTTTTTGTTTTTATTCAAGGAATTTTTGTTCGTGGTTTATATCCCCAAGCGGATAAGGTCTGTATTTCTTTTGTTCCGTGAAAAATTTAGGACAAGAGTTCTCTTATAGCTTATATACGATTTATCTTTTGCCTGAAATCTTTATTATTTCCCTACGGTCATATTTCTAACACAAGCATACGTGCGAACGCACACAAACGCGTATACATAATATACATATATAATATCGATTTTATTTTGTAAAAGAAAACCAGTAAAGTGCATTTTTATTTTACCGTACTTTCTTTAAAATTAGAGAAGTTTTATCTGTCCGTCGCTGACGTCAGAATTTTCTTTTATTAAGGCTGCTTTTTTGTACCTTGATATTATTAGGATTATATATATATAATTTTCTTTATTTATAAGTTAGTGGTTGTGTGATATTTTTAAACATCTGTATTATTAAAATTTCTTTAAGGGAATCCAGTTTTTCTTTTTCAAATATTCCCCTCTTGCAGCTTTTGCGTCTTTGAACTAACGCGGAGTTTCCATATTTTTTATAATAAATTCGGATATTATTAACCTTTTCAGCCACGCGGTATGAATTTTTCACACAAGATTATAGACATTTTCGTTTATGAAATAATTTTAGAAAACGACTCGAGGATGTGATGAAAATATAATATATTTCGTGTATAATATCGCTTCCGGGATGACTAGATAATTTTTAATGTGTAATATAAATATTTCTAGAATTGAAACATATATACGTTAAAATGTTATGTACGATGCAAAGGACATTATGATTTAGGGGTTATTAAAATGGTTAACTCGATGTCCAAAATTTCATTTTTCGCAGTCTGTTTTTGTATAATTATTTCGTCGTTAAGAAAACCCGGTAATGTTCTATCTTTCTGCTCGCACGACCCGAGCTCGAATCCAAGTTCCGTATTGGCTTGCTCAGGTTGCAGAGTTCGATCGTTTTTTTTTTCTTTAAACATTGGGATTAACGAGTATAGGCAGGCGACGTTTCCTACCAACTTTCGAGTTAATGGAATTTTACTATTGTCGCTGTGTCATAGTTGTTAAAGCGTTCGACTGTTAACTCGACGGTCGATGGTTCGAAACCAAATCGCGACATAATAGTTTATAAGATTTTCATTATTACATAACTCTTACTTATCACGAAGGTAGAGGCACCCCACTTCGTATATTTATTTTTTTATTTTTATTTTTTAGAACATATCCTCTTTTTCAATTTCAGGTTTCCGCCAGTTTCTTTACATTTCAATTAACATTATAATATTAAAAATGTAACAATTTGCATATAGGTTCCATGTTTAATATAAATGTGTGTGGTAGTATATTATTGCTAGAGTTCATTTTGTGTGTGATTATATATTATCGTTGAATGTGTGTCGCGTGTTGTATGGATGCTATACTTAAGGATTTCTACGAGACGGGCAACCAGCGGAGGTCTACACTTGACTTTGTTTCTCGTCACTGTTATTTATTTTATTACTTACTCTACTGCGTTTATATTTTCTCTTAACCAAGCTTTCACCTCCTTTTTCCATTTCCCCAATACTTTTTGTTCAATAATCTCTTGCGGTACTTTATTATATATTACTGGTATAACGTATTCGTTCTTCCTATATAGTAGTTTATTTGTCCCTCTTTTCCACCTTTTTTCCTCGTGTGTTTTCATCGTTCTATTGTTATAATGTTTTACCTCGTTCCTCTCTAACTGTTTATTACTTTTTTTTTTTTTTTTAAATGCTAACAATATTCGCTAACAAAACAACATTTTTGTAAGTAATGTATCTGTTTTCTGTAGAAGATTCCTTATTGTATATTTTTCATGTTTCCTAACGTTACATATTAACTTCAGACATCTTTTTTGTAGATGATTTAGCGTCACTTTTTTACTCGTATCTGCTTGTCCTCATATTGAAATTCCGTATTCTAGGCGTGATTGCCATACTGCATTATAAATTACTCGTAACATATGACCGGTAACATGTTTCAATTTACACATTATAGGCACCACATATCTTAATTTCTTAACTAAATATTGAATGTGATAATCCCATCCAAAAAAAAGTATCCATTCATATTCCCAAATAGTTATGCGTTATTACTCTCTCAACTTGTGGACATTTACATACATCAATTTTCCGTGTATTCCACTGTGTATTATAATTATTGTTTCTTCTACACTTACCTTATTCTGATCCACATTAGTTCTGTTTTATTAGTATTTATTTTTAATCCTTGAGCATGTACGCATTTATTTAGTTCATTTATATCCATTTGTAATAACTTTTTTGCCTGTTCCAAATCCCAGTGTTGTATTACTAAATCATCTGCAAATTCGAAAGCTACGCTATGTTGTAGTACTTCATACATTTTATTTGTATATATTAGGTTTAATCGTGCGATAGATTACTACTTTGTGGTACACCAAAATTTAACTTAGATTTTTCACTGTACATATTATTGATATTCTACGTTATACCCGTTTGTAAGAAAACTGTGAAACTATTGTAAATATGTGTTTTTAATTCCTATATTTTCTAAATCTAGGAATAGATTATGTCTAACTGTGTCAAAAGCTTTAGAAAAGTCTACGAAGAGCACCAAACATTGCTGTTTAGTTTCTACAAAACCATTTACTGTGTCTACAAAATCCGTTAAAAGTGTCGTTGTAGACCTATTCTTTTAATATCCATACTGATTTTGACTAATTACTTTGTTCTCAAATAAATAATTAGTCAGATTTTTGCTACATGTTTTTCTAATATCTTCCCTAGTACCTATTGTTACGGGCTTGTAATTTTGTATCATTCTGTGATTTCCACTTTTAAAAATTGGTCTGATTACGCCAATTTTCATTTCGTTCGGTATTTGTTCTTCTGTCGGAGATTGGTTAATAATATCTGCTACTAATGTGAAAAAGTCCTCATTACATATTTCAAATCTCTTATCCTAATCTTGTCATAACTCACTGATTTATTATCATTTATTTTTTCTCCTTGACTTTAATACTCACATTTATTTTGTGTTACTTACATTAGTCTTCAAAATTTTTCCCGTATAATATTGTTGCCTCCTTTCTTTTATTATTTTCTTAGTTTTAGTTCGAGATTCCTCGTACATCCTTTCTGATTTTTTATTATTGCACTTTTTCCGAAAGTAATTATCCATGTTATTTATCATCGCTATAATTTCTTTTGTCATCCACTCCTTTATTGTATCTGTTTCCCTACGTTTATTTTTTCTTTTCGTTGCCATTTTCCAACTGTTTCATTATATCTTGATTCTATTCCTGTACGAGGAAAGCTGTTCCAATTTTGTTTCTGTACCAAGTTTTTAAATTTTACTTGATTTACCCGGTTGATTATACTTCCTTTTTCTTTTATTTCTGCATACATTTTTACAAGGTTGCACCCTATCATGTAGTGGTCATTAATTTTTGTTTTTATTGTAATTGGAAATATTTAATTTTCCTGTTTCTGTTTCACCGCAATACGATCTATACATGATTGTGCCAAATTTCCAGATCTTATCTCTTCCCTCGTATATTCCCTTTTACAGGACATTACACTTTCTTGTCTTATCCACATTTATGTCACTATTAATGAAACTCCTTTTGTTATGCTAAATAATCTCAGTGTAGTTTTCAATGAGGTTAAGAATTATCGAATATCTTTACTGGGTGGTCTATAAGATGCGATAATTGTTACACTGCTTTCTTTATTTAACCATAATTCTCCCATTATTAATTGACTACTAAAACCTTTTGCCTCTATTCTAGTCACCTCAAATAAAAATTCATTTTTTATTAATATCATAATCTCTTTAGTTATTACATATTTTTTATGTCTCACCATGTTATATATTTCATATTTTTCTTCTTCCCCTATATATTCGCTTCTTTCATTACAAAACCACTAGCTTTAGTCTCATTATACTTCTAACCGATGCTTCCCTTAAAGATCTTACATTTAGGTGCATTATCCATAATCCATCTACCTCTTTCCAACTACACTCCTCTATATTATTATATATTTGTATAATTATTATTATTTATAAATAAAACATTTAAGCTATTATATTTTTCACATTTATATTTCAAACATACGGGTCCTCCTTTTCTTTATTACTACGCAACAAGCTTTCTATTGTTCCATTTATTTGTTTAATTCCCTCTTTTAAAATTTTTCATCTCATATTGTTGTATGATAAAGGTCGCCGCTTTTTCAATATTATTGAGTTTTACCAATTTTTCTTGCATGTTGCTGTTCAATACTGTGTCAAAACTGATTCTAGTTTATTTTCTTCGATGCATAGTTTACTTTCTTTCGTTTTTTTTTCTTTCTACATTCTTCACATTTACAATTTTTTTTTATCCGCTCCCGAACGTGTTTGTTTCCGCTATTGGACTAAACGTGTATTCGAATATACGATTACAAATGGTAGATTTCGTGTTAGATTCGTCCAACGCCATTGACCACATTTAATCATTTTAATTTGATTTCGTTAATAAAATTCTTATTTTGAAATAAGGTAATAATAAATAATAAGTCAAAAATTCACCGGTTTTAATAATAAACGAGAATAATCTTTGAGATTAAAGTTGTTTCATTCGGAATTCTTTGTATAAGTTATCGAGTAATTTAAATATAGAAATAGAAATACGAACGCACAAATTACAACGTGTTAACTTATCTTATATCATATGCGCCTATATGTCTATGTTGCATATAAAATTAGTGCTTGAATACTAGCCCATTTTTACATAAAAATACACGTATAATGGGGGATTCAAGACGTTTGGCAACGAAATATACTGTACGTACATATTACATATATGAATACATATGCGTATACGTCACGTTATGACCATATCAACCCAGCGTTGGATGTAGGCATATCATTTGCAATTATTGCCATTCTGCAGACTGGGATCTAATTGATTATTGTAATTTCCACAATATCATCGCACCCATCATGTTGTTCGCCTCACTCTTTTCATTTTAGGAATTTAGCTGCTGGAATTTATTTTTCCACCTGGCGTCGTCCCTGCACCCAACATGCCCAGTATAGGCTCAAATCAGTTTTGCTAATAGTTCCACTGCATTTGTTAACCAAACTGAATGTTTTATAGAATCAGTAATGCCCCCACTTCTTCGATAGTGCTTATCGTTTCGTGCAAAGTAAACATGTGGCGCGAATTCAACCGAACGTTCGTTTTTTTGTTATTCTATTAATTTAATTCAAAGCATTTTCGTTGTTCTGGTCATAGAGACTTTTGTAAATTGCTGACTAACGATAAAACTTGTTAAAACCTTCGGTGGACATTACCTTGGGAGGAAACCTCCACTTTTTATTGCGTGAATTACGTGACTTTATAGTAACGTTTTTATTAAATAGCCCGGAACTGTCACCTAAATAAATACAATTTAAACAGACGACGCTAATTAATCCGGAAAATAAACGACATTATTCAAAATCCTTCACGCCGCATTTAGTTCAGGAATAATTGCCGATTATTTGTTCAAATTTTCGTTGATATTCAATGCGTGCCGATATATTGTGCGTGTGTAGATATTTGATATGCGTGATTAATAGATTACATTTACAATTACATCATCATCATAATTCCTCAATCTTATTGTGATCGGTAGACAGTCAATTTGAAATGTCAGAATTCTCTGGATAGCACCATTTTTTTTCCATATCGAATCCTGTTGTTTATACATCGTGTATTTGTTTGATATACCCTCATTCTTGGCCTTCTCCTCGATCTTTTTACATCTACGGTGCCTTCGATTATCTGAAAATATTACTTATCCATTTGTATCTTCTTTCTTTTAATTTTCCTGATAAACTTTTATTTCTATGGATTAATCTAAATAATTCTTCGTTACTAATTTTCTCTGTCAACGATATTCTTTCCATTCTCCTCCAACACCAGGTTCCGAACGCCTCTGAATTACAATTACAATAGATTTTATTTCCTAATTTTTGAAACATACATTTACAACGTTACAATTACTAATTATTTAATGTTAGGTTGTTAATGCTGATTATGTTAGAGTGTGTAGTCATTGGTCTCTTTCAATCTGTATATTGTTCTTCCCGGCTGGCTGCTTTTATTCGAGACTTTTCAGTTAAAATGACATCATCTGTAAATTTCAGGTTTGATATGCAAATTCTACTAACTTTTGCACCATTTTGTTTCCAATATATATGATATGTATATATGCGCATGTATATCATCATCGTTGTACTGTTTGCAGCCTAATATCCGTGACCAGTCAATTGTTAGCATATTCAAGACAATAATGTATATACACACACACACATATATATATATATGTCACGATATGCCTTTCTTTCCCCAATTTTTTCCATTCATTTCTGTTCTGTGCCTTGCTTCTCGGCTACCTTCGATATATCATCGTGCCATCGTGTCCTCGGTATACCTAGGTTTCTTCTTTTGTTTATCGGCCACCATTGTATGGCCCGCTTTGACCATCTGTTGTCATCTATTCGGGTTACGTGGCTAGCCTAATTCCATTTCATTCTAGCAATTCGTTCCATTGCGTCATCTAACTTCGTTAGTTCACGTATTTGTTCGTTTCTGTACCGATTCGATAATATGATGTTGAGCATCATTCTCTCATGTGCAGCTTGGATCTTTCTTATCTTCTGTATGTTTGTTTTTGTATATGGCCATGTTTTTGCAGCATGTACAAGGACGGGGAGTACGCATTGATTATACAATCTCCTTTTCAGATTAGTTGGCATTTGCTTGTTTCGAAGTATTCCGCTTAACTTCGTTATCTCTGTTCTATTTTCTCTGAATTTATTGTTTTTCCTGTATTAGTCATTATTTTTGTTTTTTGGAGGTTTATTATATATTTATAAAATATTTAAATAAAACAGGATAATATTGGTTAAAATTTAATTTTATATAGTTAAATAGTTTTTTTTTTTTTTTTTTTTATAAATAAAAACATAAATTTCTTCATCACCGTATTTTATGGACAAATCTAAAACTAGTTTAAAGAAATATTTTTGCGTTCTTACCCCACTAGGCGGATGTGTTCTAGTTTTTAAATCTTTGTGTTATTTAAAATATGAATAATCCTCAATGTAATAATTCCAATTTGTTTTTTCATGTCGTCCTATTTCTCTATAGGTAAGTCGATGCGAACATGTTTATGAAAATTATTATTATTATTTTTTTTTACGATAAAAGCAAACAGCTTATCACAAAACTTGTTGTTGTTAGGCCATTATCGAGTGAATATTTAAAAAAATAAAAAATATCAATTTAAGATTACACTTCATTAAAAAATCAGCAAAATGAAGAACAGTATTAAATAAAACACTCTGACGTGAATGTGGTAAACAACACAGTCAGCTATGAGTAGTATAAAATTTTTACATAGTCAGTAAAATAAAAAATAATTTTGAAAACCAGATGTCCAATATAAAATTTATAGTGTCGTAAAAAAAAACTTTTAGTGATTTTAACTTCTTTTTTTTATTGTTTATTTGAATAAAAATCACTACACATTCTTCAAATTAACATATTTGTTTTAGTTGTAGTCACAAATCTTTGAGAGCGAACGACTCTGATATAAGTTCACGCATCAATAGTTTTTTTATGCAGAAAGCTGTAAAAGTTAAGGATGCATTTTTGTAAAATGGTAATTATGAGGCGTTTATTCAGAGTCATACCTAAATATTTCTCTTCATACTTACTACTGCGAAATATTAACCACAAGTGCGTTTATTTTTCTTAGTAAAGTTTTTATATATAGATTTCGTTTTATTTAGTTCTTCGTCCTTGTCGTCTAGCCGTTCGAATATGTTATTCGCAAATTTCCGCTAATTTACCACGACCGAGAGTTGGATAATTATATCCAGGAGAGGAATTTCCGCTTGTTTACTCGATTACCTTCGTAATTGGGTTATGAACCGGGTAATTTTAATATGGAATTTAGTAATTTCGTGTCCACATATGGAGACGTACGTATTTCGATATTGACGTCATCATTCTGCTCTATCGTACACGCTAAAAGGGTAGAGAGACCTAACGTTTTATAAATAGGGTTAAACGAATGGCTACAATTTTAAACTTCGTTTACACCTTTCGAAGATTACGTATACCCGTAGGATGATAGAATTCGTTGTTCAGGTTGTCATCGAAATAGATATTTAATGTTTCCGTTTTCTACGTGAATAAAACTAAGACTTTTTTAGAAATAAATTTAAATTATGTTAAATTATTAATTATAGCACATAATACGATTGATTGAACAATACAATCCTCTAAATTTAAGAAACAATTTCCATACCAGAGGTATACGGAGACTGTTAATAACTAAATCAAATGTAATTGAAAATTTTAACACATTTATTACGTCATGATTATTATAATAGTAATTTAAAAATAATAAACAATATATAACGTTTAAAAGAAAGCGATTAAATATATTTACTAGTAGACACACTAGTACTTGAATAATTAAGTTAAAAGGTGTAAATCATTGCATAATTACTTCAACCGGGGCGTTAGGCAGGGTTTTAGATAGCATAGCAGTTGGTATTGTGTAGTGTGTTCTTAAAAGACAGAAACAGCGTTTTTTTTTTTATAACTAGGAAGACCATGACGTATTAAAGTAGTTTATAATAATCTCCAAACGATGGGGTAATATCTTAAGTGTGAAAAAAGTGTACATAATATTTTGAAATATGTTATATTCCATTCGGTTGTTATCGGTATCTAGCTCGAAATAGTATAATGTTATCGTCTAAATTATTAGAAATACATCTGTTGCCCGGATGCATATTGTGTACCCAGTAACATGTGCGCAGTAAGTGCATAAAGCGGATAAAAGACATTACGTTCAACCTTTAAATGTCTTATTTATATTTGTAATGTGTTTGAATATTGTATGTATGTTTTTTAACTATAAATTTATATATGGTGCCATATTTGACAAAAATACACTTACCAAAAAAAAAAAAATTATGTGATGATGATGGGGAAAACAAAACCAAATCGACAATATTAGGCCAAATTTATACATCATTGTATATACTTATATACTCGTCCGTCGATCTAGTTAACGCGATTTATATACAATATTCCGAATTACTGATGATTTATTACGGAAAATGCAATTTTTCACTCTGTATATTATTCAACTCTATCTGTATTTTTGTTCATTTTTTTTTAAATATATATACTACATTCCATTCGTGTATAGAAGCGACGTATTTAAAAAGGAACGATGCGTTCGAGTGTAAATAGAATGTCATAAATGACGCGAATGGAATTTGACTTACTTTTTGTTTTATCGCAGCAAGTGTGTAGTAGTCACTGTTCTTCATTGAGTCCAATTTAATCGGCCTTTTGTTCTGGTAATACAAAACGAATGTCAGTATTTTTTCATTCTTCTCTTCATGCTCTTTGTCAGACAACACTGTACTGTTATATGATTTAAGCCTTTAACTTTAAAAATTCTTCTCGACCGATGCTCGCCGAATATTTCGATTCAGCCCTTGTAAGTTGAAGGCAATCAGCTACAATCCGATATGTGTTATTTAACGCTGTGTCTATACCGATCGCAGCGCAATATTTCACAGTTTAAAAACACAACACCAAGATTGTTGTCCTCAGAAGTTCTGGTCGAAGTTCCCCGTGTTTTGCAAATGAATGAATATTAAATCAAATTTTGTTTTTTATAGCGAAAAAGTGTTACACCCGCTAAATCATGAAATAAATACAATAATAAGAGAAAGGAAGTAGAAGAAATAATTATAAATAAACGGTACACTGATGCGTACTTCCGAAACTTTTCATATATTACCGCGGTGTAAACATAGAATCCATAAACGTGTGTATTCACATGTACATAGAATATACATAAATTATACAATATACAAGCATTAATAATATTTACAAGTGCCCGCTAATGCGTATAAGTTGTGCGAGCAGCGGATTTTGTTTCAAAATAATATAATACATTTAATATATATATATATATATATATATATATATATATATATATATATAAAGACGAAAATCGAATTACTATAACGCGAACATAATAATAGTAATAAAGATATACATAGGCATACATGTACAAACATGTATACACATAAATAAGAATAAGCTTTCTCGTAATATTCACTTACAACTTCCTTTAAAACTCTAACCATTTACACCCATTCATCCGAATTCACTCTCTCTCACGCACCATGCACATTACACACATATATTCCCAATATTCGTATACATATATATATATATATATATATATATATATACATATAGGCTCACACTATACTTTAATCACACATACACACTCACACGTCCGCATATCCTGGCACATTAAAATGTCACAAAGGAAACAACTAAACTATTTAAAGGTATATTTTAAGTACGTTATTTATTAAAAACATACGCTACCAAGTACTTTCGTCGTCGGTTATAATTTTTAATCGATTCCTTTACCACACGAGGTAGCGAATTAAATAGGGTGGCACCTGTATACATAGCCTGTATTCTGGAATGGAATTTATTGAATTTTGGAATCTTTGCTCCCTCATCAGCTGATAATGTTGTTATACCTATATGAAATCTTTTACGATTTTTGCTTACAAAACCCAAAAGTTAAACTTCATTACAATTTCCGCACATTTAAAACAGAATCTTTATCGTTCTTATCTTTGCCAAATTTTATCGATTTAAATAGCGCGTTTTGTAAGATTGTTAAAGGCCGAGTATGATGTTTATTAATTAAATACATTTTATAAAATGAAATTTAAAGCGCCAATCCAATTAAGTTTTATGCCGTTTTAAAAAACTCCATTTACAATCAAATACAATGTTAATGACAACGATAATACGATTATATCTTAATACATACTAATATAACATGTTAATCCAACATCTAATAATTCATTCTTAGTAGTATACCATTAATTATATCTTAAATTGCAAAATTTTCAATAAACGTTATTATTTTACTAATATATTAAATTATAATTTTTTCTATTGTTTATTGCTCCCTTCGACGGCACATATACTAAAATTGGAACGATATAGAGTAGCATGGTATGACACGCAAAATTTCCCAGTTCGATAAAATCAGTTCCCGAATAACATTGTTCCGGGTAACTACTTTAATTTTTTAAGGATTTATATTAGACCTTGTACATAAAGATATTTTTGACGATACCTGTAGTTTAGTGTGTACCCCAAAACGGAATACACAAGCGTAATTAAAATTTACAATTAAAAACGTACGTAAGAAAATAAGCAATTTTAATAATTAAATTTCTACGTATGCACAGATGACCATATACAACAATTTACATCATGTAGTGCTATATATAAATAGTTACATTCACATCGTATAATACGCGATGAACGTATAAAACTAATACACCGGGCAGCGTTACATTTTTTATTGGAAAATTTGCTGAATCATACGTAAGAATTTACTAAAATTATTATTATCAAAAATATCGAAGTTACCGCGTGTTCCTCATCTAATTATACTCTATATAACGCTGAAAATGAACGAAAATGTAGTATTGAAACTAAATCTATTGCAAATACTTCATTTCGACGGACTTGCACATTTTCAACTATATTGTTTGTTTTAATAGATCAGGTATCCTAAATTATTGACGCGAACTCTAGATGTGAGCTAACCAAGGAGAAATCTAAACGTGAATAAGTTTCGTACTGTGTATTTTCTCTGATGCATTCTGGTTTCTTGTCATTGATGTAGGTTGAAATAGTGTGTACCTTTATGTACAGAAAGGGTACGATGTAAGAAGTTTTAAGTGTTTTTTTTTTTTTTAAATTAGCCTACTAATCGATTGTGACTCGTTATTATTAAATTTTACACTTATACACGATGGCTATAGCGTGCGCGTTAATACCGTTTAATAGAGTGTATACCCAGTATGTAAAAATTATAATGTACGCTTTATTCAAAAATAGCTCTAACATCTCACATTTATAATCAGTCTTCATAGGCAATCGCATTTCTTTTGTTTACCTTACATACAGTCATTTCTGAATTACTTTTTATGGACTTTAGAGCTGTATACTCAATCCGAGATAAATTAGATCTGAATGGTTCAGATTTTCTTAATATTACAGAGCAATCTTATCTCATAATTTCTGGTCTGTCCAGTAGAATGTCTCTAAGACCGCTCTCCACAACACTCACTATATCCTCAATACGAATACACAGACATATTGCATAATTTAAACATTTGCCCGTAGTTTTTTAAACATCTGATTCCAGAGGAAACAGTATGCATTCCTGTAATTCTGTCCACTGTATCCGAGCCATTGGTCTTGAGTATATTTTTAGATATGGTAACATACATCCACGTATACCATTTTTAACCAAATACATCTAATCTCATTCATGAGTAACTTTTGACCGAATCCTTGAAAATATTTTATTTTTCACCTTTTGCCAAAACGATGCTTGATTTTTTCGAAATGTTGGATCTGAACACTGTTTTAAATCACGTTGAAGCTTCATTTTATTAGCACAAAATAGATCAAACTTAACAGAAATTTAATATCACATTTTCATCGTAGAGGATTGTTATACATTTTTTAAAACCTTCGTGGTTGTTTTCAATACTTTTTTTTTCTTTTCAGTGAAACCACATTTCACCTGTTAATATTTAGCGTTTCGAGTGGATGATCTAAATTGCAAGCTCTAGTATCAGCTCGTTTTATAGGTTCTTCTTAATTGAACTTTGTACGATTGGTTGTTCTATCAGATTGATACATTTGCTGCTGTTTGATTGGTCAAATTTTTTCCCTATTAATTAGCAGCATTTCCAAAAGCCTGGAAATCTATATAAATCATCATATTATATTTTGCAGAACATTACGACTAAGCCATTGTAAATAATTTTTGTATACAAAGTGGACTCATTCAAGGTACTAGTTATGCAAAACAAGTGTATATTACGTTAATCACCGTAATAGTTAATAGTTATGCGATGATGAAATGAAAAAACTTTATGACCCGTGCTCGGATCGAATCCTCAGCCGTTGGATTGATAGTCGATCGCAATAGCAAGTATGCGAGGGTTTGTTACCTCTCGGAACTTGAATTTTAACTTATATTTAATTTTCTAAGCGATATCGGATGAATGTTTTTACGTACTAAGATGCTGGTTTAACATCGTTCCTCAATCCATTATTTCTTGGGTCTCTCACTAGAAATCTTTAAATAGGGTGCGTTTTTTTTAACCAGCTGCAAAATGAAGAAATTTTATCTATTTCATATTTGCGTATTTTTTTAATTTAAAGTTCTAGTGACTTCGTCAATGATTTATATCTTGTTTAAAAGTTAGCTTCCGGTGAGCATAGGTTTAAATGTTATTAAAATGTTTGATAAAAGTGCAAAAAATCGAGTTAGCTGATAGAGTAATGATAACTGCTGTACGATATTGTTGTGCTGTACAAAGTTTTGGCAAACTTTATCGTATGTAAGTTGTCGATTTGTACACAGTTTGATTTTCTTTTTTTACGATCAATGTGCAGGATAAATTGGAGTTAATAACTATGAAAAATTTCATTTTGAAACCGACGCAGAAGTCGCTGAATGTTTGAATCGTTGTGAAAATGTCTCTTTAGTCCTTCCTTATTATTCGTCTCGCAGGACCACGTATATATTGTTGCGAGTTATGTATAGTAAATTGAAGCAGATTTTTGTAAATGAAAAAGAAATGTTTTTATACTTGTAGTAATTATTTAGACGTTATCAACATACATTCTTCGAAATGGTAGGTTTACTATAGCATCGATTTAAATTTGTATTTACACTGAATGTAGCAAGTTGTGTAACAATAATGATAATAATGCTATACAAATTTTATTATGTAGACGTATAAAAAATCATCGCGGATATATCAGAATCAATGTTCGCGTAAATAAGTAAAATATGTAATATTAATTAAATACATTTATTTGGTGTGTAATGAACTTTGGCGAATATAAAAATTTTATTATTTAATTGTATAAATGCGACCCTGAATTAATTCGTGATACATTTACAAATTTTTTCTTTTTAGAAAATTTCATATAGAATACTTATGTTTCATTATTACTCTCGTTTTGATTATTTTTTTAAAGGCGCGGAAACGGAAGAAGAACCCTGTATATTGAAATTGGTTGTTTTTATTTTTTTAAATTTTTATTTTTTTAAATTTTTATTTACGGTTTCATTAGTATTCTACTTTGGCCACTTCATTTTCGTTCAAGCCGTGCATTCAATATAAACTTCAGTTTTTTTTTAAGACTCACGCGAATTTAAGGTAATATTTCGATCATTCATAGCTCATGTGAACTTTAGGTAGTTAATGAAACTTAAAAGGTGATGCATTATGCATTATGATGTATCTATCTACCAGTAAGTTACATGAGAGGTAGTTTTAACAGCAATATCATTGACGTTAGACAGACTAGTTTAAATTTAACTGCATCGATCAGATTATATATATATATATATATTTAAAAATTTAAATCAGGATCATGATATAGTAACACATACGTAATAATATACATCTATATAGGCTGTACTAAATAAATTATCATCCGGTGTTTATATATAGAAAAATCTTAAGGATCCCATGGATAGCCCACAGAACAAATGATTCTGTTTTAAATGAACTGAAAATCGAATTCACTGAACAATTAGTACCATCCATTGAAAGACGCATGCTAGGTTTCTTTGGTCATGTAATACGAGCAAATGGGCTGGAGAAAACAATTCTGCAATGAAAGGTTAACGGAAAAAGGAGTCAGGGTAGACCGATGAGCCGTTACATTGATCAAATCACAAGGTTACGTAAAGTAGACACATAGTAATTCATGAATCTAGCGCAGAATCGATATAAATGGCGACGTCTCGTAACTTGCATCAAATAAGGTCACGACATCCAGATCGGATAACGAAACGAGAAGAAGAATATATATATTTCCAGGTTACCTTTTTGTCAAAAATTATCCCAAGATATTTAACGATGTTTGAGAATTTAATGCGGATGTCAGTCAAATAAAGATGAGACAGTTTCGAATTCGACAGAAGTGAATTGCGGAAGTTTTAGAAGGAGAAAAATCCACTCCATATTTTAAGAACCAAGATGACAGCTTATTTATAGCTTCTTGTAAGTAATCTTCATCTAGATTGACATAAGGAGCCGAGACAAATATTGCTAGATCATCGTCATAAGCAGCACATTTGACTGGCGGAGCAATTTCATTTATAATGTCAGGAACATGCGTTAGTCGACTGAAGATATTTCAGGTCTGAATCCGCACTGTACGCTGGTTAACAGTTGTCTAAACTCGAGAAGCCAGGGAAGTCGGTTGTTAATAATTTTTTCTAAATGTTTACAGATAACTGATGTTAATGAGATGAAGTGGTAGTTGTTAATCATTATAGGATTTTTGTTAGCCTTCAAAATCGGTTCAATTTCAGCAATTTTACAGATTTCTGTAAAACAGGTTTAACAGAAGGTTGATTTCAGAATTTGAGACCTTCTGGAGCATTAAAGCATGGACTCCATCTGTGCTCGGTGATGATTATTTCATGTTATGGAATGCGCGTTTTAGTTCACTAAACGTGATGAGACTACTGTAAGGTTCGTCGTCTGAGGAAGAGTGGTCTAAATCTAAATTACTACTGTTCTCTTCAATAGTGAAGGCTTGGTGATCAGTAAACTGAGTGATTAAAGGGAGTGCAAAAACGGTGGAGATGTAGTCTGTGCCATGTATGAGTTGGTTACTTACAAGGATACAAGAAGGTGGAATTGAGGTTGGTTTTCTATTGATACAATTAATTTTCTTTCAGACTATTGCAGTTGAAGTTTTAAAGTTTGAAGAGAAGAATGGGAATGATTCGTTATTATTTTTTTTTAAAGTGGAAAATTAGTATCATAATGAAATCATAACGTTCTGTTAACTAAAAATCAAAATATAACGTGATAATTTTTTTGATAACCGAAATATTAATTTATAAATTATAGGGCATAGGTTGCCGTAATTTTGTTAATATGATGTCTTTATTTGGTACTTTCTTTTTATCCGTTAATGATTCAAATTCTTCGATTTTTTATTTCATTTTATTTTACTTTTGTTAGAAGGGGGTTAATAATTGTTTTACGCTTCGAATTATCGAGGCCTGGCCTAATCTCGTTGTTTGACTAGCGGAAGTTCAAAATCGTGTCGATTTCATTTTTAATTTCTGTTCTTACATCTAAAAAAATATTTTAATGAGTCGAATAAAATTATTAATGAAATGGAAGTATAAATGATGATGAATCTAGAAAAGTTGGTCGTGTTACCAAACGCTCAACATTTTCGGAAATATGGTATAATAAAGTAAGAATTTAGGAATAATTGCTTTCACAACAATCGGGAAACTTGAAATGTGAAATAATCCTTATTATTTGGAGGAATTTACAAGTACATACTTATTACACCCACATCTACATAATACACACACACACACACACACACACACACACATATATATATATATATATATATATATATATATATATATATATATATACGACTAAGACATGTATGTTGAAAAAATTACATATGCACACAGTACACATATAAAAAGCAATGAAAAAATGTGTGCTCCGTTGAAATATATGTACATCATGTATATATATATATCACACGCGTAAAGGCACACAATATATACACATTTATATGTAAACACAAACACGCATACATATATATATATATATATATATGCATTTATATTGTTGTTTTTCTGTGTGTTGTATGTAGTACGTATCTATACGCATTTATGTGCATTATGTTTGTAATGAAATACAATTATTTTATAATAATAAATCAGTTGGAATCTAGCAATCTAGTGTAATATATATTCGTTACAAAGGTACAACATTTTCCATTCAGGTGGTTGCATATTACGAACTATATATATATATATATATATATATATATATATAATCCGGCCGACTTAATTAATTAAAAAAATTAATTGGATCTCTGTAAATATTATTGATATATTTTACGTGACTGCTTAAAATGTCAGTCGTAAGAAGTTCCCTAAATAATATCTTAACGATACTCGATTTAGACTTTAGAGGTATATACTTGTGCTTAATAATCAATTGCAGATTAGATTGTGAAAGGGAAATCAGAATTCGATGTGGAATAGGCAAAGAGTGTAACGTATTTCTGCAACTAAAATTCTCTTTACCTATATGGTTAAAGATCATTAATTGATATATCTATACGGCTTGGAGACATGGTCAATAAAGAAGATATCTCAAAATCGGTTAGTGGCAGTGGAAATGTGGTTTCTGAGACGTCTGTTGAAGATATCTGCGTGGAAAAGTAACAAATACGGAAGTCCTGAGGAAAGCAGCAGTTAGTAGAGAATTGTGTAATATCGTACAGAAAAGAAAAATTGCGTATGTCAGCCACATAATTCGCAAATTGTTCAAAAGTGAGAACGGATGGATAATGAACAGAAATGATTAGATTGGAATAAAGGGAATTGGAGAGTTGATGCTAGCAACAAGAAATAGAATACTAAAATCAGCCAACGTGTCTAGGACGTAGGGTACCAGAAGAAAAAGAAGAAGAATTTTTGAGTCGGATATCGTTATATCCACATTGACTAAAAATTTTTATTCCGGACGAATTGTGCACATTCATTTATCGTTGTTATGTAATGTGTCCTGTGAATAGAATCTTTCTGTGTTTTACCCAAAAATTTAATTTATATAATTGTCATCTAAATGTGTTTTGGCGATGTATATATATAATATATATATATATATATATATATATATATATATATATATATATATATATATATATATATACGTGTTTGGGATTCATCTTTTATTTCTACATCTCAGTACTTAATCGTAACGCGTTGAAACATATGTAAATAGTCGTTTGCTTCGTATTGTTCAAGCGTTTCTATTTTCGAACAGAATTCGTGTGTTTATTTGGAGTGAAATGCGAGTAATTCAAGGGATCCATTTCTATTTTATTTAATATTTTTATATTATTTTATTTTACTTTTTGATTTTTGATTGGTGATAAAAAGTGTATTTACAAAAAACAAATATATGTTACAAAAAAAACAAATAAATAATATAACGCATTCCGAACACAGTTCTTACTACGTATACTAGTTTAAAAAGTATGCCCAGTTGCTCATTTAACTAAAGTAAAAAATACAGGAACTAACAAAACCCGCATACTGATCATAAAGCTACCTATATAAATTTATAGATATTTATTTTAGGTAGTATAAACAATAATTTTTATATGTATTATATACAAAAATAAATTTTGAATAAAAGATAATCCCAGCTGTACATCGTAATAGCGCGTGTTTAATTCTTTTATGTTTGTAGCGTTTATATTTTAATTGCAAACTTGTACGTGTGTAATCCCCTATGTCGTTTATAAATTAGTACTGACTGCAGGCACAGCTATCAAAAAACAATTTTGTTTTTTGTTCGACAACCTCGTGTATATATGTAAGTTCAATGCCTTGTGAATGTGTTCAATCTTTACATAGACTGGAAGATTTAAAATTATTCTGCAGCACATATTTTGTAGCCGTTGTAACTTCGATAAGTTAGAACGGCTAGTATATGACCATATGGGACACGCGTAATAATTGTTCTGATTATAGTTTTGTAGATTATTAATTTATTTTTCCGAGCTGACGTAACGACGTTTATTAAATATCGGGTATAGCTTAAACAGAGCCGCATGAGTCTTATTGCAGACATACTCAGCATGTTTAGTAAATGTGAGACCCCGATCCAGTATTACACCTAAGTATTTAATATCGCTTTTCCAAACCAATGATCTGTTGTTCACTATCACAGGTGGTAATAAATGCGGTCTTCTTTTCGTGAATAGAATAGATTGAGTTTTATCTGAATTTATTTTGATTCTCCATTTATTAAAATACGAATTTAATTTAATAAAACCCCGAGTTAGTCTTCTTTGTATAGTGTCAATTCGATAGGATTTGCAATATATAGCAGTATCATCAGCATATAATTGCATTTTTCATGTAGGAATTATCATTGTTAATTTTAACTATGAAATTTCGGTTACTTAAATAATTTGTAATAAGCCGAACGAAGTAATTAGAGAATTTAAGTTGAATAATTTGTATATTAAACCAAGTTGCCAAGGTCTAATAACAGTAGTCCTTTATGCTTATTTTTATTATACCCATCAGTTATGGTTTCACTAATTCTTGCTAATTGCATGACGGTAGATAAATTGCTCCTAAATCCAAATTGTTGTTCTATAAAAATATCATTATCCTCTGTGAATTTTTTTAGTCTACCCAAAATAATTTTTTCCGCTATTTTACTAATATTACTAAGTAACGAAACGGGCCGCAGATTTCTGGGATCAGAAATATCCTTACCTGATTTAGCTATAGGAACAACTTTCGTCACTTTCCAGAAAGTAATAAAATTGAATTTATGATGACTGTTAACTGAACAATCGCTTTTTGTGGCAAGTTTTTAATCAATATTGTAGGTATCTAGACCTACTGATTTTTTATTTTTAAGTTTCTTTATGACGTAATTCGACGTCAATAATCGTGTACAAATTCGTAATTGTTCGAGTGTTTTACCTTATTTGGGAATTTGAGTGTGTTGTGGTTTCGATTACAGTTAAAAGAGAAAGTTCCTCATTTTATAATAATCAAGTCGACTCGAAGTAATTAATGAATTATAATTTTATTGTTGATATAAGAGGCGCGATTAAAATGCGTGAAATTTTATTAGCGCAGGCTATATGTGCAAGAGTAAGTTGCTATTATACGAGATCGCTCGGATGCTTGGTTTAGCTGTACATGTCGCGTCGTAATTAAATAATTGAAGCTTGCACTATAAATCAACGTCGTCAAATATACTAATAATAATAATAATAATAATAATAATAATAATAATATTTACTTTATAATGATAGAGCATAAATAAATAAATACATGTTTATAAATTGCCCGTAAATACGCATGTAACAAACTAAAAAAGAAAATAATGAAATTAAACTATAAAAACGATGATTTTGAATTGTGGTTATTTGCCAAAATAGAATAATAATAAATTGGTAAACGCATTCTTCTCGAACGTGTATGTAAAAATAATAAATATCAGAACACATAAATATTAAATAATGAATTAATTAATGACAATTAAAGTAAAACATATAATAAAAGATTATCGAGTATAATCTACCATTATATAAGTAACATGAAAACTTTTTTAAGAGTATCAATTGCTATATTTTGTAGTTCTACTATTCAGTTATCAGAAATATTAAAAATGAGCTCATCTGAGCACGTACAAAAAATTTATAGTTTTATTATAGCAATGACGCCATTAAAAAATATATTCCAGAATAGTGGGCCCAGAACACTTCCCTGTGGGCACCCCATAAGTTCCTTTTTTCAGCGGACGCATTCCTTACTTATAAGTAGAAATTTCAGGGGTACTAAAGTTTTTTAACAGCACTTTGCAAAACAGTGATGTAGCATCAAATAACATTATATGTATAGGCTGAATATATTTCTGCGCGTGCACGCATGTTTGCATATTTGCGTGTGTTTGTGTGAACTTTTCGCGCAATAATGCTTAAGTGTGTTTAATTATTCACGTATATGTATTCAGGATATATGCGTGTATATGTGTATATATGTATTACGTATAGATAATTCTCACATTTATGCATGTAGTAAACCTAAATTACAGTATTAATATTACCTCATACAAGAGTTAGCAGTGTACTGCACCTCTGTGAATGAAACATTGTCAAACATTAATTTGAATAATAAAGTATTAATAAAAAAAAGTTATTCTTCCAGCTTATATTGGTTTGTTTCTATCAACACATTCTTAATATTTATTAATGATTATTTTCATCCTTAGCAATCTATGGTCGCTTTTCGTGTTAAATGACATTACTGTTCTTTATTATATAAAATCATTTTTTTCCTTTTTTTATATTTATACATAATGTCGAGTTTATTTTCTTTTGCGAATCTTAATAGTCTGTTTTCTTTTCTTATTCATTTTAGTTCATAAATTTCTGCAGAAGCTCCTTTATTGGTTTTTCCAGCTGTGGAATTCCACTCACCCATAACCACAAGATAAAACTATTTTAAACGTTTACTATATTTTCTAAGTGTTTACAGAAGTCTTCCATAATTTGCTTTTCCAAGTGCATTGTTGGTCATATACCTGTAAAATTTTGATATTTTCATTAATCTATAATAACAGTTCTGCGATGTCTTTAATTAAGCCGCATTCTATTATTTGGTAGGCTGTACTATTTTTTTTAAAGATTTTTCTTTTCAGTTTTTCCAAAATTATAAACGACACTTTGTCTTTTTTAGTTTCACATAATACTATTATGTTCCATATTATCTTTGAAAGTTCATATTCTAATTCTGGTATATGATCTTCAGATGAAATTCTTTTACAGTTATATACAGCCATTGTTAACTTTACTCTGCCTGTCTTCCATTTTGTATTATTCTTTTTACAATCGGTAGTTCTATCTTTACTTTGTTTTTAATACTGGAGTGGTAATCGGTCTATCTCCTGAATGTGTCTATTTGGCCTTGGCAGTACTTGTTTTTTTTTTCTTATAATCATGTCTCGAGGGTTCTGATATGATCTTCCGGGCTGTCAAGGCTGATTAAAAGATGCTTTTACCCTTTGTGTTTTGATTTTTTTCCTTTATTCGTTCATACTTCAAGTTAAAGTATTGTTTTTTAATTGTATTGGCGTGAGCTGGTGTGTTGTAGCTTGTTTTGTCCCGCATTTGTCTATATTTTGAGATGTCACCCTAGATTTTGAATAAAAAACTGAACTACAAGTCAGCATGCTGTTACTGAAGAGGTAGAGATTTTCTGTTTTTACGGCAACCGCGACTAGTTGAAAGTTGAGACAGTCTTAACATATTCTGGATTTTAATAGATTGTTTCTCAGCTGTTCGCATCCTTATGTCTAATCATGTTGTCATTACTAGAATCATATATCTTGTTCGCCGGTGATCTACATACGTGCATGCCATTCTACTATCTGTCATCTGTGGACGCACCTAGTTTCGATTAGAGTTCTGACATGAAAAGAATGAAGTCCTACTTGTTTACGTTTGTAAATTTATATGGATAGTCTAATTTAGAAATTGATTCGTTAATTTAGAATTCCAAATATTAACATTGAAACTCGCATTGATTGGTGTCATTGTCTTTCTATTATAGGTTTCTTAATTTTCTGAAAATACATTTTGTTGTGAAAACAGTGGACAGTGAACTATTTTCTGCCTGATTATCGTTGTTCATCTATTTATTTATTTAGTTATTTTTTTTTTAAAAAAACTTTAATGACTATTCGTGAATAGCGAATTATCAGTCATTGACGTTATCAATCGTTTTTCTAGTTTGAACGAAATAATTGGTTATCTCGTTAATCATCGTAACGTTTACTAGTGATACGGCGATTAATGTTCTTCGGTCGTCAATGCGGCTGCGAACGTTTAGCTTCTTTACAACAATATTGATAAATTAATTTCGTGCTTTTTTTTTATTTTTCATTACAATAACGGTCAATCTTATAATGAATCTAGTTCAAACCACTTTAGAATTTTCCAAAATTATTATCCATGCTGTTCGTCTAAGTGTGAACGTGAACCGAGCAACTGGTGCAGTTGTTTGGTTTTAAATTACGTTCCATTTTTTTTGTTCACGTTAATAATCTGTATCCGCGTTAAAGTTTAATCTAATAATAAATCCACTTTACTTAATTCGTAAACTTTTTTTTTTTAATGAAAATATTGTATTTACTTCTAGGAAATCTTCTTTCGGAAAAAATTATACGGATACTTATTTATTAATTTATTGTCAATAGCTTTTATTTACTCGAGCGTCACAATTTTATCAATTTTGTTTTTAAATCGTTGTTTTAGGCTTTTTTCGATTGAGTTTTCTTTTCAGAAGTTTATATGTGTCATGTTGAATAAAATAAAAATATGGTCAAAATGTCCCTGTATAATTTATTAAATTATGCAAAATAGGACTATATGTTTATATGTTTGTTTTTAAATTTTTCTTATCGAATTATATAGGCAAATACACGCCTCATATATCATTTGTCTCAGCTAGAACTATTCATATATATATATAACAATTATCCGTGATATTGGGTGGCGTGGCAACCCCACAAGTTTATAAAACAATTCAGGTCAACGTAAACAGTTTATTTATAATGTGTACATACGCATATGTATACATATATATATATATATATATATATATATACATATAATGTAATTTATAAAGTAAAGCCGGTTTTAAAAGTTACCTGTAGGTTTTACAAAAAATGTGTCACCAGTTTTTGTTTTTTCGAAATCAAACACCTCTTCTTTACTCGAGATTGAAGTTATTTTATCGCAGAGCGATGCGTCGTATTATTCTTCCAGATATTGAATAAGTTCTTCGATGTGTGGTAGAGCTGAGTCGTGGCTTATTTGCTTCTTTATCTTATCCTCTCCCTCACTGTCCTCATCAGTACTATGTTCAAAGGTCTGGATCATTGGCATCGTAATTAATCCCCATTCAACATTTCGTTGACTTCACTTCCTCCTATAGCTAAATCACAAGTAGAAACTTCTTCCTATTTTTCGCCTGTAGATTCTTGTAAAGTATTTAGGTAAAATTTACTAGCGTAAATTATTTAACTGACTTCTAAGTAATATTTATATCATAAATGCTGTCAGGAATCGTGAGTACTATTTCCAGAAATTGTGAAGATCATTTTCATCTTCAATCATCTTTTCCAGTAAGTTTGTTCTGTACTTTTTTTTCCATATTGGAAATTAAAATCACGATTCACTCAACAAACGCGTTACCTGCTCCGACCAAGTTGAGAAAACTGACGTCAACGAGACAGTGAAATGTTGAAGCGAAGAAAGTAAGATGACAGAATGCGGTTTTAAGAGTTGTGAACAGACCTTCCGATAATGACGACTGATACATTTGAGTAACCGAACGTTTTTTCGTTCATACTTTTTCTCTAGATCCTAGAAATACCGTAGATAATCCGCTAGCAGATAACCGAGGGTTTATTATATATATATATATATATATATATATATATATATATATATATATCATCGTGTGTGTTCGAACTGCCTGCCAAAGTTTTATTAATATTTGAGATCTTGTAATTCGATTTACTTACATTAATATAGAAGAAATCATTTCTTAGAATTGTCTGACGTTGGTAATGATACTGGTAGAGAATAATTATTTACACCTAGACGTTAGAAACAATGGCGCTTGTGTCTCCTAGCAGAAATATATTCCGAATGATACTCTAGAGTGTATTCTTTCTTTTCAGCGCAGACTTCCGATTGCTGTCTAGAAATTAATTCTTCTTCGCTTTTCGATTGCCAGATCTCCCAAGTGAATCGAAACACCGTCACATTCAGTGTATATTATTACTGTCGGATTATTCTAATACATACGTGTCGTCCAGATATTTATCATATGTATTCGTATATAAGTGTATAATTAAGTATTTTGATTATTATATTCTCTTTTATTGATTTGTTGTCGAAGTTTTTTCTTTCTAATATATCATCGTTTATTATGTCCTTATTGTTATCATTATTATTATCGTTCGGCTTCGATTATTTAATTGTTATCTGTCGATTTTTACGAATTTACTGACGTTTTTCGTTTGTTCTTTGCCCCTTACAATTACCAATCTACATAACAAATGATATAATGTTCATAATGCAGGTGCCATCTAATAAATTTGTTTGATTTCCTGTATTCCCATTTTACAATATAAATACGCCTTTATATTCGTTTATACTATAATAAATATCACAACTAAATAATCTTAATTATCTTACGAAGTATAATTTTCTCCACTACAAACTGATTAAATTCTTTAAAGCGGTTTCACATTAATTTTGTAACATTTTAAATATTAATTATCTTATGTCTACGGTTGTATCCATTATAATATCATCCAAAAAATTACAACGTCCGCAGTTCTCTGTGTTAATAATATCCAATTTGTATAGGTATGCTCTGAAAATCCCGTGTCCGGATATGAATTGCACGTTGATGAAATTTGGCGCAAATTCTTTATTGTTTATTCTTTCTACAATGCTCGGAAAGTATTTCTTCGCAATCCCATTGTAACTGTCCCATATATTTTCTTCTTTGTTCGTATAATGTTCCTTTAGTTTTACTTTAAACTGTGTATTACATTAAGCGTTTTGTACTCATATTTTGTACTGTAGATTGTTGCAAGTTATTTTACTAAAACTGCGGTTTATTTCTATAAACAAGCCTATAAGATTTACCGTTTCATATTTAAAATACCTGCGATAACTATAGCCGCCAAATGACGTATTTGTAAGCTTTTCGATGGTCTTAATAGCTACAGTTCTTTGAAAACCGATCGTCTAGTTTTAATTTAACGGTATTTTTAAGTTGTTGCTAGAGTTTATTGACCTTTCCTAGATTTTCGTATTGCGTGCTTGCTGTACTGATGAAGTTCTCTTTAAATTCGCAATTTTTTTAAACTTCGTCATTGTTATTATTATTACTTTCATTATTAATTAATGCTCGCTTAGGAGAATATAGTACAACTAGGATGATGCGTAATGCTGTTGTAATAGTTCTTATATTCGTGAAGTGTGATTCACATTATTTGGCAACGTTTAATATATGTATATATAATATATAAGTGTGTACGTATGTACATTTGAATCCTACACGCTGTACATATTTATATATATATATATACACGATATATGTATGCAATTTTCTGCGTGTTAGTAATGTTATATCTATGAAAAATACCAGTTTTTCATCGGAACTATGTAACTCGGTAGATTTTAGGAAGGAAAACTGTTTACACAACCGAGTACGTTGTTAATGTAAAATAGGGTTTACTTCCTCGAAGTTCGTTAATTAAATAATTGCGATTTTCGACTTCTCAATCGATGAATGCTTATTATTAAGAAGACATTGATAGTTGGGTATTAAATTATCACCATATAAGTTTTTCTTCGGATGACTTTGTTACGTTTTTCCCGCTAATAGACGTAATGTACGAACATTTTAAGAAAGCAATATTATCTGCGCGAAAGTCTAGAAATATTGATTATATTGACTAGTGCGAATTCGTCTTAAAATAGAATGCCGAACAGTATTGTTTTCCAAGTTTAAAATTTCCTAATGTAAATATGTCGTCGGGATGGCCTCTAGAGCCGGAAGGTACCGCGTTGGAATACGATCGACGATGCAAAAAATTATCATAAGAGCGATCAACTAGTTTATATATTATATATCATATATTATATTGTATAATAATACTAAGATAAATTAAGGGATACGACCGTTGGGAAGTGTCCCGTTATAGCTTTTAAACAGATCAGTGCTGCCTATTGTTCAACCGAACAGATTGCACGCATCTTTAAGCTTTAAAAAAAAAAAAATCAAAAATGTAAATAATGCTACTATTATCGCGTGGAAGATAATGGCAAACCATCACGTAACAACACCATGTGCGCGCTAGTAACAATGTAGTATACAACAAAAACACGCGGGTCTGCATTGTGTCGTGACAATAAATCGATTACTATCAGTTGAAGCACCATATTATGATTTCCTTCTACGTTGCTTACAAATTATGTTTAGATAAGTAGTCGTCTACCTCCGATACGTAGGCGGCACTTAATGAATATGTAAATATTTTTTGTTTCTTTTTTGTTTTAGTATTCTTAATAATTTTTTTCTTCTTTACTTTGTCTAGTGTGCTTCTTTATTTATTATCTTCTTTGTTCTCTTCCAGTATAGCGAATTATTTCTTTTAATTTATTTCCGTCTACTTCAGTTTTAATGAAAAATACGATTTTTTGATCTTCGATCGTAAAGTCTAATTTTAATTTGTTCGACTTATACCGGGAGGAGATTATTAATAAATTTGACATTTGTTTTTTCTTTTTAAATTAGGATGTCGACAATTATAATTACAGTTTCGAGCATCCGCGAGAATGTCACGGTGGATGCGTCTTCTCAATTACCCATTGCATAATAATGGTCGCGTGTTGAAACGACTGTAACGTGTGTTTAATCTGTTGCCGAAGTTTCTTCATTTCCGCAACGAATATCGTTTAGGAAAAAGAAAATAGGTTTAGAGGGTGTACTATAAAGTACTTTAGGATAAGTCGAAATATAACTTTTAAATATTTTTGTAATCTTAAGCAAATTTGAAGGTGTTTGTAAATTATTAGAAAACACAATCAATGATCTAGGTTTGTCGTTGTCTGCTCCCAAATGCAATTTTATTGTGTTTGGCAATCAGAGAATTGTACAACATGTTAAAAACTTAAAAATAATCTCTGATCAGCCGATTGCTCACACAAATAATCTTAAATATTTGAGCCTGATTCTTGACCATAAACTAACATTCATTCCGCATATTGAATACATACATAAAAAGTGTGATTTTATATACTACAAGCTTAGAAAATTACAGCCGAATGCTTTTGGATTAAAATATGGAGAGTCATTTTATATAGGGGGGGGGGGGATAATTCAGTCACTTTATGCATATGGTTCTCTTGTCTATATTAATAAAAGAATTCTGTGCTCAATTAATAAATACCAGAGGAAGTTTCTTCTTAGTATTTCATGTTTATACCGAACCTGTCCCACTTCTGCTGCTAATGTTATATCTAATATCATGCCACTGGATCTTTTTGTCATTGGCGCCTCATCATCTCAGAATTTAGAGTTGTTAGAGACGTTGCCAGTGTCAAGAATTTCCAGTTCCTTAAACTTTGGAATCGTTTCCTAGTGTTCTTATCCTAAAAAAATATATTCAATCCTCACTTATTGATATTTGGCAAGCTGGGTGGGATCCGACTGGAAGGAAAACCTTTGTGTTTTTCCCAAATGTTTTGGAGCGTTGTAAACTTAATAATATTCATATTAATTTTTATAATGCTCAGGTGCTCTCTGGCCATGGTAAGTTTGGTTCATGTCTTCATAGGTTCCATCTTGCTTCTAGTTCAGGCTGTACCTTTTGCAGTTCCAGCGAGGACTTATTTGGTACTGTAGATGATATTGAGCATTAAATGTTTGATTGTCCCTTATTTGATGATCTTAGAATTGAATTTAAAATAGATAGAGGACAGCCTCTTGTATTTTCTAAACAGATTAAATTTAAAATAGATAGAGGACAGCGTCTGGTATTTTCTAAACAGACCAGTCTCCTGTCATACATGGAGTTAAGTTTAAAGTGGTGGGTAAATTTTTAACAATTTTTTGTCATTTTTTTTTTTCAAAAAATATTTTATGATATTAATTCAATGTTCATTGCCTCCATTCACTGTATTATTAATGTTGCTACTTTTATAATATTGTCTAAAACTGTTATTATTTTAATAAATTTATTTTTCTTTTTTGATTGAAATTGTACAATATATACTATTTTGTTTGCATAACATTAATTTTTATATTTATATCTATATTTACACAAAATTATTTTACACACATTCTTGATGGTTTAGTGGACTATGTTTCTCATCCCTTATTCCATCCTATTTTTAAGTTACACATTGCAGGGAACTATCACACACACACACACACATTTTTATATTTTGTATGATATTGGATGTTTTCTTTTGTTTCGGCTACTCAACACTTACACACAGTTATTTATTAAGAACACTAGTTCCCTGCACCTTTATAACCACAATTTATTTAATACAAAATTCAAAAAAAAAAAAAAAAAGCAAATAAGTTATACTTAAACGTATTGTAATTTCACGTAAGCGTAAAGCTTGATGCTGAGCGGCATGTCTGAAGTTTTAAGGTCAAAAAAATAAATAAATTGCAACTGAAGTGATATATTAACGAAAGACGGTATAGCGATTAGGTTTATTAACGAAATTATATAATATTGGAATACAAATTTGAAAGTTGTGTGACTGAAATTTTCAGTTTTCTTACTTTGTACATTTCACTTCGTAGACGGATCTAGCTTAATCTGTAAATTATGACACTTTCTATAGTATATATATATGTGTGTGTGTATATGTGTTTTTTAAAAAGACTCGACCTGTTTTAACATTTTATTTATACAACAGTTGAGTTATTTTATTTACGTATCAAAATGTGGAGGCGATGTATAATTTATCAATACATCCTTATAAGTTGTTCAATATTTGCAGAACGAGCGTAACGACTGAAAGAGAGATAGAGATAGTAAGAAAACGTAAGAATGGAGATAGAGAAATAATTTGAGAAAGTGAACACAAGGAAAAATTAGTCTTACAACCTAAAGTGTAATTTACGACTGAAGTTTTGTCGTTATATTTGCAATAAGTAAAGAAAATTTTCCGTTATTTTTACTGTTATTATTATTATTATTGTTATTTCACGATTATCGTTATTAACAGTGTCGGCTACCAGTCGGTTCTTTTTTGTCGTACATACTCCCCTTATTAGATAAGACTAAAATTTATTATTTGAAATGATGATCGGTGTAAACACGGGTAGTTTTATCTTACAACGTTGTTATTGTTCAAAATAAATACAGCGATAATGGTTTTATACGTGCGAAGATGTGTACGTTTTTTATTGTTTGTTTTTGCATGTGTTGTATGTATTGTTTTACATATATATGTAACATGTATGTGTGCGCTGTATCGTTTAAATTAGAAGAAGGGGAATATACGTTATTTGTTTTCTAATTCGGTTTATATCTATTTTTCAGGTAAAAATTTGTACAACAATGAGCACGTTGCAATAAAATTGGTAAGTCAATAGTACCTTTGCATTTTAAATTTGTATTATTTTTGACCTTTTTATATTTTAACAAATCGCTAATGTATATTTATAGAGAACACGATTAAAAAAAGAATTGAATCGTTACGGAACGGCGTACTCGAATTTTGAAAATGAGACGAAAACCTTACATTTTTCCGATGATATTAATAGTTTATTTTAGTCCAGTCGCATAACTGTACGATAAAGCTAATTTTTGGATCTTGTAATTTAAAAATGTTGAGATCAGAAATTTCAAAAAGTAACTCAAAGTTGAAGACTTTTTCTATTAATACTCGCGGTTCATTCTACATGTTCAGCTATTTCAGCAAAAGCGGTAGCTCCTTATTTTGCATCAGCGTGCGAAGTGATTTTTATAAACAAATTCAAACAATTTTACCTAATTTCTCGGTTACTCCTCCACGTATCGAATAGTAAATTTTGTTTACACTCTAATTCTTATTAGATCGGGTCCTAAATCGATGTCGAGTCATTCTTACCGAATAGGCTTGGCTAGCCAGTAGTTGCCGCTGCACTATAGTTTAACAACAGACATTAATTGCGTCGTATCTATACATATTGTAGTGCTCAGCTATTTTACGCTTTTTATATCTCATTTGTGAAGCGTTAGAATTTAGTTTAAAATTTGATTCTCGCATATAATGAGTACTAACGGATGTGTGTTATAACTTAAGCGCCATTTATAAAATAAACGGAAATGAATTTAATATAGCGTGGTTTAGTTTAATTATCTCGCTCTTATGTATTTATTTATAATTTCGACTCGATTAATTGATTCTGTTTTTAGTTCGAGTTTAACGCAATTGCAATTTACAGACATTTTTTATTCGTTTATTATTAATATTATTACGGTTATTATATTCTTTTACGTGCCGTGCACTGCTGCAAAGCCGGAGGAATTAGAAGTACTAAAGCTGACTGAGTACGCAATCAACTTTGTCAGAATTCCTGTGATTCCTGAAGACATTGAAAACGAAATTTGATCACAGTCCAAGTATTGTTGCAGAACCGAAGTGGTAGATTCTATCTTTTTATCATATTATCTTGAGGTAGATGTTCGAGACGTAATATTCTTTAATCGAGGATGATATAGTCCAGTACGACTTAATTCTGCGCACTTTAATAACGGATTCCGCCGCTACTGTAGGTTTTATTTATTTAGACGACAGACATGATTTGTTGTGTTCGTAGAGATCTTTATTTGCGACAGATATTTGAATTAAATTCTAGAAAAATGAGATATTTTTCGAATTTCAAAATCAAAAGTGCGGAGAAAAAAATAGATAAAATGTACTAATTTAATGATGATATTAGTCAACTAGGGTCGTAAAAATAAATCTACGTTTAAAGTTAGTCATGATAGTTTATTTATGAGAAAATACAAATGATACCGGTTATGCGTAAATAACGATGAAAACTCAGTGTTCTAGATAGCTAATATATAAAGGAATCGCGTATCGGTTACTTAATGCAGTAGCAGGTTTAAGAAAATAGAACGGGCTGTGTCTTCCTTATCTACCTTAATTTTGTTTTTTACAAATGTCTATTTTTGTAAACAGTATATAAGAACCGGTAAAACACATTGATTATACAATTTCCTTTTCAAACATATCGGTATTTTTTCGTTTCTGAATACGCTTTCAAAAAGCTACTCATGAGAGTGATATTCCGCGATTTATTTCTACTAACCTTAAAATATTCCTGTCTGTCGTAATTCTTTGTCCGATGTATATATATATATATATATATATATATATATATATATATATATATATATATATATATATATATATTCATTTACTGTTTCCATATCTATGTCATCAATTTTTATCCTTGGTTTTTCATTCGTATTTGACATGATTAATCCTATTTTATTTGAATATGCATTTAATTTCGTTATCATCCCTTGTAGTTCTTCAGCACTGATGCTTAGTATCACTGCATCATCTGCAAATCTAATATGATTGAGATATTATTCAATGTTTGTACCTTTTGAGTTTCAATCTATTTTTTTGAATATAGATTCTAATGCAGTAATAAACAATTTCGGTGACAGTGCATTTCCTTGTCGTACTCTTCTTCGCATTGACGTTTTGTTTTGTCCCATAATGTTATCTACATCGTTGCCGACTGGTAGATGTTCTTGATTTCTTGTATATATTCTTTATGTATTCCTCTATTATACATTACATTTATTGCAGATTAGAAGAAGAAGAACAATAATATATTTGCACATTTAAATATTTTCTGTTTACAAAAAAGTAAAATTACCATTCAATAGAACTTTTTGTACCGAATACATCAACGATTCTTTCCAGAAAAAATTAATACAACATATAATCTTATAAAATATTTAAATTTACGCTTTATTATACGATTTTTAAATAATATTTTACAATATCTCTATTGAATCAAATGCCTTTTCGAAATCAATGTACGGTTTTATATTATATTCCTCTCATTTTTGTATTAATGTTTTAATTGGTCATTTGTGCTAAAACCGGATCACAAAAGCCCGCTTGTTCTCTTGGCCGATGAACTTCAATGCATTTTGATACTCTGTTATTATACGAGTACAAAGCTTATACAGTTGAGACTTATTGGTCTGTAATTATTAAGGTTTTGTGTACTTCCTTTGTTAAGAATTAGGATTATTTCTGCTTCTGTCCACTTATGTGGTATTGTTTTTGCTGTCAGACATTTATTAAATAACCCTCCTAACCTATTTATCCGCATACTGGCTCCGTTTTTAATCATAACATACCGACTGTGCCATATATATATATATATATATATATATATATATATATATATATACATGAAAGTTTACTGGATTGTTTATTACACGGCTGTAATTATTTTTTATGTAAATCGCGTCGTATGGATTAACGTTCGTAGTAGACTTATGTTACTTATTGTCGGAATGAATTGATTTATTAGATTTACTTTTATTCGATTATTATTAAACGTATTTTAGGTATGCACTTCTTTTTTATTAAAATATGAACTTACTTTGTATACTTCATTTCGTCAGACTATTAATTGAATATTTAATTCTCCCTAATCCTGATCGAATGTTGTCTGATGTTCGTCTAACAACCTAAATATTTCGTAAAGAACCACCTACGTAGATATATTTTCTACAGGAATCATGTTTTGACCATTTTCTTGTTTTAATCTATACCGTTTACACTGTTCCATCTTTGAACTTTATGAAATTTCCAAACATAGTAGTATGATAAATTTATAATTCATCAGAGAAGAAATACTGTCAGGCCACTAATAGGCTGGTATGTTGATATAACTCAGAAAAAATTGGATTCAGACGGCTCGGGACCGGAACGATTAGAAGAAGAAATTTGGAAAAAATCTACATTTAGCAACGAACTGATATATATATATATATATATATATATATATATATATATATATATAATTATACTCAATGAATTTGTTGTGAAATGTCTTTGGGAAAAAGAAAGAACTTAATTGAAACATTCATGCAACACGCAGTGCTGAGGCTCGAACTATAAACAACGCAGATCGTAAACGTACAGATTCTTGTGAAGCGTTCATAAATGTTAAGTAACAGAAAGAAGAAATTAATCGTTTTTGAAATAGCTAAACATTCATAATTATGAACAAACTGCTGCTTAAAGTGTATTGAATTTTTTTGTCATAAGATCTTGTGCGACAAAGAAGCAGATTATTCAAACACAAATAGATGAAGACGACACCCAAACCGGTACCGCGATTGACAAGGCGCAGTGGCGGTCAAATAACGACTTAATGTACGGTCACGATTATGATGATGACAATGGCGGTGCTACAATCTTGCTATAAATTTGAAAAACAAGTCAGTATTTGGTCTTGTCTTAAATCGGAAGTATACATTTACAGTCGATCTGTATTTAGTCGGTCGATTTTATCCCTTATATCAACCTATTAAAGTTATTTTTTATTACTCGCCGAATTAATTTAATTATATTTATTTACGCGGTTTTAATTTAACAATATATTTTTTAATCAGGATATTAAATTAGTCATCTCTATATCTTAAACGATTTATTATAATATTTAGCCTACACGCCGATAGAAAATAATTCTCAGATAGTTTAAAATTCGTTAGATTACCTTATATTTAAACGCAAAACGAATCCTTCACCACTTGCAAAAGCGTTTCACGAAGTCTCATGATTAAGTATCGTTTTTTAGCTTGGACAATTGAATATAAAGTTGATACATCGTTTATAGTCTCCCTGATCCGATAGTACACTTTCGAACGAAACAATAGCTTAACATTATGTTTTGAGCCATATTCTTTTGAATAAATAATCTTCCGATCACTTTCGCACACAAATGTTTTGTTTGTTGTCTAGCGACGTGCGATAAAATATGTTGAAATCGTTAAAAATATACTTCAAGAAACAACTGTAGGCATCGTTGAATCTTTTATCATATAGTCGTAAAAATTAACTATTGTTTAGGCACCACAAATACCAAGATTATGTTAAATTCGTTTAATAATGAGATAAATAATCCCGCAATTACCGGCTGATTATTTAATGTACTGCTACGGTTTTTAAATAATTTAAACGCAACGTTCATAATATGTTAAGCAACCGATATTAAAAGTCTGCTTGAGACGCACAATTAACGCGTACGATATTAACATGATTATATAGGAATGTGTATTTATGAAAAATAAAATAAAATTCATTTATAAACATGTGTGGAATCAAGGTAAACGTTTTTATTAAGAGAAAGCGAAAACGATTACGCTTTAATTAAATTACATTAAGTATAACTTATCGCCGCGTACTAATACAGATAGATTATAAAAACACGCTCACGTATGTAAAGCCGTTATAAGTTTCAGAGGTTTATCGTAATTACTGGGGGATCTGAATTATGTAAATAACCATGGCAGAAAATTTTCCACATCGTGAAATATGTAATCGCGGAGGAAAGAAAGTTTTAATTAATACGTATATTAATCATCCGGACATAGCCAGATAGATACATCCGAAGCATCTACTTCGAAATTACCGTAGTCCGTTAGGCAAGCAGTTATTACATATTTATCTTTGCCTCGTATACATGCGGTTTATTCTTCAGTGTTAACTTTATATCAGGAGATTCTCTAGTAGGACCGTCATTATAGCCGTTTAGTTTAAAAGTGTTACTATTTACGAGCTGTATTTTTTCGACGATCAATAGGACGTCAATGGCGTTTGGTTGGAGAAAAATCTTTAATTCATTTTTTTAGGACGATACCGTTGACGTTTCATAACATAATCACTAATGACTGTTGGGTGATATTATTTAATAATAACCTTAATAACGATATTAAAGAATTAGTTACACTTTTAAATTGAAGATAATATTAAAAAGATATATTAGTATTGTTGTTGTTACCGTTACTGTTTGTAATAGTAGCAGTAATGTCATTCTTACCGAACCCGTTATTGTTACTGTCGTCCCGATGAACTTCCGTAGAAGGATAGTTGTTATTCGGATTACCTTTAGTCACTTTAGCATAACATCTATTATTTTTAACTGTAATAGGACTATTATAGTTTCCATCGGAATTAATATAATTATTTATTTGGGCGATAGAGTTGCAGGTTCATCATTACTTCTAGGACATGTTTTGGTGTCGTGTCTACCGGCACATTTTACAAAACGAGGTGGTACAATAATTGGCTGTATGACCAAAAATATTACAGCGCCTACATTGTTTTAGGTGCGAGTCTTTCTTTGGTTCTTCCAACGTCACTATTGTATTTAGTAGTCGGGCGATCCTAAAAATTTTATCATTCTTTGTAGAAGCTACTCAATCTGTGAAATCGACAATGGTTGCTTAGTCTTTACTTTTAAGAATATTGGTACTTCGAGTAACATTAAAGCCTTTGGATTCCAGCTTAGTTGTTAAATCCAATTATATCAGTAGAACAAGGTAATTAATACTACTCTGAATGATTTGTCCTGTTCCAGGGAATAGGTAATAGTTATTTTTTATGGCCTTAATAAGGGTATGATAGCTTTGTGGGGTTTAGCGGTTTTATTGTCACCCCGAACGGTGTCGATTTTAAAGAAAATTCTATATCGGGTATTCTTAGTAAGAATCTTCTGATGTTTGTAAAGTTTTAGACATTTTCCACCATTACAGTTGGCGGCAGCTTAATTTTCTTCTTAGGATTTACAATGTTAGACGAAACATTTGCATTATTGACATTAAGATCAGTGATTTGTATTTCTACATCATTATTATCATATTGTTATTACCGCTGTTATTATTATTATCATCATCATTCTTGTCAGTCAGATATATTGGAAGATACTACGTTTATTGACGGATTTGATGTTGTTATCGGGAGAATCTAATTTCGTAATCTTAGATACTTGTTTTGGTCAATTTGCACTACTTTTACGTGTTGTAGTGTTCGACAGTTTTTTTTTTTTAAATTGAGTACAGTGGCGGTTTTACATAATTGAACCGTGCTAACTGATCGATCAGACCCTGAAGTGACATTGGTAATATTTCCTTTGGTATTTTTTTTTATGTTAACGGCAATGTTAGCCGATGTGATTGTAGTTGTCCACTTGGTCGCATATTGGGTAGCATTGTTTGGTCACGAGATATACGAAGAGGTTAGATATAATAAGGATAACTGACTACCCTGAAGAACAAAGTCGACAGCGTGCCTTTATATTAACAGACTTACATTTTTTTTTTTTTTTTTGACGTTTGATAAGTTATAAAAAAGATATCTTAACTAACGTCAAGAAATTTAAAAACAGAAACTACGAAGCACTTTGTTAACCCTTTCATTACCAGTGTAGTTTTGAAACAACATGATGCTTTTTAGATTATTTTTGAAACGAATTTTGTTTATGGACTATCACGGGCCGTTGTAGTCTGTAACTAACACATAATTGTAGTACTGCGAACACTCACTAGGTGTAAAAATAGCGTGTTTTTCTAGTTAAGCAAGATGTATAAGACAGTTTTAACTTATTGGTAAGCATTTTTAGCTGTGTTTTTTATTTAAAATTTGAAGTTATAATCGTTTGGAAATAATGTTTTCCAAATACTTTAGTTTTCTGTTATCTAAATATACTGAATTTGTGTCATTTACTTTACCGTAATCGATGCACTAAATTAATTAGTTAATGTAGTTTTTAAACTACAGCGGTAAATAAATACAACTTCGCATGTTTATTCCTAGCATTTCAATACATTCTACATGTTTTCCATTTTATTAATTTTAAAAATAAATAATTGTGTACAAAGTATTGTCTTAAGTATACTAATTAAGTATACCTAAATTCTGTGTATGTTATTGTACATTTTTATTCAAAAACATTGTATGTCGTCGAAAATTGTTTTGTTTCTAGTACAATGTTATACATAATATTAAAAAAAAAAACTCTTTGCTTTTCTATTGAAATATTTGTGGTAAAAGATCAACTAGCAGCATTTATACTTTTTCATTTTATTACTTTAAAAAAATAATTCTGTACACAATATTGTTTTAATAAAAAAAAAAACCTTGTATGTGGTAGAAAATTTTTCTTTCTCTGTATACAATGTTGTATATAATATTAAAAAACAACTTTGCTTTTCTATTAAAATATTTGTAATAAAGTAATCAACTAGTTGCTAGTCGCATTTATATTTATAGTACATTTACATTTTTGAAGATGGATAATTGTAGAATAACGGACGAAAAAAAAAATACCTGTTAGTAGAAGATAAGCGAACGTGGGAAACTTCTTGATTTAGATGAAGACGAACTATTTGCTGCGATTGATGATATAGATTTACAACAAATTTCTTCAACCGATCGGATACAGTTGGTGAGTCACATGGATATTGAGAATATTGGAGAAAATACTGCGGCTGATCTATTACCTAGTTCAAAAAATATTTCAATAGATCCTAAATCTACTTCAAGTCCAAATGTTACAGACGTATCTGGTTTTTTGATTCCGGAGTGCAAAAATGACTGGAAGTTTAAAAAAGTGTACTTCAATGTGTCAGACATCACATGATTCGTCTTGAAAGTCCACGCCGAAGAAGATTTAACACCGATGGAATATTTCCAGATGTTTACAGGTGATGATATAATAAAAATTATAACTAGGGAGACCAATAATTATGCACATCGAATTGATCGTGTTACATTAGAGTGTAGTGAAACTAAAATTAAACAACTTTTGGGGATTTGGATTCAAAAATTCTGGATGAATACCTTCAGCCGTGCGATATTTGCTACATTGGCGTGATATCATTATACCATAAGCCTGTATTTCCATATAATTCCGAGTTTGTGGTAATAATTTCACCGATGCTCTCGTTAGTGAAGCCATTTTACTAGTTCCGGAATTTACCTTTGCAGATTTGCTATCTGTCGCAAACTCTTCGGTAGCCTACGATTGTTCTTTATAATTAGTCATTTTTTTTATACCCCGCGGTATTATCTCGATATCTCTAGTGTCACCTGTTATTTCAAATTGATTTCTGTGCACATCAACTATCGCAAATTTATTGTCACATCACCCGTTTACGTTTTGACATAATCGACTTTGTACGCATTTGTTCAAGATTTACATAATTTCCCTTACTGGTCCCATCCCTCCGGTATGCATATTATCACCGATATAATGAAGATTTATACACATCTTTATATTTTTGATTTGTACAGTTTCCAGTGTTTTGTTACTGCTTTATATCACATTGTCAATTTTTGACACGAAATTACAAATTTTGACGTATGAGGCAATTAAAGAAAATGAAAATATAGAATATATTTTGTGTACATTTTTGTTTTTAAATGACTAGATAATTTTTAACGCATTGTATAAATATTTTGCAGAATCTTTAACCAAATGTTCTTATTATAAAGAAATTTTCTTAGCATTAAAATTTTATAAATCCTACCGAAACACACGATGAAGGATGCAAATTAAATTGATATTGACAAATTTCACTAAAATAACTCGTAGAAAACGTATCCGCAATGAGGGCGCATACGTTTAATAATCGTAATACGTTGCTTATTAGTTTTTGAAAATTGATAGAAGACTAAGTGATTCTCGCGGGAAAAAATCAAGGGAATTAAGGGTGAACCGTGATAAAAATCATCTCCGACCGAAGTTTGGCGATCAACATAGCTTTTTTGTCTTTGCCTTTTGACACCTTTGCCAAATTTGTAAATGTCTTGCACCATTGACGCATATCGGCTTTCCATGAAATGTTTCTTCTCCCTGACTTCCGATAACGCTCGATGACGCTATTCCGGACAAGTTGGAATAAATAATACCTTTCTGGATGTCTATTTATACGATCGTAATACTGCATCTGTACGGGTAAATACGGTTTCTCTATAAAATCTAAAAAATACGGCGATGTGTAAACATCTTCAGCGTTATACAGTAGTACCGACCATACAGTTGCACCAGCCTTAGTCTTAACTGTAAGGTAATGGCTTTCCGAGTCACCAGATATTCACATTTAAAAATATCTTTCTCGCTTTTTCTATGCGTGATCGTATCTCGATCGATTGATATTCCCCGTGAAACCGGTTTACGAGATAATGAAATTTAGGAAATCTGTCTGTGAATTGACTACTGTTTAATTTTTGATGCTCTAATATCGTTCCTTCTATGTATTGTTAACAGTTTTGTGTTACATTTATTTCGAGGGAAAGTATTTGAAAGAATTGGTTTATGATTGGAGGTATTTTTTCACGCATATGCGGATATCTTATCTACAGATTCGGTAAATAACCGATCGAAATCATTTTCAATATATTCTTCGAATCTTCGTCTAATTGATAGTTATCATCAGTTGTATTTTGGTTTAGATATTCGGGAATACGCGTACGCGTTCAACCGTAAATCAAGTTTATCGTGAGTTACCGCGAAATAAATAGAGCAGAAAAATAAGTAGCGATATCTGGCGTTTACTATTAGAAACGTATAATCAAGAGAATATCGATTGAATGTTGATTAATTTGATAATGACGCACCGACCGGATAAATGTCGAGCGTTCGTTTTATTAAAACGTAATATAATGGCTCCGGACATACGAAGCCAGTGGTACATCTGGATACAAATGCTGTAGAACGACTCAAATCGAGGAAGCTTGCATACAACTGTTCGGCTCAACTAATCGCTGATAAATTTGACGATACTCAGTCGTAGAAGGATAAATGGTCGGCTGAAAATTCGGATAAACACAAACTTATATAAGATCCCTGTGTTGAACTACTAGGTTTTAATTTTCCAAGAAAACTGTGAATGAGCTCAGAACATGGAAGATGCGGAAAAATCTTGGAATACTTGGGGATCAGTGTGTGACTGCGGTGAGAAGGAACAAATAATGAATCACATTTTACAGAATTGTCCAAGGCGAGCATTAATCGGCGGCTCGAAGGAGATTACGAACCTGACAGAATCAGCAAAAGAATGGATTAAAAGTTTAGATATTCATAAGATAATTATGTAATAACTTCTATTTATACCCGAGAAAACATACGAATAATAATAATAATAATAATAATAATAATAATAATAATAATAATTCGAACCTAATCGCTATATAATTTTTTATATTCTTTTCCTTACTAGCGATTTATGTTAGATCTACACTATCGAGAAAAGCGTGCGATAGAGAAAGTTAATTATTGAAAATTTTATTTAACTTAATTTTATTGAAACTTCGTGGAATTTCAAATAATTTGTTAGTTAGAAACTTCGTTAATTCTTTCAAAGTCATCGTTAACTTTTTTTTATTTCGTTAAACACATTCATCCGTTTAAAATTTGCACTGAAACTATACTCTCCCTTTGTTCGTTGGTAAAATTTTGGGCAAATTATATCCTTCTATATTTACGCCTTTCGTGTAATTGTTTGCTAAAACTTAAAAGCGTGTTCGTCATTAATGCTCGAATTTCGATATCGCTAATAAATTTCGCTATTAATTTTTGGAATTTCTTCAATAATTGGAATTAACTTCTATAGTAATAGTCATCCAGTAAGTAATATTGGTTATCGGCGTTTTACGAATAAAAAACGTTCAGTTTATTAAATAGTTCAAATCTGCGCCCACTCGCTGCGATTAAACTTTCGTATAGGAATAAAATATTGTCATTTCTTATAAGCGACTCGACACGAATGTAAATATAATTTAAACAAGTTGTTCGCTTCGAATCGTCGTCGATAATTTAATAATAAATAAATTTAATAAATAAATGTTTTATTAAATAATTACAATACAGTCAGTAAACATAATTTATATATATATATATATTGTGTACCGAGACTAGCTTTACCACGATAGTTTACAAGATTAATTAATTTGAAGAATTTGAAATATGGTGCTGGAGGAAGCTCTAACGAATATCTTAGACAGAAAAAATAGTAATCAAACCGTACTTGACAAAATGGGCGAATGAAAAAATATCTTAAACCGGGTAAGGAAAACTCGACTGGTTTGGACATGTACTAAGATCAAATCAAAGCATATTATCCACAATTGTTTAAGGGAAATTGTTGGAAATCGACCGCGTGGAATACCCAGAGTGACGATTATAGACACTGTATTAAAATACGTTGGAATGCAAAATTATGTGGACTTGAAGAGGACGTGGCGCAAGATCGTGTTGGGCGAATCATACATAATCATTATATATATATATATATATATATATAAATTAATTAAATTATTCACTCGTTAACCGAGTATGGAGTACCATCAATTATTTATGAGTCCTGAGGTGGCTAATCAAACCAATTTTTGCGGCGCACACCTTTCCGCATGCATCGCACGTAAAAGCGTCATTATTAATATTATCCACTCGAACCGTTCCAATCAATCCTTTACGTCAATTTCTTTTCCTTTCTTCCGCAGCTCGAGCATTTTGATCCGCTTTCTGCCATCCATCTCGTATTGTCTCTCTCCAGATGTTACGATCCATCGCTAGCTTTTCCCAACTCCTGCGATCAATTTCGCATTCCTTTAATATCCGATGCAAATAGTCTTTATATCGCCAACGAGGACGTCCAATACGCCATTTACCAACCAGAAGCTGACCATAAAGGAATTTCTTCGGAAGTCTTTCCTCGTTCATTCTGATTACATGTCCAGTCCATCTCAAACTATTACTATAAAGCAGCATCCGAATAGACTTGCATTTAGCCCGCGTTAAAATTTTGCGATTCGTCACTCGGTCCTGCCAACGAACACGTAGCAATCTGCGCAGCGCTCTCTGATGGAACGCTTCCAGCGACCGTTATATGGGGCCCATGTTTCTGAGCCATAAAGTAGTGTCGGTAAAACAATGGACTTGTACATTATCAGTTTTGTTGACAATAAGATATGTGTATTATTAAAGAAAGAAAGAAAGAAATTTATTTATTGACATAAATTCATTAAAAGTACAAAAGTACAAAATAATAAGAATTACGCGTACCGGAATTATAATATCCTTACCGCTAATAAACAAAATTCTTTATGTAATAAATCTTATCGTATATTTACTAGATTACAGATATAAATATATAAAACGCGGGAAAAAATTTGAAAAAAAAAACTCCATAAAACGTTTTGTATCACATTAAGCATACAAAAAGGAATATTATTCGATATAATAACAATTATATATAATATAATACACATATACTTACCTATATATATATACATACATAAATACATACATACACATACATGTATATACACATATACACTGAATATTAATCATTTACAGTAAATTATGTTTAAGGCGTCTATGCTTATACTTTGTGTACATAAACTGTAGCTGCCTGGAATCGTAATTTCCGATCATTGAGATGTACTGATTTTCATGCAATACACAATTATCGCAGAACTTACGAGTTATAGTAAGAATATAATCCCGAATAAAGGGTATATTTAATATCTCATGCATGTCCACTATTCTGGCATACCTTGGGGCACTTAATATGCATCTTAAACACCTATTTTGTACTAATTGCAATTTATTAAAGCTCGCCTTCGAGATAGAAGACCAGGCGGGACAAGCATAAGTCATCACAGGACGAATAAGTGCTTTATAAATGATGAGCTTATTATTAACGTTAAGGTACGATTTACGATTAAATAACGCGTACACTGTACTTACTGCTTTATTTGTTTTTGGAGCTGCGTAATTTACATGCGCCGAGAAGGTTAATCGTTTATCTAATAAAACTCCCAAATAACGTATACTATCCGACCAATGTATAACTTTATCATCTACTAGAAGTTCAGATGGCAAAATTGGTCGACGACGAGTGAAAAAGATGGCCTCAGTTTTTAATGCGTTTATTTCGATTTGCCATTTGCGATAATACTTTAAAACGCGACGTACACCGTTTTCTAATTGATTTTTAATAGCAGTTGGTTTGTAAGAGCTGCAAAATATTGCTGTATCATCAGCGTATAAAGCAACTTGCATATTTGTCAGTTTTGGGAAATCATAGAGAAACAATGTGAATAAAAACGGACCTAAAATACTACCTTGTGGAACACCTGCGGCACAAGTTTTCATAGTCGATTTCGAATCATCTACCGTTACATAAAATGTTCTATTGCTTAAATAACTATGAATTAAAAATACCAAACAAGTAGGACATTTACACTGTATCATTTTATACGTGATACCTTTACACCAAGTTGTGTCGAATGCTTTAGCAACATCGAGCAAAACTAAACCAGTATGTTTATTACAATTAAAATTATGGCTGACAAATTCTATTATTCTAGATATTTGTTGCGTAGTAGAATATCTTGGGCGAAACCCAAACTGAATGTCAGGTAATATTTTGTATTGTTCATAGTGATAATGTAATATTTTGTATTATTAAAGATCCTTCTATCAAGCTTATACATTGCAGCTGAAGCAGCTTGCATTCTACTACAAATCTCGGTGTCCAAGCTGAACTTGTTGTTAAGCATACTACCAAGGTATTTAAAACTTTCCACCTGTTCTATTACACTATTGCCTAATTCTAACACGTGTTCATTTTGCCGTTTATTTGTGGGAGCTACCTGTACAAGTAATTCGGTTTTCCCTTATTTATAGCTAGGCCAAAATTGTTGTATACTGAATCAAGTATTTTGATAGTAGTCTTCAGTTCCCGTATGGTGTGCGCGACCACAACACAATCATTTGCGTACTGGAAATCGAATACTCCTACTCTGGAGCATTTAGAAACTGCTTGAAATCGATGTACATTAAATAATCCGCCATCAAACCTACTGATCATTACTATCTTTTCAGGTCCCAGCTTTTTAACTGCGATCATATGTATGAAAGCCATACTGAAAACAGCACAGGGGCCAGCACACACCCTTGCTTGACTCCTGTACTAACTTTAAATGATTCAGAATTGCCATCTCGTAGCATCACCATGCTTGTATTGTTGTCGCATAGAAGGGAAAGCAATCGAATAAATTTCAGCGGGCAGCCAATTTTCTCCATGCATTTCATCAACAGCTGCCTATGCACCGAGTCAAAGGCTTTACTAACATCAATAAATACAATGAGAAGATACCGATTTTGTTCTAAGCACTTTTCTTGTAGCTGCCTAAGCGAGAATATTGAGTCGATGGTACCACGACCATTGCGAAATCCATTCTGTGTCTCTGGAAAGGTTCGTTCCAATATTGGTAAAATACGATTAAGCATAATCCTGACAAATAATTTCCTTCAGTTGAAAGCAATGAAATTCCCCTGTAGTGGTTACAATCGCTCCTGTCGCCCCTATTCTTAAAAATGGGCACTATGGCAGCTAATTGGAAATCAGTTGGCATAGATTCTTGTTCCCACATAATAGAAAATAATTTATGAAGCGCGTTTAGCAGGTTGCTGCTTTCCAGAGTGTCCGGTAACACTCCATCTGGGCCGGCAGATTTTCCATTTTTTATGTACTTTAATGTATCTTTAACCTCTTTTAAGGATATATCCTCGTCTAAAGCAGCGAGTTGCTGAGAATTCTGCACTTCATTCAGCACTGAGTGATTTACACAAGTATCATTATTTATCTCAAAGTGAGATTTCCATTTTTGCGCTATTCTATGATGATTACTTATGATATTCCTATATTCATCCCTTAACAAAGCATTTCTATACGGTGTAGGTCCATATATTGCTTTAGCTGCTGAAAAGAACTCCCTATAACGGCCGGAATCTGCATATGTTTGAATCTCTTGTGCCTTGTTTTGCCACCAATTGTTCTTCATCCAGCGTGTTTTCCTTTGAACTTCAACCTTCATTTCAGAAAATTTTTGTTTCAGCCTTACGTTGCTTGTATCATTCTGCCATTGAGTGAAGCGCCTCGAATAACTCTAGTTATTCTTACCTCTCTTTTATATTCAGAACGCACAATTATGAAATCTACCATATGCCACTCCCTTGACCTTGGATGCATCCACGTGCCTTTCTAGATGGGCTTAAGCTCCTCAAATATCGTGTTTGTTATGACTAGACCAAGGCTTTCACAGAACTGGAGAAGACGTTTGCTGTTATCATTTATGCCTTTTAGACCGTGCTTACCAGCAACATTTGGCCAAACATGCACATCATTCCCTACACGTGCATTGAAATCTCCAAGTATAAATATTCGTTCTTTATGCGGAACACTCTTAACCTTCCGGGACGTGCGTCCTTTATAATAACACCAGCGCGCGCGTGATGTACTTTTTACATCATTATGCAACAGACACTTTTTCTTTGGTTTAACTTCATATATAATACTTTTTTATTCTAATTTTTGTTTTTTAAACTTTTTCTCTTTATTTTAGTTAAATATTTATGTTTTTTATCATCCTTTATTATAGTTAATATCTAATTAGAACCTGCCTGCGGAGCTGAATAAAGTAAAATACTACCTATCAAAAAAAAAAAATAAATAAAAAAAGTTGATCATTTATTAAGAAATACAATAAATTTTATAAAAAATAATTACTTAGTAAAAATTCGTTTGCTACATTATCTGTCTCTATATGTTCGAGATCAAAATTTTCACCATCAATTTCACTTTCATCCGAACAGTCCTCGAATTCTATTTCTTCTTCACTTAGGTCGTTCTCACTTTCATCTAAATCAGAAATCCTGTCTAAATTATCGTTCTCTTCATCCGATAGTTCCTTCAAATAGCGTTCTATTTGCTCATTAGAAAGTTTAGACATTTTGAAGAGAAAGAAAGAAACACACAAAATGAAAACAGAAAACTGAAAACGTACGAAAAAGTCCGATCGAAAACAATAAAAAATACACGCACCAACAACAATAAGGCGTTTTATGTAAAACTAGAACACATTACTCTACTTTGATTAAAAGAATTAAAAAAAAAAAAAAAAACTGAAAAACGAAAACTAAAATCGTACAAAACAGTCCGATTGAAAACAGTAAACAACAACCAGTTTTAGTAACACGAAAACGCGCGTGATGTAAAAAGTACAGCACATAAATGACTTCCGTTGATTAATATTTAATAGCCAAAGATATGTGCGCATTATTCATTCCCTAAACTGGTCATTATCAAGAATAAACATCCGGTGAGGAATACACGTGGTATACAAAATTCTAAAATATTTCGTACTCTTAATAATAACCAAAAATCCATGCTGTTGTACTTTTTACATCAACGCGCGCGCCGGAAGGTTAACGAGATTGTACGAGTCTGAGTAGAAAACCTCCTTATCGTTTTCTTCCGCATCCATTGTGGGCGCATATGCACTAATAACATGTATTTTGGTTAGTATATTTAGTTGTAGACATAACTTCATTAATCTTGATCCATGATTTTCTGGTGAGGATATGACCTGATCCACATAACAATGCTTCAGCACTATACCAACTCCATGCAAGCGCTTGCCACCAAGAGCATTGCCGTGCCAAAGCAACATATAGTCGCCTGCAGGCTCATAAAGGTTTCCATCGCCAAGTAATCTGGTTTCACTTATAGCTGCAATATCAATGTCGTATCTGCGTAACTCCTTCGCTAAATGAGCGATTCTTCTTTCTGGTACATTGTCGCTATCCGTTAAAGTTCGTATGTTCGAGGTTCCAAATTTAAGTATTAAATCATTCCTGTTCTTCTTACCGCATGATTTGGGTTTCTGCGAGCTGCGGCACGCTGACCAGGATAGTTGTAGCAGCCGATGTTTGGGCATCTTTTCCAGCCCTCTCCACATTCGCGGTGGGCAGCAGGGATCCTGAAGAGGACTGCCCAGTCACATATCAACTGCCGAATTCAACTTCCGCTCCATTCCAGTTGAAAGCGACCATATAGGACATGCCGCCTGCCGTGCAAGTTGCAGCTAGTAGCTTCCAGCCGACCAGGCCTGCTACCACCGTCACATACTTATCGCCATAGGACTTCTTAAAAGGAGAGTGAGTTAGATAGGAAAAAGGAAAATGGGAGGAAAGAGAAAGGGGAGAGAGAAGAGAAGACGGTACAGATGCGCATGTTGGAACATAGAAGCTGTTGCGCTGCAACTCCCATGTTGCCTATACAGCTGCAGCGCGCGATCCGGTGGCATGGTTAATCCAAGACAACTGGTCACACTGCAGCTGGTGTATAACAGGCGAGGAAGTACATGTAGTGGAATGTAGAGGTAGGATAAATAAGGAGAGGGGAGGAGGAAGGAGTTTGCCACTTTATTCGGGGTGCCTAGCCTTTGGATAAAAATCCTGACCACAAGGCAGCAGTTTGCTACTGAAGAGGTAGCAGTGTTTGGCTTTTACAGCGATCAAATCTTGCTGAGGGTGAGACAGTCGTAGGATGTTGTGGACTTTTAACAGGCAGTTCCTCAAGCTGCCCATCCACATCCTCTTATCTCATGTCACTACTGGAATCGTCTGTCAGAACTTTCTACCAGTAGCCGCTGTTGGTCCGCGACTGCTTATTTGACAATTGTCTTATTCGCAGCTAACCTACATATCTGTAGGCCATTCCATTATCCGCCACGTATGGACGCGCCCCATTCCGGTTAGAGCTCCGGCCCGGAAGGTACGAAGTACCCTCCGGCAGGGATATATATATATATATATATATATATATAAATAATAAATAAGCGAAATAACGGACAGCCATGAGCGCATGCCCAAAGGAAAGAATAAAAACACGCAAAAATTTTTTACGCGTGTATATATATATATATATATATATATATAAACACACATGCCTGTCATAATTTTCGTACGTGTTTGGATGTATGTATGCATGTATGTAAACTGAATATACTCGTATATGAGTACAATATGCGAGAAAGGGCGAATGAGCCCGAATACACTGTGAGAATCGAAGAAGAAAGAAGAAATCTTTTATTAAATAATTAAAACACAATCCATAAATATAATTTATAAATATATCGTGTACCGGAATTTACCACGAAAGCTCACTATATAAATTAATTAATTAGGATAAGTAACAAAAAGAAATGTATTACAACACAGGAGAAAAAAGGAAAAAAAAATCCTGCAAACAAGTAAAGCAAGCATAATATTATATAACGTTGATACTAACAATTAAATGAAAATAATTAATATAACATCACACTTATAATTAGTATTAATAAACGAATAGCTAATTACAATCAATTATGTTTAATACTTCTATGCTTATATTTTTTGTATACATAAACATTAGCTGTCTGGAATCGTAAATACCTATTAACGAGATATACTCATTATTATGTATACGGCGATCATCGAAACATTTGTTAAGTATTCCTTAACACGTGGTAATTTCAGAATATCATGCATATAATCTATTTTAGTTTAACAGGAAGCATTTAGTGTGCACCTAAGGCATCTGTTCCGGATAAGCTGCAATTTATTATATAACTAACAGGAAAGGAATGATTTTATATTAAACGCGGGATATGTGAAACAAATGGATTTATTTGCCTTCTATTAGTTAATATGTTTAGTGAAGTTAAGTTTGTCGAAAATAACAAAATACTAAATATGATCTGACCAGTTAATTCCCGACGCCGTTAGCACGTTTGGTAAGTTGTTTTATTTTTCCTCGTTTTAATCATTAATTTTCTAAAATTACTTGATATATATGGGATGTACATATATGTTGGTGTACTCATTTCCCTGCATGTTTCATTTTAATCTACGTTTTGCCAGTCATTTTGATTCGAATTTAGTATATAAAACGTTGTTTTGTGAATTATATAGTTTGTCTTCGTCCTATCTTAGTTCTTTGTTAAAGCGATGTTCGTTTTCGCCTGTCGCGTGTCTTATCTTTATAATACCAACTATCTGATCAAACTGAATCACCAACCACCCGTTCCATCTCCTTCATCTTTACCAGTTGAAAATACAACAACAGAAGGTAATCATGTTTTAATTAATAATAACAGATCATACGCTTCTGCGCTTCAATATAGTACTAGTTCAAAACTTCAACCACTACACGGAGGAACAAGGCGTACTCTTCAACCGCATACTGGAATATAATATATTAGATTATCTAACAGCGCTAAAAAAATTTAGTTGAGAGTCAAAAATATAATAGCGGCTTCACGAGTTAGTGGAAACCGAGTTATTGTATTTTAGTGCATTCATTCGTAACTACATACGGGGTTTCGAAATTAAAAACATCATCAGGATTTTATTAATATTTAATTTTATTATTTTTTATAAAATAATTCAACTACCAGTAAATCCTCCTTTAATTAGTTATGGTAAATGTAATCAGTTTTACAGTCCAAGAAAATATTTAATTTAAAAAAAAATAATATTTAAAGCGTGTAAATTGATATCTCCAACAACTAAAATAACATTATTAAACGTAATCCCCGACAATATTCAATGCGGCCTTGGAAAATCCTCTTGTATCAAAAACCTAAATATGAAATTAGTGTCTAATATTTCTATGCTTAGAATTAAACCGTTAGATGGGGAGTTTTGTCACATACTTGGCGTCGTCAAGCGTATAATATAAATTACGAGGAATTAAAACCTACCAAACCTCTTAAATGTTAGATATCTATGTCAAAAGTAATCGTATTTTTTTATCGGCTGATGATCTTGTCTGTTTTAAGTGTAACTCCTCAGGACTCACAGCGTATAATTGCGGAGCAATTCTAATTCTGATTATCTATAGCCGGAAGACCACTCAACTCCATTAACCTTTTAAAATTCTACTCCGTGTCCTACAAAACTGATTCCAGATGACTTTCTGGCAACTATCGGTGTTATCTCGCCTGATGAAATAATTCAATAAACATACGAGCCTATTATAAAACCTCGGCTTAATAACAGTGAAATCCTCTGTTTATACCTCACTGAAAGTATAGAAGTCCACATTAACTTGTTAAAAAACTACTTGAACCTATACTTCTGGTTGATGATTTCACTGTCCATAGTCCACTGTGGGACGGGAGGTAAACCGGCCCTTAGAAACTGTCATTTTTCATCTACTAAATATATTTATTCAGTTATTTTACCGCCTCCTAATATGTCAGGCGGAGGTCATGCCAATTTTAAAATAGAACAAAAATCCAATGCAGCTAGACAGTTATCTACTGTTCTTACATCTGTGCTTGGAAAGTTATGGGAAAAATAAAAGCTGCTATCAAACGAAAAGGAGATTTGACTTTTACCGATCTGCAACTAATGTTTGTTACCTGCAAAAGAACATTTTGAAATGCTTCTCTAAGACCAATACCTACTTGCCATATTATTGGACTTCCCCAAGGTTTTTGATGCAGTTTTACACTGTAGAATGCCCAAACTGCTACTCTAACGGAATATCAATGATCGACTATTTGCATTCATTAAAGGATTCTTGGATCAACTCTATGTAACTCTTGATGATGTTAGCTCATGGTGTACCACAAGGTTTAGTCTTAAGTCCAACACTCTTCATCACAGCTATAAACTCGATAATGGAAGTGAATAAATCCAATGATCCGAAGCGTACTATTTGCGGGTGAGCTGTTAATTTTTATCCGCTGTTGCGACCATAAACATGGAGAAACCGTGCTTAAGAGAGCTACACAGAATCTTTAGGTTCCCATCTACCGATACTAAAGTTGTTTACTGCTGTAGAATTTATTATTGTCAGCTGCAGTTGGCTATCACTCTGAGCCCATAGAAACTGTTCCTCGGATTACATACCTTGGCCTGATTTTCGACTGTCACATACTACTTATGGCGAGGACAAAATTTCTCTTCTCATAATATATAGAGCATTGATAAGATCAAAGTGCAACTATGGTCTTCCTGCTTACATATCTCTTACGCCAACAGTATTCGAAGGATTCAACTCAGTTCGTCATGCGATCTTACGACTTGGTCCACACGAATAAACTACTTGCTTTACTAAAGCTTCCAACTGATCATTATTATTCTTACATCCTTCCTAAATTCCAATATTCACTTACTCGCAGTTTCTGATCTTCCAGATATCCTCTACAATGTTTTACACAACTACCATTCTATCCCTTATTTAAATTTATTATTTCATAACACTTTGCAGAAATGATATTAACCCGCCTCCTCTGAGAAAATACTATCTTCTCTTTCATGTCCACTCGTATAATATGTAAACTCCTCTCCTAAATCTTTAATCATCATCGCAATCTGCTATCCAGGTCTCGTTTCAAAATTATCTGAACATTTATAAGAATTCTATAGTTAGACGTCTACTTCAATCTATATATGTTTTCCGTGCTGTCGGCAGAGCTATATGCGATCTCTTGCTCAATTAATATAGGAGGAATAATTGTGCTATGTTAATTTACGCAAACTTCTCCTTAGTTACATTACATGTATACAGAACAGATGTGAACATCAACATCCCATAGTGAAAACTATATTTAAAATATTGTTTATTTATTTACGTCAAATTGTATTCGCACGAATACAAGGGTACAGCAATATTGGAGCGAATAACTCGTGTGATGTAACACTAATTCCATTTACACCAACGCCGAGTAAAGATATCTTGATCCGTATTCGGAGTACGATAAAAATGAAAACAAGGGGAACGATTCTTCCTCACTATGATTTCACCATCACAAACCCGGTAACGTTGACGTCCAGACGAAATTATGTAGTCATTTTTCGTTTTCGATGTGGTCATAACCGTTTTACGCATCAATTCCTGTTTATAAAGAAGTGTGTACTACATGTGTAATACTTCCCTTAACATCCCCTACATCCTAACTTTTTTCTCAACTTATATTTTCTAACGTCAATTCGTAGGTTTCCCCAAAAATCTTCTTAGCATACTTCAATACGCCTCCGCCACTTTCTCGATAATGCAGATTTCCTTCTTTTAACCTAATCTAATGCTTTTTCATCCGTAAGAGCATACGACACGGTCACAAATCAAAGAAGAAGAATGAGAAAATGATTTTTTTTTTTTTAATGACGGGGATAATTTTTCGTGATAATGGCGCATTTTGTTCGGTCATTATTTTTATTTATTTAGTTGGAAAAATGTCCTATAGTTAGTCTTGCGTGAATTGTTTTATATATACATTATGCGTAGACGGGGTAGCCTAGTGGCTAGTACACGGACTTCTATATGGAAGGTACCGAGTATCACCAGAAAATAAAAATATAAATAATCCTTATATCGCCTGAAAGGCAATGGCAAACCACCACGTACAACACCGTATGCGCGCTAGTAATAATATAGTACACTGCAAACATAAACGTGCATTGTGTCGTGACAACAAAGTGATCACAATCAGTTCTCTCGGGTTTGTGTGTCTACGTTAACGTCATAGTACAACAAAGGATTCGTCGTGTGATAATCGCAAAATATCGAGTTCTTCTTATTTTGAGATACGTAATTAAAGACTATTGAAAAAAAAAAACCATAAAGTTATTAGTAAAGATCACTAATGTTAATAATTAATAAGGCTTTTTGGATGTTACATTATTTTCAAATTAAAATTATAGTAAATATATAATAATAATAATAATAAGAAAAGTAATTTATGAAAAATGTATAATTAAATGTTGAATATGGTAATTTATATGTAACATTTATTGTGCGTGCTTGAAAATAACGTAATAAAGCTTCGCAATAAAAAACTTTTAGTGATTAAACGGTGTTATATTTTGTTTGGTTTATAATGTATAATTAACTGAAGAAAACAATTAACATTTAGCGCATCTAGTTCAGTTTTTTTCTTTTTTTGGCTAAGTATATATTTTTCGTATATTATTATTTTTTATTGTTATATGTATCGGTGGTATTCCATTTCCTTCTGCCATGTAAGACCATTCCACTATCAGCCCCAGTGTCTCCGGTATGAATTTACATAGTATTCCTCGCTTAAAAAGTATAGTGTAATAAATAATTAAAAACATATGCTGGAATCAAAAAGCGAGCATAAAGTAGGGGAATAACAGATGTCAAGTTAAAAAAGTCTAAGACAAGGTTGCTCAATATCATCAGAGCTACTCAACGTATATTCTTAGAGGATCATAACAAACGCAAAAATCGACAACGTTAGATTCATAATAAATGAATGTCCGATAGGATTAATGGCTGGGTCAATTAAATACTAAGTAGGCTAAATCAAACGGGGAAAATTAAATATCAAGAAAACAAAGGCCGTGAAATTCACGAAAACAACAATAATATGGATCTCAAAAATTGGGCAAGAAATGGTGATGACGTTGAAAGAATTCCTTTAGAATATGTTCTAGATTGTTAGGCATTTTTTTAGTGTACGAAATAACGTAGAAGACCTTTAGGTAAAATTACATATTAAATTATTGTGTCTAATTGTTATTTTTTTTTCTAATTCCAGGAACCAATTAAGTCAAAAGCACCTCAATTGCATTTGGAATATAGATTTTATAAGTTACTCGGATCTCATGGTAAGATTTTTTTAGAAAGTTATTTACGTAAACATATATTTATCGTTTTACCTCCCGTGTGTATGTGTATGAATCTAACAATTTAATTACGAAGGACGTATATAAAATATTTAGATAATTTATATGATGAAATATTTTGCATTTGTATTATGTGCAGAATTTATACACATGGTCGTAACAATGTAAAACTCAAAGTAAAAGCAATGTAAAAAATCGAGTCCCCCTATTTTAGTTCATACTAATGGAAAAAGTTTTTGACCCTTCATTTTTTTTTATTTGCATTTTGTTTTATAATCGTTAGGCTATGTATTCATATCATCATTGTGTTGTTGTTCGGTGCCGCACATTGTGATTAGCCCATTTTACGATATTGTTTCATACAAAATAGGCCAGTATTTAAGGCATTAATTATATGCAAGGTAGGTGCGCATATATATGGTGTTATACGAAATGGGGTGCCACTGCCTTTTTTGTTTTAATTTATTTAGTGATGAAAAACTCAATGAATTCGTGACAAAGGTTGACGGTCGAGCAATTAAGCAAATATGTCACAATGATTTACGTGCGCAAAAAACACACGCGTAATATATATATATATAAATGCATACGTAGTTTATAAGTTTTCACTTAATAATCATTACACATTGGATACAATGTTAAAATAAACAACAAAAAAGAAGTTATTAAAATCTCTAAAAGTTTTCTTTATCAAAAATCACAAATCTTTCCGGCTGTTAGTCCATTATCAAGTGAATATTTAAAAAGATAAAAATATAAAATGAAAAAATATTAATTTAAGATTACAATTCATAAAAAATCAGCAAAATGAAGAACAGTATTAATAAAGCAATCTTTAAAGATTTTTAATTTGTTTTTTGTTGTTTTAATAAAAATCACTACATTCCACATTCTTCAAATTAAATGATAATCTATTTACATACATACATACACACACATGTATATATATATAAATAATATAAAAAATGTATTGGGAGAAAATATTACAAGGATATGATTACCTATTTTTATGGTTCTAATAATAACGGTAAAGCGAATATTTTCAAGTGGATTTGCACTTGTGATATATTATTGATGAACAATTTATACGTTTTATTACGAATATAAGAACGATAGTTGACTAGTTTCGCCGATTTGTGCATTCGTGTAATCGGCTCATTTCATTGCGCTGAAGTGGGAGTTATTGCATATTGCTTTTTAAAATGAAAGGAATATGCGTTGATGAGGAATGTAAAGTTGCTTCAGATGGGTCGATATAATTTTTTGGAAATATCGAAATTTCCGACTAAGAAAAAAATATACGGAGGTGCAGTAAAGACGGGATAAATAATAAGATTCCAATGGCAAATCCAGGGTGGGCAAACTGTGAAACTAACAGAATACTGCTATTAGACGACTTTTGAGATCGATGGCTGGCTCGATCACGATTAAGCTGTCTGCTACTTGTTTTCTCATTTTATCCGAATTTCGTATTTCTTTCAGCTTCGACATAAGCGAGTACTATGAATTTCAGTTTATTTCTATTCTCTTACACGTACTTTACATGTGTCGTAATTATTGCATTGTCGCGAATGTATTGTCATATGTGTTGCGCTACTAAATTAAACGTGATTAATTAATTTAGTTCATTATAGACAATTATTTTCTCTATCTCAATTAATTATTACTTGATCTGTACAAAGTGGATCCATAAGTATTTGTAACGATTTTAAGTAATTGTATTTTTTAATTTTTATTTGGAATTAAGCGAAAATTATATTATGCCTGTGTTCTGATAAATCGGCTTTACGTTTGATACAACCAATTTTTACACAATTAGTCGAAATAGTGTATTGATAACGACTAAGTCATGTTTTGTGTACAGTTCTAAGAGTAAGCTTTCATTTTTACTTCGGTTTCCAACTCCATGTCTGCCTATTATTCCAGGCCATTATTTTTAACACGGCCATTAAAATCTTCAAGTAATACTATTTTATCCGGCGGGGGTGCTACTTAGTATGTATCTTAATTGATATTTTTTTCACACATTGACACTTTGAAATTTGGTGCGTACACATATATCATTGTTAAAGTTTGTATTTTATCTAATTGTAATCAGAGTGCAACATATAATAATAATAATAATAATAATAAAGCCTTTATTTCCTTTTCATTATTCAAAAAATACATGCATAAAATAATTAAAATTAATGATAATAATGAAAGCCCAAATTGAGCAAAGGCCTCTTCCGTTTTTTTTTTATCCAACACCCATTTTCTTCCAAATCGTCGTTCTATCTCTTGCTTTCCGCACCCAATTATCCCAACATATTTAACAATATCGTCTTGCCATCGTCCTTTTGATCTTTGAATTTTCCTTTTTCTATCCAGCGGAATCTATTCTATACATTTTCTACTCCAGCTATCTGCTTGTTTCCGCATGACATGAATGTCCATTTGAGTTTTCTTGCTATCTCCATTAGGTCTTCTATCCTTGACTGTGCTCTTAATGCCTTGTTATTTATTCTATCAAATTTTGTAACCCCCTAACATTTTCCATTCCATCGCTCGCTGCACAATTTGTAACGTTTTATTTGCTTAATATTATATAACCATATTTCTGATCCGTAAGTATTCGCCGGTATGATACATGTATTAAATACTTGTGCTTTTAATGATGTGGTCATTTTCTCATTAAAGATTTCCTTCAAAGCTCAATACTTTTTCCATCCGATTGCTATTCTTCTATTCATTTCCTTGTATGTTTTGTCTTTAAATGAAATTAGTTGTCCATTTTTTCTTTGTTATTTATACTTAGTCTTGCTTTTTTTGCAATTTCTTCTAGTTCGTTAAGCATCGTCTGCAATTGTTCAACCGTGGAAGCTATATGCGAAACTAAAATTTGTTAAATGTGTACCATTGATGTTTATTCTATATTGTTTCCACGATAGCTTCCTAAATAGTTGTTCCAAAACCGCGTTAAATAAGACTGGTGACAAGTGGTCCCCTTGTCTAACTCATTTTTCAATGGAAAGCTTTCTCCTTCTTGATCCAATATTAGGAAAGTGAAGGGAGTTTCAGATAGAATTTTCGAGATTACATTTGAAACTTCTTACGGTCTGAAAATGACAGTGATACAAATATATTCCCCAACTTCTGATTCATCAGAAGAGGAAAGTGATGATTTCTACCAAGAATTGCAGGATACAATAGAAAAAGCTGAAAGTATTTTTCCTGGGGAAAATACTAATATTAGGAGACTTTAACAGTAAAATTGGATTTAGACAGAAAGGAGAGGAAGAAATTACGTGTCGTTATGGATATGGAAAACGGAATCTTAGAGAGTTAAAGATATTGCAATTTTGCCAATGTGAAAATTTCAAAATCTTCAATTCATATTTTAAAAAAGAAGAGGGAAAAAATGGACTTGGATATCACCAAACGGAGATTATAAAAACGAAATTGACTTCGTTTTAGTAAAGGATATTAGATATATACAAAACATAGATATATCAGTACACCAGAATTTCAGACAGATCATAGATTAGTCATAATAATTTTAAAAGTGGAAGAAGTTAAAAGAAAATTAGCGAGAAAGGAACCAAGAATAAGAATAATGGGCAGCCAACAGACTGGGGAATTTATTGAAAATAAAAAAAATTATATGAATTTTAATAGGATAGAAGAAACAAGTCAAGATGTACAAGATTATTATAATATGTTGGTTAAAAGTATTAAGGAATCAACACCATCAGTTATAAAAAGAACACAAAAAACAAGAGAAGCTTTCCGGAGCATCTAAAGTTGGATATTAAAATTCGCGAACGGCTGAGATAAATAAAAAAGAAAAACTAGAATTCAATGTCATGTGTAAAGCAGTCAGATACAAAATCAGAAATTTAACAGATAAACGGAATAAATATATAATAATCAATATACTAGAAAACTCAAACTCGGTAAGAAAAATAAGAAAAGTTACGTCACAGGAAAAGCTAATTATAGGATTGGTGGGCACGAAGAACATTATACAACATGAAATGAAGAAAATTGTTACGGTAGTTACTTGCACAAATCTATACGTAGAATCAATGAATTTAAGTATTCGAAGAGTTTGGGAAGATTATAACGGTAGTGCAGACGAAATAAATGTACCACCATTTTTAAATATTAAAATAGAAAACGCGATAAATCAATTGAAGAAGGATAAAACCGCAGGGAGTGATGGGATTACAAATGATATAATAATCATTGCGAAAGATGTATTAATTAATAAAATTACTACTTTATTCAATAGGATATTGTTTACGGAAAAATTACTTGAACAATGGAATGAGACAACAATATTATTATTACATAAAAAAGGAAGTAAAGAGGATATGAATAACTATAGACCAATAAGTCTTCTACAAACTTTTTACACAATATTTGCTAAAGTATTGTACACACGTTTAGTAAATCTATTAGATGATCAACAGGCTCCAGAACAAGCAGGTTTCCACGCAAACTACTCCACTATAGACAATTTACAAATAATACAACAATTAATTGAAAAAGCGGATGAATACGAAATCGAATTTTTTTTTGCATTTGTTTACTTCAAGAAAGCCTTCGATTCAGTAGATCGCGATTTCCGATGCTTCTTTGCAGAATCAAGGAATACATATTAATAAAAAAAATAGCTTCGATAATACTCAGGGAAAGATATATATATATATATATATATATATATATATATATATATATATTTGTCGTAAATGAATTGTACCAATGAATATTAAATGTATATATGCAATTGTGAATTTATTCGTTATATTAATCGTCGAGTCGAATAGAGTACTTGGAATTACCTCATAAATTAATGTTAACTGTCTTTTACTTTCGAAAAAACCCAATTTAAATGTGCTTTAATTTTCATCCGCTTTAATTCAAATTTTTTGTTCGATTGGTTCTTTAAGAAGATAGTCTACACCACAGACACCTTATAAGAATAATCGATTTCACTTCTGATTATATTCGTCATTTATCAGATATTATGTGTGTAATACTTTTAAAAGTTGTATCGATTTACAATTCAGTTCACTGCTTTATATGGCTTTCTATTAATGTGATTAAACCACTAGGTCGAAGAAAAATACAAATGGCTTCGTTATAAAATAAGTCAATTTAGAACGTATGCAAGGCTGTATTTATTAAATTTTAGTCTGTATTTCTGTTGTTATTTTTTATTATGTCTGTTTGATGTAACGGATTTTTCTTTCTATTTTTTTATTGATAGCAGTTTTTCTGCCACCTAAAAAACGATTAATTAAATAGAATTTGTACACTGATTTAACCTCAAATTCTACGGTTTAATAGAATATTTCTCTCTCTCTCTCTCTCTCTCTCTCTCTCTCTATATATATATATATATATATATATATATATATATACACAGTCGAATCGGCTTATTAGGGACACCGGGCGGAAGTCATTTGTCCCTTATAACCGGTTGTCCCTTATGAGCGAATTTTTTAAAATCTCTTATTGAAGCGAGTATATATACAATTTAGTAAACAATTAACATACTTATAACCTTATTAATGCGTAATATTTATATGGAAATTAAGAGAAAAATTCAGGAGGCATACATAAGGTAAAAGAACCTGACTGCCCTTTTCAGTACTATTCCATTTTTTACGTAAGTTCTGTTCATTTGTTTTTAAACGGGAGATGGTGTTTTTGGAGACGCCCATGATTTTTGCTAACTCCCGAATAGGCATATTGGGAGGTTGAATTTCGATTTTGTCTGAAATAGAAATTTTTTCCTTTAATGATAAACATTTATGCGACATTTTATTCTACAAAAAATTCACCAGAACTAAAAAAAGAAAAGAAAATTTTCGTAAGAAAAAAATAAATAAAACCGCACGATGCGCACTACAGTTTTTGCAGAACTAAACTAAGAACTAATAAGCTATCGGAGAGTGCATCATTATTAATAAACGTACAGAGCAAAAAGCAGTATAGCGTCAATAAAAGAATGTCAACACAAGAACATCTCAAACAAAACGAAGAAAAAACAAAAATGTTCACGTAAAGAAAAAACGAATTGTAAAAATGACTAAAACATTTTTATACAATTTTTGTTTATGTGAATATTTTCGTTTTACGACCGGAAGTGTCATTTTATATCGCCCCTCTCACTATTTATTGCCTTGAAAGTCTATTTGTCCCTAATAACCGAGGCGTTGTCCCTCTAAAGCGAACTAAAACAACCTTCATTTCATACGTTTGATTCGGGGTTTTGCTGATTGTCCCTTATAAACGGATGTCCCTCTTATCTGGGGTCCCTTATAAGCGGATTCGACTACATATATATATATAATAACGCCAGTACGAGAAAAACTTCAATTTATTAGCTTTTGAAGCGATAATTTTCTTTGAAAATGTTTTATTATTGTTATTATACTATATTTTTTCTAGCCTGCCTGAGTAAAATAAAAATCTCGTGTAACCATTTAGCCAAATATAAGATTACAGAATTGTTCCTTTTCGCCAATGGCGAATGAATCTTACAATATTGCACGTATTCAGTATGACAGACGTTTGCGTGTAAGTGTACAACAATTTTCCGGATGTAGTGTCCGATAACTGTTTGAGATGACTGTTGGTGTAACTACTACCTGACTTAATTTCCATAATTTTTCAGTCGCCGGTGGTGTATAGTTATGTCTAGTATATTCTTTAATAACACCTTAATGACGATGTTACATGTGTTATTACACGTCTTCTCATATATTCTACCGGTGCTTAAATTACTAAAAAAATAAATTACTGCATAGGCCGTGATGTGTTCCAGCGTTTCTTTATCGCTTTCGCACATTCGACATTGCTCATTTATGTTTTCGTCAAATATATGATTTCGCAAATAACTTGATCCTGTACTGTCGTTATTTCAGTTTCTGGAATTAATTTGCTACACGTAAGTCACTTGTTCGATGCAATCGTATCTATTGTCTCTTGATCAAGTTGTGTTTTATGTTTTTCATTTGGCACACCTTCGCGCTATCGCTTATGTTTATCCATTTTTAACATGCTCTTATTTTGTTCATAGTCCGTAAGTACTCTGTTTTTGCTAGATTAAGGGTGTTTGTCCCTTGTCGTTCCGGTTGATGTATTTATATAACTGCATTATTGTCATTTTTTTCTAGAAAAATTCTCATTATGTATTTTCTCATCTCTATTAATTCTCGGTCTCATTTATTTCCCTGGATAATGTTGTCCTAAAGACTGTTATATTGCTTTTTTTTGTTTTTTACTTTTAAGTGGTTTTATGTGTTAGACCATTTATGATTTCCGTTTTTAATTCATCACTAGTAAACAATTTAGCCAGCTCTGATCGATTTTGGATCTTCTTTTTTTCATCTGTCTGACCTGTGAGCTTAAAATTCTGTTGTGGAGATACAATTCATTTTGTTACTGGCCATTGACTGTCTGTTCAGTAACCTCCATGCTTTTCTACTAAAGTATGTACAATCTATGCCAGCCGCGAGTTGAGACGATTTTTTTCCGACTCCTCTTCAGCTAGTCAATTAAGTTTTTTATAGTGCGAGCGTCTCCTGATAACTTATATGACAAATTTAGTGTTCCAACCTGGAATGTGTATTTTCCGGTACCCGCAAGGAATATTATTTTTTACTACAACAATTACAGGGTTTGGTCTGACCGGTTTGATAAATGGGATGTGTCCTCTCCGTTTGTTTTTGAAAGTATCCACAATAAGCCTTCCTAAAATTCCAACACGGAACTTGCTTTGATGTTAATGAGTTTATTTCGAATGCTATCTTTATTATGATGGAATGGTGTTGACTGTGGTGGAATATATATATAATTATCGTTTTGTCGATTGATAAATGCCGAATATATATATATATATATATATATATATATATATATATATATATATAAGGTCCTCTTCAGTTGAACTATTCTTGTTATAACCTCATGATGAGTGTCAACTATTGAAATTCCCCAACAACTATTTGATATTTGTAATAGAAACATCATTCTCGTATTCTGCCACCATCAACACCCAGTTCGTGCTTTTTTAAATGTATGTTGTAGCTCTGTACTGCCTATTATGGATTACGCTATTACAAAATCCAATACTGATATTTCGTAGTAGCTGTTGACTATCGGAAGCGTATGTTTCTTGAGAGCTAGTGTATAACGTCGATGTTATTTTCCTGCGCTATATTGCTTAAGCGATTGAAACCGCTAATAGAGAGTTATATAACCGAATATCAGTTTTGTATTTCGAAGAGCTCACTCTATCTACAATAGATCAAGTATATAATATTACAAATGTAATTGGGAAAAGCCTTGCAGAAAAGAAGATCTGTACAGCTGTGTTCCTCGATGAAGCGCGGGCGTTTGACAAGGTATGGCATAGGGGGCTGGTACTCAAAATTATGAAGATATTACCCCAAAAAAAAAACAACATGTAAACTAATAGATTCGTACCTAACGGACAGAATGATGAATACTCTGAATTACAACCATACAAACAGGAGTTTCACAAGTTAACGTTCTCGGTTCAATTTTATATTTATTGTATACTGCTGATATTCCGATTAACAAGCAAGTCATGACAGTCATGTTTGCAGATGATACTGTTGTGATGGCTACTAGAAATAGTATAGAAGAATCAACTAAAAATGTACTATCCCACGCCGACAGTATTTGGAAGTGGACGAAACAATTAAGGCTAAATGAGGAGAAATATGTGTATATCAATTTTACTAACAGAAAAGTCCGGTATTATCTAATTATAATTAATTCGAAGACTGCATCTCGTAAAAAAATAACATAAAATATCAGCAATAAGCTATTAGTATATAATCAAATACTGAAACCAACATGAAGTTTTGGTTGTCAGCTATGGGGTTGTGCTAAATTAATAAACATAAAAAAAATTCAGACGTTCCAAACAAAGTTCTTCGAATTATCACTAATGCCAGATAATATGAACGAAATAATGATATCCATCGAGATCTCTCCATATACCAGAAGTCTCATTGGTGACAAAGGAACTGGGAAGAAAGTATGAATTACGACTGCAGAATTATACAAATTCAAAGGCGAAACTGCTTTCAATGCAGTAGGACGGATTAAGACGATTGCGAAGAACCAAACTTTATGAATTGAGCAAATAATAATACGTATGGAAGAATACAGGAATATTCTATTGAGAAATGCTAAAAAATATATTTAATATAATTATTTTATAGTATTACTGAATCTTTAAATATTAACTTTTTTTTTTTTTTTTAAATTACGCCTTAATATATGTCTTAAACGTTTCATTTTCTGTTTTCAATGTGATTTATTAAAATTCTTTTTTCCTGCATTTCTTTGTATCTTTACTTAACTGAGCTTTTTTTTTTCTTTGAATTGTTAGGCACCAATTTTCATAACATATGGTTTTTTAAACTTTTATCGGACGTTTTGATCTTTTAATCTTACTCTATTCTTATATACTCCTTATTAGCTTCCGTCATAACATTTCCTAGATAACATATTCCTATTACTCAGTGTAATGGAGTGTTCTTTATTTTTATGTTCATTTGATTCTTTTTCGTATCTTTACTAAAACTTCATTACTTTCGTTTTATTTTTATTTATATTTATTTGTTTTACTGATGAAACCGATTACATCGGATTCGTTTGTTTTCTCTGATTCCGTTAATAAAGCGATATCGACAAAACTTATGCAGTTGATTTGTACCTCGTTTACCTTTACAGGCTTTGATTTCTTTTTCATTCTTTCGATTGGTTCTTCCACATACGACGGGAGAGTACAACCCCAACTCCTTTCCTTAATTTAACTTTTAGTTTATATTCATTAATATCTATCACTGTGTTTGTTTTTTTGCTATTTATATACGTTTATTATTATTAACCTTCTATCTTTACAGTCTATATTGTTTTTCAATGTTTTAAAAAACGAATCCAGTGTTATTGAAGCATTTTTCTATCCTACATATGTAATTTTATTTACTTCCGACTGTCTTTTCAATGTGAGTTTTAAGTCTAGCATCGCTAATAAGAAATAAAAAGCGTATAATATCTGTAATATAGTGCCGTATTTCTAAAATCTATATGATTACATGATTTATCTCAAAAATTTCATACAATTCTAGATTATCTATTAGCTATTCTTCGATCGAAATAAACTTTTTAATTTAATTTTAAATATATTCGGTTTTATTTTATTTCTGTAGTTATTCGCTATATAATCGATTATTTTAAATAATTAGTTTTTTTTTTAATCGATCAGCTAAATTAATTAGTCCGTTATGGCCATAGAAAATATATATAATGAAAATATGTCAAAATAGATGAGACAGCTTCGTAATTTTGCCAGCTACTTGAAACGGCAAGTATTGCAACACAACATTTAATGAATACATCAAACAGAAGCTGTACCTGTAATAATAGTGAATAGTTTACAATGCACATTAGCAGTAAGGGTAATTCCAAAGAATTCAAAAGCTAGAGACGACATTTAAAATGAATAAAACAGCTGAAGAACTGTTATTATAAGGTAAAAAAAATGCTAAAAGAATAACAAAAAAACCCAAAAAATTAAAAATATATAAATTAAATTATTTAAAATAGTCACAAGAATATATATAATAAATAATTTTTGAAAAATGTTATAATTAGCACATGTGATAATTATAATAATTAGCTGATGCATTAATTTTGATTATAGTATACTTGAACGGTGAGAAGCTGTTTATAATATTATCACACTTGGCCACTAAGGTGTGAGCCACGGCCTGATGATTAAAATTTATAGCTGATCTGATTCGTACTAATAAATAAATAAATAAGTGTATATATATATATATATATATATATATATATATATATATATATATTCGATTACGTTGACATTCCTGATGGTAGTGTTCTGGGACCGTAATTATTCTTAATATTGTTAAATGATCCCCGTGTACATTTTGTTCAAATAGCTTTATATATCGATGACTTTACGCTATTGTGTAAGTCTTACAGATCAGAAACCATAGGTAATTTTTTACAGAAGGCTACTACTATCTTTTACAAATACTATAAACCCCGGAATCTGCTACTCAACGTACATAAGCCTGAAGCTATACTATTTACAAAGTGATTTCCAAAATCAGTTATGTATTGCATGGTCCAAAGAATTAAAATATTTAGGGGTTACTTTGGATTCTCGTCTAACCTTCACTAGCGTTGTAGATAGGGCATACAAAAGAATCCGGATGTTTTCTTCCATATTTCATCGACGGTTATATCTTAACACTGCCAACAAAAAGCCGATTTACACTGCTATAATTCAACCTAACATATGCGTGTCCAGTTTTAACTATAGAAGGCTAACAAGTGATACAAAACTTGTGTTGCACGGAATTATATTGAATGTTCGGTACAAAAAATTCGAAAGATACACAGACAGAGTTAAACCTTCCAAATATTTACTTATTCAGTAATAAAACTTCAAAAAAAATTTTAATTTAGTACTATCGTTAGCGAGATTTTATTATGACTTATGTTGTTGTATGGGCAGGTTTTTCCCGACATTTTTCCTGCGGCGAATGAATGATTTAATATTTATTTCATAATGATGTTAACTTCGTAATTTAGTTGCTCAGGCTTTATCGATATTAAGCTATGAATCTTATGCGTAGTTTTATTTACGAAATAGTTAATAAATAAATGTATATGGTTGTTGCGTGTGTGCGTATATATACATAAATGTATATGTATATGTACATATATAGTATATGATGCTAAGCCGCTGTAAAATACGACCAAGTAGTTAAGCTTTCGAATTGAGCGAGTTTTTTCTGTTCTTAATGAATAACTATTCACTGTTCCGAAACGATGTAAAAATGCTTTTTCGAGTGGTGAAAAGAGTAAACAAAAAGAAAGTTTTGAGGAAACTTGAATTAGGGAACGAGGAAGATGAAAATGAAAATGAAAACGAAACGGCTTGCTATTGAGTCAAGTATAAAATTATGTCAGAGGAATATAAAAGAAGTCCGACGTAAATTCGTATGTATGACTTTTTTTTTTTACGACTACGAATATTTGTATTCGCGTGCTCTGTACGCCTGTAATAAAGTTCCAAACCATGATGTTCGCTCTATAAACAAGTCTTTCCTGAAATTATTATTTCAGAAAATACGAAATTTTATTTTTACTACGCCGGGAAAATATTATTATTATTATTATTATTATTTTATGAGGAATGTTTAGTAATATCCACGATGTTTTATTTCTATTTTATTAAAAAGTTCGTCACCATTTTTTTTTTTAAATTGCGTAAATTAGTAAATTCGATCCGACACGAATGAAGTAATAAAATTTATAATTCTTCGAGTAATATTTGTTTTTAATTTATTTATCCACGTGTTAATCGAGCCTGTCCAGAAGTCAATAATAAACAAAATTAAAATGAAAGATAAACTATTTCGGAACGTTATAAAAATTAATAAGAAGAGTTGACGACAACATTAAAATATTTTTGTGAAGAGTATACACGCACATAGATTACATAATGCATATGTACAAAACACACGCACACACTGAAACATCAATATTTAAAGTAAATATATAAAAAATAGATGGGAAAACTTGATTGTAATATTGAGTACTTTTAAATGTATGTACAGCTGAAATGCTTAAATTAATAATGTACTTATTTATATCTAAAAAGTAAATAACAGATAATTTATTGTTACGTGCGATACAGGAAAATAGTGTAAACTAAATAAATAATAATATAATACAGCGTCAAACACTAATATTTAAAGTACAATATATATATATATATATGTGTGTGTGTGTGTGTGTGTGTGTGTGTGAGTAGTATATATTATATCTGATCCTGGACCAGTTTTTTTTTTTACTGTTCAAGAACGATAATATTTCTATTTTATCTGTTAAAAACCAAATAAAAAACAGGCGATAATTAGACTATAAATTATTATTAAATTCCGATGATTATTATTCTCGCTAATAAAAAATTTTTCTCCGTACTATAACCAATAAAAATTAAGTTCACAATTTTCTCGGTATTATAATTGATAAGATTTAAGCTTATAATTTCCTCGATACTATAACCAATAAAAATCAAGCTCATAATTTTCTCGGTATTATAATCGATTATATCTATGCTTATAATTTTTTCTTATAAAATCATTAATTTTATTTAAAAATAAAAAGTCGTGATAATTATTTTTTAAGTATTTTCAAAATAAAATTATTATAAAAATAATTAATAATTATCAAAAATTTTTAATGAATTATAATAATTTTTTTTTAGAGGATTATATCTAACATTATCTTTCGTAATTATTAAACAATGAATCTCTGAATTGGGTTCAAAAGAATCCCGCCATTGAAAATTAATTTTAATATTTATTATTGAGCCTTTTATTACTTCAGATTGTTTAGATCAATTAATAACAATAATTGGATAATTATTTAAGGAATCATTATAATTAAGTAAAGGTTTTCCATCTTTTCCATAATAAGAATATTTAAAATTCTTAAACATATTATAAATTTGAGTACATTTATTTTCTGAATGCATAATATTTAATCTGTTATGTGGATAGTAAACATTATTATTGAGATGAACTTGAACATTTTCAAGATTACATAGATCAAATTGACTATTATCAACAACGGTATTACTATTTCTATTTTTTTGAAATCCAATAATAACATAATGTGGTTTATAATATGTAGTAGGTATGTCCCAACTAAATGTTTTTCCAGAAACAGAAGTTTTTTCTATATACATTCAATGTCTAAAATACATATCATATTCGGTAGAAGATGCTATTTCTTTATTAATTTTTGCTCATAAGTTAGAAAAAATTTATACTGAGGAATTTTCCAAATTATTTCTGATAAATTTATACTAATACTGTAGGTTTTTGAAAATGTTTCATCAATCATTTGTAATAGATTATAACTCTTACTATTTTTATAAATTAACCTTAATTCTTGATGAATTCGATACATAATTTGTATAATCCTCAAAAAATCCTAAATTTATTTTCATTGGTATAAAAATAGAAAAATATCCCTTTTCATTAATTATATTAGAATTTGTTACCATAGTCCAACAAGCATCGTTACAAGATAGTTCATCTTCAAATGAAACTACTCCTTTCATTGCTGTTGCAATACCAGGATTATCTATATAATCAATCTCATTTCCACCAATATGATAACTAATTGTGTTAAATAAGTGTAATATTCCATTGTTTACGAAAAATACCTTTTTACTAATATCTTCTGTTTCAATAATTTTATGAGCAGAAATTTTTTTCAGATTTACTTTTCCATTAATAATTAAATAACTAATATGAGGACAAGTTTTTATGTCTTCATTATATAAAGAAATTGGTATTATTCCTCCTTGTCGATTTATATCAATAGAAATAGGAGGCCTATAATCAATATAATCTTCACTTTCTATAATATTTTTTTCCATTTTAATTTATAAAAAAAAATATAAAAATTTATTTTTAAAAAATTGTTTTAAAAAGAAAATTAATATAGTTAATCATTATTAATCATAATATTCATCATTATCTCTATGTTCATAATATACTTGTATCCCCTCCTCAGGTTCTGTTTCTGAATCAGGATCAGAAATAAATTCATCAGGATTATAATCAGACCCAGGTCTATATAAATTATTGAAATAATTTGCTATGTCGGAATCATATCCAGAATCATCACTCTCATAATTAGACTCAATGTGTTCATGAAATTCAAATATTTCATCATCGTTAATTTTAATTTCTTCATTATTTTCAATTACCAAAAAATGGTAAATTAGATAAATTTTCAATAAATTCATTATTCCTAATTTCTTCCATATTAATAAATGGTACACCAAAAATCTGTTCACTAGTTTTATTTGCTCTCATAATTTCATTATCAATTTCAACAAATTTCATTAGGATTTTCAATCGTGTATTTATTTAGTTATTTATATAGAAAAAATTTTTATAAAAAAAAAAATAAATTTTTTTGGTATAATCAAGATTGTAATATAAAAAATTTCTTTATATTTTTTTTTTTTTATAAATAACTAAGTAAATAACAAAATAAAAAAATGAATTTATTTACAAAGTTTGAAAAAAGATATACAAAAAAGAAGTTATTTAATTTTTGTAAAGTTGACAAAATCTTAGGATGTTCGAGATTGAAGAAAAAGTACTTTTAAATTACCTACATTTAAAATTGAGGAATGAAATAAGAAAAAATAAAAACAAAAGAGTACCAATTTACAATTTTGATGATAGTATTTTTAGTAATGAAAAACCAAAACAATTACCTTCAAAAATTGTTAGGGATATTGAAATTAGAGAAGGTAATACAAAAAACTGAAAAATATTATTCATGATTATTGTTGTAAATTATATTGAATTGAATTTATCTGGAGAAATAGTTAATAATCATGTAAAATATTTTCGATCTTCTAGATATATTATAGTTCATTCTAATGCAATAAAAAGTGCTTTAAAATCAGAAAAAAATGAAATTTTACGAAATTATGATCGTTATAACGCTAATAATACAAAATATCGATTTGATAAAGTTATTAAAATAGATATTTTTTCTGATAAAAATAATCCTTGAAGAGGAGAAACTTATACTCAATTACCAAGTTTTATAACTTCAAAAAAGTGTTGTATGTAAAAAATATAAAAACTAATAAATTTAAATGTAATAAAAAAGAAGATTTAAGATGTTTTGAATATGCCTTGGAGAGTATTTTAAATCCAATAGAAAAACATTCTGATAGACCGAATAATTATAATATCTCGAAATATGATGATTTGAATATGGAATACCACCCAATTAATTTAATTCCTGAAAATATTAAAGAATATGAATATGTTATAAATAAATCAATTAATATTTATAAATATGATGATGAATCACTAATAAGTTTATACTATCAAAGTATAAATTATAAACAAGAAGGACAAATAAATCTATTATCATATAAAGATCATATTGTAGCAATTAAAAATTTAAGCGCTTTATTAAGAGGGAAAATACATAATTATACTAATCATGTCAACGTTTGCATGAAATGTCATAAAAGATATGAGTCTGAATCCGATTATAATTTTTATATTGATTATTGTATTAATCTGCTGAGAAAAATATTAGGGAATACTATACACTCGGAGCTGAACAGTATCATCCATATACATTTACTCTAGATTTTGAATGTTCATCGAGTAAGATTGAAAAAAAAAAACAAGTATATTATAATGTTGATAAAAATAAAAATTTTAATGAAGTTATTTGTGGACATCTTTGTTTAAAATTTTTAACTAATTTTAATTAGTGATAAACATGAATTTACTAGTTTTTTCTTTGTGTTTTTGATGTATTAAAGCATGTGGCATTTTTTGACATATGTCAACATTTTCTCAGGATTATAACTAATAACAACCATGTTTATAATTTTTCTTAGAAAATCTTTAATTTTAATTTTTTAAAACATAAATACATGTAATCAATATGGGTTTTAGTATTAAATTGACTGGTAATACTTCTATTTTTACTCATCATTTTGAAGTACCTGTAAGGTTAGATAAAAATAAAGATTATATGTTTAACCAGTTTTGTTACCTATAATTCTATAAAAAATGTAACGGAAAGAAATAATGAATTTCATCTCATAGATGATAATGATGGTCGAGAAACAATTATTATTCCTGCTGGTACTTACGAAGTACAAGAAATTTTAAATGAAATTAAACAAAAAAATAAACTCAAATTGCTGATTTAGCTATAATTGCACAACCTAATACTCATATATAGTTAAATTAATGTGTAAAAAAAGGAAAGTAGATTTTACAGCGCCGAATTCAATAGGACGTCTTATAGCAAAAGAATTATAGAAAAAATTTTACTGCCTTTTCTGATATAATGGTAGATATTTTTCCAGTAGATACAATTGATATCAGATGTAATCTCATCGAATCGAATTATGAAAATGGAAAATCAAGAGGATATATTGTTTATTCTTTTTCATTAAATACTCCTGCCGGAGAGAAAATTGTTCAAATACCAAGCATCGATATTATCCACTAAATACGTATGAGATTAGAGAAATTTACATTCAAGTTGTAGATCAAGATGATGAACTAATACATTTTGAAGGGGAAACTATTACTTTGGAACTATATATTAGATCTTAATAAAATTTATAATTCATTAAAATTTTTTAATAATTATTAATTATATTTATAAAAAAATACTTAAAAAATATTTTTTTTTATTTTTTTTTTACTAAAATTAATTTTTCTAAGAAAAATTATAAGCTTAATTTTTATTGGTTATAGAAAAAATGTTTATTTGCGAGAATATTAATTATCGGAATTTAATAATAAAAATAGTATAATTATCGGCTTTTTTATATTTGGATTTTAACAGATAAAATACAGTAAAAAAATCCGGTCCAGGATCAGATATAATACATACTACTTGTGTGTATGTGTTTGTATAAAACCGACAAATTTGATTGTAATATTGAGTAGTTTAAAATTGTGTACAACTGATTAATAACATATTTAATTTGTTTTTATTTGCTTCAAAATACGATCAAGCGAATGGAAAAATAATAATAAAAACACAAAACAGAAGCTGTGAAACCCCTAGTAATGTACCCACAAAAATTGTTAAAAAAAAAAAAATAGAACTCGTTTTATTCTTAAACAAGCGATATTTTACTGCTGCGCGGTTTTTTCAACACAGCAGTAGAATCATGAAGTCGGTTCCATCTGTTATTATTGGTTCCATTATTCATACTGCTGCAATAAGCGGTGGAAAACTGCTAGTGAGAGCCATCGTTTTTGTTATATAATGTTGGGCGTTTATTTTATGTTTCAGATGAGAGTTATTTTAAATTTAGGCGGTAGTATACGCGGATGATTATTGTTATTTTACGTTATTATTTGCTTGAAACTTCACAATTTCTATTTATTAAATACTACACTTTTTCCAGATTTATACACGTTATCGTGCAAAAGCTTCTTTCGAGTAATTGAGAAATGGAAATTTTTTTACCGATTATCTTATTATTATTATTTCTATTTAAGAGTCGAAATCGTGTACTATGATCGCTCGAATTGAATTTATTTTTCATATTTTAAGTGCTGTATCTCGTTGATGGTTATTTAACCCATTCAAGTCACAAATAAAATTTTGATACGAAATTAGAAATTTTATAATACAATGCAGCTTCTCAGATGATTCTAGATAATTTTCACAGTGTTTAAATAAATATTTTCAAAAAATTGACACGTTTTATGTCAGCCAGAAAATAAACAATTTCGTTAGTATGAAAAATTTCACGTACCATATAATGGATATCGTATCTGAAATGGTTTACATTTATTTCGAGATAATTAGTTATAGTAATAGTGTAATAAATCGCTAATTAATTTTGAGAAAAGAAATAGTGTTACGAGTTCGCGTTCTAAATCGCGTTATTTTCGTATTAATGTAGATTCGAAAATAATTTAAACTCAATCGTTGGGGTGTGTTTGAGCTCATTAACGGAATATCGTGGTCTAAATTTTTTTAAAGACGCGATTGTGTTAATTAGTTTTAGTCGCCCTTCGGTGATGTAATAGTCAAAAAGTCGTTCGTTTTGTTAAATAATAATAATAAAAGCCTTTATTAGATAACAAATTTACAATGACTAAAATTAAAAGCCCACATTCTGGACAAATGCGTTCTTCAACCTCGCCCGTTCCGTGCGATCTTGAGCAATTTTCTCGTATCGTTTATTATTATATATAAAATTATTTAGCCGGTCTTCCCATCTAAAAAATATCGCCTATCTGTTCATCTTTTATTTTCCTAATATACCGACTTTTTATCCTATATTTTCTATATCCGTCAATCTCGCGTGCAGTTCAATCCTAATTCACGAACAAAGTTTAGCGTATTTTTAAATTTTCCTGCGATAAATGTTTTTTTCTTTCTTAAATACCTAAATTTTAATTTGTGTTTCTTGATATATAAATATTTCGACGTATTTAAATTATTACCGCCGGTAAAATAATAAATAAGTATTGTTAAAAGTCCGATCGTAAAAAATGTTTTCGTCCACTAGAGAGGATTACTATTCGTTCGGATAATTAATTTTCGAGATCTTTACATTCAATTTAATCACTTAACGAGGGTGAACCGCACGGGTGCCGTTATTGTAAACGATTTTGAAATGCTGATTAAAAAAAACAATAAGAACAAATAAATTTCTATGATTTTTAATTTCTGTCTGACTCAACCTTAGAATACTTTTTATATGTTCGTAAATTTTCAAATACCGCATTGCTGAAAGTCACACGATAGATCGACATAAATTTAAAGCAACTATTTAACAAGTTGAGGTTAATGAATTAGATTTTCGATATCGCGTGTCTAATGTTTGTTGAAATTATTCAATATATTTCTTAAAAGTTTATGAAACACGCGAATTCGTTCATGTTTATTTCCCATGCTATGGCATTTTTCGCTTGCTGCGGAAGTAAGCGAAAAATGTCATAGCATGGGATATATATATATATATATATTAGCAGTTTAAACTTAAGCTCCTACATTAACATGTATCATTAGTAATTAAGAAAACCTGTTTATTTTGTAGCCGCAGGTTTTTTCTAATTTTTTTCTTGCAGTATTTAACGTTTTGTATTTCTTTTACTCTTTATATTCTTTCGTAGCTATTTTGGGTAAGGTGGTCCTGGGTGTTCAATGTTTGTAACCCATGTTATATATTTTTCTTTTGTGCATATATATTTTGATAAATAAATAAATAAAAATATAAATATATATATATATGTACCTATATAGCTATTTTAACTGTATATATTTATAAAGGTAAGTCTCACTTTCACAGTATTTAATGAATATGAAAATGAAGGTAGAACCACCATATAAAAATAAAGGAATAATTCAATATATTAGATATAAAATTTTTGGTCACAGCAAAGCATGCTGTGTACACTGCAATTTACTTGTATGAAGTGTGGCGGATAGACAATAAATAAAGGAGAAATACATCGCGCGTGTAATCTATTTAATTTTCACAGGTTAAAATTGAGACTGATAAATAAGGCGTAAACATAATAAGGTAAAGATAATATCTTTAAAATATGATTTCAGTTCGGACCAAGAGAATACGGTGTATAAATTTTACGCTATCTTTTTTTTTTAAAGGTATGATGTTAATTAGACAGATTGTAGGTGTTTACGACAGAAACGCTCAAAATTAAGTGTTCGAATTTGATTTTTTTTTTTACATTTTTAAATGTATATTTGTAAAATAACAAACAAAAATCAGTGCATGTACATTCGCACATCCCTTTTGTTGTTAAAATTTATTACATTCCGTCAAGCAGTTGCTTGTCGACGGATTTATATACATGTTTTTTTTTCCAAAAAGCGTATATTTATTATAAAATGAAAATACAAGAAGTAAACCCAATCACACACACTCATATACCCCATTCTGTACTTAGATAATATATGTTCCGTCCAGCTTACGCTTGTCGACGGATCTACACCATTTTACAATATGTGTGTACATCTAAACTATTATTACACACAAAAATCGTTATTTTTAATTTATAAAATTCACATATATATACACAAAGTTATACATTTATAGTACTCACACATTCCCAATTACACTCTCACAGTAACTATTTTCATTTACCATATTGTCATTACCTCGTTAGTAGTAGCAGACGCTATATTAACTTACTGCTTTCACTTGTCGCACCACTTCGAATTCACCCTTTTTTGTTTGTTATTATTTTGTTTATATTATCCATACGTTGTTATCACTCTTTTAGCTGCTGTTTTAGTTTCCCAATCTTTTTTTCTTTCAATATTTCTTCCGGTATATTATTTAATCATCATTACGTATTTATTATATTAGTGGGTTCACCAAACTTTAAACGTGCTACCGAACATATAAACTTATTCGTTTTACTTAGTTTATATTTTATTTGCATCGTTTAAATCGATACTTTTAATTTTTATTAAATAATTCCAAACTTTGGTAAACAAATACAGTCCCGCTATATTTAATACATTATGATGACGTAATAGATCGTTTAGTCGTTTGTTCTGATTTCTACATTTACACTTGTTTATTAGGTTCAAAGTTTTCCTTTGCAATCGATCAATTTTTCCCATGTAATATTTAGACGCCGATCCCCATGCTTCTATGATCTCAATCTGGACTCGACTAACGCGAAGTATACCATTCTTATTGTCTCCTGACCTACATAATTTCTTTATGTATATAGTGTTGATATTATTGATTTCAATTTATTGTTCAATTTTTGTATTTGTAAGTTCCACCTCAAGTGTCTATCTATTGTTACACTTAGATATTTGTATTCACTTACCAGTTCTATTATGTTACAACCCAAATTTGAACATATATGTTCGTCCGACCAGTAATGTGGCATTGTGTTATGTAAGTTAATTATTTCTTTGCAATATTCAAACCATCTGTTGATTATTCCTTGTTTATTTGTAATGAGCTTCCCATATCAACCTCTTACTGATATATATACACGACGGCTGAATTTAAATATTTCAGATTTTTAAACAGATCTTTTATGAAAAGTTTTCAATTTTAATGCATACTTCCATTGGTTATCCACTCCTCTGTAGGCGATCATCCAACGTCGCAGCGCCGAGTACCAGTCGGAACGTATGATAAAAACTGCTGTTTCATGATCGATTTTCTTGGAACAAAAATACCACGGTAGAGTTCCTTTTGTTTTTGCGGGGGCAGTTCTACAGTTTATTGAACCGCTATGACCTCGCTTGTAGATGTAGCATGTATTGCTGATTTCGTGTCCATGACTATCACTTTTATTGCCTACTGATGTACCTGCCGCCATTATCTGGGGTCTGGTGGTCCTATCAGGAGATAAACTCCGGACGGCATTGCTCACAAGGGATTATGTAGGTAGTATGAGCACCTTCATCAGGTCTAGGTGGCCCCCCCCCGGAGGGGCCAATATGTACATTATCAATAATTTATAAGATTTTTGAAAAACGTATGAAAATTTTTTATGTTTAAATACGTTCAAAAATTAAAATTCTTCAGTAAAAATCAGTACGATTTTCTTTGAAGAAAGAACATTGATAGAGCCTTATTTGAACGTGTATCCTATTAAAGCAAAGGTCTGGAAGAAGGAAGGTCGATGATTTCAGTATGTTTTGACATTTGTATAGTACTCTTCTATTAAAAGAAATTATATAGCTGCGGATTTGGAGGAAACGTGCTTTTGTATAACAGGAAATATATAGTAAAAATAATTAACGTTTACAGCGATAGTGTAGTGCAAACCACCAGTGCTTTAAGGTAGCTATTCTTATTTTTTTATGTAATTTACCTGTTAATGGTCAGCTATTTAGCTATGCAGATTACACTGCGCTGGAAGTTGATTCTCGTTACATAAGTTTATTTTAGACATTAGCTCAAGGAGATGTAAACCATATTTTTGATGGATGGATTAGAATTACTGATAGTTAAAAGTGGTTAAACAAAATATGTAGTCTCTTCAAATCAAGATTTAGTCAACTGGAATTATTTTGAATTATATTTATAAAGTATTACTAAACTAGATGTTGTGTTCCTAAATTAACTTGGTGCGAACATGCGATCGATCAATCGTAAAAACTTAGAAAAAGTTGAATTATCTGTTCCACTATTTAAGACAGTTCTTCTATTTAGTTCATATCAGTATTTCGCACTCTATCAACTCCCGCTATCATAAATTAGGATGGTATGGCTAAATTCCACGTTGAACCCAATTTTACGTATAAATGAACCACAAATGACATACTTTGTATGTTGCCCCGATCACATGTAATTTCTTACCTAGTAATTTAAAAATCGATTTGATGAATTATAATTGTTAATAATGTTTATTCACCTTTCACGGTTATTTCCCGTTTATCTTTTGATATAATCAATGTTATTATATTTCATGAGCATTAATTGTGATTGTAATTTGTTTATTACGCAAAAATATATGTAATATCTATTTGTAATCATAATATAAATCTTCTTCTATCGTATATTTTTATTTAAATTTTTTATATTTTAAATTATTCAATTTCTTTAATCATACATTGTTATATCTTTTGTATATATAATATATATGACATTTAAGATATTAATGGGTGTATATTGTGTTTTTTTTTTTATAAATATATTTAGATACGATTAGTCGTGTAGAATTTCATTTGATAACTTTTTAGAATTATAACCAAAAGTCATTTTTTTTTTTTTTTTTTTTTACAAATATCAGGAGACCCCACACCTTAATGCTTTCTTTTTAGAAATAAATTTCGAAATTTTTCGATGTATTTCCCCTTAAAATAATCGATTAAAAAATATATCCGCAAGATCCGATACCCTAAATCGTATTTCCAAAATAAAAAGATTTCTAAGTCTATAACATTCGAGCAGTTAATGCGGTCTAGTTAAAATTTTTGATGCACATTTAGATATGTATCAAGAAAATACGATGAACAAAAAAACCAAATTTCAAAAAATTTTTGGGGATGTGCTCTAGGTGTCGGAGTCTAAAATTTCAAAATTCGTAATTTTAAATCGGATCGTTTTCAATTACTTCGTAAATTACATGTATACACAACATTTTTAATATTTTTGAAATATTTCAACCGATAAAATTGTTTTCGATCTATTTATTATTGGTATTTATTTCCATTGTTTTCCAGCGATAAATCATTTATTCTATTTTTGCTTTTTCGTTCTAAAAAAATGTTCTCTAGTGCGTGTTCATTGTGAGAAACTATTATTTCATCGATTTTCTCGCATCTCCCGACAGAGTAACAACGAGAAATCGTTATGTAGTAAATATCAAAACAATTATTATCTTTCATATATCTTCATCCATTTTACCCTCGTTTACCTGCCTCTGCTAAGTCCCTGCTGATAATTTTCTTAAACCTTCGATTGGCTACGTATACCTTTTAATTACATTCTTGGGAATATTTCCTGACAAGGTCGCGTTATTTAAAATTATCGTTGTAATTTTTAATGAACAGTTAAAACGTTAACCTTTAGAAGTAGTGTCTTCATTTTCGAAAATCTTATCAATTTTTCCTTCCTTTTTTTTTCTTAATATTAATATTAAGTGACTAGATTAAAATTATTCGTATAAATTTCCGATAATATACGTTCGTGCGACGATGGTAATATTACAAAGTTGTGTTTTTATTTATCAGAGGGTATACCGGACGTTTATTACTTCGGTCCGTGCAGCAAATATAATGCGCTGGTTATGGAGTTGCTGGGACCCAGCTTGGAAGATTTATTCGATCTGTGCGGTCGACGATTCTCCCTAAAAACCGTATTAATGATCGCTACGCAATTGGTAAGTTCCGCACTTTATTATCGATATTATTATGAAACCATATCTAACGAACAGACAATTTCGTGTTAAATACTCTGATGACTACTCTGAAATTAAAGCCAGTGTTCCGCAGGGAAGTGTAGCGAGGTCACTACTATACAATTTATATACAGCGGACCTTCGAACCGTGAGAATTTTGCCCATGACACAATGCTCATTGCTCAAGATAAGAAGTCTGAAGTGGCAATTGCAGCACTACAGGAAAGCTCGGATGCTGTTCTACAATGAGCTCAATTCTGAAAACTAGAAGTGAATCCTGATAAATGCACCTATATCTCATTTACCAATAGAGCCGATCGTCATAATAATCTATCACTAGGTAAAAATATTATACCAAGAAGCAACAGCATCAGATATATAAGAGTACATTTAGATCGCACACTCAGCTGGAAAGTACTTATACAAAAAACAAGAAAATAACTAGATATCAAGTTAAGATTTCTCTATTATATCATTCGATCCTTTCATTAACCAATAAAATATTAATATATAATACAATAATAAAACCAACATGGATATGGCGATGTGCAAAAAAGAGAACGCTTTCAAAATAAAACTTTAACACTGATATACAAAATGCCGTGGTACGTCACCAATAAGAGTAAATGATAGCAAACGTTTAAATGAATTTAATATCACAATTGTCAAATGATTAAAATATATTTTAATAACATTGACGTCATATTAGTTATTCGCATTGAGATGATCAAACCGCTTTTTGGAGATAACAAATGACGATTTTCTTTTTTTTTTTGTGTGTGTAAGAAATTGATTTGTGGCGAAAATGATAAAATACACACACACACCCAGCATGTATTTATATGAAAGATAGTTATTTGCTGCATACCGAGAACAAATTTTGAAAAATTCATGTATATACATAATAATATATATTTTATATCTTTATATATAAAAATATTGTAGCACGATGTTCGTCCACGCTAATCTCCAAAACTACTAAACCGATTTCAATAATATTTTATAGATATGTATCGTTTGGTTGAACTTTAAAAATATATAATAGTTTTTATCTCGATTAATGACTGTCATTTTATACGAAGTTTTCAATATATGGTGCTGTGTTGTAATTTTTTATTTAATGCTTCAATTTATTCCACATGCTTCAATACGTGTATTCTGCATATAATTTTTATATCTAACCTATACATGTACGTGTGTATGTGAATATATATTCAGTTCTGCGTATAATTTTAAAATTAAAATCATCGATGAGTTTCATTGTTAAATATTCAATTATTCGTAAAACACGTTGATGAATGTTGGGATGTATTCGGTTGAATGGATTATATTTTAATTTGGCTTGAAGATAAAATTCGTCCATTACAAATTGATCGAATAATTTCTGCCGAAATTCCAAATCCATCAATTCATCCAGAGTTAGTTACCAGTCACATGATCTACAGTTCGTGCGGTGCTTTTAATATGACACCACCGTGTACTAAGGATGGAAAATGTGAAAATAAGGAAGTGTGGTCGAATCATCTATAATACATATATTAGTGATGGACGATTTTTTTTTTAATAACCCACTAGTTCGGTTTTCCAAAATAACCGAATAAATCAGTCATTTTCTGAAAATACTTTTTAAAAATTTGTTTATTAATTTTAATAAAATATTCTCCTTTCCTTATACACGATGTTTATATATATTTTTAAATCATGTAAGATGTTATTTTGTCAACATAAGTCAATTTAATGTTTTGTTTTATTTGTACATCATATGCTGAGAAGTATGTGATGTGCTTTAGAATAAAACACCGACTACTTTAAATCGGATGACGTAAATCCGTTTGAATTTAGTTGCATTTCGACTAATATCCGTTAGTAGGTTCTATCGTTGTTTTGGTTCGATTGAGATGAAGTAATCATATTTCGACTGAATTATTCTAGTGCGTATTTTTTTTTTTTTTTACCGCGTTTATTAAAGTTTACTTCGTATTTAATAATTAAAGTTTAAACGATAAGTAATTATAATTTGATTTGAGTAATTTAAGAATATAGAACGCAGAAAATATCGATATTTGTAGGTTTTGTTAGAACCGATTGAAAATTAACCGGATTTTGAAAACAGCGATTCTTAGTTATATTTTTACTAGAATAAATTATTGATTTGTAAAACACCAATTACTTATATTCATGTTGTATTAAAATATATTCCGTTTATTGATGAAGTTCTAAAATTTTTATGATTACGTGATTTACTTCACAAAGTTCTTACATTTCTTCTGTTAGTTACATTTCAACTGAAATATATTTTTTAACTTTATTTTAAATACATTATTTTATATATATGTTATTCGTTATATACAAGTTATTATCATTTAGAGACATTGTCATTTGCTATGCCGTGTTTACATTGTACTAATAAAGAATTAAAGTAAATGCGTCTATTTTTAAAAAAACCCGAATAATTAGTCGGTTTTTTGGAAACGGTGTTACTAATTAGTCCTTTATATGAAGTAGTCGGTTATGCCCATCTCTAATATATATATATATATATATATATATATATATATATATATATATATATATATATATATATTTACGCTCGAAGCGAATTTTCCTAAAAAACTGGTATTTATTAATTAATAAGGCTGTAGTTTAAAGCGAGAAATAGACGGTGAAAGCTTCCGTATGTATAGTGTTATTTTTGTCATAATTTGGGTATAAAGATGCGTGTATGTCGTCTTTGCAACATTTGGTACATGTTATGAGAAGAACAAAAATACTTTACAAAAAATGCGACTTGGGGATAAAATTAATGGGAAAAGATCGAGAGGAACACCTCAAACAATATGGATAGACAACCTGAAGAATCGCTAATGCTTATCATTAGAACTTTTCTGTTCGGGCGCTGATAGGAATTACTTTTGATTGTGGATCGCTAACCTTCGAAATGGATACGACGAATATAGAAGAAGTATTCCGTCTTGTAGTCTATCACGTTGAAATAGATAAATTATATAATTTATATATGTATGTGGGTTCTATATTGTCAAAATATTATTTATTCTAACTGAATGTAAAGCCATGCATTAGGTTATACTGTACGTGTGTTATAAATTTTTCGCCGCTCTCATTACTTCAAAATGCAACATTTGTGCCACTCTCCATATATATATATATATATATATATATATATATATATATATATATATATATATGTATATATATATATATGTATGTATATATATAATGTATTGTTTGTGTAGCTTCATAGGATAGAATATGTGCACGAACGGCATTTAATATATCGCGATGTGAAGCCAGAAAATTTTTTAATTGGCCGAACTAGTACCAAAAAAGATAAAGTCATACATATTATAGGTAAGTGCAATTTTTCTTTGTTAAATATTTTATTAAAACATTGCGTTCGACCATGATTATTGTATAAATTTATTCCCCCGATTATTCATTCGATATTTCGCTAATTGATTCGTTTTTTTTTTTTTTTTTTTTTTTTTTTTTGTTGTTGTCACTGAGAGAAAATTATTTTGCATCCTATGTAGCTCGAAATTATATCCGAGTGTGCACACCCGAGTGTTTTTTGAACTTTGTCAGGAAGAGTAATTTTGTATTTGTGTGGATTTTCATCTGCGTGCAATGTTTTGGCAAATATTGGTACTTGAAAAAATATATTTTCCCAATTGAACTGATTTTAATTTTTTCGAGATCAGATATCCGATGAAGGCCGACGAATAAAATATGTTTCTTTTTCAGAGAGAGCATTAAAGTTATTTTGAAATATTCGAAAAAATATCGAACTATTGAATAACGTTACAGAGGTATAAAATATAGATTTTTTTATTTGATATACTTATTTTTGATCAATTATTGTTGTTTTAATATTGTTCAAGTGAATCGTAATTGGCGAACTTGAACATATTTTATATTTATTTCCATTTTTTTATTATTATTATTATTATTATTATTAAGGAAATATGTATATTTTAAAAGTTTTGCGTACGTCGGTAGATATGCGAAAACTTTTTTTTTTTTAATTATTACTTTATTATTCAAATTAATGGTTTACAGTTTATTTCACATTTACAGAAGTGCAATACACTGCGGTGCCAGATTAGACTTAAACCCTTTACAATACTTTTTAATATATAAATACGTAACAGTATAACATCCACTTGTACACTTATGATTTCTCGGTCTGTGCGTCAGTTGCATTCCCAGTGGTCATCGAATGTATTACATGCATTTATAATTGTTGTACGAGGTAATATTTAATCTATTATTTAGGTGTACTAGATACATAAATATGAGAATTATCTATATGCGAGAACTTTATATATCTTTCTTCCATATACTGAGTAACTTGTTGAAATTTCGCTCGTCGGTTATATAGCTTCCTTTTTATGGAGCATATTTTTTCTAAATTTTTAAATCTATTTACAAGGTACTTTCAATATATATATATATATATATGTGTGTGTGTGTGTGTGTGTTGTGGTGGTGAAATATTTATTTTTATTTGTAAGGAAACATGTGTTATTATATGTACGTTAATTTTTGTGTATAGAGAAGTATATTCTTAATAATGAAATATACATATTTTATTTTCGCCGAAAAATCAATTTATTAATTAATATTAACAGATTTAATTATGGCTCAATTTCAGTTTCGTCAATCGATCGTTTAATTAATGCTTTATGATTTGATTTCTGTGCATATTTTCCGTTTATAGATTTCGGTTTAGCTAAAGAATATATAGATTTAGAAACTAGCAAACATATTCCTTATCGAGAACATAAAAGCCTAACGGGTACTGCTAGATATATGAGCATAAATACGCATATGGGGAAAGGTAAATATGTTTTTATATATATATATATATATATATATATATATATATATATATATATATATATATATGTAAATTTCGCCCGAATTTCGCTTTAGAATTTTATTTATTTATTATTTCGATGATATTTTTAAATTGAAAATGAATTATGTCGATTGTTGTAGTATCGTTATTAAACAGTGGTTATCAAAATATAAATCTAACACGGTACTTATCAGAGGTTGAGGAAGCATCAATAAAAATTAACAATAAAACTATTTATGAAACTAATACATTTATTTTACTTAAGCTGTAACGTTAGTTGCGCATTGGATCCAGATTATGAAGTATGGATCAGAATAAGCAACGACCATATTCTTGAAAATAGGAAACGTATTTACAAATAAAACGCTTAAGTGGACAACAAAATGGAGACGGGTTAAATGTTATGTATTGTCCGTACTGCTATATGGAGCAGAAGTCGGGATAATTAAAAAATCGATGATAAATAAACTGAATGCCTTCGAATATGACTTTACCGTAGGATGTTGCGGTTATCCATAATGTTTCGAATACAAAGATTTTGCAGAAACTAATAAAAATCTAGAACTGCTGACTATTATAATGAGACGGAAAGTAACTTATCACTGTCATGTTCTGAGAAGTGGAAGATATCACCTGCTGCAAGTGACCATTGAAGAAAACGTCACAGGAAAACGGGGAAGAGGTAGGAGAAGGAAAACCTGGCTTGAAAACATGGAGGTGTCAATAAAGAAGCCTTACTGCGAACAGTATCTGACAGATCAGAAGTCAAACGGATAATCACCAACATCTATTGAAGATACGGTATACAGTTACAAGAAGTGGAATCATTTTGCAACGTCCGTTAGTTTCATTTCCTTAGCAAATACTATACATATATTGTATATTATATATGTAGCCATGTTGTTATGTTAAGCTGATGTTATGGATAGAAAAAAGATTTAACAAAATTAAGACGTCACCTTAACTTAATCGTGAATTAATTCAGAAGTATTTAAGTTTTATTGCAAGATGTAATGCGTGGTCTAGAAGAATAAAGTATTCAATCTAAATCAGACTTTCATAATCGAGGGAAATTTCTAAAACAATTTCAAATATAAAGTTATATTTGTAAACATACGTCATAATTCAGCCGAATGTTAAAAAATAGAATCTATGTATTAGTTCATTAGGAGTTGAATGGGGTTTTGTCACGAGAATGTATGAATGCTACGAAAGTGTTACATATGTTTTATATATACAATGTTCAATCCGTTTTAATTTGTTAAATTAGAACAGAGTAGACGAGACGATTTGGAAGCGTTAGGTCATATGTTTATGTATTTCCTACGAGGTTCTTTACCTTGGCAAGGTTTAAAGGCTGACACTTTGAAAGAACGTTATCAAAAAATAGGAGATACCAAAAAGGCGACTCCTATCGAAGTATTATGCGAAGGCCATCCCGGTGAGTGTACATTTTTAATTTTATCATTTATATTTTATTATTTTGCAACGAATAAAGTTATATTAAAACTCTATGGTGAAAATTAAACGAAAATAGATTCTGCCATTCTTTATGTCGGTCGACGGGTGTCGATAATAAGTAAAAACACATTTTTATATTAAAATTTACATATGAATCGATTTGAGTTTAATTAATTTATGTTTAATTTCGGATAGTTACAAAATGAACGTATCTTGAAGAATAGTTATTTTAATCGTGTCATCCAGATGAATTGCATATATGGGGTGGGGTGTTAATAAGTTGCTTGATATGTTATAGTTTCGAACGTGTTACTCTGTTTATTTTTAAACCAATTAACTGTCAAAGTATGTAGTAGTTTTGTTTATTTTACTATTTTAATTTCGAATAGTGTTTTGTCTTGCGTTGGTTACTAAAGAGGGAAATGAAACCATTTGCGAATATTCGTGTACTTTAATTTTATCTCGTTCGATCTAAATTCGATGATTATTTACACGCGATCCGGTACATATTTTACAGTCTTTGTAAAAGTGTTTTAAAAAAACTATAATCTATTTCCTTTTAAATTAAGATAATGTGTGAATTTTTCTCGCTGTGAAATTTCTTAATTATTCTCTATTACGTTCACGGTTTTACGGTTTTTTTCGGCAGTTTACACCGGAAAAAATCGTAAATGTATGGATATCAATCGTGACAGTATAAAACTATATTCCCTATTATTTACAATTTTGATAATAAAAGATGGCGGTACGTAAGGAATCATTATTTTTAAATTAGTTCAAATTTATTATTATTAATTTAATCGTAATAATAATTACTATTTAATCGATATATTTTAGAGGAGATGTCTACTTATTTGCGTTACGTCAGAAGACTGGATTTTTTTGAAACTCCCGATTACGAATATCTGAGAACATTGTTCCAAGATTTGTTTGAAAGACGCGGTTACGTTAACGATTCGGAATTCGATTGGACGGGTAAAACGATGGTTAGTGTGTATATCCGAATTTTATCTATCTATCTATATACCTATATATGTGTATTTATTTATGTGCTTGTATATGAATTTTATAAAAAGAAAAAAAACCCGTAAGGAATAATAAATCGATTTTGGAAATGTGGCAATTTATACAGGCGGCGGTTTGTCTTTTCTGTTTTTGTTAAAACTTACTTTATAGAAGTTATTTTAATGATAATTTTACGCTTAGTACGAATCATATTGTCTGTGTAAATACGAATATAACAATCTATTCCTACTCCGCTCTCGAAGAAATATGGTGTTGGATTTTTTTCAGTTGAAATAGTTCTGTTTTTTTGATTTTCAACATTTTCCCTAATGCGCGCGTTACTTTTATTTTGCATAGATTTTTCTTTATTTAATTTTTGTAATTGTCTGTTCGTTTTACGTTTGATGAATTGGACATCTCTTCTGGTGTGAGTCGTTTACTTCCGGCATAAGACTCGTAATAATTATTCTTTTAATTTGATTCGTATTTCGGTATCGGCTAAACTATTTTATGATTCTGTCGCGTACCTTCCTAGTAATAGATTTTATTATATGGGTAAAATTATTGAAAGCTCGTTTACATAAAAAAAAAAATAAATTACTTGATGTATTGAATGGTCCAGTGCTATGTCATGTCTATATTAAAATTACGTGTGAAACATGGACAGTGAGCGCAGAAAGCTTAAAACGGCTAGAAGCCTTCGAAATGCGAATCCTGAGAAGGATATGGCGCATAGCGTGGACAGAAAAAAAGAACAAATAAATATGTGTTTTAAAAATGTGGCCTCAAAACACCAATCATAGTTCAGGACATTCTTGCTAAGAAACGGAAATATTTGGCTCATAAGTTCAGGGAAAATGGTATCTTTCTGCTGGCTGTACAGGGTAAGATCGAAGAAAAAGCGCCAAGAGGAAGAAAACGATTAGAAATGATAACCGCCGGTTTCGGAGATGATAAAAAAGTAGTCGACATAATAAAGGACGCTAGAAATTGAAAATACTAAATCATGATGTAGGCTAACTCCTGTCAAGGAGACGTCACTAGAAGAAGAAGAAGACTGAATAATATTTACGAAGTAAGATGTTGTAGCCGATGTAAACGATTTAAGTATGTAAGCATGTGTACCATTTAAAAGCCGAACAGTTACAAAGTACCCGTGTGTGCACCGCGTTTAAATATTAGTTTGATTATCACAGTGACCTCTACTCTACTCACCTAGCTATTCAGTTAGTCGAGAAATGAGTATAAGCTAAGTAAAGAAGTCGAGATAGGCAGTAGCGAACCGTAGGAGCGTCGTTTATGTTCGGTTGTTCGTTAAATTTTGCACCGACGAGGATCGTTTAAAGTCTTTTACCAACTTTCGAATTGCTGGAATTCTGAAAATAATAAAAAAACAAAAGTCCAAATGTTATAGAAGGTGATACCGTCTTATTAATAGCGTATAACTTATTTACCGACTTATTAGAAATCGGAATGCTGTTTCAGTGAGTTTTTTTTGTTTAATAAATATATATATATATATATATATATATATATATATATATATATATATATATATATATATATATTCATGAAATTATGATAAATAATGCACGATTTAATTTATTACCACTTGTTCTCGAATGTTGATGCTCTTTCCTCGCGTTTACGTATATTGGAAAATAAAAATATAATAAACGATTAAAGTTTAAGAATTTTACTTTAGAAGTAATATTTTGAAATATATTTGCACACTCGTGTACACGACTATTTCACGTTGTTTTACAACGATATTAACGTTGTTTACGAAAATGAATATTATTATTATTATTTTTTTTAAAAATAAAGTATATCAATACGCGACTTTGTGTTTTATTGTTATATAACAAGTTCGAGCGGATAAATAAATAAATATAACGCATATAATGTAACAAAAAAATAAAAATAAAATGTTATATTGACGTATATAGAGTACGCATATTTACGAAAATCTGCGTGTTTTACGAGATATGCCTCCTTCGAATCGTAAGAAATGCTATTCGGAACAGGTAATAAATTGTAAATGTTTTCAATCACGATTATTAATCCTCCGTTTTTCCTTTTACGAGTTTCACGAAATATACTATTTTCCGTCTTATTTTATAATCAACTCAAGTAGTCGATATTGATTTGTTAATTCGTATGTTTTATTTTTTCACGTTAATGTTCATCCTTTTTCTTTTAAATTAATTTTCAAATTAAAATTATAAGAGGTTTTGTATTCGTTGCGGTATTAGCAAAATAAATAATCCTTGTATATTTCAATTTTTAGAACATTTCTTCGTTAGTAAAAATTTGTAGAAGCTTATTATTGTGCGCGTAATTATCAGGAAAAATGCGTACATTTTTAAAATGTTGCAATTTAAATCGTGTGTAATGGCATAGAACAGTGTTTTCCCTCTCCCTTTAAATATATATATATATATATATATATATATATATATATATATATGTAAGCGACAGTTTTATATTATTATTGTTCTTCCCACTCACTAAAATTGATAGCAACATGAATGATTTGTATGTATATACAACATGTTTTTATATGTTTGTCGCAAGAAAATCACCGCATAAGATAATTTAAAAAATTAGTAAATAACCAAATATTTGTGCTTGTTGTTCCTCGCGCTATTTCTTATTCCGAGTCGAATTGTAGGCAAGAAAATTCTGAGTTCATGTTCCATAGAAAGTAGTTTTTCACTTTTTTTTCTTTTAATTTCGATCACAGATGAATATACTTGTTGACAAATATAAGAATTAGTAACAACATTTTTAACGCGTTTTCCTCCGATATATTCAAATATTCAGGGTTTAATTTTATTCAAAATTCTGTTACATTATTTTTATTTTGAAATTTATTTTTCAAATTTCTATAATTTCTCATTTCTATATATTCTTCTTCAGTAATATTAAAATATTTGTAATTGGTTTTTGAATTATCGCTGGTTATAAAAGGATTTCTCATTGAATACATATAGACTGAAAATCATGTTGAATTTTATTTCCTAAAGTCGTAACTGATTCCCTTGTTAACTCTAATATTTCATTGTTATATTTAGTTTTTGACAATAATGGAAACATATTTACATCCCCCCCTTTTATTCTTCTTTTCCACATACTTAGTTTATCATTAAATGCTTAAGTTTTGTCAGTTTATATTTAGATATTTTCTTGATTTCCCTGGATTACATTTAATAATTCTAGCGAACGGCATTAAGCTCTACCATTGATGTCTGTGTTTTTCGTCAATTTAAATAGCAAATATATTTTATGACTTAAGATGTTCTATTCCTTGACTGTCGATATCTTCGACATGTTTTGAATTCGCCTGTTAATAGTATTATTAGAAAGAGATTTTTTTTTTTTATCATCACCCATTAGGGTTTTCACCGTGAGACGACAATGTAGTAAAATTACATTTTCCGCAATAGTATGAGACGGTTTTCTCTGTGTTATTAATTCAACAACTAAGTAACTGCATTCTTTTGTTGCATCGTAAATTTTTACGTATTTTGTAAATTATTGGGGGGGGGTGTCTTTATACAATCTTTTGAAATATTCAGGACTTTTATGTAATATATGTGGATGTTTTATAGCTAAATGACGTTCTATATTATTATTAACCAGGGATTCATTGGAAAGTTATTCATTACAAATAACACAAATTGATATAGGCCACTTCTTAACACCTTGCCACGAAAATGCCAGTTCGATGTATTTTTCGTCACATTTTCGCTTTAAAATTTGAACTTTTTTATACCTTCCAAGTCAAAGTAATAAAGTACGAAAGATTTATAAAATAGAAATTTCAATAATTTTCATACGAATAATGACAGCGATAGAATGATGTCGTTAAAGCAGAAGTTGTTTCAATACTGTTTCTACGAATACAAACAGTATTCGTCGTATTAGATTAGTTGCACGTACGGGTTGCAATCACAGGGTTGCCGGATGCCCGGTTTCTGATCGGACAGACTAGTTATCGACACACGCGTTGGGAAACACTACGATAGAGTATATATATTTTTCTTGAGAAACGGTACGTCCAGATTGAATTCCGAAGTGGGGATCTGCCGTTTCGTAAAGTTAAATTTTCTTAATTAAATATATTTCTCGACGTTAAACAAAATATATAAGAGTGAATTATCAATTTAGATATGTATTATCTTCGTAATAATTCTCAAGTGTTTTCGATAGTGATAATTAAAAAAAAAAAATATTTTAAATATCTGTTATATCGACTATATTTTTAATTATATCGAATGTGTTTTAATCGTCTCAAATAATAAATGAATAATATCGAAGTGTTTTCTTATATTATTTTAATTTTTAATAACTGATTTCTTTTTACAATTTCGACGAAATTAAAAATATAATTTACAAATATTTTGGTCTCAACGGGAATTCCTTTTACTAGAATAAAATTATTCGATTGTAACGATGTAAAATTTTAATATTTCCGATTAATTGTAGCGCTAAACTTTTCCCTTTTCGTTCTTAATTTTTCATTTATCTACTAACCTAATTTATTACGTATTTTCGACCGTATTTTGTCGTTACCATCAGTCGTCCTAAAAATATTAGGCCGATTAACTTAACAACATAAGCGAAATAATGGAAAATCTGTTACTAACTAATCTAACTAAATTTGCTAATGATAATAATATTTTACCGGATAATCAATTTGGTTTTAGACATAATCTTACTACAGTGCACGCGGTGGCTGCTGTGTGCGAATAACGGATAAGTTTAAATAAACATACAGGACTTTTACTCATTGATATGGAAAAAGCCTTTGATACTGTATGGCACCATGGTCTAATTTATAAAATGATAAAACTCCACTTTCATCCTAATCTGATAAGTAAACAGTTATTTAACAGAAACTTTCGAGTAAGAATTAAAAAGGATTACTCCTCATCTAAAACCATCCATGCAGGCGTTCCTCCGCAAGGTAGTATATTGGGTCCGTTCTTATTCTTATTATATATGAATGATATTCCTCAATTTAAAGGCTCCATAATATATGCCGATGACGTTGCATTATTAACTTCGTCCTTCAGAGTTATAACTAATAGATTGCAACAAAAGTTTATAATGATCAATCCTAAACAAATGGCAATTAGCTGTAAATGTTGTTAAAACGGAGGCTATACTATAAAAGAACGTCATCTGTCAAATCTGAAATTGCATTGAATTAACCATACAATGGAAAGAAAACGTTAAATACCTAGGCGTTATACTCGATAAAAAATTAAATTTTGAGAAACACATTAATTATAAATAAAACTAGAGCAAGAATGTTTACATTGTTCCCTATTTTCAATAAAAGATCCAAATTAAATATTGTCAATTATTGAACCACTACTAACCTGCAGTTGTTCTGTATGGAACTACGTGCCTAAAACTACGTATCAAAAAATACAATATAGAATGACTGCTGCCGAATCGTATTAAATTTTCCCGAGTACACAAAGATACAATTAATGCGTGAAATGTTGAGACTTCATAGTGAACATACTCGCGAGTAAATTTTTTCTTAAATGTGAAAGTAACCCGTCTCTCCCTGTTAAAGCAATAACTATAATTACGAATTATTAGCTCTAAGATATAATAAATATAAGCGCCTGAAACATAAGTTACTGTCATAATCAACAATAATATTATATTTAAATAAGTATAAAATAATTTTATATTGATATTATAACTTAATGTGTGTTTCCTCTTCTTGCTTCCTTTTCTGAAGTTGGGTTTTTTCTTTGTTTTTCCTAGCATAAATTAATATTTAATCTATGCATAAATGAAAATGTATCTTTTATTATTGTATTTATAAGAACTTTACAAATACGAGAGCCGGTACCCAATAATTTATATTGTGAAATAGTTTATAACTTTTATTTATACGAATAAAATTTGTTCTTCTTTTAGTTACGTACACGTTGTATGTATAGAAATTCCTATAAAGTGTAACATTATAAAATTAATATTTTCCTCTATTTGACATTTTTTATATCGATAATCGTCGAATAAAATATGGGATCTTTTTTACAGGGATATAATTTTTAACACTGCGTTCGTATCGTTTAGTTGTCACATTTTGTAGAAAAACCGTTAGCTTGATTAGATGTTAGTTAAATTCACAATTCACTTATTTCCTTTTTGTCTAAAATTAGTCATGTTTTTAAAATGTAGCTTATTTGAAGTTAATACATTATTCAATTATGCGGGAAATCGATTATTAAAGCGCAAAAATTTTACGGCATTCTTCAACATTGCTTTGAACGTAACGATTGAGTAACGTCAACGAATAGTTTTAATTCCATCTGTGTGATGTAAATTTTTTTAGAACGTCCATTTCAGGTAAATACTCGCGTAATGTTTACACACATTGGAAACTGTAGAATTGTCTTAAATCGATGCGTTTTGTTTAAGTTGTACGACCACTTTGGAAGTGTGGAAACTGTCGCTTCATATTGAAGAGCAGTATTTTCATACACAGTAGAATAGTGGATAAGAAGACGTCCGAGGAATCCGTGATTGTACTTACTGATTGCAATATTTCTCGTTTTTAGTCATTCTGGATGTTGTCACGTTTAGAATGAAGTTTACTTAAGTAGTCTTTTAAACCATGTGTGAAATCGTCGGTTAATAATAATCATTGTTGCAATAACGCTATATTACTCCGAGTACAGATCACTGTTGAATGAAATTGTCTTTTAGTTCCGTAAAATGACGAGATAGCATAAAAGAATTGAAACTTTCGTAGTTGCTTTTATTGCAATTTTTCGATTAAAACTACGTTGGAATTTGGGTGACGTTTCGGAGATACTTGCAATCTTCATTTTCAAACCGAGCTAAAATTCATTTGGTTTTGGAATAGGAAATTTCAAGTATCTTCGCTTTTCATGAGATAGTATTAAATTTCCTCGATCGATTAATCCGTATTACATACTAACGTTTTCCAGTCTACGTATAGAAAGTTTTCCATCTCTTTCATATTTCCAGATATTAACGTTGTATCACCTGCAGATTATCTCCGTCCTATTATTCCGCTATTCTATTGCTCTAGGACTAGTTTCATTATATATTCTATATAGGTGACAAAAACACAACATTGTCTGACTTCTTTCTGAATATAAAATTCTCTTTTGTAGTATCAATACGTTCTCGTATAGCTTCGTCATGAGGATGTACCATCTACTTTGGTGTACTCATAGTTTATGCCATTTGACATTAAGCTTTTTTGATAATCGTAAAACACATTATTACGGATACTTCATTATGCTTTTTCTATCGGTAATTTTACGTTAAAAATTTGTTTATATATAAAGAAGGAGAAAGTGAGGGGGTGATTTTCGATGGCTTCGTTTTTTAGTATTAATTTTTGGAAAAATAGACTTTTCACGTTTTCATAATTCTATCGTGTTATTTTGTTGCAGTCAACTCCTGTTGGTTCCTTAACAACTGGTCAAGAAACGTTGTTGTCACCTAGTAAGGAAAGACGTGTAAATACTGCCGTCAAAGTAAGATAGCGTTTCTTCTTGCAATCATTACTTTTATTTTATTTATTTATTTATTTTATTTATTTTCGGTCAAATATTGAACAATTAATGTTACTCCGGCGTAGCGCTAATATTAAATTATGTTTTTTCGGCTCCCGTTCTACAAGTCGAAGTACATTCGAATATAAGCGATTGGTTAAAGTCGCTTTCGAGTAATATATAGCGATATTAATGTCGCTATTCTAGTCAATAAATGAAACGTTAATTTTTTTATATTTTTCGAATATCTATTTATTGATCGAAGACAATTTTAATCGGTTAATTTAAAAAATTAATACTGATACGTTTTTAAATACGATTTTTTTAGAACGATTATCGTAATATGTGTATTAAAGTTTCATTCTGCATATTATTCCATACTCGACGGATGAATAAAATGCGAGAATATTTTACCGATAAATTTTAATTATTTAAGAGAATCGATATAATCATTTTAGTTTGCTGCTTTCGACGAGAATGTAGTTTCATAATATATTTCTTATTCTCAGTCGTGGATATACAATTTGCATATTGTATTCTGCTTCTTTTAAACTGCCCATTAACTGATTTATGGAGAGTATACGTTGATTTTATTTGCAGCTTCGAAGCTCACTGTTCACGTACACACGATAATTAAAAAAAACAAAAACAAAATATATTCGTCGATAGTATAAACGCACCTTTAAAAAAATATATGTAATTTGTAGAATCATAATCGAACTCTAGAGCGCACGATTAGACCTCACCTATGATTTTTAAAATTATACTTTAAAATAAATTAACTGAAACGAATAAAATAAAATTTGATTTACTAATTCCACGCATTTAACATCAACGTCATCGTCATCATGATACGTCGTCACTAGCGAACCAGTATGAGAATCCTCTGACTGACAATGATCTATAACGCATATCCAGTCCGATGCGATGTGTAGTTTGGAAAAATCGAATATTGCAGCGCTTTATTTTTTTTGTGGACAATTGCTTTCACACATTTGGTCGTCAATTTTGTCCACGCCTTTCGATCGTGAGCTGTATTTTCCCATCGGTCTATCTTAGATTTAATACCGATCTTTTTGAGATCGGCAGCCACCACGTCTGCTAACGGTGGTTTTCCGAGTCGCCTGCATCCACCTCTTTTAGAAATATCATTCTTTTCGATATACGTTCCGGATTTATGCGTAGCACATGTCTTGTCTATTTCAAACGTTTATTAACTGATCTATGGACGGAGTTGATGCTCTTATCAGAACTTTCGGGTTTGATATTCGAAGGAACCGCTGATAACATTCATCTAGTCCTCTATAAAGTTGTTAATTTTATGAATAGTAAAATCGTAGCTATAAAAATTTATTTAAATATCGTATTGTTTAAACGTGTCTCGCTAAAATCAAAATTGAAAATAAGTGATAATTTATTTTGAAGCGTGACGTGGTTGATTTAAAAATCGGGTTATTAAAAATCGCCGCTTTACGAGTAGCCTATAATAATCGCCTGGAATATTAACTAGCCAATCACAAAATGTGTCACGTTCTATTACTTATTTTTTACTTTTGTGTTCTTATTATTTCAAACAGATAGTAACTACGACGATATTATAGACGATTGAAATAAATAATTTTATAATTTTCGAAAACAATACGTAAAATGAAATTAAAAAAAAAAAATAGTTACTACTTACTATAGAAAATTTTTCACCTCGATTAAAAATATCGTTTATTGTGGAAGTTAATTTACGTATATTTTAAGTAAGTAATTAAAAAACGGAGAGAATATAATACTCGTTGAAAACGATTATTTTCGTTTAAATGTCTTTTGTCCCTTTCTAATGATCCGGGTTTTCTATATTGGTAGTTATCGTTTCAAGTTTTATTACAGTTTCACGATTAAAATTGACATGCATCGGCTTTAATTTATTTTTATTTTAATTATTATTTTATTTACTTATAAAGGACTTTGTTTTATTTTTTGGTCGTTACGAATTCGGGGGTGATATTCGCGTTTTCTATAAATTTGATGATTAGTATTTTTTGTTAGGAAAAAAAGAAAGTGAAAAAGTAGTTTAATTTAAATCGAGCGAATTTTAACTAAATTTTGTACCAGGGCGGTGCGGGCAAGTCGGTAGGAGTTACAGCGTGGCCAGATGTATCAAAACAGTCGACACATACTTTAGGAAATATAACTCCCGCAGATAGGCACGGATCTGTGCAGGTATTATAATCATGAAAACATCTCGTACCCTCTCGTTTGGAATAATTTAACTTATTTTTTTTCCTTTTTCTTTTAAAGGCATGCCGCGCAAATGCACATATAATTCTACGTGCTCATTTTGTTAACATGGTCATCGCGCTATTTGTTGGGTATTAGTAATGTTATAATTTTGCTATGGATACAATCGCTCGCTTTGTACACATATCATTATTCCGACACCTAAACGTAAACATACACACGGCATCATCATTCTTATTTTCACGTATTATTATTATTACTTATTACTATTGTTAATAATAGTATTATTATCGGTTTCTTGGTGGTTACGGTGTTTTAAAATCACAATGTGGGAAAAGGAAATGTTATATCTTTATTTATCGTTTACATTTTGACGGAAGTAATTAATATTTAAGTCGGGAAATTGAAGTATTAGGGACGATTTTTATCGATAAATGTTCATTTTTACATTCAATTTTTCTTTATCGATGATTTTTAAAGTATATATTTCTTTAAAATAATTAGTAAAATGCACAGTTTTTCATGTATTTACGCTATATATATATATATATATATATATATATATATATATATATATATATGTGCCAGATTAAAATATAATGTGAAAATTAACACTGGTAAAACAAAGTGAAGTTTACAAGAAGCGATAACAAAAATCTAAGTATAAGTATAGGAACACAGAAACTGAAAGAAGTATATGAATATAAATACTTAGGAGTTCTAATAAGTAACGATGGCAAAGATATAAAAGTAATAAGAACAAGAATTACCAATGCAAAAAGAAAGCATTTATAAATCTATCGAAGGATGAGTCTAAATCTGCAAAAAAGGATAATGCGGTGCTATGTATGGGCGGTTTTACAAGAGGGATGGACCATGACCGCCGAGTCTGAAATGTCCGCATTTGAAATGTGGTGTTATCGAAAATTGCTAAAAATATCATGGACCGATCACGTACCGAATGAGACAGTACATGGAAAAATAAAAAGTTTTAATTGAACATGTTAAAAGAAGAAAATTAAATTACATAGCGCATAAAATACGAGAAAAAGGGATATTAATGCTGGTGATGCAGGGTAAAATACAATCAAAACTGATCAGAGGAAGAAAAAGATTGGAACTAATAACCACCAACATGCCAACCAACTCGACATGCAAAAAACTGAATATCATATATGGCAAAGATCGAAAAATATAGATGTACAACATCTCTTGTCTCAAGAGACGCGACTACAATGATGATGATAATGATGATATGATATGATATATATATATATATATATATATATATATATATATATATATATATATATATATATATATATATAAATTGGATTGACACTCGTATCTGAGTTAGTCATTTGCATCTCGATAGTTTTAAAATTATTGATGAATTCTCATGTGTGAGACAAGTCCTAGTTAGACTTTGTAGATAAATCCACAGACAGACTGATCACTCACTAGAGTTTGTGTTACTCCTAGTCGCGTTTCTAAGAATATTTTGTCGGCTTTTTTGCTTACGCGGTTGTTATTCCAACAATTTCTTTCATCAGATGCTTTCGCTTTCCAGTTGCCTCCTATGTGTAAATATTGCATTATTTCTGCAATTTCTCGTCTTCGAGGTCTAGCTTGTATTTTTCTTTTGCCATTTATAAGCTGTGAGTATACGCTCATACGTACTACATGCCCTTACGAGTGTAGTTGAGTTATTCTAAGTATATATAAAGACAGCAGGCTCCAGAAAAGAAAACGGTATCGAGATTTATATAGGGACAAACATATACAAGCCAGACTGCGCAAGGGATACAAATATCAGACTAATAAAGTTACTGAAATTAGAAAATAACAGTAAGGAACAGGCTGCAGTGGAGAACCATCTGCTTCAAAAGTACCCAAAACATGATCGATAATCGAAAGAAACAAACACGATTAGAAACTCTGAAAATGTCCACGCATTGTAGCTGTCTTATATGTGGACATTTTCATCAAGCACGTATTGCGGAACTTATATAGCACTTTCTCGCTCATAATTGATTTTCATTCCTATTTTCCTTTTTTTTTTTTTTTTTTTTTTGTTTTTTTCCCCCTCGTGTAAACGACTATACTCGATCATAAGTGTCGATATTATTATTATTATATATAATGAATAAATATTTATTTAAAAAACTGTCGTACATATAAAGTGGAAGTGAGTGATAAAATTGGCGCATGGGATTATTCATACAACATTCATAACGCTTTTAATCTATATAAAATACGTGTACAGAAATAACAAAAGTACGTTTGTATTAAAAATTAAATGACCCTTGACTTTTGTGGGAAAAATAAATGAAAAAGAACATCCACAGGATAAAAAGGTAAACAAACGATAAATAATAATTATTTACACGGTAATCAGTACAAATGTTATGGAGTGCATTAGTTCTGAAATATAATAAAGATATAAACTAAAAGTTAGAAATAAAGTTTAACACGAGACTTGTTTAAACCGCCTATGTTGTAATTCAATTCAATAAAGTATATTTATGTTTTTATACATCAGCAAATAATAAGTAAATAAAAAATGCGCATACCGAGCAGCGTTAACGCTCTTACTACGCGTCTTAGGAAATAGTGTACAAAGAAATCTTAAAATTTATTTTATAATTATACAATAATTATACAGGGAAAAACATACAACTAAAAACCCTGCGTAGCCGAAAATAGAGAAATTAATTAATTATAGTTTGATCTTAATAGTACAATAAGGATATGGGTAAAATTATACAAATTATATTAAGGTTAAACAAATAAATAAGAGGATGAAAGAAAGAAGTACTGATACAATAGATTACATGAGGATAGTGACTTATTAATAACGACTTAAGTAGTTCGACAATCTGGTGTTAGAGAAGCGAATGTTTAATCCTTTTGTGTTTATATTTTTTATATTTTCTGGTCAGTGAGTCGCGAGTATAGTTTCCAATTCGCTGTACGATAGGGTAATGGCTAGTCAGGCATTTGTTGTAGAACCTACCTGCTTGTTCCTGTACTAACTCAGGAATAGTACGCTGATGAAGAGCTGCATGCATGCCAGTTATCTTAGTATAGTAAGGGGCATTAAGTACAATACGCAGACATTTATTTTGAACACTTTGTAATTTATTTAAGGTGGAATTACTAACACCGGACCAAATTGGGCAAGAGTATAATAATATCGGCAGTATGTATGCTTTATATATTATTAGTTTGTTTTTAATACTAACTTTAGAGCGTTTGTGAAAAATGGGGAAAATTTTATATAATCGGGAGTGCGCTTTGTCCGTGATGTGTTTAATGTGTTCATGGAACGACAGTCGCTTGTCCATTGTAAGACCAAGATATGTTACACGAGGTGTCCACGGTAGTTGCCTGTTGCTTATTTCAATGTGGTGAGTTATTTGCGGCCTGCGTCTCGTAAATAGTATAGCTTCAGTTTTTTCGGTGTTAATTTTAATTTTCCACTTTGTGTAATATTTGTATATTTTGTAATAACTTTTGGTGAGTCTGTTTGTTATTGTATCGATTCGATAGGAAGCTGTAAATAGGGCAGTGTCATCGGCGTAAAGAGATGTATCAACATCCCTCAGCCGAGGCAAATCATTAATATATAAAATATATAGGAAGGGTCCCAAGATACTACCCTGTGGAACTCCAGCTGTTAGTGTTTTAGTACTAGAGTAGGTATCATTTACCTTAACAATAAACTGCCTATCAGTTAGATACGATTTCATGATCATTATAAGTTGCTTGGGAAAGCCATAATGAATCATTTTGTATATTATGCCATTGTGCCACGTAGTGTCAAATGCCTTTTCTACATCTAATAACAATAGTCCAGTATGTTTGTTCAGGTTAAACTGATCAAGAATGTGATCAGTAAGGCGCGCTAGCTGCATGACGGTTGAGAGTTGGGGTCTGAATCCAAACTGGGTTTCGTTTATAATACTATGTTCATCTGAGAATTGTTTTAATCTTTGAAGTATTACTTTTTCAGCTATTTTACTAATGTTACTGATTAAACTAATAGGTCTTATATTTTTGGGTAATGAACTATCTTTCCCCACTTTTGGAATGGGAATAACAGTTGAAGTTTTCCATATTTTAAGGTAATGACCAGTGATTATAATAGCATTAATTATATTTGTCAAGTATACTATGGCTATTTTAGGCAGGTTCTTGAGCATTAATGTGTGTATTAAGTCTTGTCCTGTGGATGACTTGCATTTAAGTCTTTTTATGAAATAATTTATTTCTTTTGGTGTGGCGAGCTTAATTAATGAGTCAGATGCTGGTGGAGCGCTACAATATTTACGCACAGTGAGATCAACTTTTTTTGTATGAGATATGGTGGAGAGGGTTGTGTTTTGATTATGCACTTGATAGTAATGGTGAGCTAAGAATTCGGCTTTATCTTTATCAGAATATGCAATATCTTTATTGTACGTTATTGGCGGGATATTAACATGTACGCGCGCGAAATTCTTTGTAATGTTCCAGAGGCTTTTGTCCTCGGTAGACAATGATTTTAATTTGTTATTCCCCACACATCATTACGATGTTCTAGGAGCTTAGTTTTTACTAAACGTGTTAAGAAGTTTAGAATTGATTTTAGCCGAGTTGTTTTATACTTTTGGTGCTGCTTACGAAATAGATTTTTAATTTTTATTAACATTTTTATGCTATAAGGAATAGTCATGGGGTTAGTGTCAAGTGCTTTCTGCGGGATGTGTAGTTGTGAGGATCTTAGGATAACATTATTAATGTACATACGCCTTAATGACTGATATCCGTTATTTCCGATGCCCTTTAGAATATCCAAGCAGAGGTAATAAAATTTTAAAGCACATTGTTTTCAACGATCTCGTGTATGTATGGTAAATGGAGAATAACATGCATGGTGGATACTTTAAAATATTTATGTTTATCGAGTAACGGAGCGGGGGCAGTGATTTTGTATTTTTGCAAGTTGTTTATATTACTTTTGCTAACCGAACATCAAACTGGTGCAGCATAAAGCGTAATTTATTTTGGACCGTTGGATGTGAATCACGACTGAAGAAATAGTCCAGAAGCTCGCTGTAACGTTTTATAACGGGGCTAGCAAATGTGAGCGGGGGAATTTAATATTTTATCTAGAATTACTCCGAGATATTTAATTTGGTCATTTCAATGAATTATATTATAGCCACTTTTGGCCCTATATAAAAAGGCTGGTTTCTGTTTTTGCAATAATTTATTTTAATTTTTCAAGAAGTAACGCGAAGGGAAACGAATTCCAGCTAAAAGTCTGTTACAGATAGTGCCGATTGTAAATGATTCGGTGTATACGGTTGATAATGGATTTATTGGCCGAATGTTCTTAATTTGCGACGGCTCCTTGGTACGACTATCGATATTTTCCGGTGCATAGAGAAATGTAGAATACGTAATGAATAGTTAAAAAGGTACGTGGATCCAGCGATTGTACTTGTAGAAAGTTGTTTAATGATTTTGATGGAGACCTTGTCATAACCGATAGTTTTTAGAAGCTTTATATTCTTGAATGAGACATACTGCTCGGATATGATTTTTTCTGAAAACATAATAATTTTGTCTACGAACTTTTTCGAAAGGATCTACCAGCATTTGGGCTTTATCTGTACCTGTGTGGACGTAAGAATTTGTGCTGTTTTTGAAAAATACTAATATTTTAATTAAATTAGAATCGAATTGCTTCTTTTAATTTTATTTGTGACATTATTACATATTTTGATACTCTTTAGAATTTGATCTATGTTACCCGTTGTAAACATACATTAGGATTATTTTTCAGTACTTGTAATAGTCGTATGATATTGGCCGCATTTCATATAGCGAGGAGGTATATTGCAGTTGTATGCAACGTGATTAAATTTTTGACAATTACAGCACTGAAGAATTAGATTTTGATTCTATATTTTTTTCTAGGTGATTAACGTATCTCCTTAGCAGATAGTATTTTTTTTTTTTTTTTTTTTTTATTGGAATTATTGTTCTAATGCATAATTTCTTACGCCATCAATACTGTTGGCAATATCATATATTCGTTTTCGTACGTCGCTTAATGCATGCTTTAAAAATTCCGATGTTATATTTATCATACTTGGGACTTTTTGAAACGAATTGGAATTCTTCATATAATGCCTATCGTCAACTTCTAGGCTGCTTAGGGACTCATTGCGGAGTGATTAACGCGATTTTGACGTTTTTATTGTAACTAATAAGTGTACTTTTTTATTTTTCCTTTTATTTTTTTTTTTTTTAATTTCTGTCCGGTTCATTACTATTTTTCAAAATTTATGCAAAGGTTTATTAATTGTTAATAATTATTAATTGTAAATTATTAATATTAGTTAGTAGTCTCCGTATATTGCATTTAATTAATGTTGTAATAATTCGCTTTAATGATATCGTAAGTCATTCTTGTGACGCACTTCACAAATTACTTTTTCAACTTTAAAAAAAAAAAATTATGTAATTTAATTATTTATAATGGAACGTCGTAAACTAATTATGTAAAATGCAACGTTTTAGAGTTTTACTTTTTTTCATTTATTCCGTTGGTTTTAATATATTTCGTCTTCGAATCACATTTCTCAGTTTTAAATGTTTTATTTTTCATTTTTGAATAGCTTGCTCGACGTTTATTTTATGATAATTTTTGGTAGTATTATTATTATTATTTTTTTTAAACATATATCATTCAATAAAAATATATTTAAAGAATTTCGTTAACTTTTTCGGTCAGAATGTCCTTTATATAGTACTGAGATTTTATTACTAACAAAATTGTTTATTGTCTGACATGAAATTTCTCATTTTGAAAAATATTCATTTAAACCTATTGAAAATTATCTAGACTCATCTTTGAAGTATAACTGAAAGGGTTATTGCGTAATAAAGAGACAATATGTACTATTGTTCGGTATTTCTGAAGTTAGAGGCTAACGAATAAAAACCGCTCCTCAGACACACTAATCTTTCGCGGTGCTGATTGGAAATATAAAAAAATGTTTTAGAAATAGTTATTTGCGCACATACATCCACACACAAAGCACATTGTATACGTAATAATTAATGGGATATGCTTGGAGAAAATTGAATCGTTTAAATACTTATGTACGCTGTTGGACATTACGGGCGGATTTGAAACTGAAATCAGAAGTCGTCTTGAGGAGTGCATTCAACAAGATAAAGAAAATCTTAACAGGGCATGATCTTAATTTGGAATTAAGAGTTCGAATTCCAAAGTGTTATATCTGGTCTATTTTATTGAACGCTGTGAGACGTGGATTTTGAAGAAAACCATCATGAGTCGATTGCAAGCTTTTGAATTATGGTGTTACCGACGAATTTTGAAAATACCCTGTACTGCTAAGAAGACCAACGAGTGATACTCACTACTATGAAAAAATATCATGAAGATAAAAATTCGAAAACTAAAATATTTTGGACACTCGACTCGTGGGACAAAATATTACTTGTTACAAACTATTCTAATGGGGAGAATAGAAGGTAAAAGGAAAGTTGGACGGAAAAATACGTACGCGGTTTGTGATATTAAAACATGGACAAGGTAAAACATAGAACGTTTGGTACATTCCGGTCACCCATAACCTAGATCGGTTGGGACTAAGAAGAAGATATATATATATATGTATATATATATATATATATATATATCGACGGGCATAGCGCGTTGAGTACGGTGGCTTTCCGTGTAATTGCCGAAGTTAAGCAACCGTACTTAGATGGGTGACCGCCGGCTCAGTGTGTTTCTGTGTTGTTTGTTGGTATCTCCCAATTTGCCTGGCCCGCACGGGAGATTAGGCTATTTTCTCCCCAATTTATTGATTGGCGAGACCTACGTCCAGCAGTGGACCGATATAGGTATATATATATATATATATATATATATATATATATATATATATATATATATATATATATGTAAAGTATTAGCTTTATCAGTTCATTTGGTAAAATATATAATATGAATATTTTTTTGTCCTACGTGTGTTCACCGGTATTGTTTTGTATTCTGTTCGTTGTAGCAATTCAATTTTCAAGATGGGTTATATTGTTACCTATGTTTCTATTTGTAAATTTTATTGATATATATGTATCATGTATGTACGCGTGTATGTGTGTGTAAGTGTGTATATAGTGTACATGTGTTCGTTTTTTCTTTCATTTTTACTTCTTTTTATGTAAGATTTGTTGTGCTGTACAGTAATTGGACTTATATGTGTATATACATATATATTATCCTGAGAATTTTTTGAATGCTTTTATGACAAATTCAACTGATAATTGCCGTGATGATGTATTCTAAAATAAGAATTCTAAAGCTTGTAAGCTCAGTTTATATTGGAATTGAAATAATTATTCAGAGTTCGTGATTAAAGTATAAAAAGTTAGAAAAATATCGATTTGCGTAGACTACTTTTACGATGAATGCGTAGTTGATTAATGTTATTGAATTTGAAGTAGGCCGATATGTTTCAGCATTTTTATGATATTTAACATATTCACCGGAATTGTTATTGACGTTTGCGCGAACAGACTCTTAATAAGTTACTTAGAAAAAGGTATGGGGAGCAGTTGATACTTTAACGAGTTTATAACGACAATGTTGAGGTTAAAACTTATATATGTCGGATATTTATACATATTATATATATTGCTGGAGTAAGCGATTTTGAATGAGTTCATTTGTGCATTCGCTCTAAAAAGTTAACAGATGTGTGACAGAAGCCATAGTGTTTTTTTTTCTGTTATAACAGCGGTAGTTAGTTAGTATTATCAAAGTACATTGAAATGCGATTCGTGATTCAACGTTTTTCCATTTAAGAAAACAAAAATGGAAAATAGATTTTATTCGTATTTTAAGTTATAACACGGTTTTTCGTTATTTCCGTACAATTATTTGTCATTTTTTAAAGAATACGTATTAATTTATTAGCTTAGTACTTTTATTTATTTATTCATTATTATTTTATTAATTCGTTTTACCCAAATCTTTGTAGTGTTGGATATTATAAAAAGGAATAACACGGGGTTGTTTATTAATGCGAACAAAAAGTAGGCAGATAAAAGAAATGCGAAGAGACGAGTCAGTTTAAATATTGATGCCGGAATTTAAAATATATAATAGATGCGTGGAGATTTTGAAAAGTTAAGAGAAATGCAGCATTTATAGGAATTGGGAACATTAAGAGTAATAAGAGTTTGATTAGAAGCAACATGAAAATTACTACGACTGGAACATTCGATGATAATATAATTCGTATTGGCCATTAAATGGCTACTTTTTTCTAGCGACGCCGCTAAATGATAAATATCTGTTTCTCGTTTGCACTTATTATTCACACCGATGTATTGTTCCTGGCGACAAAAGTATCATTTTAGACGCTTCGGTAAAGATCGAATTGGACTTTGATTATTTTTAAAATCGTTCTCATCGCGATTAGTTAATTTATTTAAATTTGCCCGCCTCGAACAGCAACTGCAGGCTCACGGAATTTAGAATCTATAATTTAGAGAATTATGCTACATATATCTTATTTTTAATCATTTGTAACTAGTCAGGAGTGGCTACCCAACAAAAAAAAGGCTTCAATGAGTAAGTCACCTGTACGGAGGACACACCCCACGACGAACCCTCCTACTTGTTACTGGACTAAGTCCACGATCCTTCAGCCTCCTGAGGTCGAGCTATGTAGGAGCTGATTCGCCAGCTCGTTAGGATGATTCTGCAGCCGTTGTAGTTGTCTCTTAGCAATTTTTTTATACAATTTTGTACGACGGAGGAAAGTGATTCAGTTATACAGAAAAACCATATCAGCGAACGTATTAGGGGTGACGGCGGATTTTGCGCGTATTTGAAAATATCGGATTACGAACATTCTACAACGATACGATTAACGGCGATTGATGATATTGTTTGTATTGCATATAATTGGTACCTAAGATGTTTTCTATATAATAAGAAGCAATGAGCGAGTTTTTTAAAAAAAAAAATTAAATTAAATTACACGACTTGAAGCCTTTTTTGTGCCATACCGTTTAAGGGCATGGACGATAATAATTGCTATCGACTATTTATCTTATTTTTATCGATAGCTTATAATATCACGTATGCTCCATCATTCGGCTTTCTCAAACTTGCTTTACGTACGCATGTATACGAATTATTTATTACTACCGCGCGTCATATTTTTCTTTACACGCTACTAATAATTCGGTGAAGGTGTAATAATCTTTAAATTGAAACTTCGACGATAGCGCGTTTTTCGATTAGTTTATTTTATACATCGTTTAATTTTATATTAAATACGTTGGTAAATATTAAAAAATGAAATATATTAATCCGAGTTGTTCGATAATCAGGTGGTAAGTTCCACTAACGGCGAATTAGGCACAGATGATCCAACCGCTGGTCATTCCAATACTCCTATCGCAGCTCAACCGGATGTCGACATCGTGGATGATACGAAGTACGATTATTTATTTTACTTATCTCGTGTATTTCGGGCGTTTTCGAAAAAAACAACATTCGCCAATTTTTTCCGCGTAAACCGTGTCAGTTTTTTTTTTTTTAATTACGTAACGTTTTGAAAACGATTACAATTTTCATTTTTCAAACTGAGAGACTTATAACCGCTCTCAGTTTGGACTAGTGTAATTTTTTTCGAAACGGTACGCAATTAAAAAAATTGACGACGCGGCTTATAGCGAAAAATGTACGGATATCAAACGAGAAAGTTTAAAAGTGCATTGAAACAAATTATTACTAACATACACGCGTATGTGTATATGTATATGAATTTCGTAATTGAAATCGATAAATATTTAACCGTTCGAACGTTTTCGATAAAAATTATATTTTTAAAACACAGTTGGTTATCTATAATTATATATGTTCTAAACGAAATATGTAGAATAATTACAGGCTGCTTAAAAGCAACACCGCTACGAGCGGTATTTAACTGACATACGTCGCAATGTAACAGCAAAAAAAAATAACGATGGAAAATAACGACGAACGTAACCGGCTACATAACTATACAGGACTTACGCGAAGATTAAAGTCTAGACGTAGGAACAGGAACTGGAGAACGTGGCAAAGTCTGAAAGACTGAAAGTTCTGAGAACTGAAAACGCTAGTAATTGTAACAGAAATGAGGGCAATTAAAGGATATTTTTTTTTTTAAATTAAAACAATCAGCCATTATAACAAGATATTCAGTGTACGCTTCTGAATGGTCGATTCCAACTTGATGTAGTTAGCAATTATATTCGGCGGTTTTTTCTTGATGTACCAACGACTTCATCACAGCATTTTGCCTTTTTACCTGTCGTAATTTGACCGTCGCCATACTTTCTTTAATCGTCGATATTTATAAAGCTTTCGTCGTTATGTATGCAACCCCGGTAGAATTTTCCACTCCCCAATCTTCGAGTACACTCGATTTCCTGAAATTTCGTAGGATAGATGTAGGTTTCAAGATTATACAGTAATATTATATTCCCCGCCAAAAGTTGATTTTAACTTTTGCTAAACGACGTAATCATCGTCGTCATCCACCGCGGTGTCGTGTCGGCTAACATTTTAACAATTCTTCGTCTATCTAATACGTCTCCGTACAATTCGACCGTAGTCAATTTATACGGCTGCGTCAAATTATCTATTTTATTCTTTCTTCCTGGTGGTCCTTTTCTTTCGTATTCTTGTATAATAAGCGATGGAAGTATATAATAACGTGTACAAAATATTTTATCGTTGTTTAACTTCTTATACCGCAACCTAGAGGCGCGTTTTTACAGGAGGATCCAGATTTGAGGAAGTGCGTTAGTTAATTTGAAGAATGTTAGAGGGTTTTGTACGTTAATTCAGTTGTTGGAAAGAATGTTTTGTAAGAAGATCAAGAATATTTCTGTAATAGGATTTGTTAAACGGGGTTATCGTTGTAGTTTGAACATATTGGAGTAGATTATCGGTAGAGAATATGGCGGTAATTGTGACCTAGGCGTAGATGAGCAACTACGACATCCTATCGACAACGTTCTGATACGATTTATTGATCCGACAATTTTATTAACACACAAAGTTTATCTACTATACGGAGAACACTATGGCCGAAAGAGTTAGCTACGATAACCATTTCCCTGTACTAGTGTCTATTAATTAATTATTAATCGTTGTATGGTATGTTTACATTAAGACGTCGCTTTATAATCGACGCTTCGTGTCAAGTCTACTTAAAACGGAAACGTATGTTTGTTTCGTTGTCGAAGATATTCGCAACATGTTCCTCTAAACCCGCGTTTCAAAATGTCCGTGTCTATATTGTGTGAAAACAGAAAACACCAAACACTACACTAAACTTTTTTTTCTTATCACATTCGTAATGAACGTGTCGCGTCATATTTAAATTTTATCCACTTGCGGTCGACCTTATTATTCAACCTTTGAATCACCTTTATTATCAATAAGAAATCTTCAATATGTCCTTCGTCCTTCTTCGGTCTGTCAGTCGTGCTACATGCCCTGATCAGTTCCATTTGTTTATTGTTTATTGCTATCCTCGATACAATGTTCTCCAACCCTGTCTTTTTTCGTATATCAGAGTTTTATCTTTTAATCTTATTCCCAGCAGCTCCCGTTCCATTCATATTTTCGTTTTTCCAATCTTATCCATTAGTTCTTTTGTTAAATGTCAGGTTTCCGCACTACAGCTCATCGCTGGTATAATGCGCTACAGTTTGGCCCGGTTTGCTGGACTATTTTCTTTTTTAATTCTTCCATACGCTATACAACTTGTATTCTTTTTTCTACTTCCCGTGTATGGCTATTTTTTTCGACTGTAATTTTTTTTTCTAAGTATACGAAGATGTTTACTGTTTCTACGGAGTTATATTTACATTCTATTCTTCACCTTCTTCGTATTTCACTACCTTCGTTTTTTCCAAATTTATTTTCTCTGAAGTTGTTTTTGATTTTTGCGATTAGTATAATGTCGTCCGTAAAATGGAGATGATTTATGTTTTTTGCTTAAAATTCGAAGGATTAATTATTTCAATTTTTTTATTACAAAATAGATCGTCTTATATTATTCTTCATACATTTCGTGAATTTTTTAACGTCTACAATGTTCGTTTGTTTAATTATTTCTGCTAATATTCCGTCACAACCGGTTGTTTAGTTTCTTTTAAAGTGTTTTATAGTCACACTTCTACTTGCAATTTAAATCTACAAAATATCCTGTTTCGCATATCTGCGTGATACACAATCGAACAGTTTTAATTGCTTTTAACTCTATTTTATACATACATACATACATATATATATATATACGTATCCACAAATAAGTTTGAAATTATCTTTATGATTATAGGATTATGTAAATACTTTCCATTGAGCGCGTGTATGTGTGCATGTGTAGACAATTGTACTTTTTTACTTGTGTATGTACATTCCAATATGTATTGTGAATGGCTGTCATATGTGTACATTTTATATATATATATATATATATATATATATATATATATATATATATATATATATATATTACTACAATGATGATAATAGTATAAGAACTTGTTTTTTTATTTTTAAAAATTTGTAACTAGCCAGAAGTGGTTATCCAACAAAATGCTTCGATAAGTAGGTTACCTGTGCGGAGGACACACCAAATGATGAGCTCTCCTACTTGTTACTGGACTAAGTCCACGATCCTCGTCCTCCTCAGCCTCATGAGGTTCAGCTGAGTATGTAGAAACTGATTTATCAGCTCGTTAGGATGATTCTGCATCCGTTGTAGGTGTCTCTTAGAAATTTTTTATATTTCTTCTTGCACTGGACATATACTCAGGTCCGAAAGAATTATATAGTTTGTAATATACCATGGAGCTGGATATATTTGGCGTAAAATTTCGTTTTGTGATCTATGTATTTTATATTTGACTTTTTCGCACAACCCCAGAATTGTGCTCTATACATGAGTTTCAGAATGGTTTTGTTTAAAGTATCCGATTATTCATGATAGCTTTTGACCTGGGTCCTAGAAGCTATTGCGTTTTTCTAAATTTCATTCTCTCTTTTTTTTTTTATCTCTGTGCGTTCTTCATGTTAGTCGTCTGTCTAGATAAACTCTCAAATAATTGATTTCATCATACTTTGGTATAACCGGATTGTCTATAAATACTCTGTGCTTGTGTTGTGGGCGATTGCTGAATGTATAGGCCGATTTTGCCGGATTTATTTCTATCAACTGTTATTTGGTCCAGTTGCTGACTTTATTCGCGTAACTTTGCAGTTTATTAATAGCTTGGATTTTAGATAGGAGTATCATCGTCTTCAAACGTAGCTATTCTAATTGTACCGTCTTTTTAGGCATGTCTGCGGTATATATGGTGTACAGTAACGAACTCAGTACAGTAACCTGGGGTACTCGGGCTAGTATATTGTGAATATCTGACTTATCTCCTATAGTATCTATTATTTAAGTATGACGTGAGCAAGGGAAGATATTCTGGCATGATCATTCTTAGCTGATATAATAGTTTGTTCGCGTAAAAAAAGTTGTCAAATACCTTGCTTATATACATAATTACAGCTTCATTGCAAGATCTGTTTTCCATTCCTCTTTCTATTAAGTTGACAACTCAGAGTATTAGAATGACCCTCGGCGGAATCTAAACTGATGATTAGGATGTGATGTATATTTGCTTTTCTAAAAATTCAAAAAAAAAAAAAATTATCTTTTAATAGATGTTGCTGCTTTTTTAAACGTAAAAAGAAGAAAAGCAATCGCGGTAAATGACTATTATTTGCTCGGTCTCTGTGTCGATGTCGTCGCAATGCCGAGAAAGAAGAATCAACGGCCGCCATTATTCTTCGAACTATATCCAAATCGAAGTCGACGTTACACGATGACAATGATCAATGTTATCGAAGTGACCTTCTTCAAACGATGAACGTTGCCTCTTCTTCTCATATTTGAATTAAAGTTATTATTATTATTTTTTAATCTTAAATAATTTGATATTTCTTATTTTTCACCTAATTTTATTCCATCTCGTATTTTACGATGATTAATTGCGAATTATTATTATTATTATTATTACGTTAATTATTGTACGTTTTTGTTTTTTCGTCTCTATTTTTCCTTTTTCTTATAATTGTTCAATTTTATCGTTAATAATAATATCTACTAACTAGCGTGTAGAGTATTTGTCCATGTTGACGATTTTTTTTCTATTTAATTCTTTTAATATTTACTATTTATCCGTTTTATAATTATATCGGCCTATTCTACCGATATGTATATATGTGTTCGACTATCGATAATGAAAACCGGTTAAATAGTGTTTTTCTTCACTAACGTATCGAAATTTTAATTAATTTCCGAAAATTTAGATAAAATTTCCTATTTATTTCCGCCACTTTCCAAAAAAATATTAAAACGAACACGGGGGTACTTTTAAAATTGCGATCGACGGACATTTTTATCATTAATATTCGATTTATTTTTTTTGATTCCTCGTCGAAGGACAAAATTATTTACGTAAGTTCGTAGTGAAATGTTTCTTCTTTAAAAAATTCGAACGATGCGCACTTTTGATGATACTTTTTTCAAACTTTTCAAAGTTCTTATTTCGTTTATTTTTTTTTACGCGTGTGCGTACAATGTTCTCGGTATAATTGTTTTAATTTTTTGGTACCACACACACACACACACGCGCGCACGCAAAAAAATCCCGTTGGAAAATATTTAGAATATGGAATATTCGTTGTTATAGTAGATTACTATTACGGATCCTTGAACGTTATAACTAATTTTATTCTGTTTATTATTATATTCATTATATATAGTTTACGTTACGTTATTTATTTACACTAAATGAATTTCATATTAAGGAAAGGAACAGATAGTTTACCTAAGTTCTTTGGACACGTTATTAGAGCGGACTTCGTAATTTATAATACAAGGTAAAATAAAAGCAATTCGGACCCGTACGTGTATTAAATAAAGGGACGGATCTTACGCAATCAGTAGAACATCGATGGCACCGAATATAGATGGTTGTATAAAATCAGATGATAGATCGCGATGTTTGGAATAGAACAGTAACGATGATGGTTATTCGAATTACATAAATCGCTTCCTGTTACTGACCAGATCGTATGCATGAGATATTGGATGACTCTCGTTGCTTGATTAGACACTTTAAGGTTGATAAGTAGAAAAAAAGCTATACACATCCATACAAACACACACATATATATATATATATATATATATATATATATATATATATATATATATATATATATATATATATATATATATTAGTGATGGGCATAACCGACTTACGACTAATACGTTTTTTTTTGTCCTTTTTTTACCGACTAATTCGGTGTTTCCAAAATAACCGAAAAATTCAGTCGTTTTCTGAAAATATTTCTTAAAAATTTGTTTATTAATTCGGCAATTGATTAAATATTCTTTTTTCTTCATAATATTTATAAATCCCGTAAAGATGTTATTTTGTCCATAAAAGTAAATTTAATGTTTTATTTAATTTCTACATCATATGCTAAGAAATGTGTGATGTGCTTTTGAGTAAAACCGACTAATTTTAAATTGGACGACTTAAATCCGATTAATTTAGTCGCATTTGGACGAATATCTGTTGGTAGGTTCTATTATTCGGTTATTTCGGTTCGATTGAAATTAAGTAATCACGTTTGGACTGAAATAATCATTTTTTTTTTTAATTATTATTAATTGTGTTTATCAAAGTTTACTTCGGATTTATTAATAAGAGCTTAACAGTAAGTAATTGTAATTTGATTTAAGTAATATAAGGATATGGAACGCATAAAATATCGATATTAGTAGGTTTTGGTAGAATCGTTTGAAAATTAGTCGGATTTTGGAAATAGTGATTGTTAGTTAGATTATAAATTGTTGATTTTGTAAAACACCGGTTATATATAGTCACAATATATTTAATTTATTAATGGGATTCTAAAATTTGTATGATTACTTGGTTAATTTCAAACAATCCTAGAGTATCTTATATTAATAGATTTTGTTAAACCGACTGCGACGTTTGAATGTATATCGAAATTAGTAGGTTCCACTCGAACCGATTGAAAACTAGTGGGATTTTAAATACGGCAATTCTTAGTTATATTTTTACTAGAATGAATTATTGATTTTGTAAAACACCGATTACATATACTCATTTGGTATTAAAACATATTCAATTTATTGATGTAGTTCTAAAATCTCTGTATGATTATGCGATTTATTTCACAAAATTCATACTATTCTAGATTATCTCTTAGTTACTCTTTTTCTTTTTGACTTTATTTTAAATACATTTAGTTTATTTTATATCTGTTATTCGTTATACAACTTATTATCATTTAAGGATATTTTCGTTTGCAATGCCGCGTTTACATTGTATTAACCAAGAATTAAAGTAAATATGACTAGAAAACCGAATAAACGGTATTACTAATTGGTGGATTATATGAACTAGTCGGTTATGCCCATCACTAATATATATATATATGTGTGTCTGTATGTGTTTGTGGGTATGTATTTAAGTATATAAGGTTATTCTCTGGCTTTACTAACATTTTTCTTCTTTAGTTTTCCATTCGTTACTGATATATTTAAAGAATCCTGGACTTAAGTCATTTTATTAAGTAGTAAAATCGAAACGTTAACTATCTTTTTCAGCCACATTTTTTTACATAACATTATATAGTTTGACGTGTGAAATAATTAAAAAAAAAATTAAAGTGGTGAAAATACAAAGTAGTGTTAAGCGTATATAATAATATCGTTTATTTTTTTTATGTATAACTAAATAATTTTTGACGCGTTATGTATAAATATTTTTAAAATTAAAACATTCTACGTCAACCAAATGTCCCAACAAAATACTATTTTTTTATCATTAAACGTTCCGTACAGGGCACATTATTGTGATTAAAATATCGTTAATAAATTTTAAAACTGACTGGCAATTCAAGTAATTGAAAATATTTTGTTGTTTCAAATTCAAAAAATATACTTCTAATTGTTTATATATATAAAACATGTGTGTGTGTGTAGTTTTTTTATTTATTTAGCTAGTCAGCGGTTAAGGCACATATGCACATACACAGACACATGTAGTTTATTCGTTAGTACCCATTTTATCCGTATGCACGTTATATATTTTAAAATTTATTATTTTATCTTATTATTTAAAACATATGTTTTCGAAACAAAATGCGAAATATTTATGTTTAATAAAAATTCAAATTGACACATATCAACTTTAAATTTTTAAAATTAAAACCAACAAATATATATGTATAATTTAATATTTTGTGTTCTACAGAAATATACATTTAAAATTTTTTTGAAAATCAAAACTTTTTTTTATCATATTTGTCTAGTAAACTATAATAATTTCACTTTGTACGTTAAAACTATTTTATACGCGTATTCATAATTATTTCAGCAATTATATTTTTCTTTTATATTGTTACGCTCTAATTTTTTAGATTTTCAATAATTTATTTATTATTTACGATGCGAGTGTGTTTATACATGTACTGCGTATATATATATATATATATATATATATATATATATATATATATATATATATATATATATATGATATTATATTATATATATAACATGTGGCTAAAAGTTACTTCACAAGGGTCAATATTCCGTCTTTTTTTCAAACTTCAAGTTTTGTACCTTGCGGCTTTAATTTACAAATATGTGAAATAATTTTGTTGTGGCTCACTATATATATATATATTTATATATGCTATATAAATAGGTACGTCCCATAATTAATGGGACTGTAGCTATAAAATCAGCACTACTGATGCTATCTTTGTACAATTTTAGCGGCTTGCTGGTATAACCTTCCCCTCTATCCGTACCAACTTTCTACTCAATCGGAACAGTTCAGTTGCTGCTGTTTGTTATTTCGTTCCGTGCTATAGTGCCTCTTTGGTATAATTCGTTTTCTTTGAGTGGAAAAAGTTGGAAAGAATGCATAGAGAAGAAGGAGACCATATACCTCAATACGAAAATATCACATTATCGGAGCTGTGTTGATAGCACATCGTAATTCCGGCCTTTGTAGAAGAATTCCGAACTTGTTGATAGATCGATCTCTTTGCGCTTACTCATACTGCAGCGGAGGTTTATTCCCACTTTGTGTCGAGAAAAGTGATGCCGGTGTTCAGCCCCTTCTTCCAGCCAAATGTGAGTCACCCATCACAGATTAAGATGGAGTTGAAAAGTGACGATTTTGTATTGAGGAGACGAACTCAATTCCGAAAGGTGATTTTTCAAATGTCGTGGTGAAACGTGCCAACATGTGTATACAATATAACACAGATTACTTTGAATAAAAAGTTTGCTGAAATTTGTTTGTTGTAATTTATTTACGCTTTCTACAGCGACAGTCTCATTACTTATAGGACGTACCATGCACATTATATGTATAGTAAAACAAAATAAAATCGAAGTTAATCACTAAAACTTCATAGTCAAAAAGCTTCGTGTTTATGTAGTAAATTTTTTAGTGATTAACTTCGATTTTATTTTGTTTTGCTAAATTCATAACATCAACATATTATATATATATATATATATATATATATATATATATATATATATATATATATATATATATATATATATATATATATATTCTCGTTTTTATCGATTATTTCAAAGAGGATGCGTGATCATGAGTATACATCGGTAAAAGGGAGTACCTAATGTGTAATATTTGATTGTAACCAATTGAAAGTACTGCCATGATTTATTTATTTGTACATTCTGTTAATAAATGTTGCTATCGTATTATAACGAATCGAACTGATGAATTCGATTGTTTTGATTTAAGTAAATACCGAATTGAGTCGTATCGGGTCTACTTTTATACGCGACATAATTGTATCGTCATTGGGCGTGACGTATATATTTAATATTACAAGATCATTTTTTTAATAGCTAAAAATTAGTGTTGGTACTATTAAACGATTTTCTTGTGCAGAATTATTTTAACTTACTCAATACGGCTCCGATTATATACTAGTTATATTATATATATATATATATTAACAAATAATTACTAGGAATTATTTTTTTATTTAACGAATATGTATAAAAGTTAATAACGTTAAATATTTTTCGTGTATAATTTAATAATTTTAGAAATTGTAATATTCAAAACATAGAACAATACTCGTCCTTATCGATATATGTTTATAGATTATTATTGTCGTTATTTTTACTATATTATTTCGAGCTGAGGTAATTTAAAACACATTTTTTGAAGATTTTCCCCTAGTATTATTTTGATTCGGATGTGTGTATCGATAAATTTTGTTCGCTCGCGCCTCTTATTAGTAGTACGATAAAAGCCGGATCTTGTGAAAGCCTTATACGCGCGGTAGGAATCCCGAATTATTTTATCCGAATAAATTATACGTACTGGTACTTCGGATAAAATAATTTTTATCCCCTAAAAAATTATACAGAATTTAAAAACCGGTTTAACAAAGTATCAAAATTAATACCGATATTATTCCGTTTTAATTGCACTAGAAATCTCGCTGCGATCGATTCTTTCTGAGCGATTTATATCTGAAAAAAAAGAGAATTATGGATACCATTAATTTTTGTTACGGTAATAAATTACTTCAAAACATTTTTTTATAGGGTCGTGGTGGAAATATGTAATTTCAAAATTTTTTTCAATCGAATTAGGGAAACGATGCTAAGTTAAAAAGGGAAAAAAATATATATTTTTTTTTTAATTTACTAACGAATTAACACGTATGAGGAGAACGAATTGAAACGTTCGAGTTGTATAATTACGCGTTGCGTCGAAAGTTAATTTATTTCGTTCATTCCGCCAACGTGGTATTTTGTTCTATAACGTTCAAACGTCGGGTTGTATATCGAGATAAAGTATCGAAATTATAGTTCGATATATTTCTACGAATTTAACACCCTTTCCAGTAATAAGTTATCAATTTTTTTAAGCGATATTATAAAATATTTATTATACGAAATAATTAAAAATTACAGGAAGAAGTGAAAGTTAATAAAATATAATTTTAGATAATTTTTAATATATTATATAAAATAAATATTTTTCGAAAATTGGAACGTTTTATTTCGGCCGTTTTTATACGTTTTTTTTTTTTTTTTTTTTAAATATAAAATTATTTAAAAATACCGGAGAAAAATGAAATTCTATAATAAAATAATATTTTACGCGTAAAATAATTCTAGATAATCTTAAAATGTATATAATAAATATTTTTAATTGACTATTATTTCTTCGTTAAAAGTTTACGTAGCTTACCGAAATGGTTGAAATACAGGACTAAACAAATCGCGTTCGCTAAAAGCACGAAAGAGATTTACACGTTTCTTTTGAAATCTGACCGATGTGATAAAGTTTCGAAGTTTAAAATTGTTCTTTTACGAATAATCCCAGAAATTAACCGATTCCGTTTTAAACGAATTAAATTGTTATAAATATAGATTTTTCGAAATGTACTCATAGTAGCGTCGTCGGGATTAAAGAAAAAAAACCCGAGAACAAAATCTAAACGTTTAGACTATTCTAACGAAACTAAACTATTTACACGCCTTCTTATCAATACGCTCGGTTGTTTTACTTTAAAATTTTCGTACGAACGATTTTACAAAGGAACAAACTCGGGATTCCAGTCCGTATAGTTACGAATTGCCCCCCTACTTATGCATTTATTTATTTCGTCGATAAAAGTCGCGAATTCTATCTCGCTTTAACTTTTATCGTACATATTACATATATATATATATATATATATATATATATATATATATATATTTATAATTTTTAATTTATGTATTCGAATAAACGCGATTGAAATAAAATCGGTTCCGAGGAAGGCGTTCCTCTTGGCTTTTATTTACTTTATGAAAAGGAAAACAATGATTAAACACTCTGATATTTTTCTATGTTATTTACATTTTCGTCTTCGCTTATGTTTTATTAGATTAATTTCGTTTTGTCTGCACTGCGCGAGAAATAGATAAATATACTTTTTTTTTTAATCGGCCGTTTACGCGAAAAATAGACCGTAGCATTAGTGTTTTTTTTTTTTAAATATTTAATTATATATATATATATTTAAAATGATTTATAGGAAATTACGTTTTATTATATCAGCGACTGGCGGGGCGATACGTTCGTATTTTAATTGTTATTATTTATTTATGTTATTATTTTAATGCCGTTTGCCTTGATTAATTAAGCTTAATTTTAACGTAACAATTGTTCAGAGCGATCGGTAATAAATTATTTAAATATTTAAAATAGCGACATGATCCTTTAATGTACGCGAGTATATTATTTATATATATATATATATATATATATATATATATATATATATATATATATATATATATAATATAACTATATTATATATTCGTATACCATTAATATTTAATTCGTTTTTCAAAATCAGTTTTCTTATAAGTAGATACCAATTTCATTTTAAAGCTTAAATTGGAGTCCGTTAATTTAATTTTTTTTTTTTCTATACTTTTTAGCTCGATCTACATACATCGTTAAAAACGCGCGCAATTTATTATTAAAAATGGCGATTTGATGCGTACATTATGTATAATTCGAAATTTATGTATATTTAATATATGTGAATGTAAAACATACATCCGATGTTGCTATTTTCTGTTCGATATATATATATATATATATATGTATAAGAAAATATATATATAAAATATACATATATAAAAATATATATTATAATAAAATATATATGTTTATATATGTATTTATAAAAATATATATATAACCAGTGGAGTTGCTTCAATTTCGAAATAGAGGAAGCGCCGTAATGAAATTTTTTTTTAGATGTGTATAAAAATAGATATATGTAAAGTTCGGTAAAAATACGTAACAAAAATAAAAATTATGAAATACCATATACATTAAAATTAACAAAATGCCCCGATTTTTGTAAATTAATTTGATTCTTTTAGTGATTTACTAAATAAATTCGCTCAATTCTTTTATAATTTCCCCTGTTTATTGGATTTTCATATTCATTCTAAAAGTAAGTTCTTGTTTTCCTAAAAAGCGTGCAATTTTTATCATAGAACTAAGAATTTTTCTATTCTTTTTTACATTTTCATTATGCATTTGAACTGATAAAAGAAACTGTTCACTTAAACAGTTTTCAATGCGAGTTTTTCCAAATTGTTTAAGCTGTTTTAAAGAAATAATATGATTAACAGGCAGTTTATGTCGTTTATGTGCTTTATGCAGATTGCTCAGTTAATAAAAGCCACTTGCATTCCGTACATTTCTTTCTTGGTTAAATAAAAGGCAAGCCCGACAAAATGATTCTTTTATTTTCTTACAACCGCGTAACCATGGGATTGTTGTGTATAAATTTATTTGAAAATGGCGATTAAATATTTTATAAAGTTTAGATTGTGGAATGTAGTGATTTTTTATAATTGATTACAAAAAACAGTTAAAATCACTAAACTTTATTTATTAAGCAAAGCTTTTCGGCAACTACGCCATTATCAAGCTATATATAAATAAAATTAAATATATAAAAACATAAAATATTAATTTAAATCTAAGTTCACAATTTTTACACAATAAATGAATTATAAATACTTAAAACTATCTGACAGTGACTGTGGTAAACAACGCAATCAAATATCAATAATATAAAATTTACAGAACAGTAGCTAGAAAATAATTATTTTATAAAAATACATGTATTTGAACAATGAAAAATATATTTTATGTAATCAAAAATCAATAGCTAGGAATAACATAATTTTTACAATATACTTTTTAAAATTAATTCTTCCTCAAAATTTACCATCCAATTTAATAAATTATTTTTATCCCTTTATTTTATTATTTTCATTTTTTCAAGTAGTTTTCTTTTTTTAAAATGTTTTTCCGTATGTAAAATTTTATAATTATGATTAATATTATTTATTTTGTGTTTTAATTCTATACAATGTTTTCCAAATAATGATTTTTCATCATTATTTGTATATGAGTTTAAAGACGATATAGCAATAAAAGCGGAAACCGAGAAAGGATTCCAAGAATCTTTAAATATGATAAAGGTGTAGAATGAATATAAGCACAAAAAAAAAACCATAAACATTCTGAATAACCAGAGCATAAACCGAATAACTGAGTTCCTAAGTTCAGGAAGCCTAATGTCGTCATATGGTCGAAGCGTAAATGATGTAAGGAGAAAAGTAGCTCTGGCAAAAACATTTTTATGAAAAATTCTTTCTTGGTAACAAAAAACCTATTAATACTAGAATGCAGTTTATAAAAAGTTTTTTCTGGGGAGTGGCGTTATATGGAGCATATATTCTACGCCTCATCCTGACGGCACTGCACACGGAGGAACGGTAGTAATTATTAACGCGGTAAATAAATTCTGTAAAGATCGCATACAGGCCACCTCTGTGTGCATCAAATCGACATAAGGTCCTATTGTTATCTTCTCTGTTTACTGTCCACCAAAGCATAATATAAAACAAGAAAACACTTCGACGAATACTATTCTCTTGGACAAAAATTTATTTCCGGATGGGAGGGGGCAATTATAACGCCAAGCACACAACTTGGGGTTCAAGACTAATAACACCGAGAGGAAAACAGTTACTACATACCATCCGATCAAATAGGTACGAAAGCATATCGGCAGGAGATCCCACATATTGGCCGACTGACCCGAGCATAATTCCGTATTTACTAGATTTTTTCGTTTGCTGTGGAATAAACAATGATAACGTCTTAGCCGAATCCTCAGACAGCTCTGGTGACCACTCACCAGTAATACCAAATGTGAGCTCCGCAACTATCTGCACAGACTCAGAGGCAGTATTCTGTAACAGACACACTGATTTTATGAGTTTCAACATTCACTAGATAATAAGATAAACCTGAATATTCAATTAAAAGCAGAACAAGATATTGAAAATGCAATAGAAAACTTCAACAAAAATATTCAGGACTCTGCATTTTTTTTGTAACTTCGTGCAAAAAAGATGATCTTAACAAAACCATAAGTAAACTGAAAGTAATTCGAGAAAAAATAAAAGCTAAGGAGAAATCTATTGGATAAGAGGATGCTAAATCAAGTAAATAAAGCCCTGAGAAATAAAATAATTGAAATAAAAAATTCCTCTTTTTCGAAATTACATTACAAACTTATCTCCTTTTCCATCTTCTGACTACACATTATGAAAGGCAGTAAGTAAAGCAAATAAAACTTACAAAGTACAAAACTTTCCTATAAAGAAAAATTCCGAATGGTTAAGGAGTAACCAAGAAAAGGCTGACGCTTTTGCGGAACATTTTTCAGATATCCGATCCCGTATTTTTCTCCCATGGAAATCAAGTACCATATAAAAAAGTTATAAAGAAATCCCCTGGCTACGACTCTACTACAGTCAGTATGGTTAAACACCTTCCCCGGAAAGCTATTTTACTGCTCACACATTTGTACAGTGCTATCCTCCGGACATCCTTCTTCCCGGTGCAATGGAAATTTGCAGTAATAAAAGTGATACACAAACCTGGTAAGCAAACTGAAGAAATATCATCGTACAGACCGATTAGCCTACTCCCGATATTAGCTAAAATATTTGAAACGTTGCTATTGAAAAGATTAAAGCCTTTACTCATTGAATATTTAATACTTCCAGATTTTCAGTTCGGATTCGAAATAACCATAATACCATAGAGCAGATCCATAGAGTAGTCGATGTCATAAATTCATGTATTGAGGAAAAAAATATTGTTCTGTCGCGTTTTTGGACATCGAGAAGGCTTTTGATAGAGTATGGCATAAATGTATTCTTTACAAAAGCAGCCTTATCAGTATTTTCAGATAATGAGATCTTATCTCGCAGAGAGATATTTTCAAAATAATTTCAACGGTTCGCGGTCATTTCCGAGTTCCCCAAGGTAGTGTTCTAGCCCCTCCATTATGTCAGATTTACTCCAGCGATTTTCCGGTAAATAATAATACTACAACCGCTTTATTTGCCGATGACACCGCAATTTTAGTAATCCACAATGACGTCAGTACCGCTGATCACTTAAACCATCTAACAAATTGGTTCAAATAGTGGAAAATAAAATTTAACGAAGATTCAATGTATTATTTACATTGAAAAACAGAACGGCCAATCCGATATATCTCAACAATAAACACAAATTCCAATAACAAATTGTGCGAAATAGCTTGGTCTACATCTCGACCAGAGATTGAACACATAACCTCTAAACGTACACAGATCAGACTGAAAATGAGAAATATGGGCTTGATGATTGGAAGAAATTCAGTTCTTTCATTGGAAAATAAAATTCTACTTTACAAAACAATAATAAAGCCAATTTGGACATATGGCATACAGCTGTGGGGGTACTGCAACTAAATCTATGGAAAGAACACAGTCAAAAATATCTGACGGAAAATTGTTAACGCTCCTTGGTTCATACGAAATGACGACATCTCTAAAGACTTGGTCAGCTCGGTTAAAGATGAAATCCGCAGCCTCAAGTCCATGATGCAAAGAAAGACTCAATCAACGCTAAAATATACTAGCAAAGAACCTATTGTCAAACTGCATTAAATTCAATCGAATACACAGATTCCATCCTGTCTAGTTTCAAAATGGATCGTAATAATCTCTTACTCTTAAAAATTGCAGATTAAATTAATGTAAAAGTAATCATCAATAAATAGGATCAGCACCTATTAGGATGCTATCCTCTTTTTGATTTTTGATAATAACATGTTTTCACTGCTGCTTATATGGACAACTTTAAAAACAGAAAATGATAAGTTCCTTGCGTTTGAAATGTGGATGTTAAAGATACCGTGGACAGTAAAACTACTAATGATGTTTTACGCCAGATAAGCGAACAACGTAAAGAATAGTTAAACACGAGAAGAAATGAAATAGTTAAAAATCTGATCAAACATTCAAAGAAGACGTTAATTGAAGGAATGATGACCGGAAAAGAAATACCTAGACATACGTGTATGGATCAATGCCACCGAGCGCCATACTAATCCACCGACTATATTAGAGAGGAACAAGAGATATTATGTCATATATCTCGAAGATTTTCCTCAAAATAATTCACAGCCGAATTTATGAAAAACGCTAGTGAACATCAATTTGGATTTAGAAACGGTTATGGAACACGGGAAGAAATATGTTCACTTAATGCCCTAAAATGTGTCGAGATGTAAATCACAGACTTTACCGCTGTTTCATTAATTATATATATCAAGGCATTCGACCGTGTGAAACATGACAGATTAATTAAAACTTCGAAGGCGTTTGGAATAGACTAGAAAATTAGAAGATTAATAGAGGAACTTTATCCGTAAAAGCCAAAAGTGAAAATATTGAATGAGAAAAAATTCGAATCAACATATTGTCACCGTTACCGTGTAATATACATTCAGGAGCAATTTTTAAGCGAGTACTCGTGGATGACGATGATATTATATTTAAAATGTTATGCAGACGATGCAGTCCTAATCTCAGTTAACATTCAATGAGTTACAAGGTAAGCGAGTAATAGAAATAAATATAAGCAAAACAAAGTGGTTAGCAATATATAGAAAGAGCCGTATATCAAAAATTAAATGAACCGTAAAAGGACGATTCATAGACAGAGTTCGTCGGAACCGATCACGCTTCGAAAAAGCAAGGAAGATCGTTCTAAATATTAAATATGAAAAATCTGATGACCCGGAAAGACATTAAGCTACAGTTAAGATTACGGCTCGTTCGATGTTTCGGATTTGTGGGAAAAAATTGACACTTTCTTCAAAATCGAAATTTACTACAAAGTGATCTTTATTTCATTCAAAATATCCTGGATCATATAGCCATGCTGAAATATAAAACACGCGTTTTAAATGAATTTGCTATTGCTGATGCCTCTAAAAGGCGTTTAGTCGTCTTAAAAGTGCTAAAATACACTTATGTTGGCGATTGAAATTAATATTTCGTATTAATTTAAAAATCCTTCATAGATTACCAACATATATGTCTTTAGACAATTTTTTTTTTGACGATGCCAATATATATATATATATATACAGGGTGCGGCATAAAAACCGATCATATTTTAAAAAATTCTAGCGCGCTCTATAGTCAACGTAGAGAAACAAGCTGTGCGGCATTAGAGAGAGGAAGGACAGGAGATTTCTGTAGTACTAAACGAACCATCATGGGTGATTGGTGTCCGGAACAGTGTGCATATGCCGTTGAGTAGTTTTTTTTCGTTATAACGATTCCTACACGCTTACAGTTCGCGACTAAAAAGTTTAAAATTAAAAGTTCGCAACCGATTTTTGCAGTTAAAACGTTACAAACGTGGGTTACAAACTTTAGAACAACTGGTTCAGTGTGTAAAAAAAAACCTACCGGTCGTCCGAAATCGGTTAGAGTGTCTCCAGTGGTGGCAAGAGTGCGCGCAGCAATTCAGAGTAGTCCGAGTCGTTCCGCCCGTATGCATGCAAAAAATCTCAACTTGTCGGATCGTACAGTAAGAAGAATACTTCATGAAGATTTAAATTTTCATCCCTACAAGATTTTGTATACACAACAACTCTTACCAGCCGATTATGCCGCCAGAATCGCATTTGCCGAAGTGATGTAAGCGAAAATTGAATCAAACGAAATTCCTTTAGACGGAATTTTAATTACAGACGAGGCTCATTTTTACTTAAATGGAGACGTAAATAAACAAAATCTACGGTATTGGTGTGATGAAAATCCTCGCATTATTCATGAAAAGCCTTTACAGTCACCGAAGGTAACGGCGTGGATGGGAGTAGCGGCTTGAGGCGTGGTCGGACCTTATTTCTTTTATGGAACCGTCAATAGAGAACGCTATCAGCAGCTATTAAACGAGTTTGTGCGGCCCGAACTGGAGAAGGCGACTATCACGTTCATGGTTCCAACAAGACGGAGCAACATGTCATACAGCCGGACAAACTATGCGATGTTTGCATTCAATATTTAGTAGCCAATTAATTTCCAGAAATGCTGAAATTGTCTGGTGGCCGTCGCGCTCGCATGATCTCTCTGTCTGTGATTTTTTTCTATGGGGTTATTTGAAGTCAAAAGTTTATGAAAACAAACCTCGAGACTTGGAGGAGTTAAAGGCTGAAATTCAACGACATTCTGCTGCAATTCCAGTTACAATGTTACGAAAAATGTATGACAATTTTGTATTGCGTCTCCGCGAATGTATCGAAAATCGCGGTCGTCATTTAAACGATGTTATTTTTAAGAGTAAAAAGTTATCGAAATAAATAAATATATGAAAAAAATCTCCCGTTCTTCCTCTTTTAAATGCCACCGAGCTGGTTTGTCTAAGTTGTATAGGGAGCGCGCTAGAATTTTTTAAAATATAGTCGGTTTTTATGCCGCACCCTATATATATATATATATATTTTAGAACGCATATTACATCCAGAAATATTTCATCACGTATAAGGAAGTTGTCCGTTAAAACTTTTGTCTGGAGCGTTGCTCTATACGGCAGAGAAACATGGAGTTTATATAAAAAAGAAAGATTAAAACTTGAAGCTTTTGAAGTTTGGTGTTATCGAAGGATGCTGAGAATATCATGGATGGATAAAATCACAAATAAGGAAGTATTCAAAAGTAGAACAACCAGAGATAATTAACACGATTGAAAAGAGAAGAAATAGTATGATCGGTCATCAAATCAGACATTGTAAATGGCAGAAAGACTTAATGGAAGGAAAAGCAAATGGAAAATTAAGGAGAGGAAGACCAACAATACGATTTATGGACGCCGTAATAGAAGAACAGAATTATTTGAAGATAAAAGAAGCTGCTTTTGCTAGGAAATTATTTGCTTAGCTGCAGGCCATGTTGCCCACCAACCTAGCGGTTGAGGAGAAATGATGATGATCATATATATATATATATATATCAATTCACAAAAAAGGACCAGCGACTGAGTATGAAACCTATCCTATACAATAGCATTAATATTGTATGCTAGTAAAGTAATGCCCATGATAAATTTATAATCGTCTGTACGCTTTAATGGAAAAACAAATCCCCCAAAATAACAATAAACTAAGGATGGTTGCTGCTCTCACCACTACTTTTTAACACACATATATATATATATATATATATATATATATATATATATATATATATATGTATATATATGTTATTACGAAATGTACCCTCTTATCTCGACGTTGTCTGCCAAGTTATTACGAAACGTAGCTTAATCACGTCGTGGTGATCCTGGTTGCTACGAAATATCCTTAATTCCTACGTCGTGATCGGTCAACTTAATACAAATGAGGCTAAATCCCCTCGTGCTGATTGCCAATTTATTACGGAATTAGGTGGCAGATAATTTATTATGAATTGGAGGGTTTTATTTCGTAATAAGATAAAACAATTATAAGATCGCGGTCGCCAGTGTCTAACCTGGACTGCTTGTAGAACTCGCAGCCGGTGACACACTAATATATCGATTAAAATTTAATTATTATTACACGTGATTTTAATTTATATATTATCATACATTGTAAACAAATATGATTTTGTTTTTAAAATAAAAAAACAATCATTTATAACATACAATTATTAAGTTACACATATCATTCACGAACATATAATAAATAGAATAAATAACATGAAATGACAAATAATAAAACAAAACCGTACGACCTGTGGTACCACGGTCTCCGCTGCTGGTGTTTCCGGAAGGCCTGATGTCTTCAGATCGTATCCCGTATAATTTTGATGATGGTACGGTTTCCGTAAATTAAAGCATAATTAATTTGATTTATTATTTTAAATTTATTCAAATACAGTCTTGTCTAGTCTGCGATTATTTATTTCTGTTTACGTATTCGATTGACTAGAAAATTATTTCTTTTTATATAATAATTTTAATGGTCCTATATAGAATTTCTACTGCGTAACGTCTACGTGACGTCTTCTTTAAGAAGGCAAAACACGCGATATAATTTAAATGAATATATTTAGTTATTACGAATTGACTAGACGTAACGATCTTTCGGACCAGAGATAATAAGCGACTAGAACGATATAAGCTTAACGGTTAAAGACAAAAGTATATCACGATCGATCAGTTTATTCACACACATATACAACACGCGATCACCGGTTGCGGGCTCTACCCGCCGTTATTCCCCGGTTTTTCCTTCATAACCTGGCAATCCGCATTTAATTAAATAGTACTTATTATTTCCCAGGTTATTGTTATCATCATTCTATTCATTATGCCTCTATGTTGTAACTTATCAGTTTTTGACGATCTAAAACTATCCTGATGGAAATACCTCGGTTATTGACCGATATTATATTACATTAATTATTGTTTAAATTTTATTTTATTTTTATTTTTATTTTATTTTTATTTTTATTTTTTTCCATCAGTACCCCCATCGTCTTAGATCGTCATAAAATATATATATATATATATATATATATACGGAATATATTATGAGACAAATATTAATTTTTAATTATGGAAAAGATACAATCGAGTAGAAGGATGGATTCTCCAATTGTTGGATATAATATATCGAATCTGCGATACGCTTATGATACCATATTGATAGCTACAAACGTCGAAAATATGATACGCTTATTGCGAACATTACAGCAAACTAGCACAAATAACGGGTTATTTAATTAGACTAAAATGATAATCAACCGGCCTAAAAATTACTTGCCCAAAAAAAAGCAATGGAATAGAAGTGCGGTCGATAAGTATTGTAAATTTTCGTTTAAGAGTGGGAAATAAAATAAAATCATTGAGGAAATTTTCGATTTAAAAATTTAAAAGTTTCCCAAATAATCCAAATAATCAAAATAATCCAAATAATCCCGTTAAAAGTTCCTAAAATAATCGCCTTAATCCGTTTAACGAGGAAACATTTAAATTTACTCTTCAACGTTCAATTTCAACGTACGTCGACTGGCATTTTATCGCGTTTTTTTTATTTTTTTTATTCGTTAAGTGACACGAATGTATATATATATATCATCGTGTATCGAAACGAGTACTACTTGTTTTAAAGTTGTGTAATACTTGTATCAGAAAATTTCATATAAAAGTACTTGGTAATTTTGATCGAATGTGTCGATTTCGTAATAGTTTCGTCAATTTGTACCCGTTATAAAGGATAACGCCTTAAAACGAGGCCCGGGGTATTTTACGAAAATAATTATCTCTCGTACGAATGGGAGTGTTTATTCAAACTCGAAAATCGCAATCGACGTCAAAATTGTAACACCCCTCGTGCGAAGATTATGTTAATAAAAGATTAATACCTGATAGTAGGTATCTTATCGGTACGTTGTCAAGTGTGGACAACCTGTCATATAATATTACGAGATTGAAGGCTGCATCATAATACATAAGATATATAATTGGCACATACAAATTTGATAATAACCGCTTTATCGATGCCCGTGTATACGCTTAAATACGTTCGAAGCGTGCAAAATTGTTTAAAAATTGAATCGATCATAAAAAATATTCGCGAAGAAATTGGATCGACTTTGAGATACGTACTTATTAACATTACACGATCAAACTTCAACCCGTTCTGTTGATAATCGAGCGTCCGATTAACGCTATCCTATGACGTTATTTATAGGAAAGGTGCATTTTGCTATTTACATTTTCAATTACACTTTTTGGAACAGTGTTAATTGATTATCGTTTTCGAAAATATGCAATTTCATCATTTTATTAATGCGTATCGACTATCAGATTTCTGATATAATTATATTTACAGACCTGCATATAACTTTAGTCCAGTGTATTTATTTATATTTTAACATTATAATATAGGGTGACCCGGCGAAGACGGATGGTTTTATTTTTCGAATAGCGCTGTTGGTAACACTGGTACAGTGAAAACCGCCTACTTCACATTTAGCGTACATACGAGAGATTTATTTTTATCTAGTTTCAGTTATCGGCGGCATCCTATAATAACGAGAAGGAGCGCGCGTTTAGCGTGGAATGTTATTTATCGATCACGATAGTGCAAAGAGTGTTTCGGAAAGAATTCGAACGCGAATATTTTTTATTTAGCTTAAGAGCCGCGTTTACGAAACACGTCCACGAGATCTGAAAGACGTGAAAACTCGAATTTCTGAAGTAATTTCAAAAATTCAGCGATTCGAAAAAGTGTTCGAAAATTTTGTAAAAACACTCGTTGCAAACAGCGGTCATTTGAACGATATTGTGTTCCACAAATGATTGTTAGCTAATCTCTCATTTTCCTATTTTTAAATAAAATTTCATTCCAAAAATTTTAGTCGACCAGTTTTTGAGTTAATAAAAAAAAACAATAAAACCGCCCGTCTTCTGCGAGTCACCCTATATATATATATATGGCTAAACGTTATTGATATTATTGTTATTATTATTGAATCTAAAATGCCTTTATTTTTTAATAGTTATACTATGAAAGTCTTTCCCAATTTTTTTTCAGTTATATTTATGGCGTGGCATTCTACGGAGGGTTCTTTGAAATCGTGCTTCTAACCTGTATACAGTCTCCTGATTTTTCGACATCTTATCAGCCATTCCATTAGTTTCTACTTTCACCGATCATGTCTACGATTCCATTTTAAACCGCTGATTAATATTACATCTCTATTTCCACTTTCTTTTTATTAATAGTCTTCAATTTAATTTTATCTAGTTTATCGATGTTTAATATCGACCCTTCTAAATTATTTTGACAGGTTCTCAGGAAGATTTCTTGTTTTCGCGTTAGTGACTATGTTTGGGAATCTAAGTCAAAAAAACTACGGCTTATTAATATTATTAAAAATTGATTTCATCGACCAGTACTTTATCCACGTTAGTGCATTCCGGCTACTTGATTTGTTCTTAAACGAAATATAGTTGGCCCAAATATACGAGTTCTGTTACTTTTTCCATGTTGCTACCTATATAGTTACGAAACCGTATTTTTGTTATTACGTAACATTTTTGTTTTTTTCATCGTTATGGTGCTGGAGGAAAATGGAACGTACTAAATGGACTGATAAATCACAAACGGCACTAAGTACAGCTGAGAGAAGAAAAGACGGCATTGCTTTACCGGATAGAGAAAAAGCGGTTAACCTGTTTTTTTTTTTCGACGTGGCGATTTATGGTGCAAAGGAAAAAACGGGCAAACGTTCCGGGACATATTACTGAAGGATAGACAAATGGACAAACATTTAAAGATGAAAAGGACGGTGCAATTGGAAAGCTCCTATCACGAAATAAAACTAGTTTTGGGACTGTAATACTGATGATAATTTTTTAAAGCGCTCTCTTTCTGTCTGCAACGAGGGAAACATTTGTTTTATTTGATCAAAGGTGGATATGCGATTGTACTTCGTCTGTGAAGCGTAATATTAACATTTTTCCCAAGTCTCTCCGATCGTAATAAAGATCAGTTTTCAATACTATAACGACAATATTATCGAAAAAAAAAGGTAGATCACTTAATTTTCACGCGTAGTAAAGATCTTCATACTAAATGCAATATTGCCAGTTCGTTATACCATATGACTAGTTAATTTTGGTGAAGCGCTCTTAAAATTTCATCTTTGAAGTCTTCAAAAATCACACACACACATGTATATATATATATATATATATATATATATATATATATATATATATACAGTAGAACTTCTTTTATCCGTCACCTTCGGGATCGGACCTGTGACGTGGACAAATTACATATATACACCAGATGGTAAATCATTTAGGAAAGAAATTTAAAAAAAACAAGTATTTAATTTGATAACATTTAGAGTATTGTATTTTTATTTAGAAAGTTTGTATAACATAGTGCAATATTAGAAAAATATTCTCTACGTCGAATTATTTATATGTTAAAAAAAACACCAATATTTTTCTTTGTAAGTTTTATTTATGGCGATGTTCCGTATTAATTTTAGACGTAGGGATGTGTGTAAAATTCGCACCTCCTCTTGTCTTTTAAATCAATCGATGCCCTTTGTTAACGTTATTTCAGCTTACGAATGGTTGATTGTTAAGTTTTGCTTGCATCCTGATTCTTTATCATTGTCGCCAACTTCACCATTATTGGGCTGCTGAACATTCTTCATCTTGTTTCTAAACAATCTTTTACTTATACAATTGTTAGTGCGTTAGTGTTAAGTAGTCTGTCATCGCGAAGCTTCGTGATTTCGTCAACGCTAACATTTCAGGTCATTAATCGTAGCTGTGTTGGTAAGTATAATGTATTTCAACAAGTTACTATATACGTATTCTAACTTTTTTGCGTATTTACATGATATCTAATATTTTTTGGGTTAGAAATTTTCATTTTCTTTTATTATTGTATCAGTTTGAATTTCTACTAAGTATACTCATGTTTCTATTACATATATATCATCATCATCTTCCTCCCTCGTTTCCGAGTATGAGTGCTGCATTGCTCTTAATTATCGACGATGTTTATGACGGGTATGCGCCAACGAGCCAATTCGGCGAGTGCTTATAAAACTGCAATCACCACATGATGTTGGTCTGCAGTATTCATGTCTAGATTTAGAATTTTCTTTTTACTGGTCAGACACGTTTGTAACCGCTGATCCACTATTTTCGACCATTCCTTTCTGTTTAGCGCAGTTATTTCCCAGTCAGACTTTCTCGGGATATATATATATATTTATACATTGACAAAAAATAATAGAATGGTCTGACCAGATACGCTATCTTGGTGTCACTTTAGACAAGAGACTAACGTTTTCCTAGCATATTGACCATGCATCATTGAAGACAAACGGAGCAATCTGTTCAATTTATCCCATTTTCAAACGTAAATCTCACTTAAATATTAATAATAAATTAATAATAAGTCAATCATTAGGCCTATTTTAACATATTCTTGTCCAGTTTGGTCTTCAGACTCAAATGCTAGTTTTAATAGACTGCAATTAGTCCAAAATCGATGTCTTAGATGTATCCTCAATGTTATACACTAAAATTTCATATATGCATAGTGCTCTGCAGATACCATATGTAAATGACTATATCCTCAAACTACCTCAAAAAAATTTTCTCAGTTGTAGTGTGCACCGTAATAATTTACTTCCAGCAATAGGAAATTACGATTCCAGGGAACTAAGTATTATACTAAGTATATAAGCATCGACGCATTAAACATAATGTATTATTCTCATAACGTTATAATTTGTTTGCTTTCGTATTACTTATAAATGATATTACATATTCGTTATATAATTAAACTTATTATTTTTTTTAAATCACCTATTGAATTTGTGATGGTTTTTTGTCTGACCATCGATACTATTTTCATCTTGTATATTTATTATTTACCAGTTTATATTATTAGTTACTTTCATAAATGAAGAGGGCATTTGTTCCGGTACATTTATTAAATATTATTATAACTTTTTAATATAATGTCTAATATACGCGTTTTACATTTTTACATTTTACAAAAATAATTTGAATTAATTGATAAGGAAGGGAAATTTGCAGATCGTTGATCTCTTGGTACGATGATGTATAGGAGCGTCGGTTAACTCAAAATCGAAACCATTGGAAAAATTATGTTTCGACTGACAAATTTTGTATATATATATATGAACGTTATAAGCCCATTTTTAAATGTGCCGCTAATTTAACATTACATTAGACTATAGTCACGTCCTAAATGATGATCGAAATAATTCCATCGATCGCACTTTTATCTTTAGTTAATCAACAGAAGTAATACGCGCCATAAATTGTTCGAAATTTCGTGTAAGCATTTCATTTAATTGTTGATTTTTGTATATAACTGTGGAAGTTTCTTAGCTTAAATACGCGCATTACGACCTACCAGGTTTTCAATCATTACTTACAGATGATGGGAATTTTAATTTTTGTTCGAATTAAAAATTGCTCTTTCCTATTTTAGCTTGATCGTAAATAGGGTCGTTTTCTTTTCATTTGGTATTTAATATGAAATTGCGTAATAGTTAATTATTTAAAACAAAAAAACAAAAAAAACGAACAAACTAATAGGTTTTCAATTTACCGTTGGTTTATATTTTCTCGAAATGAACGAAATTGTTTCTTGTAATAACTATACGTTATTTTTGTAATAACTGTACGTTACTAATAACGATATCTAATTTTTGTGTATTTCCTCTTTTTTTTTTTTTAAAAAAGAAAAAAAGATTAAATTTAGTTGTATAATTAAATTTTAGGCGTTCCAGCAATCATCGAATCTTCAAAACCACATTCGTTTCTTTCACGTATAATTTTGAAGATACCGTTAGTTCCCCAATGTTCGTTCCACGAATTCGTTACTAACCAGTAAGGAACACCATTTTCTTCACCCCAACCGATTACTCTAACCGAGTGTCCTCCAACTCGTTTGCCGGTCGTGTATTGATATACACCTGAAATAGTAATGCGCAGAATTAAATTAGATACTTTTAATTATCGTATTTTCACGCTCGTTATCAACGACGACGATAATAATTTAATACAGTTATTAAAAAATTCTAGTACAAAGGAATTTCTCGGGCGAAGAAACGAAAAAATATCAACCCGACCCATTTTTATTTTGCGTAAATTAAAACCGAGAACACTGGTTGTAAGCGAGACTATTAACGAATTGTACAATTTAGTCCTAAACCGATTTGGATTTGTGGTATCGAATTACAAGCCATCGATAAACCCATTAACATCTCCTATACTTCGGAATTCGAGTTGTAAATGCTTCTCATGGTTTGTATTAAATCGGTCGATATGTTCCGAATTAAAAGATATATATATATATATATATATCCCCCCTGGGGGGTAATTTGTACCTTCCAGGGTCCGGAGCTGTAATCGGAACGGGGCGCGTCCACAAGTGGCGGATAGTGGAATGGCCTACAGATATGTAGGTTAGCTGTGAATAAGACGTCAGTCGAATAAACAGTCGCGGACCAACAGCGGCTACTGGTAGAAAGTCTCTAGCAGACGATTCCAGTAGTGGCAGGGTAGGAGACACGAGGATGCAGATGGACAGCTTGAGGACTGTCCATTAAAAGTCTGCGAAAATCCTGTGACAGTCTCTCCCTCGGCGGGTTTAGGTCGCTGTAAAAGCCTAAAATCGTTACCTCCTCAGTAACAGCCCGCTGCCTTGCGGTTAGGATATTGATCCAAAGGCTAAGGGAGACAACCCTAACAGAAAACAAAACCGCTGCCTTGCGGTTAGGATGTTTATCCAAAGGCTAAGGGAGTAAACCCTAACAGAAAATCCGGTGGAAGGCAACGGGAAACCACCACCGTATATTATTATTCCGGTAAATATGATGCGACAAGATAAAAATAAAGTTGCTGTACCTGTGGGACATTCCCTAAAAAGAATGTCAGGCAACAGGCGGTCTTTTGCAGTAATGCAGGTAGACTCAAGTTCCCCCATGCCCTCAGTGGCATGGAACTCTGCAGGAGGGAACACTCGTGTCGTAGATTCTGGAAATATCCCTAGTAAAGTCACCAATGTGCAACACCAGACTTACAATGTTGGTACGTGGAACGTGAGAACGTTATATGGAGCTGGAAAACTTAATAATGCGATTCTGGAAATGAAACGGTTGAAATTAGACATTTTGGGTATTTGTGAACACAGATGGCCGGGCACAGGTATCTGTCAACAAAATGACGGAACATTTTACTATTCGGGATACGAGAACCAAAACCTTCGGCCGAGGAATGGTGTTGGAATAATCGTTTCATCAAGTATTAAGCAACATGTCATAAGCTTTACACCTATCTCGGAACGTATCATGATGCTACAAATTCAAGGCGCAAAATGCAAGATAAATCTCCTGCAAATTTATATGCCAACATCCGAGTCCAAATATGATGAACTTCTGGAGGAATTATACAACTCCATTCAGAATACTATAGATAAGCTTCACAAACAAGATATGCTAATAATTATGGGTGATCTTAACGCTAGAGTAGGATGTGGTAAACGAGGCCACTCAATTGGATCTTTTGGACTAGGCGACAGCAACGACAGAGGAGATAAACTGTTCGATTTTTGTGAACAAAATAATCTAGTCATAGCAAATACATGGTTTAAGTTACCAAAACGTCGCCTGTATACATGGAGATCGCCTGGAGACAACGAAGCGAATCTAATGAGAAATCAAATTGATTATGTTCTAATTAATCAGCGTTTCAAGAACGCGGTTATAAAAGCTTCAACTTACCCAGGAGCGGATATTAATTCGGATCATTCTTTGTTAGTTGCGAAACTTAGATTAAGATTTAAAGCAATTAGAACGCCGAATAGATGTAGAACTCTGGACATAACTAAATTAAGACTACCAAAAGTAAAAGAAAAGATATCGCAAGAGATAAATGCCCAATTAAGAAAGCTTAAGAAAAAGGACTCAGTTGCGCATTTAACATTGCCACATTTCAACCAAACTATGCAAACAATTTGTCATAAATACTTAACATGTGACATAACTAGAAAGCAGATATGGATGACAAATGAAATACTGGAATTGATGAACGAACGAAGGAAATATAAGAATAAAGATGTAAATAAGTATACCGCGTTAAATAAACAAATTAAGAAGGAAATTAGATGCGCAAAAAACGCATGGATGGAAGAAAAATGTAGAGAAATAAGGGCTTTACAGAAGAAACACGATTCTTTCCAAATGCATAAGAACATTAAGGCGGTAACAGGTAAAACTTTTAAACACGGAGTTATAAGATTGACAGATGATCGTGGTGTCCCTGTTGTTGATGAAGACGCCAAAAAAGATATTTGGAAACGATATCTTTATAAACTGTTCCACGATTATCGAAGTAACACCACTTGGCGGCGATATTCTATAGACGATGGACTTATAATTATGGAATCAGAAGTAATGCATGCAATTAAACTAATGCATCCCAGGAAAGCAACAGTATACCAGGGGATTTATTCCGCTTATTAGAAGAAGAGCATATAAAAGATTTAACAATTCTTTTCAACAGTGTCTATATCTCTGGCAACATCCCCTCAGAATGGTTGAAATCTTCATTTGTTCTGATTCCTAAAAAGCAATATCCTAGAGAATGTGGTGACTACAGAACAATCAGCTTGATGAATCATATACTGAAAATTTTTCTGAGAATTATTTACCATAGGATTAAAAGGAAATGCGAGCAAGATTTATCGGAAACGCAGTTTGGATTCCGCCCTGGTTATGGAACCAGAGAAGCATTGGCGGCATTAAGAATAACTCTACAAAAATCCAGAGAGATGAATAAAGACGTCTTTATGTGCTTCATCGATTACGAAAAGGCGTTCGACAATGTAAAGCACGATAGATTGATGATAATGCTACGAAATATAGGCGTAGATAGCAGAGATTTGAAAATTATAAGATATCTATATTGGAAAGATAAGACAAGATATAGTTCGATGTTATATCCAGTCAGTTTTGTTATATGGTATTGAGGCTATGCCTCTAAATAAAAAACATTTTAACCGATACGAAGCTGTGGAAATGTGGATACATAGAAGGATGCTGAGGATACCTTGGACAGCAAAAATATCCAATAAAGATGTCTTAAAGAAGGCGAATACAGATCGACAATTACAGAATATTATTATAAAGAGAAATGTGTCATATTTTGGCCATATCATTAGAGGTGCAAAGTATGAAATTTTACAGATTATTATATAAGGACAGATAGAAGGAATAAGAAGTCCGGGAAGAAGGAGGACAGATTGGCTGAAAAATATCAAAAACTGGACCGGCGCATCTTCAATACAACAATTAATGGCAGATGCAAGACAACGTAAGATCTAGTTGGCACATTGGTGACCGCCTACGCTCTCTTGAGTATGGCACATAGAAGAAGATATATATATATATATATATATATATATATATATATATATATATATATATTCGGCAGATTAAGAAACTCCACTAATCGAACTATCCTCGATACGCTAACCAGTTTCATCACTTCAGCTCCGACAAACTTGATCAAAAGGCAGTCACAGTTGTTAAACGTCATTCCACCTATTTTCAACTGTTTCAGTTGACGAGGTCGATTATTAAATTATATCGTTACGAATTTTATTTTATTACGTACCAGATTTGTAAAAATAGAAATCTTGGTAAACTGTAAACGAAGCCTGAATCGGTCCGTGGTGATATATTTCCTTCATCGCGTGACAGGGAGCGATACGTCTAACTTTTTTCGCTAAAAATAATATATATATATATATATATATATATATATATATATATATATAAATTTGCACGTTTATGAAAATTAATTAATGTGAATAATTTTTGAAAATATACCTGCAACGTTCAATGCGAATTAATACTTGGCTCGCACATGATATATGTATATATCTATGTATGTGTATGCACATATTTTCAGAAGCTCTAGTCTAAATAAATATATCGTAAAGTAAACTTTTCTTTTTTTTTTTTTTAACCTGTAGTATATGATCGAGGTATTATTGTTTATTTTTAAAATAAATTATAATATTCTAAGCTGCATTCTCTGAACTACCAAAACGATGCAACCGATGAGATAGATATCATGGATGTCGACTTCAGCAAATGATCATATATATAAAAGTTTTTCAATTAAGAAATAAAATTAATATATTAGAAAAACTATGAAATGATTTAGAAATCATGTAATTATATATATATATATATATATATATATATATATATATATATATATATATATAATGTGACGAAATAAATTTCAGAAAACACGTTTAAACTCCGTTGTACGAATTAAAAAATTTAATTTTTCCAAATTTGTTTAAATAAAGCGTTATACCTTTGTGCAGATCTTTCTTCCAGGGTGTGCGGTAATTAGAATTATAACAACTTAGTTTACATTTCGGGGCTAATTCCGTAGGTAATTTACTACAATCCGGTAATGTCGGCTTTTCTACGTGATGATCGCAAGGAGCGTGTAAATACGGTTGACATCCCTGCGAAATAATAAATCAACAGTTTCAATTTTTAAAGTTAGTTTCATTTATTTTTTTGTAACTAATAAAATTCTGTTCCGTACAGCGTAGTTGAAAAAAAAAAACCAAAAACGTCGGACCTTGAATATAACGTTAGCCGTCGACTAATTCGACTAGCCCAATGTACGTTATTTTACTGCGTATAAAATAGGCTAAAATTCAAGATACTAACTGGTAACGTTTTAGGTGCGTGATATGACGTTACACGGGGTAGTGAACGGTTGTAGAATGATGAAAAGCATTAAGAATCTGAATTTTTTAGAGTCAAACTACGTGGTGGTGTATAGAGCGCTCGACTGTCAAACTAACGGTCGAGGGTTCGAGCCGAAATTGCGGTATAAATATTAGAAAGTTTTTTCATCGGAATGTTAAGCGTTACAATAAAGGTTTTTATGATTGTATTATTATTTCAAATTTTTATCTATTATAATTAGATGATTTAATTGATGTCATAAATTTAATCGTTTTATTTTGTATTTTCTTAAAAGAAATTGGGAGCTATGAATATTGTATAATTAGTCTTTGACTAAATTAATGTGAACCAATAACGATAGAATGATGTTGGTTTCTTAAATTGAAAAAATAGAAATAAATACAAATCGTGATATATATATATATATATATATATATATATATATATATATATATATATATATACTTAATTACTAAAAATAGTTAAAATCACTAAACTTATTTTTAATTATGCGAAGCTTTTCGGCAATTACGCCATTGTCAAGCTATATACAGTTAAAATTAATTAATATAAAATCATAACATATTAATTTAAAATTAATTACGCCATTGTCAAGCTATATACAGTTAAAATTAATTAATATAAAATCATAACATATTAATTTAAAATTAATATGTTATGATTTTATATTAATTAATTTTAACTGTATATAGCTTGACAATGGCGTAATTGCCGAAAAGCTTCGCATAATTAAAAATAAATTTAGTGATTTTAACTATTTTTAGTAATTAAGTATAAATAAAAATCACTACATTCCACAATCAATAACTTTATATATATATATATATATTAGGAATTCACTCTTATAGTAATATAGGAGAAATTATAATGTTGATAACTAACTGGTTATCCTTGAAGACGCGATTACATCGCGAATATAATGATCCTTTGGTCGCGTTATGCGCGGATAATGTCTTTACTTCAGTCGGGAAATGAAACTATTAATTTTTAAATTAATTCGGGGGCGGTTAAATAATTTTTTTTTAGTTATTTCCCGAAACTCGTCTAATTTTTTCGAAGAAAACCACGTCAGAATTTGTGTCACTATACATCTCCGTGAAACGTCCACCGGTGACAAATTTTGACGTGGTTTTCACCGATAGAATTCGACGAATGAATCGTGAAAAAGTTTTAATGTTTTCATTTCCGAAAATTTTAAAACTAAATAACGACGAATGATCTGTTTTTTTTTTTTTGACTTTATTAAATCGTACAATTTGAGAATGGATCTTAGTCTTGGGATAGGAGGGAAAATAAAAAACGAGACAGTTGGGATACGTTTATATCGAACGAACGTGTAAATGATAAAAATGCCAGAATTAGATGATTCCAGAGCGAAACTTCCGAATTAGACGAGGAAATAAGGATGCGACGAATTAATACGCGATTCGTCAAATCTTACTTCATTCGAATCGTGTATACCACCGGTGATTAGACCGTGTCTTTGGAAAAATTTCCAAGCCGTTATCGGCCAACCGCCATTGCAACCGTTCCTGTCCGAACATACCCGACAACAAGACGACAAAGCTTGAGCCGATAATTTCGCGGTAAAGTTTCCTCTAGTGCGTATGCAAAGTCTATCGGAAAATGTTGACGTAGCCGCTACTGCCTAATAATAATAAAAAAGAAGCCACCGAAATTATTCGTTTCGTCACTTTCGTACGGATTGTCGCTCGTTTATTCCGAAACGATCGTTTGTAAATTTCCATCTTTTACTCGAAAACTTTCGGCATGACGTAATTATTAGCGGAACGTACAACGCTCGGCGTTGAAGATTTCCGTTTTAACTTGTAATATAGAGTGACCGCGAAGAAACGGACGGGTTTTGTTTTTTAAAATAACGCAGTTAGTAAATACTGCAGCAAAGCAATCCGCGTGCTCCGCCTCTAGTTTGTAAGATTCGTTTTTATCCGGTTTCAGTTATCACGGCATCCTGTAATGAGAGGGAGTGCGAGCATTTTACGTAGAACGTTGGTTTCGGAGTCAATCGATCGCGGCAGTGCAAAGAGAGTTTCGAAATTCAAATTTACTTGATTTTTTTTTTATGGATACCTTAAGAACCGCGTTTACGACAAAAATTCAACGACCTATGTTCGAAAATTTTGTAAAAGATTGGACGAATGTATTTCAAACGACGGTCATCTGAACGATATCGTAAGCTAATCGTCGTTTTCCTATTTTGAAATACAATTTCATTCGAAAATTTTTAGTTTTTGAGTTATTAAAACAATAATAAAACCGTCCGTACTCTCTGGGTCACTCTACTACATATGAGATATCAAAATCCCCTTCTAATGTTATAATTCTTTCGGGGTCAAAACCGATTTTATTCATCAATGAAAAATCTTCACCAATATTAATCTTATATTATTATTTTTTTATATAACGATATAAAATAACCCGTAACGTATACTTTAACATCGTGAAACGTTTTCAGTAGTACATTATACAACTTTGAAATTCTTTATTTTTTTTTTACAATAAATAACAAAATTTTTTTGCGTTAAAATTTCGCGTACCGTATAGCGGACATCGTCATGAAACAGTTAGGGTGTTAAGAGATTTAATAATTCGTATATATATATATATATAGCACTCGTTTACCCAGCAAGAACCGCAGTTTCCTTGGTCGTAAATCGTTTTTATCGAAGGGCAATAATCCCATTTCTTCCGGGCGTCGAAGTGTTTCGGTAAACGATTGATTTCTTCGCAATCGCTTTTATCAACCGGGATACTAGATTCGATTCGCGTGTCGATTGTTCCGGCTAAAGTTTTGAAATAGGCTTCCGGTGTTTCTGGATGAAAATTCTGCCCGGCCTGTAAAATTAACGAAATTTAATGCGATTGGTTATTCGTTAACCATCTTAGATTATACTTTCTGTCGATATTTCTCGAAAATTTATTTTACCTCGCGAATAGAGTCTATTTTTTTACGAAAGACCGTAATTTACATTCTTATGATTATATTTATTAGACATTCTAACACTGCTGCGAGTGATTGGTTTTTTAAATTGAACTTCTACCGGCGCGTTTTATGTGGCGAGTTAACTCGTAAAACGGGCGAGCGAAACGATTCGTATTCATTCTCTTGCGCATGCGCGCACGGATATCCGTTATTTCGTTCAAATCTTCGCTGCACAAAAGGATGTATGTGCGACGTAGATTTCAGAACGAAAACATTTGAGTCATCGTCGCGTCAAGTTAAACAGAGCGGACGTTCCTCTTCTTTGTCAAATTGATACAAAATCGCGAAAATAAGTGTCTTTTCATTGTGTGTAATGTACACTGTGGGTTTTTAATATATCTAATTAAAATTTATGTTCTACCATATCATCGTCTTTATAAGTTTTACTTCTTCCCTACGTCCTGAGGCGAAGTTTATTTTTTCTGACTCTAGAAGTTGTCGTTCAGCTTTGGAATTTTCATATTATTATACATTACAATCGACAAGATCGCTGTTTGTCTGGATTCTTATTGAAATTTGTTTGAATTTCAGACCGCGCTAGTATTATTGGAAATTAATTCATCTCGCCACTTCCTCTAATAATATTTACTTATTTATTTCTCATGTATCCTGTTTCGATCTATTACCAAATCATCTTACATAAATATTACATTTCTTCCTATCTAGAGCTTTTGATTATAAAAATTGTTACAACCTAAATATTCCTCACCTACGGTGATTCGATAATATTCCCGTTTTTTCGTCAACGCCACCATCTAGTAGAAATCGTCTTCTTGTCTCCTTATTAAAAATGAACATTATTTCTTCGCGATATTGTTCTCATCCTTCTGATTCGTACACTATTGCAAATTCTGATCACTTTTTTTTTTTTTTTTAAATGTTCCTGTTACCACGGTCTTTTTCAGATACCAACGACTTATCTCACGTCGTACTCCTTTCTACATTGTTCATATTTACGTTTACTTGTGTTCCTTCGTTCGTGATAATTGTATACCGATCTAATTATATATAATATATTCATAAAGTTTTTCGCGAAGTTTCTGATAAAATCATTATTATTCACGATACTTCTAAAGTGAAAAATCTGTACAAAAAGTAATTAATAGAATAAATATGAATAACGTAATTATTGATAAAAGTAATGATAATAATAAATAAAATCAAAGTGAATGAAATAAGGGCTATTTGTTTATATATATAAAATTATTACAGAGTTATATATATATATATATATATATATATATATATATAATAAAACGTAAAATTACTTTTGTATATCCACGTCGTGCAAGGTTATAATTTTCTATTCGCGGATTTCAATTAGAAATGTTAAGTATTCGCAACAATATTCCGTTGACAGGAAAACGAAGGAAACTCAATCAATAAATTTCTTTCACTTCTAAAGTAAAACTTCTATTGGCACGTTGTATATGGGGAGTTAAGCTGAGCGATCCAAAGTCTTATATATATATATATATATATATATATATATATATATATATATATATATATATAGGCACATAGGCAGGCCTATTCTCACAGTGTAGTCGGGATCTTTCACTCTTTCTCGCATGCTGTACTCATATAAGTGTATATTCAGTTTACATACATACAAACACGTACAGAAATTATTAAATAATATTTTTTGCGTGTTCGGATTATTTCCCTTGCGCATGCGCGCACGGTTATCCGTTATTTCGTTTAAATCTTCGCTGCACAAAGTATGTATGCGCATTTGCGAGAATGAAAACATTTGAGTCATCACCAAAGTTAAGTGTAGTGGGCAGTGCGTTTCTTTATTGTGAAATATTTGTGGATTTATTAAATAAGTGTCTTTTTTAGAAAACGTCTTAAAGTGTCACTTTCCCTGCGCCTCGATGCGCTGAGTTTTTTTTATCAGTAAAGTGCTGGTAATAATTAATGTGCTCTGGCCGGATCGGTAAATACAAATCTAGGCAAACCAGAGTATGCAGCGCCTTAGAGCTGAATATTTTAGTCTAAAGAAGTAAGCCATGACTGAAAAACTAGCAGAAGATACAATAACACATATTTGGGATTAGTTGTGAAATGACCAAAAGAATACTCCGTCAGCCATTACCGATAATGATAAAATTAAAAATAAAACCGAAATGAAATTATTAAGTCAACTAGAATCGTCACATGGAGCATGTACAAACTAAGAAGCTGAAAAAATGCGCAATGTACAGAGAAGAATGAAACCGTCTTTAAAGCTCGATCTTAGTGAAATAGCCAGATATAAAGATGGAATATGAGCATTATTCGAGCCACATCCATTATGTTGTAGTAATCAGGTTTTCGAAGAATATTAGGTTTTTTTTTTCTTCTGTTATTTAGTAGGATCATATTGACCAATTATCTTTTTTGAAATATATTACAAACGTACGTCCAACTGCTGAATATGAGGAGAAATATTAAAATAATTATTATAATGTGTAACTAAAACGCAATAGTGTTAATAGTAGACAAGAAACAGGCATAACAATTCACTTTCATACCGGAGTATGAAAGTGAATTGTTACACTTTTGTATCGAATAAGATTGCCGGGTTTTCCAGTTGTAATCAGAAGCAGATGTCGTCGGGTCAGATTATAATACTTTCAAAGCTGAATTTTTGAAAATTTTCAAAATTAATCGTAAGATTCAACAGACTGCGATAATGATTTAAAAAAACAAAAATGGAAAATATTTCGTTTCCCGTTGTAGGAATACTGAACAAATGGGCCAACCTGAAAAATACATTATGTTAGTTTAATTAAACGCGAATTGAATAGATGTTTAGAAGAAGTGCATATGTTACAATTTCAAAAATTTACAGACGAAAAACCACTTGTTTAACTTGTAATGCGTATACTATCGTGATAGATTTTTTATTGCGAATTAATATTGAACATTTTCTGTATTCATTAGAAGTTATTTCACTGGATACATTTCAAGAAAAAGTCTACGTATCTTATTTACTGATAAGTCGATGATAAGACATTTGTTCAACGAATTTTTTCTACTATAATGGTTCTCAACTGTAGGAAAGTTTCTAATATGCTTCGTAATCTTAATTCGATCATTATGCTTTACTACATGAGGGCGATTCAAATGACTACCTCGTTCATTTCGTGAAGCTAAATTGCCCTGTTTTAGCGTCTCTTGTATAACACGAATATATTTCGACGAAACCGAAAAAGTATTAGAATTTCGAGACATACTGGCTTTTCGTTTATGTTGCAATCAAAGGCAGCAAGATTCGGAGATGTTGCATCCGAATAGTCGGATCTTTTACGCGTAGGCTTTCTAATGTTTACATTCCCAGCCAGAAGTAATGATTGACCATTATTGTAAAATTCAGTAAATAAACATTGTATAATAAACATCCAGTACTTGAGCGATTTTTTTCAGAACAGTCACATATCTGAGGTGATAGTTGTTTGGCTGGTTCCCCGTTTCTCGCTTGTTTACATATTTCTTTTTTCAGCATTCCGAATAATCTTCAATTTTTTGTCCTTCTATTTGTTTATGTTGAGTTTACTTCTTTTCGTATTATTAATGCTACTCATCGAGAAAAGAACGAAAACACACGAAGAAGCTAACCGCAAATCACAATACGTGCACAAATTTGAACATCTTCCACTCTGTTCATCGCCATCGCGAGTAATACATTTTAATGATATCTAGCGGTAGTTTCAGAAATTAAAATTCATTACAACTGTGTTTGTCGCCATTCCGTCATAAAAACTCCAGTTTCAGAAAAAAATGAAACATATGCCCTTCTATTCAATTAACGGAAAGATTTTTCAAATTATGGAAGGAAGAAGAAACAAATATCTCGAATACGTTAGATTCTAAAAACCGATTTGAAAGAGGCGTAACGGCTTACGTAGATTGTGAAATAGAGTTTACCAGCAACTTCAAGTTAAAATTAAAGTAAATATAATTAAACTACACCTCTTCAAATCTTAACAAATCTTAATTTGACTACCCAAACCCCTACCCGGGCACATGAGTCTTGTTTTTTTTTTTTTTAAATATAAAAGTGAGGTTCGCTAATGTTTTAGCTTTAATTGTATTTAATTTCGTTTTGGCTTTAACATGACGTGGACTATTTCCTCGTTCAAAGTAAATTTAATACTTCCACGAAATATTCGCATTTAAAACAAAAATCGCTACAAAAGAAATAAAAAAAAAAAGTCAAAATCACTAAATGTTTACATATAAAAAAAACGTAATTACGCCATTATCGGTTGGACATACATATATATAAAAAAAAATGTACAATTTATAAAAAATATAAAAGGAAAATCACCCGGGGTAACTACGTACGTTCTGGGATCCGGAGCTCTAACCGGAACGGAACGCGTCCACGAGTGGTGGATAGTGGAATGACCAGTATATATACTGGCCAGCTGCGAATAACAAATAAGCAGTCGCGAACCAAGAGCGGTTACTGGTGGAAAGCTTCAGGCAGGTGATTCCTGTAGTGACAGGGTAAGAGACACGAGGATGCAGATGGTCAGCTTGAGGAATTGGCCATAAAAGTCTGTATAAATCTTACGACTGACTCTTCCTCGGCGGGTTTAGGTCGCCGTAAAAACCTTACACCGTTATCTCCTCAATAACAAACCGCTGTCTTGCGGTTCGGGTCTTTACCCAAAGGCTAATGGCAGAAAATCATGGCGAAAGGCAACGGGACACCATCGCCATTAATTATCTCTAGAATTACATCTACGAACGTCAATAACACAAAGGCCCTAAGTCTCCGTCAGACTGCATCTTATCCGCCGCGATAGTCGAGTAGGGTACGAAGAATCTGCGGAGTTAAAACCAGGCGGAACAACATTAATGTCGCAACCTGGAACGTATGGTCGCTATATCAGGCAGGAAAACTAGCCAATGTAGTTATTGAAATGAAGAGATTACATGTTAACATATTAGGGGTAGGCGAGACTAGATGGGCTGGAAATGGAAGATTCCGAACAGATAAAGATTATGAATATGCCGGAGAAGATAGACACGAACACGGAGTGGGTATAATAGTTCATACTCGACTTAGTCAGAAAATTTGCACGATAATCCCAAAATCAGATAGGATAAGCAAAGTGCTTGGAAATCGAACAATGAACCTCACCCTACGAAAACAGATAATGAGTCGCTATGTATGGTACGTTCTGAAATAGGCCTGCGAAACGTATGAGCGCTAAGTGCGAAGGGAAACTTTCAGCTTTTGAGATGTGGTGTTATCGAATACGACTCCGGATATTGCGGAAAGAGTAACCAATGTGGCAGTTTTATCCAAAATAGGAGAAAAACAGAAAAACGTGGTGGTAGATGATGTTAAGAACAGAAAAAGGAAATACATAGTACATAAAATCCGTGAAGGTGGAGTTTTAAAAATACAGGGAAAGCCAGCAAGAGGAAGAAAGCGGATGGAGTTGATGACGACAAATCCACCGGATGGCTCACCAAGCAGAATCCTGACACAGATCATTAGCATTCAGTTTTTTCCTATTAGCCGATAAATACTTCTCATTTTTGCTTTTATTTTCAGACTATGTGGGTTTAATCTGTTTTGGGGTATATAGCTTTTGGATTTTTTCGATTTCGTTTAAATTTCGCGGCTATGCAAAAAAAATTCTCAACGGGATGGGGCCTCGCCGTTTGCACTGGGTCCGGAGCTGCAGCCCCCTAAAGCGCCCCTGTTAAACAGGGTGCGCTTAACGCAATTGAAGGTGAACGAGTAAAGAAACAAAATAATAATAACGAAAAGTAGTCGTCTTAGTAAGGAACCAAAAAACCGGAAACTTTTAATTTAAACAACAAAACGGTTAATGACAAAAAACCAAAAAAAAAAAAATTAGAAAGAAACTCCAGTAGATATTTATCGCAATTTCGAAAGTTTACATCAAATTTAAAACTCCGAAAAATCAATATACATAAAGAATGAAGAATTAAATGAAACGATTGGAACTAAAGTCCATTGATTATTCAGAAGAAACATATATATATATATATATATATATATATATATATATATATGCGTGTGTTTGTGTGTAAATGTGTGTATGTATAGTATAACTACATAAACGTACCTATAAACTATAAGTTTAGGGATAAACGAGATAAAGTTTTCAATAAGTAAAGGGATTTGTCTTTTTTCTTTTTAAATTTAACCTCAACATCTAAACAAGAAAAAAGATGATTTTGTAAGAATTTTCAAATACTATCAACTATAAAAGAAATAATAACAAAATAAAAATAATAATAATAATATTAATAATAATAATAGTAATAATAATAGTAATAATAATAATAATAATAATAATAATAATAATAATAATAATACGATAAACTTCTGAATTCTAAAATAAAATAGAGTAAAAAAAAAAATATCCCAAAACAGATCCGGGATAAAGAGAACAGCATTACCGTCTGGGTTTTTTCGAAAATCTCTCTCATTATTCTTTCCGAGAAACGTTTCTACATCCTCGTAATATCCGTTTCATTTTCTTCTGGTTCCGTCTTTACGATTTCCTCGCTTTTCATCGGTACGATCCTCATCGGGATCAACTTTTACCTTCTGTCTTAATTTTTCCACTACTTCAACGTGTATAGAGCGACTTCGAAAAAAAAAACCACCGAACCTACGATCGTCATCAATTTTGAGAAGTACTAGACTTACGGAGAAAGATTTTCAAAAAACCAAAAAAATAAATAAAAAAAGGTGTCAAGTTCCGAGCTTAGACAATAATATCTTCGAGAATTTAAGCGTTTCCTTTATTCCGTTTTCACGTTATTAACTCGATAAGTCAGTCGTCCGGAATTTCTCGAAAATTCCCTATCGGACATCGCCGAATACGTCGTTAAATTGTTTTTTTTTTTTTTTATTTTTAGAAATTATTATTATTATACAAATTGCGATTACTCGGTTTCATAATGAAAAATACAAGCGCGTTTAAAACGAGTTAATAGAAGCCACAGATGTATAGAGCAGGTTTCTGATATAATGCATACGAATCTGGAATGCAGGTAATGAAGGCGCTGTTTTATATAACTCTTTACCGGTAATAATTAGAAATGATCTCGAAAATTTTGAGCGACAACGAGAGAAAATGTTAGTGGACTATATATAAAAAAAAAGAGAAGTAAGAAAGAAAATGGAAATTTAACATAGAATGATGGGTTGCTTACATATTCCGTTGTATTAGTAGTGTAGGGTTAGACGTATGTGTGTGTTGATGTGGACGTAGGCTGTTTTTCTAAGTATATCGACTACTGGTCCCTTTTTAAACTTTACCCTGTGTTAAAAAATCTTCCGTTCTCAACAAATTAATAATATATAAAATGATTATAAGGTCGATACTACTTTTATACGCGTATCACCGTATGGTCGTATTACTTCTAACCTTTCCAAATTACGGCGACTTCAGAATCGGTGTTGCAGAATGATACTTAAATTACCGATATATGCTAGAATAGATGTTACGCATACGACTTTGAATTTACCCTCTGCATATCTGAAGTAATAAAACAGCGCGTAGAATAAATTTTTTCGACTGTTACGTCGGCAGCAAATATTCAATAATCAGTCAAATACAACAGAACTTCTTTGCAGTTAAAATATAAGAAATATAATCGCGAGAGGATCAAACATATATTACTCTAACGTATCGATCTGTCATATTTATTATAACGTATATAATATTTATTTCATTCTATCTCGGACATATGTAGTCGTGTAATACAGGTTTTGGTTGTGATTTAATCTATTTTAATTACGATTATTACACTCGTAGTATACGCGGTGGTAAGAAATCTGTTTTCGGGATGTCCAAATTTTTTTTTTATTTTATTTTGTACTTTTAATAGTTAATTCTGTTTTTCGAAATGCACTTTTTATTTATTTTTTAATTTTAATAAAATATGAAGAAAAACTACACGCTAACTTCTACGATCATTACGTGAAGAATTGAACACACGCTATTATACAATCACTTGTACAAAAATTTATGTTACGCGTAAAAAAAATATCGTTTATCGTATTATAAGTTCATATATAGGTGTAGCTTTATGATCAGTACGCGGGTTTTGTTGGTGGGTTTTTCTTGTATTTTTATTTTAGTTAGACGAGCCAACTGGGCACATTTTTTTAAACTTAAGAACTGTGCTCGGTATGCGTTATATTAATTTCGTTATTTTTGTAACACATATTCGTTTTTTATTACATAAAGTATTCGCGATGATTAGTCGATGTTGTAAACGAGTAATTTATTTCACTTATTTCGATTTTTATTTATTTCATTATTTATTATTATTATTATTATTATTATTAATTTTTTTATCTCGTTAATTATATTATTTTAATTCTGTTCGGTATAAGATATTCACATCTGTCGGAAGATTTCACGATTTAAATTCTTTACAAAATGTTTACGTAATTATCTCGGCGATTAAACGATATTCATGTCATGCAGTATAAGAGGTTATTCGACAAATTTGAAGTCAGTAGCAATCCTAATGTTCGCAGAATGCATTCAGACAGTCTTCCAGACAATCCTCCAAGGCGTCTCTGCGTAGGAAGTGGTGCCGAGATGCAATTCCAATCACTTAATAAATCTGGTCTTATTCAAAAGACAACACGTTTTTTTCTTCATTTTAATTATTGTATTTGACCATTCCTATACTATCCTTACAAATATTTAATTCCCATCAAGTTACTCTTTTCTCTTCCTCATAGTCTAGTGTCTTACTGGAGTCACTAGACTAATATTAATTTCCTACTTACGTGATCACCGTTGTTTGCAGCAATTAATGCTGGTATGATGTTTAAAAGGAAAAAAAAAAAAAACTTGAAAAAGAAGTTTCATTTCTAAAACTGTGTATACGGCCGATGGCTACTCGGCGGCACCATGTTATTTAGCAACGAAATATGTAAAAGTATAAAAACCAAATCACAAAACTTAAATACCTAGGCGAAATAATCCAACCGAATGGTATCGATAAAGAAGCGGATGATCCAGTAAGAGTAGAATCGTTCAATTTAACTGGAGAAATATATAATAAAAAAAAAAGAAAGTTTAGTCCGGTGTTGGTATATAGCTTATGAATATGTAGGACATTTTAGTTTATTGCGTTATTATCCGAATAAAATTTGATTTGATGATAATGATTATTTTATATTTAATATAGTAAGTTAGGACGGTCATGTTTGTAGATGATGGAGCTGTGATACTGGTATAGAAAAACTAACTAAGAACGTACAATCACATATCGAAAGTATTCGCGGAAGTTGAGACTTAATGAGGATAAATCTGCGAATATCAATTTTTCAGTATTATCCGGTTAGAATTAATTCGAAGATATGTCGGAAAAATAACATAAAATATGTAAGTATGCGTCTGCACGCAAAATTAAATTAGTGAATTCGTATTAATTAAAAAAAAAATTGAACAACTAAAGTTGAAAATCCTGCAGATTCCATTTTGATATAAAACGTTAGCGAAATTCTCGGTAATCCTCCGCTTTGACGATCTTCCAAGAAAATCACATCTGATTCAGCTATCACTGTTCTCATCCAATTGTAATCTATAATCAATCTATAATTATCGTCATTACTTTTATCAACGAATTGCGTATCGACGCACTCGAGGCGTACTTACTGTCATTTCATCTTCCGGTAGTTCGATTATTTCCGGTTGGGAGATTGGTTCGTTTTTCCTCGGAAAATACCGTTTCGTCTTGTCGTCGGATTTTTTAAATTCTAGTCCTCGCTGATAGAGCTAAATTATTCCGTGCGGACTGGTATCTCGTTCAGTTTTAATCACTTTATTTCTTTTATCGCTTCTGTTTTTTTCGACCATCATTTCCACCCTGATCGGTGGTCATCTGATTGATCGACGCTTCGGAGAAATTCGTTTCTATCGTATCCGGCTTTACCCAAAGGACTGCCTTCGACCTCGTAAACGACGCCTCCTTTTAAATAACGTTGTTTCTCTTTCAGCGTATTTTTCACGAAGTGTTGAGTCATACCGATTTTCTGCTCGGTTTTTTTCGTTTTCAGATTTTTCAACGGTCGTCCGAGATGAATTCGGAAGACTCTTTCGCCGAGCAATAAGCTATTAGTATCAAATACTGAAATCGACATGGAGTTAGCAAGAAATCATGAATTATATAAGACTGCAGTACAAATTCAGAGAGGCAAAGTAGCTTTCAATCCAGTAGGACGAATTAAGACAGTTGCAAAGAACCGAACCTTATGAATATAATAACAATAACACGTATAGAAGAATACAGGAATATTCCATTGGGAAAGCCTGAAATATATATAATTAATATCATTAATTTAGAGTATTACTGAATATCGAACAGAATGTAATATAAAACCACTTAGTGTTGTTTTTTTTTAATTACGCCTCGTATATGTCTTAAAAGTTCCATTTTATGCTTTTCAATGTGATTTATGAAAATTCTGTTCTTTTTTCGTGTATTTCTTGTAGAATTTTGTCGTTCGCTTTCATTTTTTTTTTCAGGACGTTCTGATCATTTGGTGCAAAATTCGCATCTCTGAACTGAGCTTCTCAATTTATTGAACAAGTAATAATAATACGTATAGAAGAATATAGGAATATTCTATCGGGAAAGCCCGAGATATATATAATTAATATAATTAGTTTAGAGTATTACTGAATATTGAACAGATTGTAATAAAAAAACACTCAGGTTTTATTCAAATTATAGGTAATAAAAATAAAATAAAAATAAATATCTTCTCGACGGTTCAACACGTGAAACGCGAATGACATATTGCGCAATCAGCCTTGCTAAGTACGTGTGACGTAAAGTGATTAATAAATTGACTGTATAAATAATAAAAATGAATAAAATAACGCAATTAAAGTAAAATCGCAACTACAATATATCTAGAAATCGTACAATTTTTCAAGTACTTTTACAGCGATTCGATGTAAATAAAATAAAAATCGCGAAATTAAATCGCCTCCCCCCCACAAAAAATATGTATATATTGAAAACGAAATATTGTCATTGATGTAAATTTTTAAAATATCTACGTTACCGTAAATCAGGTGTTTATCCTAAATATTTACAGTTACGCTGTATTACGAAATATAATGGATGCGAGATACAGAAGGAAAATAG